>OZ030014.1:60869693-61549693 GCA_964023405.1 Apodemus agrarius | reverse complement strand
GTCCTTTTGTGGACTAAAGGGAACTCAGATACTCGGCTAGCAGGAATGTAAACTAATCCAGTCACTATGGAAATCAGAATTGGGGTGGCGGGGCTCAAAAAACTAAAGCTAAATCAAGCATACGACTCAGCCACACCACTTCTGAGTGTTTACCCAAAGTCTCTGTGTCACTACGTCACAGAGATGCTAGCGCATCCATGCATACTGCTGTGCCAGTACTAGGTGAACTAGGGAAGTCACAGAACCAGCCATAGGCTCCGCAGCAGAAGGGTGGGAAAGAAAATGTGGTCCACATACACAATGGATTTTTTTCCAGCCATAAACAAGAATGGAGTTATCTCATTTGCAACAAGAGATAACAAGGGCAGGCAAATTAGGATGGTTTCAGAAAGACAAATACCATCTTTTCTCTCACTTGAGGCTCATAGATTTTAATGTAGATACACTAAATCATGTACATGTATCTTCATTGAAAGCAAAAATGAAACTGTCTCAAAGAAGGGAATGACAGGAGAAGGGAGGAGGCAAGGAGAAGGGAAGAAGGAGGAGAAATTTGCATAAAGAGTAATATATACTTGTATGAAAATATCCTTATGTAACACGGTACCATATACAGTTAATACAGGCAGCGAAACATTTTTTTTTTTAAATTTGAGATGCAGTAACAGTGAGAAGTGGACATGCAGCTGCTCACAGCATAATACGACGTACTATTTTGCAGGGACCCTAAAAACGAGGGTCTAAACAAGTAACAGCATCTATAGTAGATGCAGAAGCTATCAGAGTGGTTAGTGCATCCCGCTGGCTGCGTAGCTGCGTTTTATAAGACTGGCGCTGTGGTAGGCAGTAGCTTCGTTTCCACCAGCGCCTCCTCAGTCACGTGACCTGACGTCACTAGGATGGGAGATGGGAATTTCTTCGGTTTTGCTATCATTGTATGGGTGTCTCTTCACAAATGTAGTCCACCGTTGGCCAAAAATGTCATTCTCAACACTCACCTACATCGCTTTTCCCCAGAGATTCTGCAATTTGTCACTTTATCTTTGCCAGGGTAACAAGTTTTCTAGATTTTACCTCCCCTAACCTAACTGGCCAGTGGTGCAAATAGTATTTATTCTCATATGGCTCTGCAGTTTCCACACACGGAACAAGCACTCTCGGTGTGTAAAGACTGGAGAAACCCATACAGGACCTAACTGCTCATCCGGGTCTGCTCACTGGCAGGAGGAAACAAGATTTTGCTTGCGTCCCACTGAAAGCTCAGGGAAGGACTAAAAGGAATAATCCTGGGACCAAGAAGTGATCTTTTTTATGATTTTCTTGTTTTATGTGAACTGGTGTTTTGCCTCAATGTGTGTCTGCGTGAGGATGTTGGATCCCTGGAACTGGACCTACAGACAGTTGTGAGCCGCCATGTGGGTGCTGGGAATCGCTCTGTAACATCTAAGCCGTTCCTTCAGCCCTGGGAGTGTTCCTTTAACGATCTGAATCACTTGAGCAGTCTCTCCCTCTGGAGTTGCCAGGGCCCTTCACACGGCCAGGAGCTCTGAGTCACCTCTGAGAACTTAGTGGATCCCTTCTGCTCTATGATTTTGAGGGTAGGTGACCCCACATGACTTTCAAAATAAGAAAAATTTCCAAACATGTGTATCGACTGAGAAACAGAATCTTTTAGTGTTCTTAACCTCTGAAGGTTGTAATTTAAATGGATTTTGTTGTTTTCTATTTTTACTTCCACAGCAATATATCTTCATATTATTTCTGAATTACAGAAAAAAAAAGAGACTGAATTGTTTCCTCCTCTTGTGAAGTAATGAAAATTTTATGGTTATTAGTGCCCCGAATGCGAAACTTGTAGAGAGCACAAGAGCTGTAGAGAATTCAAACACTCAGGTCCATACATAGGTAAAGAGTATCTTATTAAATCTTAAAAGTGACAAGCCATGTATGCATACACCATCTGAGCTGCCTTCAGTCCGACATCCTCCTCCTGGTGCAGGATTGATTAACAGTGCTTCTCAAAAGTTTGCTGTGGGCCTGACCAGCATTAGAATCACCCGTGTGACAGTCACTGAGCCCTTGTTAAACATGCAGGTTCCTGAGGACCAAGGAAAACAATTACATTGGAACCTCCAGGGCAAGGACCTTGGAATTCTCTGTTTCACAAATATTCCCCAATGACTTCTAACTCGGGCCAAAGTCTAAAAGCCATTAACATGCACCATGGTGTAGTTTTTAGAGCAGAGCCTTGGCGTCGGGCTCTGAGCTCAACCTCAGTTGTCCAGGCTATCACGGAATGATGATCCTGCCTCCTCCCTTAACCTGTTCTTGGGATGGAAGAAGATGCTGCAAGAGAGACAGGGCGGGAATATTAAAGTGTGAGTCCTCAGGAAGAGCTTCTGCCCTCTGCCTCCCACAGAAGGCTTTATGGTTCTCCTCCGCTCCTGGCTCCACCCAGGGGATAAACCACAGGAAGTTACGTGAGGATGGAAAGATAAAGTGTGAAGAGAAAGACTTCACACAGCGCTGGACCGGTCGATACTGGGAGTTAGGGAGAAGAGGTGGAGTGGGTTCATGGTGGTGGAAACAGCCAGAGACCAAACATGGAACTTCAAGGAGAGGGATAAATAAAAACTTTAGGAACCTGTTCAGGATATCATGCTGAAACTCCCTCTTTACAACTTCCTCAGAGGATTTTTCTGATTAAAATCACATAGGCAACAGAGTTGATTTTCTTTGAGAAGCAATTGCCACTTTGAATTCAATTCTAATTCAAGAAAGTCTGTATTGGAAGTTAGAAATAGATTGGTAGATGATAAATGACATAGAGATGATAGATAGATAGATAGATAGATGCATACATATATATACACATACATACAAGATAGATGATAGATTAATGATAGATGATAGATAGATAGGTAGATAGATAGATAGATAGATAGATAGATAGAGAGATAGAGAGATAGAGAGATAGAGAGATAGAGAGATAGAGAGATAGATAGATAGATAGATAGATAGATAGAAAGATAGGTAGATAGATAGATAGATAGATAGATAGATAGATAGATGATTAGATAAAGAGTGGGTTATACCTAATACACTACTTAACTAAGTACCCCCTTATGAAACAACTCACTTATTCCCAAGTGGTCCAGTTACCCCACCTCTAATTACCCCCACTAATTTCTACTCCTATTCTTTAACACTTGTTCCTATCTCAGCTTACCTTCAGTTCTACGCTGGGTATGTGTGTGTGCTTGTGCACATATTTCCCTTTACATCCCTTCCTGCTCTAATATATCTTTCCTTGCTTGCTTCTCCTCTCTTTTTGTTCATGCCTCTTCATGTTTTTATTGTTTTATCTGCCCTTCCACGAGCTTTGCCCTCAGTGCAACCACCTCTGGAGCAGGCTGAAAGCAGACCATCTGCAGCCTGGCTCTCCAACTCCAGTGACTCCAGCCCTGGTACCGAGATCATGTCTATGTCTGATGTCTTGTTTTTCTCCTTGGAAACCAAGACCCTGTCTCTGGAGACTCACAGGCATGAGCTGGGACCCCTGGATTCTGGAGTAAGATATAATTGCAACTTTGATCTCCAAAGGCTTTTTTGGTTTTTAACATGGCTACTCTGAGTCCTTGTACGTTATTTTCATTCTTCCAGAAATCACTGATCTCTTTTTCTACGAGGTACCTCTTTTTGAACTGGACACGTAACAGTTCTTTCCCCATCCCATGTGACTAAAGTAGACCTGCCAATCATGCCTTTAAATAAAACATGCTGGAGCCTAGACCATCTTGGAGTCTTACCCACATTGGTTGGTGGAAGGGTAGTCACATGACTCAAATAATATGAATGTCTAATGAATTTTAATATTTGTATATTGTCATTTGGGATGGAATACTGAGAGAATAAAGAAATTAATCCTACCTGAAGCTCAGTTTTCAAAGTCTGTGGACCCAGATGTGCATGATGAAGTAATTAATATCCCTGGAGCAGCTCTGAAGCAGTAAACAATGATTGCCCACCCCTTAGTGTTCCATGAACTCTCTCAATGGGCCCCTGCAGATGGAGCCCCAGTTTTCCATGACAATAATCTGACCATGAGCACATCCTTCATGTGCTCCCTGGCTTCCTCATCTCACTCCCTCAGTCCCTCACATTGCTTCTTGCAGTTGTTCTTTAAATAAAATATGGTAAAAGTTCTGTGAACTGTGAAAATGAAGAGTTCCCCTTGAGGACTGGAGGGAGAGCTGTATCCACATCTTTGGAACATGGCAAAGGTGAGTCAAGATTGTTAGTCAGATGACCTCAAAAGTACGGACAAATTCCACACTATTGGGCAGGATCAATGAATAACAAGGGTCCACAAACATGGAAGGTGAAACTGGAAAGAGACAGCCTGATAGGTGATACTATCTTGGTCAGATCTTGCTAGCTCTGAAGATAAAGAGGCTCATGAACCTTGGAGTGTGAGAGTCTTCTAGAAGCAGAAGAATAAACAACTACAAAAGCCAAGGAGATGATTTCTTCCTAAAGCTTCCAGAAACCAATGCATTCCCAGCGAAGCTTTGGTGTTGACCCAGTGAAACCTACATGTACTTCTGATCTGTATAACTGTTATATAATACAACTCTGTTGTTTCAAGCCCCTTGGTTTGCAATAATAGGTCATAGTAGCAATAGGAGCTAAGATGCCTTAATTTTGTATGTACTGTGAGAAAAAAAAACTAAACAAGAGGATTGATTTTCTTTCCTTATTGCTCTTGGGGTGTTCAGTCACACTTTCCCAAAATACGCAATGGACAAATGCCTTCTCAGTATGGTTTGCCAAAACAACGTAGAAAGTTGAACTAATCTGCAATGATGTCTGACTAATTAAATCAAACCTCTGTCTCTGGCAGAGGAGGTCTTACCCAGGAGTGCCAGAGGAGTCTCACCAGGGCACCCATTGTAATTAGCCAAGCTCTGTCTCATATCCAGTGCCTGGTTCTGCAGCTGTAGATATTGTTTGTTTGTTTAAAATGTGAAATAATCTAAAGATTCTAGTATTGAGAAATAATTATTGTGAGACACTGGTGAACTTAGCTATTACCTGAATGCAAATGGTGTCATAATTTACTGTAAAGAAAATTATTTTTAGCTTTGGAAGTAGCATAAAATCCCTTCAGATCCCTTGATGCTGTTATCCCTTAAAGTGAAAGCTCTGCAAGGAAACCATGTGCTTTGTATTTATTTATTTTGAAAACGCTCAACGTATTGGCCCATCTCATTTTCTTAGCCAAAGCTTGCTTCCCGGTTTTGCCCTGCTAATGACCTCAATTCTCTCTTCATGCTCTAGGACCAGGCTCTCTTTGATTAATCATTCTCTGTGTTAATATCAAACGGCCCTGGCATTCTTCAAACAGATTGCTGCTTCTGTTCAATAATGCCCTAAATATACAAAGCAGATAAATGATGATGCCATTGAGCCAATGGGAACAGAACTTAGCTCCAAGATGGCAGCGCAGTTATAATGAGAAGACACATAACTGATGAGCGCCATATCTGAACGTAAAATGATCCGCGAAGCATAAGATCAGAGGAGCACAGTTTGGGGGCTCAAGTCAGAGTTGCTGTGCTGGAGCATAAACTAGAGTAGAAGGCATTTCAAATTTTTCAAAATTGCTCTGTGTGTGTGTGTGTGTGTGTGTGTGTGTGTGCATGTCCATGCACACATACATTTTTCTTTGAAATAGTTAAATGCTTCTTTCGGGGGCAGAGGCCCAGAATGATATTCATCAGGGTTTTATTTCATTTTCAGTCTCTTGCTTATTTTAATTTATGAGGTGTGGAGAATATTAGTTTTTAGGATGATTTAATATTTTATGTTGTAAGTGATCTTCTGTAGTCAGCTTGTTAATTAGATACTGCAGACAGGCTAGTTAATATTATGTGTTGACTCTGCAGGAAGAACAGAAGAGAGAGACTATCTCTGGTAGTCAGAAAGAATCGCAGGCACAGGATCTTAGAGACCCTGTGTTAGAGGCGCTGTCCTGGAAAGCAAATTGTGTCTGCCCCTTCTGAAGGCTCCCCGAGTGTGAATCATGGGAGCCCTCTCTTGCTTTGCTCTGTTGCAAGATTTAGAGTTGGGGAGTTGGAGGGTGGGATCAGATAGAAACCAGTGATTCTCATTTAAATGAAGAAGCCATGCCTGAGAATACTTTTGGAAGACTAGAATCCATTAAAAATGGATCTTCCTGTGCTGATTTCTTTGGAGGACTCAGTTTGAAATGAAACTTTCCTGCTGACCTTGTCCTCCAGAACAACATCTCCCAAATAAAGAAATTAAACACGACTTCTCCGAGTATTATTTATATATTTAGCTTTTTAGTTCAAGAACCTGGGAAGAGGTGGAAACCTCACATGGAAACTACAGATGTGTTTTTCCTTGTATCTATGCCACAAAAGAATGCAGTGCGTGGCTCCTTTGGTTTGTGCGTGCTGTGTGGGTTGGTTTTGCTGACCAAAACTTCACAAGAGCTAGAGAACTCACCAAAGATTTATTCTGTCACACAACTCCATTACATGTGCCTTATGCTGTATTTGGGAATATTAAAATTGCATCCTAAGGTAAAGAGAGATTAAATCAAAAGGTTTGTTTTAAGATGAAGTTCGGGTGCATAAAATAAAAATAAAGTAAAATAGAGCTTTTCTGCTCATAGTTCAGCTTTCAAAAGCAACCCGACAAGAACAAATTATTTTGTGACATGAGATGAGGCTTTGGGAAGGCTTTCAAACTAACTTTGTAAGAAAAAAAAATGGTGCTGGGCATGGTGGTGCACGCCTGTAATCCCAGCACTTGGGAGGCAGAGGCAGGCGGATTTCTGAGTTCGAGGCCAGCCTGGTCTACAGAGTGAGTTCCAGGACAGCCAGGACTACAAAGAGAAACCCTGTCTCGAAAAAAAAATGGTGGCAGGTTATCCAAGTGAAACAGTTGAAATTATTTGTCCATTTTAGCAAAAATTATCTTCAGTGTTACAGCTACTGGTATTTATTCATTTCTTAGCATTTTGTCTGGCTTATTCCATTCATAATATCAGAATGTTTAAGTTATTGCCTTTCCTGAAAGTAATGTTACCAATTTTAGCCTAATAAGAAATTGTTTGTCCTTTAAAATAGTAATTTTTCAAAGAGAAATGAATCAATATGTGCTATTTTCTTTCAGGTGAACTTTATAGTCCTTATAAGTCCTTGATTAAGAAACAATGGGAGCGGGCCGGGCGTTGGTGGCGCACGCCTTTAATCCCAGCACTTGGGAGGCAGAGGCAGGCGGATTTCTGAGTTCGAGGCCAGCCTGGTCTACAGAGTGAGTTCCAGGACAGCCAGGGCTACACAGAGAAACCCTGTCTCGAAAAAAAAAAAGAAAGAAAGAAAGAAACAATGGGAGCAAGATGCCAGACTGGGGTGGGCGTAGGGGTTCCCCAGCTTCAGTCCTTCTCATAGAAATGCCAACTGGCAACTATTAACAGACAAAAATGCCTTTATGACTATCCCAGAACCTGGGGTGAGGCTGAAACACCCACATTTTTTGATAACAAAACAGAGACAGGGAAGCACAGTGAAAGTGCCTGCTTTTTGTTGTAATAAATACCACTACCAAAAGCAACTGGAGAAGAAAGGGTTTATTTTTATCTTATGGGTTATAGTCCATCATTAAAGGAAGGCAATGCAGGAACTCAACGTAGGAACCTGAAGCAGAGCCAGAGAAGAATACTGTTTACTGGCTTACCCTAGGCTCACCTCCAGCCACTTTTCTCAGAAAGCCTGGACCTACTTGCCTTGGCATAATACTGTCCACCATGTCCTGGGCCCTCTTCTATTAATTAGAAAGCAAGAAAATGCCCCACAGAGCAATTTGATGGAGGCAATTCTTAAGTTGTTGTTCCCTCTTCTCAGTTGACAACCAAAATCACCATCTCAAGTTCTAAAATAAATAGCTTCCTTCTGACCATGTTTCTCCCTCCCGGGGAAAGCATGACACCATGGGATAGAATTCTTTTGACCTATAGTTTGGCAGTGTGGAAAGAGAGTCCAAGGTAGGCATCAAGCTTTTCTGACATTCTCAGGCACTTTCTGTCGGTCTTCTGTTTTTCCTTAGAGAAAACACTGTGGAAAAATTGCTCTCTGGGATCATCTGGAAACAGAGTAAGGAAGATTAGACTCACAGTGACCAGTGCATGGGCCTCAGCCATGGCACTACCTTCAAGCTGGAAGCCTTATTTGACAAGTAGGACAAGTCAGCAGCACATGCCAAACCCCATATAAGGAATATGCTTTGCAGTTCTGCCCAGGTTGGCTCTACAGTTAGGAGTCTGATTTGGTCACAGAGATCATAGCTGAAGGTCCAATCCAAGGCAAAAGTCCTGTAATAATTTCATTGGAGATGGAGAATTAATCCTTCCAACTTGAAGGGAGGTCATTAAAGCACAGGATGTTAAAAGGGATATGAAAAAACTGGATTTTCTAAGGGAAGGTGGAGCACACCATCCTATAAGGAGGCTGGTTCAGAAGAAATAAACAACTCAGCAACTTCAGGAAGCCACTGAAACTGATCAGATTCACTAAGCCTCTCCTCCCCAAGCTTATATAAGCAGTAAGGACTCTAAGAATCTTAGGTTGTGCTACCTAGAAGAGGTTCAGATCAGCAGAAATGACTGTAAAAGTCAGAGATCAAAAGAGAAGACAGTCAGACAAGCCAAGCAGCTTGGGAGAAATAGGGAGTAGCCGAAAAGCCTCTAAGAGGCTCTTCCCAACTTGCCTACCTGGAAAGGTCAAATCTCTAATCTGCTGAGTTACCTGCAATTGTACAGTACACTCCAGGTTTCAAGCTTTTACAAACTGTCAGCCATGATAGGGTGGGCTTTTGGTGACACAGCTGTATTTGAGTCATTTCTGCTCCTCACCCATATTCCTGTAAGCAACTCCAATAAAACTAATTGATTTACTAATTGTACTTTGTATTATTTTTGCCAGTTTTCTATCTGGGGTAAGTAGCCATGTGTTCAAGTTTCCTGGAAATAGTGTCACATGATACCTGCCTATGTGTATTGTAGGATATGAGATCCTGCAATCCTGAGCAAGAAGTTAATGCAGCAGTACTCCTTAACCATGGGGCATGCCTAGTGATACTGACCAACTGTCAGAAATCCTAGCTTAATAAGAACTCCAGATATTATTGCTGCCTGTCCAGGGAGTATAGTCTGAGACTTCATCTAATCCATCCTATTTACAACAACCTGGCACCCAGATGATAGGCTTGCCTGGCTGTGCCCTGACTTCATTGCATGGATAGCAGTTTTGTCTAACCAGAAACCCTAGAAGGACATTTTACCTGTCTATAAACATACCAGATGGCCAATTTACAACCCCTGCTGTCTTGAGGAGGAACTATTTCCCAACCAAAGCATCTGTAAAAGCAGAAAGGCATATCTGCCTCTACAAATGTCCACACACTAATGTCAGGCTAGAAAGATGACAAAGAATTACAGAAGAATGACACCACCAAAGAATAACCGTAAAACTCAGATAACTGATTCTAAAGAAATGGAGATTTATGAGCTTGCAGACAAAGATGTCTTCTTAAAATAATTCATATCCACAAGAAAATACAACTACAAGAAAAGACAACTAGAAACTGCAAAACATCAATAGAAAATTTAGCACTAAAGATACGACTGAAAATTGTACAGAAAGCTTGAAAAAAAATGACTTCATCAGTGGGAATAGTGGAATTTACCAAAGGTCATTTGCAATTATCTAGTCAGAAAAGCAAAAAGAAGGAAATACAAAGTACAAAGAAAGCCTACAGAACTCATGGGACATCATCATTTAGGCATTCCCAGAAGGGTAGAGAGAAAGAAAAATGACAGATATTCTGTTTAAAGCAATAATGGCTGAAAACTTCATATGACCATCTATACTCATTAGGCCCAAAAGTTCTCAAGCAGATTGACCCACAAAGGTCTATACCAAGACACAGTATAATTAAATTATCAATAGTGAGAGACAAATGATTTTGAAAGAATCAAGAGAAAAGTTAAGTTTCAAAGACATGGAGACCTGGTAAAACTATCAGTGGATTTTTCTAGCAGACACATTGCAGCTCAAGAGAGAAGATGACATTTCAAATATTGAAATAAAAATACTCCCAACCAAAAATGGAATATCCAGCAAAGCTAACCCCAGAAATGAGGAAAGAATTTACCCAACAATGAAAAGCTATAATTCTTTGATAATAGACATGCCACACAAGAAATACTAAAGAAAGTTCTTTGAGCTAAAATGAAAACATGCTATTAACAAACATTAATATACAATAGACTAGCATAACATACAAATTAGCATACAACAAAATGAAAACATACTATTATCAAGCAACAATAAATTAAATCAAATTAGATTCATTTATTTTATGTGTGTTTATGTCTGTCTGTATTATGTATGTATGTTACCACATGTTTTCATACCCTCAAAGATCAAAAGACAGTATCACATCTCATGAAACCAGAATTATGGATGGTTGTGAGCTACCATGTAGGTATTGGGACTCAAACACAGATCCTTTGAAAGAGCAATAAGTGCTTGTGACCACTAATGCATCTCCCAGCCCAAAATTCACTTCAAAAATAAATACATGGTAGAACTAAGAATTCTCCCATAGGATGCTACACAAGTGACTTTTAACCTTGGCATATATGTTTAAGCAATTATAACTGCAGTAATATGTTAGTAGACATAAAATGTTAAAATATAACTAACAATCTCAATAACTGTTGTGGATGGGCCTGGTGCAGTTCTTGTGAACCAATCCCCTAATGAATAAAGGAGCCAATCACTGGCCAAGTAGGCGGGACTTCCAGGTTGGACAGAGGAAGAGAGGAAGCAGGAGAAAGTGACTTACTTACTTTTGGAATTGGGACAGCAGAGGGGTAAGATGTAGCTGCTGGAGTTTCCTAGTATCGTAGTGGAGCCACCACTGGAGGGATCAGATTTTAATGAGGCTTACAAGATTAGGTTTTAGTTGTTGTGCACAGAGATTGAGTTACCATTGTTTCTGAACTAAGTTTGTATTGTGTTTTCCTTCAAGTGGCTGCTCATCTGGCTTCAAGATAGAAAAGTATTGTGTCCAAGATTGTGTTTGCCTGAGGTACTCCCCAAAGGCCATGGGGTATTTGAAGCACAGGGTTGGTGTGGTGGCAACTCACCAGTAGAAAACTAGCAAGTGGGTAGAGAGCCATTGAATGGCCACCCAGGCCAATGGGGCAAAAGCACAAATGCAAGAACATTCTGATTCTACTTTTTTTATATTTCCCACAACAAAAAACCTAGATTGTGAACCTTAGTTGTTCTTTTTTGTGCATTGTTTTGTAGGTTTATTTATTTGGTTTTATTTTTTGAGGTAGACTTTCATATACTCCAAGGTGGCCTCATATTCCCTGTGTAGTCAAAGTTGACTTTGAACTTTTGTTCCCTATGCATATACCTCCTGAGTCCTGGGGTCACAACTGCCATACTACTTATAGGATGCTAACAATTGGACCCAGTGCTTTATGCATGTGAGACAAGCATTCTACCAACTGATCCAGATCCTCAGCCCTTGTTTCTGTACCAAGTAAAATTAAGTAAATAGTTTTAATAATGCATAAGTGATAAAGAATGCCATTATATAATGATAAAAGGGTCAATTAATCAAGACACTTGTAAATATTCATACACCCAGCATTGTATACCTAAAAACTTACAGCAAATATTAACAGAACTAACAGGGAAAAATGCAAACTATACAGTAATAGTAGGAGATTTCAATGCCCACTCCCACCATCCTTCAGTTTTTGAGACAGGATTTCTCTGTGCTGCTCTGGCTGTCCTGGAACTCATTCTGTAGACCAGCCTGGTCTCGAACTCAGAAACTGTCTGCTTCTGTCTCCCACATGCTGTGTATGGCACTACCACCTGGCTTTTAGTGCCCACTCTTACCAAGATAATTTAGACAGAAAATAAGGAAATAGCAAAGTTGAACTCTACAGGCCACAGGAATCTATCAGACATGCACAGAATATTCTACCCTACAGAGAATACCTACTCAGTCCAAAAGTACCTAGAATTTTTTCCATAATATATCAGGTGTTAGAGCACAAAACAGGTCTGAATACTTTCAAGGAGATTAAAATCATGGCACGTCCAACTTCTAACCACAGTGAAATGAACCTACAAGTCAATAGTACAAAGAAAACTAGAAAAAAAATGTCAGTCAAGGAAACTTAGTAGCATGTCTCTGAACACCCCATAGGTCAAAAAAAGCCATAAATAAATAAATAAATGTTGTTTTTCAGGAACTAGAAATAGGGAAATTAGGAGGAGGCTGGTCAAAGGTACTAAGTTTCACTTATAAAAAGAGATTAAGTTTTGAATCCCAACCATGGTGATTACATTTAAAAATATCTTTTAATTTAAATATTCTTTTTCTTTCTTTTCTTCTCCTCCTCCTCTTCCTCCTTCTCTTCCTCCTCCTCTTCCTCCTCCCCTTTATCCTTTTCTCCTTCTCCTTTTCCTTCTCCTCCTCCTCCCTCTTCCTCTTCCTCTTCCTCTTCCTCTTCCTCTTCCTCTTCCTCTTCCTCTTCTTCTTCTTCTTCTTCTTCTTCTTCTTCTTCTTCTTCT
The DNA here is from genome assembly GCA_964023405.1 of Apodemus agrarius. Taxonomy (NCBI): domain Eukaryota; kingdom Metazoa; phylum Chordata; class Mammalia; order Rodentia; family Muridae; genus Apodemus; species Apodemus agrarius. The sequence continues at coordinate 61,536,995 of OZ030014.1, read as the reverse complement.
TCTTCTTCTTTATACCAGGGATGGTGGAACCCAGGGCCTAATAAATGTGAGGCAAACACTCTCTAACATGAAGCTTCACCCCACTTTTTAGCCTTTAAAGTTAATAGTTTATTTTTATATATGAAATTTAAGAAAATGGGCATGAAATACCCTAAACAGCAGATAGTAACTACATGAGTTATTTGATGTGCTAATTAAATTGTGGCAATCACTCTACCACATAAATGTGTATCAGATCTTTACATTGTACACCTTAAGATATATGCAATTCGACTATTATGTATTCATGAAGCTGGAGTCACAGCAGCATTATGGAACTGGGACGCTTCCAGGCATATCCCATTTCATTCTGCTTTGCTTTGCTGCAGATCTTGCAGAGTTTTTACATACTGAAGGCTTGTGCCAACCATGTGTCCTATATGTTATGAGCACCATTTTCACAACATCATTGTGTATTTTCATATCCCGTGTTTTCTCTTGGTACTTGCAGTACCTTTGCACATCTATTCATTGTTACCATATCTTTATGGTGATGTGTGATCATTATTCCCAAATTTCTCCAATGCATTGTGTTGGTGACAACAGAGACAAGAACCATGAAGGAGAGAGAATGTGTTCGGAAAAATATCATCTATATCTTGAAGGCCCACTTCCCTAGTTCTTCCCCTCTCTTTAGGCCCCTCTGAGACACAGTGATATTGAAAGTAGGCCACTTACTTACCATCTAATGGCCTCTAAGTGTTCAAGTGAAAGGAGAATTCAAACACCTCTTTAAATCAAAATCCTAGAAAGGATTCAGCTTAGTAGAGAGGCAAGTCAAAAGCCAGCGTAGGCTGAAATAAACCTCTTGTTCCAAGCAGGTATTTAATTTTTTTAAAGGTAAGTTCTGGAAGAAAATTAAAATGCTAATCCAGTGAGCACACAAAGGGTAAGGAAGTTAAACAAATTTGTAGTTAATGCCAGGAAAGACTTGAATGGGTCAGATCAGCTACATTCTTTTAAGCTAAGGCCCTAAGTTTCCTCAGTCCCAAAAAAACAGAAAAGGAAGCCACAGAAGAGGAGCTGGCAGAGCTTGGTTCGTGAATTTTTTTTTTTTTTTTTAGATAAGAGGCTACCCATTGGCTCAGATTCCATCAATGGGAGTCTGTGGATTCACAGGCCTCTTTTTTTTTAATTTTAATTTTCTATATTCTATGTTTACATTCCAAAGGCTTTCCCCTTTCCCAGTTTCCCCCCACCATACTTCCCATAATTCCTCTTCCCTTGGTTCGTGAAATTTAAGGAAAGACACTGTCTCCATAACATGATGGGCAAGGTAAAGTAGCCAAAGTCGGTGCCGAACTGCAGCCAGTGTCCCAGAAGATCCAGCTGAGAAAGGTGGCTGGTGAACCAGCCTGCTTCTGTCCTGGGCTTGAAAGCCATTGCATGGTAAAAACAAACTAGGTTCACTCCTGATTATGATTAAATCAGTTTCTCAACCAACCAAAATCAGTTTCTTTTGCCAACCTGTAACCTTAACTACAAACAGTTCTGTACTGCCTATTCAAAAAAAAAAAAAAAAAGGCAATGTATCTTTCTTTCAAAAGTTGTATCTTGCATCTGCACCTATGTTTCAAAAGGTTGTTATGACTACCTTGTTATCACTACCTTATGCCAACCTTGAAGTCATGTCTTTGTTTCAGGAGGTCATTATGACTACCTTGTTTTGCATATGTTCTGCTCTTATTTGCCCACAAAATACCCCATTTGGAAAACCCCACTCCTGACCTATAAAAACCACATCTTCCTCAAGCCCAACACTGACCATCTGAACCCTACTTTAGGTGATGGCACTCCATGTACATGAATTTAAAAGCTTGCTTTAACTAATTTAGCCATGATGTTTTGGGTCAGAGGTCTTTCTCCTCACATCTTTGGGATTAACAGTGGCCACACAACAAACAATAGATTTTCAATAGATTTGAAAGAGCCTTCTGTTAGAAGATGCCATCTAGGACTTTCACGGCTGGAGAGACATCAACTCCCGACTTTGAAGGCCAGGCTAACTCTCTTCTGAGGGCTAACACAGCTGATGGCTTTAACTCACAGGGCCTTTAAAAATTGTAGTAAGTTTGCTATGCCCATGTGTTAGCATTCTGACTAAACTCCACCCCACAGTTACCTGGCAACAGACAAGGTAGGCCTGGCCCACTATAAAAGGGGCTGCTGGCCCCCTCCTCCCTCTCTCTTTCTTGCCTCTCTCTCTTGCTTCCCCTCTTCCCATTCCCTTCCTCCCTATCTACACAGCCTCAACTCTCTCCCTCTCTCTGCCTTTCTCTGCCTCTACTAACTCCTACCCCCATGCCCTTAATAAACTCTATTCTATACTATACCATCGTGTGGTACCTCACCATACCCCCATAGAACATATATCTCTTTATCTTTTTATAAACACATCACCATGTGTTTATGGAACAAGTCTGGATAACAGCACTTCTATTTGCAAGGTGGTTTACTGGATTTCCTTTATATTTGTTTTATATTAGCTTACAAAGTAGCATGTTTATCAGCATTTTCATACATATTTAGTCTTGGTTGACCCACCCCACTGCGCCACCCCCTTCCCTGTTCCCATCCTTACTTATCCCTTCCCCTCTTCCATTTTCACATCGCACGTACTCTACAATCTGCCCCACTCTTCTCTCTTTGAGCCTCTATTTTCACAGGCCCCTTTCTAGTTTCTACACATACTAACTTCTACACAAATACACAGGTATAAAAATTAGAAGCTAAGACTAAAGTCGATTACTGAGATTACTTCTCTGAAAAGTTCACTTGTTCATAAATCTATAACTTCTGTAGTGATTTCTCTTGTGGATCTGGTTAGAATAAATTGAAATATACTTCCAAAAATAATTTATTATTCTAGCCACAGGTAAGAAGAGTCATGATTTACAAAAGGAGGGCAAACTAATAGGACAATGCTAACAGGAGTCTGGGTTAAGTTGACTCCAACCCTTGCAGCTGACTTTAATTGCATTGGAGAGTACTGGAGGAGGGAACTTCAGCCGTAGCAGAAATCTAGAAAGAACTAGAATTAGCTGTGGATCTGGGAGACTGGACTGGGCAGTGCCATCTCATGATAAAACTAAAAGATGAAAAAAATGAGGATTTAGTTTTTAAAGGGCAAACCAAGAGAGTGGCATTTCAGGTTTGGTTTGGTTTTGTTATTTTGTTTTTTTAGAGGCAATCTACTCCTAGTGATGATGCTGTAAACACTGTTGGCATGGCAACGGATGATTTAGACTACTATATGCACTTAGCAGCAGGACTTGAGAGGATTGACTCCAGGTTTGAAAGAACCTCTACTGAGGGTAAAATGCTGTCAATCAATATGTGAGCTACAGAGAGATCTTTCATGAAAGGAAAAGTCAGTCAGCGCAGTAAACCTCATTGTTATCTTATTTTAAGACATTTTCATGGCCAACCCAACTTGGAGCAGCGGCCACCTGACCAGCCAGCAGTCATATCGACATCTACATCCACAGAAGACTCTCCACTGGTACAAGGATTGATTAGAACTGGCTAAAGGCTTCAGTGATCATTAATTTTTTTAATGAAGTTGTGTACATTCTTCAAAATAATATGTTACCAAACATTTAACAGACAATGGTGTGGTACAAACATTTTATATCCCAGTGTTCATCTGATTCACTTTATTATAATATTTATTTTAATGTTTTATTATCTGAAACAAAACTTGTAATATCTCTGAGGGTATCCTGGTATTCCGTGTGTGTGTGTGTGTGTGTGTGTGTGTGTGTGTGTGTGTGTATGCATATATATTTATATATAGGTATATATGTATATGAGTGTGTCAGTTTTTAAATCCCCTTTTGAAGAGCAAAACTCCCTTATTGGCAATAAAGGGTGAAATATAAAGAGCTCATGGGCAGAGTTAACGGCTTGAACATTTGGCAGCCAGAGTTATTCAGCAAAGGTTGGTGACCGATGACGGTTCTAACCCCTCACCGTGTACCGAGAGCAGCATCAGTCGCTGCTTACCTACACATCATTTACACATTTAATCGAGAGTAATAACACAGGAATAAGAGGTTGTCTTGAGACTTCGGAGAAAGCATTTTGTTTTCTTAATGTGGTGACTCATTTTTAAAATCTGAAGGCTTGGTTCCAATTAGTTACAATGTACAGACCTAGCATGACTCCACAGAAATATATCATGTACTTAAAATGTTTAATGTGGCAGTGCCACCAACCAGCATATCTCAAAAGACGGCATCTTTTTCTCCTTTCCGTTTCTATCTGCTGTTTAATTTCATTACAATTTCTAAAAATTCTCTGTTAGGGTACAGCTGTTCCACTGTTAATAGCCCTGAAATAGAAATGTGTTACTTTGCTTAGAGAAAGACATCTGCATACTGTAGAAAATCAAAATCATGTGATGTGATAAATACAGGAAGATGGTTATTGGTATTTTTAATGCATATTGTTTAAACTCAAATATGTTTGCCTTCCAGACATTTTTAGATATGTTGTTCTGATCTATGCTTTGAATCTGTGGCGCTTTAATAATCTACATTTTTTAAAAAAGCAAAAAACAAAACAAAACAAAACAAAAGGTTTGCCAGTCAATCCAACACCTCCTGCTGCTCTTTGGCTAGGATTTTTTGTTGTTTGTTTATTTGTTTTGTTTTTTAATGTTACAATCAGAGAGAGCCTTTGATATGCTACCCAGAATGATTGTAAATAATCATTCCCAACATTTGGACCTTATGCCATCTTTGATCCTGTCATCTTGAAATTTGCCCTTGCAATGAGTATGGCTACTTTCATACTGCGTTTGAAAATGGTAGACCATTTAAGCTCCCGCAGGGCAACAGGACAGGTTCAAAAGTTTGCAGATAGATGGATTATTTCAGGCTTAGAAAGAAAGAGAACACGCATGCCTTCTCTCTTGAAAATCTCTTGCTACGTCATAAATCTTCTTATGCCTGGGCCCTATCTTCTAATAACTACATAAATGGTCAGTCTTGAGATTCAGATTTACACACAGAGCCCCAGCACTGACCTCACCAAAGGACACGATTTATGTAGCGGAGACGGACCAAGTATGGAATGCAATCCAGTCCCGGTGACAAGAGCCTAAACTGCTCTGATCAGACAGCTCCTGGTTAGCATTCCTGGGATATCAGTGCTGCCTTGGAGGAACCCTCTTCAGTTCCTTCCTTTCACAGGTAAAATGGGAACCTAGGAAACCCGTTTACCTGGGAATTGTGCATAAAAACACAACAAAACTACCTTTCCCCCTGCTTTTCTCCATCCCTGCTATGCCTCAAACTGGGCAACGACTATGGAGCAGAAATCTATTTGCCTGATGGTTCTGGGCGGGTAGGGGGTCAAGATAGAAGGAGCTGCATCTGTCAAGGACCCTCTTGCTCAGTCATCCCACGGCAGGAGGCAGCAGAGGGAGGCAGGCTAAATTTATATTTTTGCAAGGACCCAACTCCAGTGTTGCTTCATTCATGAGGACAATGCCCTCTTAAACGTCCCACCTCTCAACAGTGTTGCAGTGAGGATTACATTTCCAAGGCATGAATTGGGGACGAGGGCACATGTTTGAACCACTGCCATTCCCTTCTGAAATTTATGCCTTTATGGAGGCACATAACCTCTGCTCCTACCACAATCTGGAGTCCAAGAATCATGGACTCCAGAGACCTTAAACCTTTCTGCTCGAACATGGAAGGAACACTGTCTTTCTTTCTCCAGCCTTTTGGAGCCATAGTGGGACCATTTGTCTGGGATCTTTGGCCAAGTTCGAAGACCCAGATCTTCTCTGGCCCACAGTCAGCCCCAATACATTAAAAAAAAAACAAAATAAAATGCTCATCAGACTCTATTCAATAGTATGAATCCCCAAAAGCCACACATGCTAAAATGAGCCCTTCAAGCCAGAGAAGGAAAGCAGCGCTATTTGACAAATGGTGTTGGGACAAAAGGGTAGACATCTGGGGAAAAAATAAATAAGTTGGCTCTATATCTCCCATCCCATGTGGTGATCGATTTTAAGTGGATCAAAAATCTAGATACTAGAAGTATAAACATTAAAGTGTGAAAAGAACACGATACAGTTTTAATCCTTGAGAAGATTTTTTAAACCCTCATTCAAAATTTAGGAACCATTAAAGAAAATGTTAAGAAACATGAGTTCGTAATAATAAAAGCTTTTATATGACAAACCACACACACACACACACACATTACACACACATTACACACACAAATGCACATACACAGGTGTGTACACCCCAATGCATGCAGCCATACAAGCAAAGTCAAATATAGGATATGCACAAATTAAAAAGCATTGCAACTTATATGAAAAATGAGGTAAAAGCTTCCACACAGAGAGAAATGAGAACTCAACAAGCTAACAGAATTTTTTTTTTAAGTGGACAAAAGATTTAAACACACAATTCACACAAAATGAAACACAAAAGGCTCTTAAGCATTTGGAGAGCGGCTCAGCTCCACTCATGATAAAAGAAATGCAAATTAGAAGTATATTGAGATACCATTTTTTGCCTATCAGGTTGGCAAGAATCCAAAAGCTCTGATACTCCACTAGAAAGGCTGTAGGATAGGGGCCCTCTGATACATCGCTTGTGGGAGTTTATGTTAGCATAACCCCATATGGAGAGCAATTGAACAAAATCTATCAAAATTACAAATGCATTTATCTTGTGCCCCGGCAGTTTTACTAGCAAATAAATGGATGGGCATATGACGCTGAAGGTATTCATCACAGTGTTATAGTAAGAACAACAACAACAACAACAAAAATATTTTTTTGAAATAGCCTAAATTGTTAAATTCAGTAAGTTGCTAAATGACACAGATTAAAAAAAAAAAATGATACATTCAAACAGCACGATACTATAGGAGTTGAAAAATAAAAACTGTGGCCAGACTGTAGTAATATGGTAGCCTGTCCAAGAGATCTTGAAAAAGGAAGGAAAAAAGAAAAATGAAGCAAAATGCAGAACAGCATGAAAAGTAAACTGCCATAGAGGAAAACAGGCCGGGCTTCTGAATGTCACATGACTGTTGCGCTCAGGAGCCCACAGCAGCTGGAGGCCCTTCACAGTTCTCTGCGCGTGGAGGGGCTCGATGGGGCCCCACCCCTCGTTGTGGAACTATTGGGGCATAATGTCTGCTGGAGAAGGGTATCATTTTCTTCACTGGCGTTGCCACCAGCCTTGAAAGGATTGCAATCCCAATTAAACTCGATGAGTCCGGAGGTGCGGAGGGGTGGGGGAGGATGTGAGTAGGAGGGAGACGAGTTGGGAAGAAGGGGTTCAACAGGAGAAAGAGAGAGGCGGCGGGGGGGGGGGTAAGAAAAGATAACATAACCCGAGAAGAGTTACATTCAGGGATGGGGAAAACTGTAAGAGAATAATAATAAAAATAATAATAATAATAATAATAATAATAATACAGATTTATATTCTTCTAGTAGACACTGAAAAACTGGAAGAATTTACAAGGAACTAAATAAGTGTTAGTGAGAGTTGAGTAAGGGTGGAGATTGGTCAGTGGGTGAAGAGTTCTTGCTTTATAAGCAGAAAGACCTGAGTTCCAATTCCCAATACCCTAATAAAAAGCCCCCAAACCCAGGCATAGCTGTGTCTGTCTGTGACCCCAGTCCTGGGATTGTAGAACAGGGCTTCCTGAGAGCAGGATGGCCAGGCAGTCGGGATGAAAAGGTACTTCCAGGTCATTGTGAATGAGAATGTCTCAAGGGAGTGGTAAAAGCTAACGCCCAGCATCCTGCTCTGTCTTCCACCCGTACCTACATGTTCAAATGCACACACCACACATACACACCACACACACACATCACATACACAAAGGAACAGAGTAAGGGAATTCAGGTTGTGTGGTACCCAATTAACAAGATTTTACATAATTTTTTAATATTTATACTGATGTTACATATACACACATGCATAATGCAATAAATATATACATATATTTATACAATATACAAATTACAGAAATACACAAATATATGAACTTAAAATTACATTTTTAAGTTAAAAATAATGAATTCTCTGTTTAATTCTGAAAAGGTCAACTAGCTTATATTAGCATGAAGGTTAAGAGTCTAAATTAACATACTACTTCCCAGAGTCTTGACACATTTTGTTTTTCTTTCCCTCCTTCATTCATAAATTTATTTAAATTTTTCTGTATAATATGTGCTGTGCTAAGTTCTTGAGCTGCGTGGAGACGGGCCACTTCCTGAGTCTACATTCTAGTTGAAGGCCTTTTCTATGTGAGGTGTGGGGAATCCCATCATATGCAAGGTCTTCAGGACCCACATTAACCATCTTAATTTTATTCATCAGCATTTTAAGTTTGGGATCACTCGATCTACATTGGCAAAGAGTTCAAGAATTCAATAGCCTTGATTCTTGTGATCTAAGACATATCCAGACTGGAGGCACTCTTGGTCTTTCTCAATGACACCCCTTTGTGAAATTCCACAGTATCTTTTACTATGCATAATCCAACAGTGTGAAACTCTTCCAGGTATGGCCCTTGCTTAACCTTACCCAGGGGTGCAGTACTTTCTTGTGGTTTGTTCTGATGCCCTTCACCAGTGCTCTAGGATTGCACTACACACCACGTTTTACTCCTGTTTTCCCATTAGTTTTATTAGTTTGTATTCCATGCTGATCTCTATTCCATGGTCATCCTCGCACCTTGAGTAGCATTCTTTTCCTCCTTTTCTCTCCTTCCTGGAACCAAGCAGGAGGGTCTCAAAGGAGAAGTCACATCAGTTCAATGTGTGTTTGTGATTTTGTGATAGATATGTGCCTATCTGTAACCAAAACAGTATATTTATTTCTTTTTCTTTTCTTGCTCTTTCTTTTCTTTATAAGTTTTTGAGATAGGGTTTCTCTGTGTAGTCCTGGCTGTCCTAGAATTCACTCTGTAGCCCAGGCTGGCCTTGAACTCAGAGATCTGCCTGACTCTGCCTCCTAATTGTTAGGATCAAAGGTATGCACCAGCAAAGGCAGAATATTTCAAGGTTTAACCCACTCAAAAACAAACAAGCTAACATACAAAAAATAAATAAATCAATGCTTTCACGATTGCCCTTGTACGATTGTCCTATAGAACCTTCCACAGTGATTGAAATGTCTGTAACTGTGTTGTCCCATATGGCTCCTGATGTACCTGTTAACCATTTGTAGCTTCTAAGCACTTCAAATACACCCCATGGAACTACAGAATTATATTTTCATATTTTTTCAACGAATTTAAATTTTAAAAGCTAGCAGAAAAAGGGATACATTGAGCTAAAGTATATAACTTTGAAGAGAATAGTTTGCCGCTAACACGGCAGGCTGTATGAGTGAGAAGATCAAGGTCTTAAAATCTCTGAGCCTTGGGCACCCCAGGTGCTGAAGGCTGCATCCCTGGGCATGAGGACTGGACAGTTGTCAGCTAGCTTCTGAACTCGGTCGGAGCACAAAGCATCTGCCCCACACTCTATCCTGAAAGCCAATAAGCACAGAGAAACTTTGGTTAGATCTCTGAGCAGTTACTTTGGGGCTCAAATCTAAATTCCTTCCCATCACTGAGTATGCATCAAGAACATAGGAGAATGTAGCATCTCATGGACAGAGCACAAGTCCAGGGCATCATGAACGCAAGGCTTAGGAAGACAATCCTAATTCTAGATCGCACTCAAGGGTAGACATGAAATCCTACTGCATAGACCTCCAGGGCCACACAAGTTAGCTCACAGCCTGCCTACAGTTGTATTCGTGAATGACATCTTCATTATCAGGTAGGAAGGCTCAGATAGAACAGAGCTGGCAATCTCCATGTCTAACTGGCTTACACTCCTTAATGTTCTCATTTCTTAAACTGTCGGGTGCACAGCCCCCACCGTACTATTCCGAGCTCACTGCTCTGTTCAGCCTTAACACCACAGCCAAACTTACCTGAGTATGATACTTAAACCTGCTCCAGCCTCTCCCACATCCATGCCTTTACTCAGACTGTCACAAAAAATGCTACACTCAAGCTTCCTTTTCAAACAACACCCCCCCCACACACACACCCCTTGTGGCTAATTTGGTATATGAGCTCTCTGAAGTCATCATCCCTGAAACCCACAACCACGTTTGTCCCCACTTCATTAGTGTCCTATAAAACTTGGTTCCTGTGGCTGTTTGGGGGCTTACATCCTTCTTTCTTATTTTGTAGCGTCAATGAGTTTCTCTGATCTTGCCTCCTAGCTTGTGACAGGCTCAAGGGTGGGGCCTGTGCTGTTCATATTCTGTACCCCTGACCATGTAGGCACACAGTCGGTCTCCAAGAATTTTTACTACTAAATCAAAGGAAAGATTGCTGCATCCAACAGAAGAATTTCAGTGATGATTCAGAAGAAGGAGATGCTCTCAGCAATGACATGTGATATGCATATATGTTTTGTCTCATATACAATATCAGTTTTCTGCTGACACTAATACTTAAGTTTAGGGAAATTCATATAAAGGTTTCTGTCTCCAGATTTTCTTGAAAAGCACAAAATCAGATACAACCTACTGACCAGGTATTTCTCTCAGGCGATTTGCCAGATCTCCACAATTCCTGCTTTGTTCTCTGTAAGCACTGAGCTGACATTGGTTTTCCATACGCACATCAGATATGAACAAAGCCTGTGCACTTTGAACAATGATAATGATTTACCCGTGCACTTATGAGCTTGTATTGTCCGTGTTCAAAACATACTGATTCTGATTACTATAATGGTTATGATTTTGGCCTGTTTTCTTTTTCCTTTTTCTTTCTTTGTTTCTTTCTTTTTTCTGTACTATTCACCCAAATCCTGGGAGTACAGCCCATGCCCAGATATAAATAAGATTTAAATCCTGTTAAAGGAGTGTGATAGCAGATTCAGGTCCATCGTCACTAAGTCAGCAAGTGTGATTTTATAGATATTACGTTAATCAAAGAGCTCGGAGCAGCAGGACAAGAGGCTTACTTGTTGAAAGCGAGAGTGACAGACACTTGAAACAGGAGAGAGTAGCACCTGCATGATATTGGATGTTAGCACCTCACGGCATATCCATTGCACCCTTTGTGTGAAGATTGTCAAGTAGATATCAATCAGCAATCGAGTTTCATAGTCTTTGATGAGAATGGAGGCTGTTTTCCTCATTGTCCGACAGAGGAAACTGAGGCACTATCTGTTCATGCTGGTGAGATTGGTAATTAAATTTAATTATCCTCCTTTCAACCTCTCCCTCCCTCGCTCTTCCTCTTTGGTTTCAAGGTGATTTATGTTAGATCAATTTAACTCACTCCCAGAATTGAATCAATACCACCTGTAACTCCCAACTCTCCTCAGCAAAATCTTAAGCTTCAGAAAAATGCAAGTACTAAAGCACACAAAAAGGTGAAATGTAAAATCAGGACTCTCTGACTTGTAGACAAATACCTGAATTTATTTATTTACCTTTTGTTATTTATGTATTTATGCATGTATGTTTTACGTATGTATGTTTTTATTTATTTATTGTTTCTTGAGATACGGTCTTTCTATGTAGCCCTGTGTGTTCTGAATCTTCTGAAGACCAGGCTGGCCTTGAACTCAGAAGTCTGCCTGCCTCTTGCCTTTTAAGTAGTATAGTGCACCATCATGCCCAGGCCAACACCCAAATTTCAAAATGTTCACACTCAGTTGTCAGTAGTCCCTCACTGTCCTCTCTCTCCTCTGCACATTTCCTCCACCAATTAATAATAGCATTAAGGGAACATCTGTGTTCAGAATTCACTTCAGCGCACCACACTTGCACCGTTTGGAGAGAGAGTTCTTAACTTCTTTGACCCATGGAAAGTTCACGATTTTTAGAAGTAGATCTTTTAGCTAAGTCAACACTTCAAGGATCCAGCATGTGCTTTTAGTTCAGAAAAGAACAGTATTCCGTCTTCCGACTGTTAAACCCATTAACCTAATCACATTACAAGGGAGCCATTCCAGGGCACCCAGTAAGCATGCTAGCCTCATGAACATAGGATTTCTTGAGTGAAGGCCTTTTTGGCAGTTTGAGTATGATCTGGCTGTCACTTCTTCTTTGTAATGATCAATCTCACCTCTCATGACATCTCCCTGACCGGGTAATTGAAAACAAGTAGAAAAGGCAAGAGATAGTCAATCACAAGTGGGTTTGGTGACCTTTTACCCCTGGAAGGGTGAGATTAAATGCCATCAGACAAAAGTAATTTATAGAGCTCTATCCTATGTGATTAGGGGACAGGGAAAAAAAGAAAGTGACTATATAGACCTACCTAGACCATCATGGTTGTAGGGAAGAAAATACATAAACATTTAGCTTGTGTTTCCTGTCTCTTGTAGAACTCTGATAACGTTTGTCTAGTTCCATGTGGAATTTGGATGCTCAACATTTGCTCCCAGTAGAAGTTATGTCAACACCGAACTGGGAAAATCATTAGCTGCCATTTCCCCCTTGGGTGTATACCCTGAATGTCCCCAGCCAAAGCTCTTTCGGAGTCAGCGCACTCACCCACATGGTCTCTGCTCACAGCTCCTCCCCGGCATTCACCATCATTAGATCATTAGATCATGCTACTGGCTCATCAGCTCGTTCTGCCTGTCATCTCTTCTTGTACAGGTGACCTCCCCTAGCTCATTTTATGTTCTGTATTTTTCTAAATTACATTGTTCTCTGGAGTCTGTTGCCCAGCTGAAAGAGTTACATTTTCTTTCTCTGTTAGTTACTGCAGGGATCAATCATCCCGTAACCACCTGTACTAGCGTTAACCTTCTTCCTGTCTTCCAAATCAAAACCCATTTCTCACTTCCATATGTCAACACGAGCCACATGCGTTGATTAAATGTCTTTCATTCGAAAGCACACAGTCCTGCCTTCTTGCCTGTGTCTGAATGCCTCCCATATGCCCTGCATGCAAGCCTAATTCTCATGTTCCCTTCCTCTGGAAAGCCATTCTTCATTGTAATAAGTCGCCCAAAGTAAATGTATTCATCATCTTTTTCTCTGACAACCATGTTTCTCTACTACGGGAAATTAAACACTGCAGCATATGGCCTGAGCAGCAAACTCTAGTGCCTGCTCGCTCAATTGTTTTAACACATTGCCGCCTTCACATAATATTCTGTTTGCCACTAGCATGTCAGGCTTCCACTTGACATATGCATTAGACATGTTAATGGCAAGAGAGAAACCAACTGAGGCTGACAATATGACGAAAGAAGGGTAAGTGCCTATTAATTACAAAAATCCACTTTCCCCACTCCTTAGCAGAGGAAGATTAAAAAAAAATGAGCGCCTTCAGAGCATGCCACCACATTGGCTCTCCGTCATACCATCTGACAAAAACTGTAAACTCTAAGTACAACGGAAGGACTTTGTAGCTTCAGGAAAGCCAGTATAAAGGATACCAGGACTCTTCCTACTGTCATGGAGCCTACTGGTCTGCTTCCCAGCATGTTGGTTACAAAACCAGTATGAGCCCAGTGACTGAATCCTTTATGTCATCCAAACACCTCCTCTACTCATCCCAGATCTCTCTTTTATGTTAGTAAGCACACAGCTGTTGTGAAAGTCCACTCTAAGTGCTTCGTATGAGAATATAGAACACTGAGAATAGCAGAACACTGTTTCCTTCCAGGTCACTGTTTCTGAGATTAGCTCATGTAATTGATTATGAATCTCTGTGTCTATTGTGAATCTACTGACTCTGAACTCATCTTTCAGTGAAGTCATTCTGATCTCAGCATTTGTTTACAGACTTTAGTCATTGACTTGCGAGTATTTTTCAGGATTTGTTAATCTGTATTTTTTTTTCAAAATAATATTTTTATTGATTCTTTGGGAATTTCACATCATACACCCTGATCACACTCACTTCCCAGTCCTTCAATGTCAGATACCCGCCCCCCCCCCGTCCTTGTGACACATCCTCAACAAAATAATAGTAGTAGTAATAATAATAATGACAATAATAATAATAATAACAACAACAACAATAATAAAAGACTCCAATTTGTCTAGTCCATATACTTACTGGAGCATGGTCAAACTCCTATTGGTCCACCCCTAAAGAGTCTTTTATCTGCATCCATGCCAGAAGCCATCAATTGTGAAGAGCTACACTTCAGCATCTTTATTGTAATTTTAAGAGTGCTCTTTGATAGTTTCCTTTTTAAGTTGTTACAGTTTGGGCGGGGTGGTGGTGGTGGTGGTGGTGTATGGATAGGGGTTGTCACAGAAGCCTTTCATGTCCCACTTTCTCAATTGTGTGTCTGCCGCCATAGATATCATGTCAAAGTAGGTTCTTTGCTCTTTACAATCAGCTGGAGCTCAGATCCTCGTCTTCCTCGTGGTTTCTGGCAACAACACAGCAGGAACATGTTCCCTGGTTGCAGCAGGACCATGGATCCAGCAGAGATTATAAACATCTTCTTGGTCTTCAGTGGCAACACAAACTATAGACATCAACACAGATGCTGGCAATAGGAAGATCTTGGATCCAGGTATGACCCTTGGCAGCATCAAGGGCCCAGACTTCTCCATGGCCTCTGGTATCCACAAAGGACACTTAGATCAGATCAATATGGCCCCCGGGGAGAGTATGGCCCCCCAGCCACATTATGGCTACTGACACACACATACTTGACCTTCAAGGAGGTCCAATCCAGGAAGCGATCCTCATCTCATTGCTCAGAGTCAAGGTGATCCTGCAATGTGTTGGGGGTTGGGGTGTCTACATCTGTGTAAGCTCCAGGAACACCACCCCTGGACCCCACTGGGCACCCACCTGTTCCACTGTTGCCCTCAGCCCTCTCTCACATCTGTCTCTGCCATCACATCTCCAGTTCTGCCTTTTCCTAGACACATGCACCACTCTGATCTTCCATCTTTCCCCCTTCTCCATCACACGTTCATTCAATGGCCTCTGATGGCCTCACAGTCTATATTTTAGGAAATCATATACTGTACTTATAATTTCTGTACACATGCATATCTTCAAACAATAAAAAGTTTTAAAGGTTTCCAGTGGATACTCTACTACATTTTCTTTTGTGTATTGAATTTTCTTTATTCAGCCAGAAATTTGAATATATTGAATCATGTGATATATTTGATACCAGAGAACATCCAACAGCCAGCAAGTTTCCTAGAATCTCCCAGTCTGAGACTTCTGTATTTTTTACATTTCCAGAGATCCTGAGGTTGATGGCTCCTGAAGGCATGTTCCATGTCAATGACAGCATGGTCTTGAACTTGGTGCCAGGCAATAATTTTCCAAAGCTTAATTGAAAGGGATATAGAGTTATCCTAATGTCCATCCATGCCTCTGACTCTCTTAAAATCTATCTTTTTTTTATCTTTTTTTTAATTTTTATTTTCTATATTCTATGTTTACATTCCAAAGGCTTTCCCCTTTCCCAGTTCCCACCCACCACAGTTCCCATAGTTCCTCTCCCCCCCAACTATTCCCCAATCATTCCCCCTCCCCTCTCGGTTTCTTTACTAAACTGGATGCAATCTTTACATGCCCAGGGTCCTCTCCTTTCCTCTTCTTGGGAATCATTTGACTTGCTATTTGTGTCTTGAGTATTTAGGGCTTCTGGGCTCATTAATATCCACTTATCAGTGATTGCATTTCATGTGCATTCTTTTGTGATTGGGTTAATTCACTCAGGATGATATTTTCCAGGTCTAACCATTTACCTACAAATTGCATGAATTCATTATTTTTAATTGCTGAGTAGTATTCCATTGTATAAATATACCACATTTTCTGTATCCATTCCTCCTTTGAGGGATATTTGGGCTCCTTCCAATTTCTGGCTATTATAAACAAGGCTGCTATAAACATAGTGGAGCATATGTCTTTATTGTATGCAGGGGAATCCTCTGGGTATATGCCCAGGAGTGGTATGCCAGGGTCCTCTGGAAGTGACATGCCCAATTTTCTGAGGAACCGCCAAACTGATTTCCAGAGCGGTTTTACTATTTTGCAATCCCACCAACAGTGGAGGAGTGTTCCTCTTTCTCCACATCCTCGCCAGCACTTGTTGTCTCTTGAGTTTTTAATCTTAGCCATTCTGACTGGTGTGAGGTGGAATCTCAGGGTTGTTTTGATTTGCATTTCCCTGATGACTAATGATGTTGAACATCTTTTAAGGTGTTTCTCGGCCATCCGAATTTCTTCTGGTGAAAATTCTTTGTTTAGCTCTGTGCCCCATTTTTTGATAGGGTTATTTGGTTCTTTGCAGTCTAACTTCTTGAGTTCTTTGTATATATTGGATAAAACCAGACACACTGAAACTATTAGAAAAGAAACTTGGGAAGACCCTGGAGGACTTGGGCACAGGGGAAAAGTTCCTGAACAGAACACCAATAGCTTACGCACTAAGATCAAGAATCGACAAATGGGACCTCATAAAATTACAAAGTTTCTGCAAAGCAAAGGACACTGTCAGAAGGTCAAAACGGCAACCAACAAAGTGGGAAAAGATCTTAAAATCTATCTTAAGATTAAGATACATGGCAGAGTTATCCCTCTGACCTCATCACACTGGTCCTGTTGAATTGCTTTTGCATTGAGTTCAATGTCATATGCATATACTGAGGGACATTGTCAGAAGCAGTCCTGACAGTTGCTTTCTATAGAGATGCTGCTCAAGTTTTTACCCACTACATTATAAGGACCTATATGGTAAATATCCCCTAGGTTTCCATTACAGAAAGGGCTGGGCCACCCCTGAGCATCAGTTTTATCTTATAAGGAGTAAGAACATTGAATTCTGCTTTATGCATTGCCTATTAAAGAACTTGAAGCACATAAGTAGGCCCCCAGGACTTCAATTTTTGTGTCCCAACCTGTAAAATGGTATTATCCCCACCCCAGTCCAAACGCGATTTACTTCTTCCTACTCTTATTTTCTCAACTATTCATTTTTAATTGAATTATGTATCATAAAACAAATGAACTTGTACAAAGGCCTTATGTTTTTTAGAAATAAATTTGCTATTAGAAAGTGAATATGTGCCCAGAAACTAGATGTTTGCATGTACTCCCATTCATTTTTGCAGATTATACTTGTTTCATTTTAACAACAACAACAAAAAAAATGATACACCAGGAACCCATGCTTGTTGTGTTTGAAGCCATGCAGCATCAGCAGATTTTTTTAAAATCTGTTTTACAAAGAAATACAGTTAGCCTCTTCATAATAATGCTATAAAAGAGACATAGGAATGCATGCATACTATAATTTACAAAGCCTCACAAATAATTACATGTAAAAATGCATAAGCATTAAGATGCTACTGAGAACTGAGCTATGAAGAACAAGGAAAGCAATTCAGATGATCTACCAGCCAGAATGAGACAGTAACAGTTCTGCTGATAATCCCCCAAATAAATAGACATGTCATATTGAGAAGTCCAAAATTATCGAAATATGCATTCATTCGTCTATTGGTTCCATAAGCTTGAATTAAACAATGTACTAAAAGAGAGATTGTGAGAACAATAGGTCATGGCTCACTGTGATAGAAGATAGGAACTTTATAGGCTCTATGCCAGAAAGAGAATCCTGCAGGGTTTGATATATCTCTGGAAGACCTAGGAAAGATACAGCGGCATCCCAGAATAGTCTTAACATCACAGCTCAAGCTAACTATTGAAAGGTTCAAAATAAATGTTGAGTGGCCCAGGAGAGCACATCTTGCTGGATGAGAGACATGTCCCTGGGGTGAAGATTGGACACTTGAAACTGTTCCTTTTCCAGTCAGCACCAAGCAAGCAACTGAAATAACCCACTCAGTGGCATTCCGGTGACCAAAAGTGCTCATGGTACTCACACAGCAGTTGACAATCATGAAACTATCCTAGCCATTATTTTCTTCTTTCTTTTTTTTTTAACCCATGAAGATCTAGGGTCCTTTTTTTTTCTTGGAGAAGCCTGACAAGAATCCATTTGGCTTATCTTTAAAGTATCTCTAAAGGGTTTTTTCTTTCTGATATTTTCATTGTGTGAGTTTAGCAACACAGAGAAACTTCACATGCCTCCATTCAGAATGTCAGAAAACATAAATTTCTTTTCAAGATTCATTACTCTATGCCATATACTTAGATTAAACCACAACCCAAGGCTTTCAGGGTTAATATTTGCAGCCAAGAGATTTTTTTATTTCAATATATAACTATAAATCGAGGCAGAAAGCAACCTATGAAATTGTTTGAATGAGGTGAAAGATCAAAGTTGTTGAGCTGAATTGTACCCGGGACAAGATGACAGGAAGTTCAGTCTTCAGACAGAGATCTAACAACCCGTATGTGGCACACCACTTAGGTGACTGCTCAGCCATCCCTGGTGTTACCCACTGATGGATCCAGGGAGACTCATTAAGGACACTGCACTGACTCCATTTCAAGGCCACTAAGGTCTGAAACTATTTTTGAGAAGACAGACAAGAGTCTATTTGTATTTCGTTGTTTGTTTGTTGTTTTTTATATACAAATGTAGCTTATTTTGGAAGGCTTTTAGCATTAAACATACATACAAAATGGATCTCTAAATCTAGAGAGTGCTAATGTCTTCCCCCAGGAAGGCTGATTTGAAGACTGTCTCAGAAGGAGTGAGCATTTATGGTCTTGGTGCCTTAATAGCTCTTGACACAAGACTATGAAAACTAAACAGGAAGTATACAGGATGATGACTGTCAAATCTGATTTCTCCAGGAGATTCTTGTTTTTGTCATGAATTTCTGGCTCCACAAATACAGTTCCAGAACTACAGCTCAGATATTGACCAGAAGTGGGGACCACAGCACTTCAGCACATTCTTAAACTAAAAAAGTTCTGAATTCTTTTTTCCTTGTCCCATTTTGACCAGAATCTTCTGTAGCAAACACTTATACTTGCTCAAGAAGATTTATTATTCCTTTCTCTCTTCTAGGAATCATGTGATTTGTTTTGGCCAGTTATGTACAAAAATATGTAAAAATTGCTTATCTACTTATCGGTCTTCTCCTTTGTGGCCATGTTGACAGAAGAGAATGCTGAATTTTTATATAAAGGAAGACAACTTTGGAGTTTCCCAGACCCCCAGCCTTCATTGTATGAATAAGAAGCAAGCTCTTGCTTGTTGTAAGTCACTGTCAGTTAGGATGCTGTTTGCTATCCCAGAAGGAACTAGGGTGCTCTGATTAATGTACCCATATCTTGGTTATTGTGCTGCCTACTAAATCCAACTCAGGATCCTATATTTTACTAAATACAAAGAAGACATAGCAATCAGATGTGAATTTTAGGTTTTTACCTTGACTTTCTCCTACGTACAGGACACACATCCTATCACCAGTGTGTGAATTACAAATATTGAATATTCCAAAGACTCTTTGACAAAACTATCTTTCTGGATAATGTATTTGATCATTCCAAAGGTCAGATAGTCAACAGATTTCACAAGAAACCACTTGGGGCAGGAATCATTCTATATACTGACAGTATAGAAATAAGCAAAAGAAAAGAGTTCTATCAATATTTTGATCTAGCAGGAGATATTATATACCAAACAAACAAATATATAAACTCAGTAAGATAGTGAAAACAAATTGGAAAATCTGACAGTGAGTGAAGGAGAGACATACACTATTTTATCTAAGAATGCCTTGAAGAAATGATAATCAAGCTGATACCTAAAGAATTGGGAGACTGCAGTAGGAAGAGGATTCCTGCCAAAGGGCAACAGATACCAAATCTCTGAGATGGGAATCATCTTGGCATATCAGAGAACCCACATAAGAGGCCGGTGTGGCCGCAGCACAGCAGGAATGAAAGAGAATTGAAGAGAAATGGTGAAAAAGAAACAAGTTGCATCTATAGAATCACCAAGGCTTAGAGTGTTCTACATAGGAGGGGAGCTCCTGCTTGCCACGACCTACATTTGGAATAGATCACTTTATCAACTGTGTAGAAAATGGATGGTGAAGAGAAAGAAAAACATGCCAGCAATCATTTAAGAGGAACTGCAGTCATCCAAGTAGGGTTGATGGAGAGGCATGGCGATGTGACTCAAGCTATATATCAATGGTCCTCAAACATGCCTGCAGCTACAAGCACCAGAGATGAGACATCTTAAAATTCAGATCAATTAGGTAATAATCACAGAGGATAGGACACAGCATAGCCTTGAAAACATTTTTCCTGGATGATTGATTTCAATGTAAAATAAGGCTGGGAAGGACTGATGTGAAGTATTTAGAAGACGTCTCACAGGGATTACTGATAGACTGGAGCATGGGGAAGTAAAGAAAATGAAGTACTGATGCTGCCTGAACTTATGTTATGAGCAATTGCATGGACATTAATCCTCTTTACTGAAACTGGGAGGCTTGAGGTGGGAGGTGTCCAGTTTTGCATGCAGAAATTTTGACATGTTTGCTAGATGGTTTATACTATATACTCTATGTAGGTTGACATGCAGGCAAAAGAGCAATCAAGGCGTCTCTAAAGAGATAACTCTTTGAGACATCATCGTAGAGATAGCATGAAAGCTTTGGGGAAAGGGGAAGCCAGAAGGCAAAGGGTAGCCTGAGCAAAAACAGAATGTTCAGGGGACTTAGCCTTTGGAATCACCTGTCCTCTGAGTCTGAAGATCCTCCTAATCTTGCCTTAATCCCTTGGCAAGAAGACAAGGAAGAATCATTTCCTTCCTAGAACATTCATGTGGTCTCCACTCTGCTGTTTACTCTGACTGCTGGTTCCATATCCCAAGATATTCCCTGTGGAATTGTATGCAAAGCCCCCTAGTCAAAGTCTGAGAGCTCTCAGATACTGTCTCTGCCTCTTCCTAACTTTCATGCAAATAGAAAGTGTCCAGTGAGGCTGTTGGGGCGCCAGGCACTGAACCAGGTCAGCTGAATGCACTTAACTCTTGGTTGAGGTGCCAGCCTCTCCACACGGGTGTGCCAAACAAATGATTCTAAGAAATTCAGATATTGCTGCCTTTCTTTTATTGTTTACCGTCCCTTGTAGAATTTATTTCTTAACAAAATGTATTTCTTTCAGATGGCCAAGTTAGCACTGCTCTTTCACCATTTTGACTCAATTTTTCATCCTTTTGTGTAAGGAGTCCTAAAATCAACTAATCTGTACTTGAATCAGCTACGCCATGGCAATTCTTCACTTTGCGACTTTGACCCGTGTTTTGTATCTTTTCCAAGTCTCAGCTTTCCCACCTAGAACAAAGGGATTCTAGCTAACCATATTGACCTGAGAGTTATTAAACAGGTCAGTGTAAAACACCTGGGTAATAGACCTTATGTAAGCAAATGGTTGCTGTACATCTAGTGCATACACCCACTGGTCCAAGGTCTCTGTCCTCTCTGGGTCCTGGAGCACTGATTTTAAGCTGTTCTTAAGCATCAATAGCTTCTACTAGTGCCCTCCTGTCCATTTCTAGGCATATGCCATTACTGATACTCTGGTTTTTCTCTTGAAGTGGCTCCATATCACCCTGTCTGCGGGCTGGGTTACAAATTAGGAGCTTGCCTCAGAAAATGACAGCTGCCCAAGTGGCTAGTGTCCTCATTTTCTCCTCCTTGACTTCATCTTAGCAGCTGCATACACTTCCCATGTTCAAGCTAATGAATCCATCATCTATGGTTTCCCCCAGGGTGACTTTCCAATGTTTCCTCATTATAATATGGTATCTTTAATCATATTTAATCACACCTTGAGATGGAAATACAAACAACCCCCATCTGAGTGTAATAGGATCTCTTTACATAGTATGTGTAGCTCTTTTAGGGCGTTCTCAAAAAGCAGCATGCAAAGTGTCTTTAGCAACTTGAATAGTAGTGGAATTATGGGATGTGAGTGTTTAGAGTTATTGACTCTCCTGAACTAGTTAAATTATCTAATAATCTATGTCCTTGAAACCATGTTGAGAATATTTTTTTTCTTTTGCTACAAAAGGCCATTCTTATTTACTTGAGCTTTTCTGGAGGGATGGAGAAGGGGTGAGAAAAAAAATGTTTTAACAACATAACCAGAGGGGAAGGTTAATGAATGTGTTTAACAGTTTCCTCTTAGAAACAGCTCCTTTCATAATTATGTTAGCAAAAGAGGCTTTTTGAGGACATCTAGAGTCTTCTAGCCAAATGTCTCTTATGATCTTCATCATTTATAGAGTAAATCTTAGTGTGGGCCAAATAATCTAAAACTGATTTGTGCAATTCCACATCCACCATGGGTGTGGAAAGCTTAGAAGTTTTGCCTGCGCAACGGCTTCCCAAGCCCAGCTGATGGAGTTCAGCGTGGGAGATTAGCTACACATGTTCTCCATCAACATAATCATGCTGGTGAGATGCCTGCATGTCATCATATGTGAGCCGGTTAATAAAAACTGGTGTGATAAAAATAAACAGTAAAGTGATAGTTTGATTCTCAATCCAGCCCTTCGATCTGTGCTTGGGAGAGAGCATTCGCAGTGTTCTTTCTCCCCATAACATGCACGCATGACTTCCATTAGCCTCAGTGAGAGGAACATGTGTGCATGGAGGGAAACACCAGGGAAACGCCAGGGAAACAGTAAAGCATAAGTGAACGAAACTTATAGCAGCTTCTAAGATGAGAGCATGGGGGAACTTCGGTGACTCTGCCTACAGGAAATGATAGGAAGATCACTTTGTAGGAGGTGCACACACTCACACATATCTAAATAGGTATATAGGTATAGGTGCAGGTGCAGGTGTAGGTGTAGGTATAGGTATAGGCATGTGCATTGCTTCTATGACACATGCCAAGGGAGAGCTGAATGAAAACAGAAAATACAAAATGAGGAATGTAAAATGAGGAAAGGAGGACTCTTTCTGTCTGTCTGTCTCTCTCTCTCTTTCTGTGTGTGTGTGTGTGTGTGTGTGTGTGTGTGTGTGTGTATGCCTGTGCCGAATGTAATCCAGAATTATGTGTTGCTTCCTAAAAAGCAAAGACAGAAATTAATATATTCTAACCTCAAATATCCTGGACTTGACCAAAACTAAGACAATATTTGGAAATCTGTCTTGTCTCTTTCAGAAAGACTGTACTGGGACCCAGGATGCTCTTAAGATTCCATGGAAGCTGAGCCCATGGGTCCTCTGGGCATAATTTGATTCAGTGGGTACCAGCCTTTGCAGTTTCTGTAGGGCCCCTCCCTTCTTGCATTTGACCATGGCAAGCACCATGAAGTAGCATTCTCACTTTTGTCTTCTCTACATAATGCTAACAGATAAGGCTACTGATCCTTAGGAGGTCGTGCTGTTAGTTTCTAATTAGAAAACAGATCATGAGCAGGCTTGACATTCATACTCTGTCAAGAACGGGCAAATGCAGCTCTTCCTTTGACAAGTGCAGCCTGCTATTACCAGAGGCTCTGGCACGTGGCAGCAGCAAAAGGCTACTTAACTAATGACAGATTCTTTACCGTCTGTAGCTAAGTTCCAGAATTAGTGCACATGAGAATAAACACATTGTGAAGCACTGAGGGATGTTGGTAACCTCTCGGAAATGTTTTTGAACCTGAGATCAACAATCATTTTTTGACACAACTCAAAGAAAGAAAACTGTCTTCATTGATGACTTCCTGTTTCCATCTAGGGTGTTGATGTGTTTCTGATATGGACACTTCAATCCCTCCTCCTAATGACAGAGTTCTCTAACCTGATGGCATGAGAGATTATTTGAAGCAAGCAACTTATCTGCTTTCCGTTGTGGTACTTTGGGGAGGAAGACAGAGGAGCATTATAACTGATAACAGTTCTTTGATTGGCACTCTACTGGGTACCACTACCTCAAAGCCTTATCTCATCAACCTTTACAGTAAACCTTGATGGGGGTGGCACCCATTATTAACGTAAAGGGGTAAGGCTTTGTATCAACTTGCCCAAGACCACACAGATAGATTGTGATATGCAATAAAACTAATGGATTCTCAACCTTCCCAGCTTCTCAGATAGAGAGAGTCATCCTTCTCCTTGATTAAGGGACGAGGACTCAGTGAGACCCCAGTGAGGTACTAAAAGGGTGTGACATGCCCATGCCAAGGAGAAACTCCTTCCCTCTACCAGCATAAGTCAGCTTGCCAGGTACTGTCCACACTCCCCAGCAAAGCCCCTTAGGTCTCTTTCCATTTTTAAGCATACCAGCTCACAAATTGCCAACACCTGCATCTCCCTGTCAGAGGGCTGTCCTTAGGCTGCAGGAGCCTGTTCTGTGCACACGGACAGCTCAGAGTGTTTGGGAATTTATGACCCCCTGGGGACAATAACTGACAGCTCTGGAGGCATAAATATGGGCTTACTTTTCCCTGTCCAGGACTCACTCAATATGACCCTCTTAGACTCTACAGCCCCACCTGCTGGACAGAGTAAAGATTATCTTGTGGGATACTTGGATACTATTCCCTTGTTATTATTGGCCTCCATTTAAAAGTGACTATGCTCTCTGAATATAAAAGTGAATTATTAGGCATAATGTTACTGGTTTAAAAGAAAAACGGGTGGGCTAAAGTTCATGTCTTTGAAAATCCTTGTATGAACATGAACACTACGTTTTCTCATTTTGATCTCTATGGATTAGAGATCAATTAAAATAGAGGAGCCACACAGGGTAAAAACCACAACTAACTGTAACAAAGATTTCCAAATTATAAAGATGGTTAAATACTGAAAGTGCCTTTTTTTAGAGATGTTTAAAAAAAAAAGACAGCTATCCCAGTTGCTTCAAGATGGTCTAATTATCAGTGCAAATTGAAATAATGAGGTTAGTTTGCTCATAGAGCTGAGTTCATTCAGGATTTGCCTAGACACCTCTCTATCTCAGTTTCCTATTCTGTAAAATCAGGGTAAAATGAAAGCAACAGCAGCTGCCGTGACACTAACGAGATATGCAGTACATCTACCTTAGCCCTGATGCACAGCAAGGGCTCCGTAGATGGGATGCCTTAATGTCAACTTTCATAGCTCAGAAGTCAAGTGGCCCCCTGAGGTACTTGTCAGGTTTGTAACTGTATGTCCCTTCCTACCAGAGGTCTGATACTAGAAGTAAGACTCTGGGTGCCTTGTCACCAAGCATATAAACGCCAAGGAGAAGAAGCCAGGATGTACCACCCCTAAACCCTAGGAGGAGGAAAAGCTTGTGAGCATGTGTAATCACTAAGAACAATCACCATGTACTGATTCTAGAGAATATTAGTCTCTCCATGTCGTGTCACGAAATTGTGTTACTTAATTGAGCTTCTCTTATGTGTTAAACACTGTGCTAAGTACCCCTATATTCCCAGGCATATTTAATCCTCACAATAATTATTCAAAGTATCCAGTATCCTAATCTGTAGGGGACATCTAGTCTCAGAGAAGTTAGCAGCTTTAAGATCAAGCAACTGAGGCAAAATCTAGACCCAAATCTCCATGACTCCTATTGCTACCACCAGTGCCACTACACCACCACCACCACCACCACCACCACCACCACCACCATCACTACCACCATCACAACCCCCACCCCCACCACCATCATAACCACCACCACCACTATCACCACAACTATCATCACCACCCCTACCACCATCACCACCACCACCACCACCACCACCACCACCACCACCACCACCATCACCACAACTATCATCACCACACCACCACCACCACACTACCACCACTACCACTGCCACCACCATCACCACTGCCACCACCATCACCACTACCACCATACTCCATTCCATGCAGAGACTATGTCTTTTGAGAATTTTGATTACTCTAAACAGTAAGAGTTTATCCTGGGATGAAAAAATACATGCATCAATGTACAACTAGGTGCCCAGCCTAAGTAGCTTCAGCTATTCAGAGAATTGAGAAATTCAATGTTTATTAAAATAAAGAGATCACTTCACCCCCAAGATTAAGCTTCTAAAATCATGACAATGCCTAAGCTTAGCATTCCCCTTCCACCTTTATAAAGTGACTCAGCTTTATAAAGAAAAGCTGTTTAATATTTCCAAACATTCATTTAGAACCTATATATTGTCTGAAGTGCCCACTAAATATGAGCTGACTTACAGTCTCTCTGTCCTTTAATTTCTGCAGACTGCCAGAGGCAGGGGGATGACACGAAATACAGATGTGGGGAAGGATTGGAGACCTTTCCAATTTTCCTAGCAAGCCCCCAAGCTAAGGAGCCCTACAGGGATCCTGAAAGACCCACGAGATCTCTTCATTACATCCCCCACTCTCAAAAGACTGTGCGCATGCATGCCAGGGCTTGCTAGCAGGATGAGGGGACAGCATGATGCCTCTGGTGGAGAGACTGGTACCTCCATTGATTCAGCTCCTGCCTCCTGCTGAAATCCTGGAGAACGTGTATAAAGGCTGAGGCTCTTATTTAGTTCAGAGGCCACATGTGTTTCACTGGTGACTTCTTTAGAACAGCGGTTCCCACAGGCCCCCTGTGAACCTAATGCAGTTCTCCATAAAGAGGAGATGATTCTTCTGAAAGAATCTGTATTCTATTCAAACATTCAAACATTTGACTAATAATGGTGGGCTTTGGGAAGAAACCTGCATTTGTAGTAAGAATGAGTAGGGGAGGGGGAGAGATTCTGTCTGTATTTATCTGTCTTCCTTCCTTCCTTCCTTCCTTCCTTCCTTCCTTCCTTCCTTCCTTCCTTCCTTCCTTCCTTTCTCCCTTCCTACCTTCCTTCCCCCTCTCTCTCTTTCTATTCTTGCTTTTCTCTCTCTCCCTCTTTCTTTCTCTCTCTCTCCCTCCCTCCTTCCCTCCCTCCTTCCCTTCCTTCCTTCCTTCTTTCCTTTCTTCCTTCCTTAAGTATTTCAGTTAAGACAAAGAACTAGTATTAAGATAAGTACAGTCCAATTCCCTGCCCTGTGCTCCCCTGTCAGGAATCCATTCCTTTTTATGATGCCATCTGCATAGCTGGAGGTGATATTGGAACACATAAATCTCTTGTGAGCCACAAAACGTTAAGCTGCCGTTGTCCTCATAATTTCATTATCTTAGTTTCTGCCCTAAAACGTTTAACACTAATTGAACACCCGAGGTTTTCCTGTGAGTTTATTTTCTGAACATTATTGAAGTGCTGTTGATAAAAGTCAGAATTTATGGAGTCAGCACTCCTTAAAATGCCATGATAGATTTGAGCAGGAATATATATATATTTTAAAAGCAGGAATATTTTTTATGACTTTGCCTGGAATTTCAAAGTCTTTCAATCATTCTACATTATAAAGCTGTCAATTTCAAAGTGCATTTCTCAAGCACCAAATTACTTCACCAAACTCAACCTTTGCATCTGCAGGTCCAGGCTGTGCACATGGGGCTATCAGATTCAGCTACATTTCAGACTGGCTCTCTATGTTTATTCGTTCCTGGTTAGCCATATGTGATTTCTCCCACCCACCCACTCATCCAGGCTACCCAGAATAATGTTAATATTAGCAGTGGTTTCACAAATGACAACCCATTCTTCTTCTCTGAAAGGAACACATTTGCAGGAGTCAAAGTCATCAAACATTCTTCAGTCCTTTAAGGAAGGAAAAGGCTTCCTGCAAGGTTTTTTTTTCCTTTTCTTAAAAATCATAGTAAAAAAGTAGCCACATGCTAAATCTATCTTTTGGATATTTATTGCAGTTCAATTAATTTCACATGTCTCTGTCAGAAAGCAATTTAGTTCAAAAATGAGCTATGACCAGTGTCTCTTATGGATTTGTATTAATATTCAAGTGTCCATATACGTGCAAAAATTATCCACACTCACAAAAAGACACACAGTTTATGATACACAACTCACAGGTAGTCTTCACAAAGCATAGGACTGCATCCTGGCTTCCAAAATAAAGCAAAAACTCAGAGTTAAGTGTTCATCTCCCAGTTAAAATAAGTTGTTCCTGGTTACTATGGTAACTGCCAACAGACTGGCTTTTTTGTTGTTGTTATTATTGTAATTGGGAAAGCAAAGAATCTATTTTTAAATTATAAAGCACGGAGGGAACTGTGACTCGAAAGCGGGTCCCAAACCTGGCTTAGGAAATACAGCAGATATCCATCCCACCAGGAGTGCTGACTTTATCCTCCTAGACCTAAAGATGATGGCTTCTAAAGAGCTAAGCAAGGGTGACTTGTTTGTCCTCATCCTGAAACCGCAGCCACGGGAAAGAAAAACAACGCAGAGGTTCCAACCAGGCCTGAAAATAAGTTTTAAGACAAAACCCAATGCTGCTGCCACAGCGTGGAATGTGACTAAGAACTTCGGGGTGCTAGTTTGTTTTTGGACTCTGGAAGTGTCCTCCGTGTGCCCCTCCGTCCCTGTGTGCCTCGAGGTACATGCCCACCTGTGCCCTCTACTCCCGTTACCCACCATCTACAAGAAATCGTCCACTCAGGAGAGAGGCAGACAGCTTCCCCCATTCCCTCATCTCTCACTGCACCCACTAGTTTCTCCTTCAATTTTTTTTCTTTCTGTGCAAGAAGAAAGCTGAGAAAAAATCTAAATTGCTAGCACTGGGCAATACCAAGTGAACATCACTTTTATGCTTCCACGTGAAATATAAATTTTCTGCCATAAATGTGCAGTTCATTCATAATATGAGAAGCAGATACAATTTTTTAAAATATACATTTTAAAAATATAATTTTAAAATTATACTCCCTGTGGATTTAAATGACTTTCTCCCAGAAATAAAAATCTCTACATAGCCCAAATAGAATCAGAACACCACATATCAAAACTTACATGATAAAACCGAAATGATTCTTAAAGGGATATTCTTCACCTTAATCATATCAGAATACAAAAAGAAAATAATAATAATAATAATAATAATAATAATGGAAGTGTGACTTAGCAATCTTTTCTTTTAAAGATGAATTACTGATGAAATGTATTTAAAGGGTATTTTTAAAAAGATACTTCTCCCGGTATTTCCTGTGCACAACATGTAAAATCCTGGCCACAAAGGTTTTCCCTATGGTGGAGTTCCCATGTGTGTTCTAGTGTAAGTTGCATTTTGAGCAGCTCCAGTGGGCATGGCTTGGCCAGTCACAGCAATACACAATTCAAGAGACAAACAATGGCAGAAAGCAGAGAAAGGAGATGGAATGAATATATGTCGGAAGGATGAACAGATAAAGGGATCCAGTGATCCTAAGTCCATCTTCACGGCACTGACTGCTTGGTGTTTAAGGAAAGGGAGAGATGGAGTAGGCTGGGGTGGGAGAGAGCAAGAGGTGTCCATAACTAAGCAGCCCTGGCCAAGGTGTGGTCTGGTCCATCATGGCTTCCTTTGGGTTCTGCACTATGGTCTGAAGAAGTCCTTACTGTTTGAGGGGATCAACTGCTTCTATTTGAGCTAATTATTCCTGTGCCTTCATTTGTCCTGTTTCCTCTTGATTCTGCAGGTTTGAGAGAACTGCTAGAGACCTTTTTAACACTGTTGGGGAGCCTGGAACAGATTGTTGTTAAAACGCTGATAAGAAGATGCCTATGTTATTCTTTTGTTTGTACCTTTAGTCTTTAAGAGCAACAAGCCGGGTCAGGTACCACTAGTTTCTAGATGATAGATGATCCTTGAGTGATTAGTGATAGGAAAGAAGTGCCCCAGAGTAAAGGATGGAAAATGAAAGTAGAGAAGCTGGATTTTTATCATGAGTTGAGTTGCTTTGTAATCCTTAGCTAGGAGTCAATACTTCTTGGCTAACACAGTTTCTAAGAGATTTTTATGCTAGAGACTGATAATGACAAATAAAATTTCTACACTTTTCAGTTGCATAGGGTCTTTCTGTAGCCTGAGTTCTTACACATTACCTAATGTTTTAAACGGGCACATAAATAGATTTAATTTCTCTTCCTTCACATGGTTCATCTACATTGAGGTATCACATATGAGCATAGGGAAGGCCTCTCCACCAGTGTTGTCTCTAGTATGAGTTTTCCCTGTCCTAAGAAATATAGGACAAATGACATGTGCATATATTTCTTAGTGTTTGATGGGTAACTCTAATGTATGTGAATCTTGAAAACTCACTAAATTTTTCCCTTCAGTTCTTCCATTCCCCACTGTGAGACTTTACATGACTATTGAAACACTATGTGTTATTAATCAGTTACCAACAAGAGACCACAGCTTTTTGGCTTAAAACAGCACACTATTTTCTTGTTCTTGTGGGTCTGCCATTCTGTATGTGGCTTACTGAGTCCCCTGGTTCAAGTCTTTCTCATGGGCTCCTAGCTAGACATTACAAGACTAGAGTTTCATCTACAAATTCAAGAGCAGGACCTCCTTACAAATTCCTGTAGTGGCTGGCAGTTTTCAGCACCTTGTAACAGTCCTTTCTTCTTTAATAGCTTAGTGGGTAAGGAAGCTCCCATACTTTTTCCAGTGGGGCTCTTTTAACATGTAACTTTTAGTTAAAGTCAGTAGAGAGTCCACTAGCAAAATAAAATCTCAATACCATGAGGCCAATCATGGGAATGAGTACTCCGTCATACTTGCTGCAATCTGTTTCTTAGAAGCCAGTCCTTAGGTTAGCCCAAACTGAAGGAACTGAATTACCCAAAGGTGTCTATTCCAGGAAGGGAGGATTTCTGCTGTGTCCTTGAAAAGGTGTTTTCCTTCCTACTGTAAGAACAGCCATAGGATGAGTGTAGTCAGCTAGAATACACAGAAGTTTCTTGTGGCCCACATTAAAGTCTGCTGGAGCTCACACCATTTGTCCTGAATGGTGGACAGAAGCAAAAGAAGAAGAAGGAGGAGGAGGAGGAGGAGGAGGAGGAGGAGGAGGAGGAGGAGGAGGAGGAGAAGGAGAAGGAGAAGGAGGAGAAGGAGAAAAGGAGAAGAAGGAGAAAAGGAGAAGGAGGAAGGAAGAAGGAAGAAAAGAAGAAAGAAGAAAATAAAGAAAGAAAGGAAGGAGGAGGAGGAGATGGAGGAGGAGGAAGGAGGAGGAGGAAGGAGGAGGTGTAGCTTCTGCAGCAATCATGGTTACAATGTTCCTTAAAGCTGGAGAGGAGTTACTTTGCAGTGATGAGGGAGTTTTCCAAGCAGAGGAGCTGCTGTGATGACAGAGCAGCTGGTCGCCAAAGCAGGGGCTACTTGGCTGACAGCTGCCACTCAAGGCAGCCAGGAGTTAAAATAAAAAGAAAAAAATAAAAAAGCCTGTCAGCTGTCATTCAAAGGGCCCAACACCCACTCTAGGCAGCTAGACAGTTTTACTCAGTCACAGAAGAAAGGAAAAAAAAAATCAAAGGGTACAATAAAGACTTGGGAAATTAACATTCTTAACAAAGGTTAACAGTGTTTAGCCCCTAGGCAAATACAATGTAGTGAGCATTGGGTCCCTCTGATCTGTCACAGAAGAATTACTAAAGACCTCCCCACTTTCTTTATTCATATACATGTTAAATTTTTCCCATGTGACCTCTGACATGTGCCCTGAGGATGCAGAACAAGAAGGGATTTTCCCACATTCCTTACATTTACAGCATTTCTCTCTATTTTGTCTACTTCCAGAGCTCTTTAAATACAAGGAACAATAGCAGGCCTACCACATTCCTTACAGTCCAGAAATGTGCGTTTAGGTAGGACCTGCCAGGATTCTTAAGAGATGAATGACCCATAAAGGCTTTTTTCTTCACACTGCTGCAATGGAATCCTACAGCAGCAGGGGTTCTTAGCACAGTAACATTTGGGAAATAGCTGGTTACATTCATTCCTTTTACAGAGAAGCTCCAATTCAAGACTTTTTAATTGTCTTTTTGTTTTGTGCTGAACTTTAATGATATGTTATTCCCAATTTTCTCCTAAAAGGGAGGACCAACCAAGAGTCATTACTTAATGCTCTGTTCTCTGTTCATTGACTTTTTTTTCCTATGAATATTCTGCTGAGCAACCACTCAGTGGGTTTTAAAGTGAGTTCCACAGTCCACCATAGCCAGATTCCTACAGCTTTTTCTCCCCCTCATCACACTGCTTGCTGTGAGCACTCCTTTGAGAAGAAGCCAGCAAATCCTATTCCTTCTAAGTTAATTTTGAAACCACATCCTCAAAGACCATCAAGTCCATTTGAAGGCTTCTTTGGGTATCAGCCCAGAAGTCCAAAATCAGTGAGGGAAGATGGTAGAGGTAGGGCCCCCGGAGCAATTTGAAGTTGGTTTTAAAGAGTGTGTGACACTCAAGCTGTAGAAGAACCACAGTTTTTGTTTCACAATAATATTCATGTGCTCACTTTTAAAATCTTCTACTACAACTATTTTTTTAAAAAACTTACATATCCATTTATGCCCTCTATTTATTTTATTCTATCAATACCTTTCTTAACTCTTATCATCACAGACAGAAGAACTCAGGTATCCCATGCTCCTTAGTAAGAATCCTCATCCTTGATGTCTATTAAGAGACATTGGGTATGTAAACAGACAGCTGCTTGAACACACGTGTCAGAACCCTCACCCATAACTTCTGCAGACATAGAGCAAGATGCCAAGCCCCATCTCCATCAGCAACTGGCTCCACTATTCTATTTTCCCTTCCTTCAACTCAAGATCAACAGAGAAAGCCAAGAGTTCTGTCTAAACCAAGTGAAATTATACACACTTTGAATGAAGCTTCCCCATGCCCCTAGTTGACCTCCAACTAGACCAGATTGTAAGACCAGACAAATAGGTGTTTTTTTCCCCTATTAGTTAAGTATGAGGTCAGGGAACACGATGAAAATAAATGAACAAGATAAAAGTGTACCCTTTTTTGACATGGGAACCTTCATACTAACATGAAGACTCAAAGTCAAAGGCATAAGGAAAAGTATCTTTTTATGATTGGGTCTCATGAAGAAGTGGGAGTCTAGAAAAGTAAAACTGAACCAAGTAGCTCAGATACAATGGCAGTAAACAGGACAGGGAGGGCTTGGCAAGGAGCGTCATTTCGGATTCTTCTCGGTACCCCTCTGTCTTCAGACAAATGATGTCCCTTCCCTCTAGACGCAGGAAGTCTAACTTTAGAATAAGTGTGCTCTGGGAGTGAAGGACAGAGAAGTGCGTGGCCTCTTTGCAGCTACACTTTTCTCAAACACTGTGATGCCATATATAGAGGTAGCTTATCACGAAGTGCATCAATATCTAAAGCCTTCCGTGAGGTCTTGGTCCCCAGACAACTTTTGAGACTCTGCTTACACACAACTGATGGTGTCTGGCTCCCTTTTTTATGAGCTCTAGATAAGACCTTGCTGAGTAAGTGCCCCCCATCTCTCCTCCTCTTATCTCCCTTATTTCTACAGTTGACTTATTTATGTGCTTATTTTATATTTAATTTATTCTATGTGCATATGTGTATGCACATATATGCATGGGTGTGTATGCATGTTATAACAGTTATATAGAGGTTAGAGGATGATTTATGGGAATCAGTTCCCTCCTTCTGTTATGTCAGGTTTGGTGGGTAGTGTTTTTAATCACAGAACCATTTCACTCTCTTGGTTATTTATTCACTTGTTTGTTTATCTTTACAAATGAAAACATTGGTGATTCAAAATACTTGAATGTTGGTCAGCTCTCACAGCTGAAGGAAATAATGAACACCAGATTAGAAAAGTTACATCTGTTTTACAAAGTAACAGAATTTCAATATTGTACTTTGTTCATATTAAACAATGTGGAAAACCCAAAAATAGGTAAAGCTCTTTGTCACCCTGCCTCCTTTTCTTCCTATAATATCCGAATATATATATTTGTTGTGAATGGGCCTGGTGCTGTTCTTGTGAACCAATCCCCTAATGAATAAAGGAGCCAATCACTGGGTGAGTAGGTGGGACTTCCAGGTTGGACGGAAGGAGAGAGGAATCAGGAGAGAGTCCTTTTTGGAACTGGAACAGCAGAGGGTTAAGATGTAGCTTCTAGAGTTTCCTAGTATCATGGCAGATCCACAAGGATCTGCCACTGGAGGGACCAGTTTTAATAAGGCTTACAGGATTAGGTTTTAGTTGTTGGGCCCAGAAATTGACTTACCATTGTTTCTGAACTAAGTTTGTGTTGTGTTTTCCTTCAGGTGGTGGCTTGTCTGGGTTCAAGAGAAAGAGGTTGGCAGCCAAGGGTGAGTTTGCCTGAGGTGCTCCACAAAGGCCGTAGGGGATTTGAAGAACAGGGATGGTGTGGTAGCAACTCACCAGTGGGAAACTAGCGAGCTGGGTGGAGAAATTGTGGAGCTCAGAGTCAGAATCTCCATGAGATAAAAACAGGTCCAGGCAAAGGCTCAAGTGAGGGAAGGAGCCAGTTGAACTTTTTAAATATTTCACGATATATATATATTCCCATCCCCAGGTAGGGAAACAGAGCAACAAAGCATAAACTTGTAGCTGACACTCAAGGAACCAGGCCTGGACTCTAGCCACCTTGCTTTCGACCTTTGGCCTCCTCATTGCATTTCTCAGGCCACTTGATTCTGCCACATTTTGTTTTTATTAGTCAACTGTACTTTGCTGTGACACCAAGGATACTTCCAATAAAGAGTAACATTTCTAGTCTTTTAAAAATTTATTATTATTATTATTATCATCATTATTTTATTTATTCACTTTACATTCCACTCACTGCCCACCTCCCAGCCACACCCTCCCCATACACAGACTGGACCCAGGCCTCCACACATAGGTAGCAGATGTGCAGCTTGGTCTTCATATGAGTCCCGAACAACTGGAGCAGGGGCTATCCCAAAAGCTGTTACCTGTACCTGAGACATGTTCTTCTCACTGGGCCACCTTGTCTGGTTTCACTGGCTGAGGATGTGTCTAGCCTCAGACTTGATGTGCATTCCTACCTAGGTTTATACCTCCTCACTTATAGATGTATTGATGAATGGGTCTGCCTCCATCTTGGGCTTGAAAACCATCGTATAGTAAAGACAAACAAGGTTCATTCCTATTTATGATTAAATCTCTTTCTCAAGAACTGGGCTATCCCTCTTCCATTCCCCCTACATACACCTGTAATCTTAACTATATACAAATGGTTCTGTACTGTCTATTCCAGAAAACAACAACCACGTCTTTGTTTCAAAAGTTGTTGTAACCATCTTGCAACTGTACCTGTGTTTCAGGAGGTTGCTATGACTACCCTATGTTCTGCTCCTAGAACCTAGCTTATTTTACCAGCCAAATCTCCCTTTCGGAAACCCCCTCCCCATGAGCTATTAAAGCCTTGTCTACTTCATGTCCAATGATGACCACTTGAACCCTGCCTAAAGGGAAGGCTGCCTATGTATATGAAAAAAAGCATGCTTTAATTAATTACCTGTTTTAATTAATTTGGAGATAATGATTTGGGTTGATGGTCTTCTCTTTGCATCTTTGAGATTAACAGTATCCCCTCAGCCCTCCATAATCCCCTGCACTCTGTGGGGTATGTGATATTTTCACAGATGATGTACATTTCCCATATCATTTGCTACTTTAATGAGCTCTATCTACTCACCGAGTTCCAAGGTAGGTTTCCCCACTATTTAATTGCTAGTGCTTTTCTCTCCCACCCCCAACACTCCCTTCCTCCCTCCTCCTCTCCCCCTCTTACTCAAGAGGTAAGATCCACTTACATTTTTTAAACTGCTGTCCTTCACATGTTCATCCCTCATCTGAATGCAGCCGTCTAGCACTTCTTAAGCACTGCTGAGTCTCTTCCTGTGCTAAAGTGGGGGAAAGAAAGGGTAGAGGAAAATGGCGACCCTAAAACACAATGGGGGAAGACATCATTTACTTCCCCAACTAGAGCCCGGTTTCCATAGCAGACATTCAGATGAATAGAATTTAAATTTTGCCAGCAAATTAAGATTTTTATTCTGTGCTGAGCTTAGAAGGCAATACCCTAGCAGTAGTGGCTGACCAGCCATGGAAGGAGTCCTGCTAACTGCTGATTGGCCTCTGTGCCATACTTGAGGATGCCCCAGCTTACTAATTTTCCAGGAGTTTCAAGTTAGTTGTCAGCAACCAAATAGCACTAGCAGCTGAGATTGGCCCCATGCAGTATGAAATTTGTTCAAATAAGAGGTAACCTGCATGCTCTGGACAAATCATGGGAAGACAACCATGTTCAACAGACACAGGAGGCAGTGAGGTGACTAGAAATGTCACCTTTTTGTTCCCTCCGTCATTCTGCAGGAGAGGATAGCTTGTCATCAAGCCCTCATGTGAGCCAGAGGCACTAATCTTGCTGACAGAGCTTTGGTCCTAGGCAGGGCTGTGCAGGCAGTTAATTATACCCAGAGTTAATTGAGTGGTCAGATTAACAGTCTGGTCTCAGGAGGTCTCAGAGAGGATTCCAGAAATTTAGGTATAGAACGCCCTCACAACAATGTCAAATGAGACATCATGTTCTTTGTGACCCTCCTTTTCAATTTGGGATGATGATTTCATTAATCAGGAGTCCTTCTCTCCTGTCATTCTAATTGACAGATGCTAATTAAAATAGCAAATGGAATCCTCTCAGGCAGTTTCTTCTGTGTTTCTTAGATGACCATTCAGTTTTTGACTGATTTAGCATGGCTCTCTCCCCTCCATTAACAGACAAGTTAAACTTTATATTCCCTTAAATTTTTATCACTCATAATTAGGAAGCAAAAAAAAAATTCTGCATTTTACAACTTTAAAATGTAAAAGTAAATTGGATACTCAGATAATGTGGGAGAGATTGCTAATAGGATGGAAGTTAGAGAGGGGTGATATACCAGCCTCACCCCTAGACCCTGGGGCCCTAATCCCTCATCCCAGCAACCCCACCCAAGCCTGTCCACACAGTGGAAGGTCCCTGTAATAGATTTGATTTTTATTCACTTTTAATTCAAACATGACTTAAATTTTGAAAGTCCCCAGTAGTAAAATTAAAGAATATAAACATAAAAAGTGCATAAGAACTTGCCTTTCTGGGCTTTGGACATGGCTCAGCAGATAAAGTACTTGTTATATAAACAATGAAGATCTGAGTTCCCAGTCCCTGCAAGCACACCAGAAGCTGGGTGTGGTGGTACACACCTGTAATCCTATCACAGGAAGAGCCTAGAGCAGAGGTTCTCAACCTGTAGGTCGAAACTCCTTTGGTGGGGGGGGCGGGAATGTCACACACCAGATACTCGAATATCAGATATTTGCATTACGATTCATAACAGAAACAAAATTACAGTTGTGTAGTAGCAATAAAAGAGTCTTATGGTTGACAGTCACCAGTCACCACAACATGAGGGACTGTATTAAAGAGTTGCAACACTAGGGAGGCTGAGAACCACTGTCCTAATAGAGGCTTACTAGCCAGCCAGTCTAGTGAACTGGGGGGCTCCATGTCCAGCAAAAGATTCTATTTCAAAAACTAAAATGGAGAGAAATTTAAAAAGAAAAAACATCTGATGTCCACTACTGACCTCCAGGCGCTCGTGCGCACGCGCGCGCGCGCGCGCGCACACACACACACACACACACACACACACACGCTCCTCACCTCGGGGAAAACAAGTTGCCTTTTGTTTCATAGCCAAGGCAGTGCATTATTTCTGTGCCCACAATATATGAACATGGTGGAACACACGTTGGTTTACACTCTACTCTCCTACTCTACTCTCCTGAACAGTATCCCAAATCACCAAATCCTGTAAATTCTCAGCAACCTATTAAAATGAATGACTCTATTGTATCAGCCCACTGCATCACACATTCTTAGTGCTATCACATCTGTTTTTAACATTCAGATACACTCATAATAAGAAATTTGAGCACTGAGGATCAGGTAGTTGACACTTGAGTGGCCTTTCTTGAAGTGTTGCCTTGGTCTAGTCCCACAGCAAAAGGAGTAAGTAGTAAATACTGATTACACCTTACGCCCAAAACACAGAAAAGGAAATTAGCTATGAATGAAATAATTTACATTAAATTAAAATATGCTCAGTAATTACCTATAATGGTATTGATTTTCTTTGACACACATTTTCATTAAAATGCAATTTTAAGTTCTAGGCCAATCCATAGTTTTTTCCTTTGAGGAGAAAATATTGGATTTCAGCAGTTTACATTTTGACTCTGAGATGAAATCATGCTCTTTGTCTCACACACACACACACACACACACACACACACACTGGTAACTTTGTGGATGACATATTTTGAAAGGAAAGGAGAAGCAGGATGGAGGAAAGGAAAGCTGAATTTCTGATTCTCCATTCTTCCCAGGTAAATGTCTTACCATTAAACCTCAGTAGAAACTTCCATATTCCATCAGGAAGAGATGAAGCACCAACACAGTCCCTAGCAGTCCCAGTGCAGCTAAGGATTTTCATGATTGCCTAGGAAAATTCCTGCTCCCCAGGAACTGGAAGTGATCGTGGGCCACACTCACACCATGAGATGGCCGCATATGTCTCAGGAGATGAGAGGGCAGATGTTCCTGAAAAACAATTCCAACGTGAAACTAGCAAAGAAACCCACTCTTCCCTGAAGTCACAGCTAGTCCCAGAGGGGCCTGGCCCTTGCAATCTCCCTGGGACTAGAGAAAGCTCCAATAAGCATTTACATAATGACTTGGGAAGGACATTTCAAATTATGTAACTACAGGCTTCCTCCTATGTTGTAGAGTCCCATGATACAATGCAAGAGGTGAGCATCAGGCTAACTGCAGCTCTTAGTCTGCCTGAGACTGAGGTGGTCCAGATGCAGGAAATGTCAGGAAAGTGGATGATCTCCAGGGAACCAGGACAACTTCCCATTAGACATTTGATAAGAATTGTCTTTTTCCAGTTGTAAGTATTCGGGGCTTCACTGAGTTATCATTACTTCCACACAAACCCACTCTTCTGTAGAAAATAAGGATAGTCCAAGATCTTTGATTTTTGTGTTTCTGGCAAAGAATTAGTCAAAAATTTCCCCTGGTAAGGGAAGGAAAACTGGTCAGAAGAAATGTTTTAGGGGGATAAAAAGGTACCACTCAAATATGTAAATAGTCATATTTAAATATACTCATCTAAAATTATCCTAGTAACCTATCTATCCTCTTGTCTCTCCTTATCCCAAGAAAAGTAGCAGTCCCTTTACCCTTTCTTTTGGTATCAGTTACACCTTCCCTCCATAAACCCAACTGTATTACCCATTTCAATGTCCACATCTAGATTTGTGGCAATGGTACCCTATAGTGACCCTGGGGCTTTGTCCTGCACAGATCCTAGCATACAATCATTGGTAATGACCAGGGAACACGTAGGTAGAGAAATGTAGTCAAAGTTCTTAGGTTAAGAATCCCTTCTATTTGGTGTGCTTTAGTGGGCAATGACTCAGCCCACTGCTACCTCATAATTCCATATCTAGCGAGTAGGACAGTAAAGGTGTCTTTGGTTGCACAGTGGAAGTCAGGGTTCATCTGAAAACTCTTTAAAGCTCCGGGTAGATGCTACAACCCCCAGAACAAATGCACTTAGAAAACTAATATATCTTGATTGTATTAATGATTAATTTTATATAAATTTTATATGAATTTAATAAATTAGAGATTGAATTTGTACCTATGAATGTCTTCATAACCAGTAATGTGGAAGGGGTTTGAAATTAGGAGTGCGTTGTGAGCTACTACCTTGGTAAAGGAATTTCCCATTGTAAGCTCTGTTCTTCCTGCCCTGACTGGAAAATGTTTGGCAACATCTGTAGCTTCCTTCACTTCTATGATGGTAGAATCCTTCAGTATCTAAATGCCATATTAGAATCTTCTTAGAGTTTTTGCTTAGACTTAAAGGATACCCTACCACCAAAACAAGCGTATTCAAAGCACACATTTGAAGTTATAGGTCACAGAATTTGTATGGCAACAGATAGTTTGTAGTCCAGAGGTCAGTGTGTAGCAGCTTTAAAGCCAGTTTATTTTTGGAGGAATAACCTTCGAGAGCTTGCTCGACCCTATATTGTCATCTGTAAGACAATAATAAATGGAGTAACTACTGGGTCTCTTGTGAGTTTCAGGAAAGGAATTTGCATGGAGTAAACTGAACAGAACCATCACCCAGGGTGTTTTTATTTTATGATTTCCCTTTCAGAGAGTTTGAGGGCTATTAAAGAAGATGAAGGCACAGATGCATACTCAGAATCCAGGCCAGCATCCCTAAAACTTAGATGGGTGTTTAAAAAAATGTGCTAGGAGCTGCACTCTGCTCCAAACCAGTTAAATTGGGATTACCGGAGAGAGGACCTAAACTTTGATATACGTTTTTAAAGCTCTGCAGGTGACTGTCAAAGGCAATCAAGACTGAGAACAGGTGATTCATGGACTTAACTGCTGTGACTTAAGAACTAATAATAACCAGCTGCTCTCTGACTGCCAGCTACTGGGCTGGTTCACAGGCGACTCTGCTAAGACTGTGTGACTGTACAGTTCCGGGTGGAGTACTGTACAATTATTCTACCTTGATCCTCACTGGTTAAGTGCCCAGTGACATATCACAAAGCAAGGTAGCAAGGCTCCTAAGAGTGGAGAGATGCGGATGGTAGCAAATTGAAGGGAACACTTGGCTTCTTAAGTACTTCCTCAAGGTACCCTTGTGTCTGAAGGAGACATGGGAGATCACAGAGCTAAGACTTGAGAGTCTGAGTGAGAATACTGGAGTGAATCACCGATGAACAAGAGAGAGGCTGAACATAAGTGTGAAGTCATTGAATCCAGCAGTAAAAGACAATAGCACACATTTGTTGTCTGTGGTCTAAAACATGGAAGAATTGTGAGTCCCCTATAACTTACATCAAATTCGTTGCTGTCAGATGGCTTTTGAAGGCTGGTTTAGCTTTTGCAGACTGATGGTGGATATTTAAATGTGTATGTAGCTACATGTTAAAGCAGTAGAATCCACTGGCAATTCCCCAAGCTTCTGTTCCCCCCAATGTTACTACAGAAATCATTATATTAATCTCCTTATTTGCCTTTGGCATTTCGTGATGATAAAAACAAATAGCAGCCCACAGAAAACCTAATTTGAGTTCCTAGAAAGAAAAAAAAGAGTAACTTAAGTCAAGGTAATAGTATTGTCAGGTTTGAAGATGCTGGAACAAAGCAATACTCTTTTTCCTATAAAAGTCCCATCTTTTTGGGAAAATCACAACATTCTCCTAGGAGAGATTTCAACTCAAGAATCATCCAATAAATCCTGACATTCCATTTGTCCTAATGAGCCACATGTGAAACCATCTGCCATAAAGCACCTATGAGTACAAGGTGATTAAAGAAAAAAGTTTATGGTAACCCCAAAAATGAATCACACTCTAGACCCTGGCATGCTTCCTAATGTGCTCGGTGCCCTCCAGCACCATGACTGCCCCACTGAGGTGGGCACTGGGTTCATGGCCACCAAGACTGTCTCACTGAGGTGAGCATTGGGTTCACAGCCGCCATGACTGCTTCACTGAGGTGAGCAGTGAATGCATGACTCGTATTTCTGCTTGAAATATTTCAAGCCATTGCCACCTCTCTATGAGGTTAGTTTAACAGCCCTGTGAGGGTTTTGATTGCAGGTAATAATGTTGACCCTAGCTTCTCCTACTGAATCTTAAATACTTCTCTTTCCACCATGGACGAACTAGCCCAGTATTATTAAACAGTAACTTTATTTATTTATTTTTTGAGCACACTTTTCACAGCTCTTCAAAACTTAGGGACTTTTTTCTCCACTTAAGCTCATGATACCTTTTCAACTAACTATTCATTCCATAAGCTCTTATTAGCATCTCAAACCTGATAATATATTACAGCTTTCAGGCATATCAGATCTTTTGTGCAGCCTGTCTCCGAAAATGTTCTCAAGAATTAAAACATGAGAGCAAACAGTACACTCTAATTTGTTGACAATTCTACTTTGTAAAACTCAGGGATGCAGCATGGGGCGAGGGGGGAAGAAAGAGAAAGGATAGGTAAGATGAGAATAATGTTTTAAAGCGAAGTCAGGGAGGTGGTGATAGCAGGTAAAAAAAGATTATATATGTAGGGTCTATACAGCGCTTAGTGATTGAAAACTGCAATGCTGATTTTCATGGAACGATTAAGACTCAGAAATTACTGTGACCCTTGTTGTATGCCCACTTTGAAGAATATCCAGTCAGAAAGTGGAAATCCACTGATGAATCTAAATGTCATTAATCCTTCATGACCTCTTCACTTTCCTATGAGGAGGGCAGTTAGCTAATGTCTCCTGGCACCTATGCTCCCCAAGGAGAAGAGAATGCCTATAGTCAGTATACACTCACCACCCAAAGATTACACCAATTTCCTTTGTAAAGAACTACCCTCTCCTGTACAGCCCACATTGGTTGGGTGGGATGGGAAAGAGGCTAACCAAAGCATTGCAGAATGCACAGTAAGCATGTGACCCAATGGTGACCACTGTGGTTTGATTGTGAACGGTGTCACATAGGCTCAGATGTTTGAGCATTTAGTCCCCAGCTTGTGGCAGTGTTTTGTCCAGTTGTGATACTTTTAGAAGGTAAGTGGGGAGTGGGACCATAGGGATAGCAATGAGGCTTGTCACCCAGCCCTACCTCCTGGTCTCTGCTTCCTGTCTCACCAGAATGTGAGTTGACATATCTCAGCTGCACAATGCTGTCATCCTGGAGTCTTTTGTCACCTTGCCCCCTCCATGATGAGCTGTGCCCTAAAACCATGAGCTGAAATAAACCCTTCGTCTTTTGCTTTTCTTTTGGTCAGGTATTCGGTCATACAAGAAAAGTAGCTAATACAGTAGCCAATAAGATTGCATGAAATTCTGTACCTTGCCGGTGGGCTGTGCTGCATCTTTGGTAAGCAGCTTGTACCACCTATGCATTCATTCATATTTTCTTTTCTTTCTCTATTTTTCCAGTGCTGGAAATAGAACTTGGGACCCTATGCTTGTCAGACAAGCACTCTATCCCTGAGCTGAATCCCTCCATTGTGGCTCACAGTTTGAGGGTGCAGTCTCTCATGATAAATCTTTGTAGCGATGCTTGAAGCAACTGGTCATATTCTATTTGCAGTCAGGCAACAGAAAGATGAATGCTGGTGTACAGCTCAGCTAACTTTCACCTTTTTACCCAGTCCAGGAGGCCATGCCTATAGAATGATGCTATCCACAGTGAGGGTGGGTCTTGTATCTTGCTTAATCAAACCTAAAGAATCCCTCCTAGCCATGTCCAGAGAGTTGTTTTCTAGATGATTCTAGATCTTTTCACGTTAATATTAACCATGATAGTCGTCAGCCCCACTCCTTTTTAGAACAGTCAACATAATAGAAGGCAGAACTAAGATGTAGAAGGGGAGAAGCCAGGACCTGGTGACATCATCTGAGCTCTAGTAAAGCAATGTCCTAAACTTTACATTATATGATCTACTAAATCACATTTTTGTTTAAGCCAGTTTGAAGAAGATTCTTCTAGACTACTTGTGACTGAATCTATATAATAGGGACAAAGTCTATGTTTTATTTACTTACATTTATTCTTTTACATTTTAATGCATGTATATAATGAATTTAGTCATTCCTCCTTACTCTTTCTCATGCCCTCTCTCTCTCCCACTTTGTTTATTTCCATAGAGCCTAATTTAGTAATTTGTACCATAATAGGCACTCATTAAACACACATGGAGTTGGATTAATGTTTAAATGTCCCTATCAACAGTAATATTCTTGTTTTTTTATATCTCAACATTATTTCTAGAATATCCAACTTTCTTAGTCACCAAGAGCCACACTGAGAAAAATTCAAAATGTGTCTTCACATAAAATTGAGGCCTCTCATTACTGTCTATATAAATATCACCCTGAACTACAGAAATATAACTATATAAGGTTTTCAATTTCCTTTGAGTTTGGTCACATGCTTTGATCACCAGCAGATACAAACCCTTCCTTGGCATGCTTCCTACCAACATATCCCAAAATGAATTCCCAATCATTCTTGAATGTGTTGCTCTACCATTTAAACACTAAGATGCTTTCTATTTGGACTTTGTAAATTTGGATTCCTCTAACAGCAAATTGCCCGATACATTGAAAAACATATGTGTGTGTGTGTGTGTGTGTGTGTGTGTGTGTGTGTATGTGTGTGTGTGTGTGTGTGTGTGTGTGTGTGATGTATGTGTGTGGGAGGTGGGGGGGGGAGAGAGAGAGAGAGAGAGAGAGAGAGAGAGAGAGAGAGAGAGAGAGAGAGAGAGAATAGCAGAACATGGTTACTGAGAATTGGAAATTAACAGACCTAGGAAGCTTAGACTTTTAGACTTTCTTCTCAGGCTTCAAAGGACTTCCAGCCAAACTTTCATTTCATTGGTTTTGACTCTTTTCTTGCTTCTTTGTAAATAAGAGCTTCAAATAGCTCAGAATAGAGCAGCCACAGTGCTTCAGCATGAGAAGGCAGTGGGTCAGATATTAAATATTAGGATCATCACTCTGTAAATATGATGAAGATACATTGAAGCCCAATTTGTTCACTAAATCCCAGGGCACTATGAGTCAGAATTTTTCAAGGGGTACATTTAGGA
Source organism: Apodemus agrarius (assembly GCA_964023405.1). Taxonomy (NCBI): domain Eukaryota; kingdom Metazoa; phylum Chordata; class Mammalia; order Rodentia; family Muridae; genus Apodemus; species Apodemus agrarius. The sequence continues at coordinate 61,492,360 of OZ030014.1, read as the reverse complement.
ATAACAAGAGTATTGCACTGTGTGAAGCAAGAGCAGAGTCTTTTTTAAAACACCACATGAATAAGGGATCCATAAATGGATTAAGAGAAACCATTGGTGATTTATAGTATATTACATACACACAGAGAAAAAGAGAATGCTGGACTTTATTAATCTGTGTTTGACCCATAAAAATCTTGTATTTATGTTCTTTGTCTGACTGTAAAATAAATTTAAAAATTCTCATAAGGATGTTGTTGCTGAGGGCCTGAAATGCTCAGCAGAAGGAAAACAAATAGAAATGATTTTATTTCAATGCATACGTGTCCATAAATGCAGGGTCCTGGAAGTTGTGCCCTCATCCTCTCACCCATTTCCTTTCTAATTTGGTTCTTAGTGATACTAAAGTACAGAGTCAGATACCCTGAAAATTAATCCCCAGTCTTCCAATAAATAATATGGAATCTGGGTGTGATTATCTGTGGTTGTTATCTGCATCTGGGCACACACGTGTTTGCAGGTGTGCTTACTCATGCTTGTGTGTGTGGAAGCCAGAGGCCAATATTAGTTGTTGACACGGGATCTCTGACTGAACATGGATCTTGCTATCTGTGCTGCACTGGCAACCTGGGGGTAGAGATGATGGCTGCATCTGACTTTTACATGGGAAGTGGGGATTTGAACTCAGGTCTGCAAGCATGTGTAGTGAGCATTTTACTTATGGTCATTTCCCCAGACCTGGCCCCAGGTCAGCAGTCTTGAATGCATCATTTTACCAACTTGGCTTTAGACTCTTTGTCTATAAAAACAAGACTTACTTAGATTTAACTGTAAGGACTCTGCTATCTCTATAATCATTTGAACCTAGCAAGCAAACCCTGCAGGACAGGCAGTAGAATCTCCTCTGTGTCAAGGAGTTAGGGAATGGGAGAGTCCTCAGACATATTTAACCCCAAGGCGATTTGTATATGGTAAAGAACTCTGGATAAAGGGCCATCCTGTGGGGAGAATGGAGCAATGCACTAACTAAATGGTTAATAAACAGGCATACATGCACTACCATCCAGGCTCTAGGATTCTTTTCCCTTTTTTTCTCTCCTTCTCTGATTCTTCCTCTCCACTCTCTGGGATGTTACAAGCTGCAAGGATTGGGAAAATAAGAGTTAACTTTACTCCTTTGTGATTGACAGTGCTGCAGGCTATGACAAGCAATCTTTCATTGCTCGACTAGATAACAATGGAAATAAGACATCTTCTACTTTTTATCAAATACAATGTTTGCCATCTCTTGTTAGGGAACATGATACAATTAAACCACCAATCTTACCCCTGTCTTCCTCTCCCCGACTCACAACTTATTCAAACAGTGTTGGCTGATACTTTAGAATCTCTCAGGCAGCATTCAACATCGAAATTGTTTGCCTTATTCTGTCCTGTGTCCAACTTCCAAATTAAAAAAAAAAAAAGTGAAGGAGAAAGAGGGTTTTTCTTGATTGCAAATTCATCAGGGAGGTTTTGAATTTTTTTTTGCAGACAAATTGCTTTAGGTATATAGACTTTGTAATTTGTGTGTGGCTAATTGGATTGCCTGATTAAAGGACATAGCTGGCATTTCAAGGTAGCAGTTGCTGGACTAGGGTGCTCTGGTGGCTGAAGGGCCTCTGGTGGGAAACTCTACACCTCTGTCTTGATGAGATTAGTGGTGTGCAAACTAGAGGAAAATCACAAGACTTCTCAAAGCAGGGTACTGGTGAGGAGTCCACAGGCTCCCACAGGCTTCAGGGTCCTCTATAATTCTTCAGAGGCTATATCCTGAGTCTTGTCCTTGATTTAGGTTTTGCATTCCAGGGGCATGGATCCCATACTGTGCCAACAGCAGCACCCTGATAGCCCTGAACTCTAATGACGTTCTACATTCAGGTACTAGTAATGTACATTTGCCTATCCTTACTAAACAGGCCTCTGGGCGTACCTGTGAGAGACTATCTAAATGTGAGTGGTAGTGTTTCACGTGCTGGGGTCTCTGGACTGAACAATAAGGAGAAAATGAGCTGAGTACCAGCATCCCTCTCTTCCTGCTTCCTGACTGTAGATATGGTGTGAGCAGCTAGCATTCTGCTTCTGTTACCACGCCTTCTTTGCCTGCTACTATATCCTCTCAACCATGACGGAATGACTCTCTATAACAATAAAATCAAACCCCAAAACTCAGTCACTTCTTCCCTTACACATTACTTAGACCAAACAATGAGAAAAGTAACTAATATATTGTCTTAACTTGAGCAGTGTTGACATGCTAAACCAACAGAGCTAAGAGATCTGTTTCACTCGAACTTTTACCCCTAAGGCTTTGATGATGCAAAATGTCATGTGATCTACTCTAAGTCTGCAGGTTAACACTCAGATGAGAGGGTAGGACACACCCACTTGAGAATGTGGTGCATCCAATTGTTGAACTTCTTCCTTTCTTTTACCCTAATTTCTAGGGTCTCCAAATAAATGTCAAGGGAACACAAAATATTACCTAAAGCAAAGCTAAAATTGAATGTTTTAAATTTTTATGTCAGGAAATGCAAAATTAATACTCTCCTTGAGATATTGTTCATTAATGCTGTACTTAGAGCAAGCTATAGTTTTAATGGCCTAATTCAAAAGAGTGGAAATTTTTATTTTACTTAATTTAAATCATTTAGACGTATGAGCTATTTTATTTCCACTGGCACTTTTTTTTTAACATTAAATGTAAGAGGGAAGAAGTGGTCTGACACTCTCTCTCTCTGAACATAAACCTTGCTGGACTGAAATAGAGTTGAGCCTCTAAATACTTATGACATAATGAATCAATGCATTGGGAGAGAGGGCCATCTGAACATTCTCAGGAGTGGGGATACTCAAGTCTACATGATCGGGTCAGAGAGAAAGCAGAACATGACAGCTTTTCTATCTTTGTATGAATTACCCATTCAAAATAGAGTAAAATGGCCAGTAGCTTGTGAGAACTATACAATTTCAGCAGCATAAAGATAGTTCTGATGCTCAGAAGTGCCATGGAGGAAGCAGGGATTGATAGAGGAATCATTAGAACAAGACATTGTTCCAATGCCCAACTTTTAATCAAGAGATAGTCTCCATATGTTCTCAGCATTTCAGGGTTATGGTTTAGGGGGTCTGAGTAGATTGATGGCCAGCCCTGTCACATCTGGCCTCAGTTTTTTTGTCTGTGACATGAGTGTGCTCTGGGCTGAAAGGACCCAGTGGTTCCTGCCAGCTTTGTTTTCTATTCTAGGATAGCATAGTTCCAGAGAAATAGAATGTCATTCACAGTTAAAGAAAGCATAAGAAACAGTCACTCATGTATCAACTATCTTCTAGATAAATAGCTCTATACTAAAAACTACTCATGGGATTTATCTGTATTTCAGAATGTACATAATTCAAAGGCAAACAGTCAGCATGTATACTCAAACTATACAAGTCACTGTTTTCAGTATTTCTTATGAATACTGCTCTCCTTTGCCCCACTCGTTTCTGCTCCAGATGAAGCAGCCATAAAGGAATAAAAGCACATGAGTTTCTAAGATAAACCAGAAGGCAGTGCTGGTGTCAGCCAGTGGTTTTCTAAGAGCTTCCATTGTTTCTTCACCCTAGCCAGAGCAAATATACTAACTGGACCCAGAGGCCAAGAATAAGACTGGCGACACCCTCATTTCTCTATAGCATTTTTTCTCTACAACATTTAGCCATTATTAGACCATCATGCTCATTTTTAGAAGATAAACTGACATCAGTAGTAATATGCAGTGAGGAGAAACAAAACTCAAGCCAATGTAGCTATGGGGAGAAAGGTTCAATATAGGATTGATTTAGAATAAATGTACCCACCAACACAAAGACACTGTGTAACAGGAAATGTAGGATTCTGAATCAAGATGTGATTTATAGTTAAGAGCAATACCAAGGGCCCCAGACACTTGAGACATGAATCTTACCCTCATGCTTCCAGATGTGCACCTGGGGTAAATTACTAAAGCTTTCTGTCTTGATTCCAGACTAATATGTTCAGTTGCCTACTCAACCATCCTACCTATATGTCAAATTTATCATACCCCAAATCAAATTCCTTATATCCACCTGCCCACCGAGTTTGATCTTCTCAGTTTTCCACTCCTTCATGGATGGGAATTGCTTTGGCCTCACCCTGACTCATCCATTTTTTTTATAACCAACATTCAAAGAAAATTATACTGGATCTTCTAAGTAAGGTAGAATATACCTAAAATCCCAGTACTCAGAAATTAAAGCCTAGAAATTCAAGGGCAGGCTTGACTACAGAGTAAAAGCCTGTCTCAAACAAACAAACAAACAATAACGACTCTAATTAAACAGCACATTAGGTTAGTGTGGATGCATCAATATAAAAGGAGAAAGAGGGATAAATGACACCATGGGACAAAAAAATAATGATGCTTGTTGAACCTCAAAGAATCGTCTTATTTTGTATCTAGCTAAGATCATGCACAATATTTATACTATTACATATATATTCTTGATATATATTTTTAAAAGAAGTTATGCTACTAAAGCTTAAAATGCTCCCCACAAGAATCATGAATTAACAAAAACTCCAGTGCCATGATGAGAAATCTCCTTTAGGATCGTTGGTCAGTGTAGTTCAAGTGATTCCTACAACAATACAGACGGTTGCTATTGTTTTTGGTTGCCTCTTAGAAGTTGGAGGAGGAGTTAAGTCTCAGTCCCCAAAATACCACACACTTAGGACATGAGACTCACATCATTCAAGCTGGATCTGACATGAAAACCTTATTGTGATCTAGCTTCCACGGTACCATAAAATACTATGGAAATTTCCAAGCAATTAATAATCCTACCCAGCCATGACATCTGTGAACTACAACAGTGACCAGCATGGCAAGATAGCTGTAAAAGTGCAACAAATGGTGCTTTTACATTGGTGGCAACCAACAGCATTCTAATTGGACATATGTTTCTCTTGACAGAAAGGAGACAATGTCTGATACTAGACTGGCTAGCCAGCTTCCTAAGATGAGTGAAGTCATGGACTTTAGAAAGGAATCTACTATTGCCACTTTGCTAAAGCAGAATAATTCCTTACTACATTCTGAATCTTAACCTATGCACAAATGGTGTAACTATCAGTCTCATCAAAGAAGCTTTCTTTTCACTGAATGGAGAACATCACAGGAGATCATAATTGGACACAATACTGAGATCAATGGATTGTGGGGAATCCAGTCCTGGTGGATACATTACAGCTCCTACATCTATGGCTAAGGAAATGTCATGGAGGACCGGGTGTAACTATCATAAGGGCTAGAACACCAGGAAGTCTTTTGTACAAATGGCTGTGTAAACAAGATATCAACAATGGCAATATCAGTAGACATGCTAATATAGAAGGAAGAAAATCTAACAGTATCACACCTCCTGGACAAGGAACTGTACACATTTCATGAGTACAGAGAGATATAGAGTTCATCTCTCCCAAGGATGAGCCTCTTAATTAGTTATCCAATACAAAGTGGTCGGCTCTGAAACCATATACACACAAATAACAAGAACTGACTCAGCAGGTTGTATTTACACATGTGTCTCTATGTATACCTATGTTCAACAATAATAATGGGGGAAGTAGAGGCTACCAATATTAGAGTGATGGGGGACCATGGAAGGATTGAGAGGGTTTAGAGGGAGAAAAAGAGAGGGAGAACATGATATAATTATATTTTAATTTAAAATGTATAAAAAATTAAAAATAAAGATGAAAAGGAAAAGATAATATTACATTTTAAATGATTTAAGACACAGTAAGTAGAATGGAAAGTATTAAAATGGAATTCAGATCAAGAGAAAGAGAAATGAGATCTATTAAGTCAGGCAGTAGTTGTAACCCAAGCTAACCTAGGGTCAAATGAAGTTCTAAAGTCACCAATTGGGAGAGTATGATGGGACAAAAGTAACTGTCCACTTCATGGAGCCCTTAGTATTTTATCCACAGTGTCATGCTCTCCACTGGCCTCTGGGACCGAAAGGCAAGAGACACATGAACAGATCTTTTTCAAGGTACCAGGTTTTTGGGCCATTGTGTCTGGATGAACACAGAGGAGAGAAAATGATAAGCAGGGAGTATACCAACCACAGAGAGCTGTGCAGAAAAGAATCAGAGCTCGGAACCTCAGGGAACCACATGCTCTAAACCACAGCATGCGTGTCAAGGCAATGGTAAGCAAGCAGAGCTGGATATCACAACTCCTTCATGGCAAATCTGTCTGCATGGATTTCCATCCACGTGTGGAACCCCCTGCCCACACTCTTTCTCAGTTCACATTAACAGAATCACAAGTAACCTTCCACGAAGCAATGGCTAAAGGCAGAGTACTTCGTGCTGTTAAAGTTTTCATAAAGGATCCATCTTATTTGGTCCTTTGGAAAATCCAACTGAAGGGAGCAAGTAAAGTAACTGTTACTGTTCTTGGGGCGTCATGAATGCTCAAGCTGACTGTGCTAGAATTTATGTGGGTGTTCCCCAAGGAATGGATATCTAATGTAGCACTTTCCCCAGAGCTAAATAGAGAAAGTAATTCCCAGGGTATCTGCAAGAAGATGCATCTCAAAGAAATAGGCCACCTAGACACACAGGTGTTCAGAAGCCAGGTTTCCACAGTAGCCTGTCTTCTACAAAGTCATTTCCAGAAGGCTTCCTATGCCAGCTTCATATTAAACCAAAGGTTAATTTCATATTCTTGCTCATTAAATATGTATTCTCCTTACCTTTTAGAACTTCTTTATACTGTCTCCATTCTTGACAAGAGAAAGCAACACTACTTTTTATGAGGCTAAAGTGTATTCCTTAATTCTGAATTAGAAACAAACAGAAATTTATTGTATTTTATAATAATAGAAGCAGTCTGTGGTTTGCTTTTTTCTCCCCTTTGAAAATATGCAAAAACCTCTTCTTTTTTCCCTTTGAATTTTTAATTTGCTTTCTTTCCATGTTAAGCAAGGATTCCCCTGAGTTCTGTTCTCCTGATGTATGTGTAAAATTTAGAAAGTGATTAGATTTTTTTTTTTTACTATGAAAAGCAATCAGAGCTAATACACATAAGGACTAATTACCGTGGAGATGGATGATGTGTTTTGGTATCTAATCATATTTTATTTGTTAAGGGTGATGCATTCTAAGTGGCTCCATCTTGCCTTTATTTAAGTAGAAAATGAAAGAAATAATCACTGGGCAGAAACATCCAGTGAAGATCATCCTGGTAATCTTGCAAACCTTCAAACCCAGGTTTCTAGGTAGATTGGAACTGCTAGCATTCTTGGTTAAACTTTAAGCCTCTGGGAACCTGTGGTGTGGGAGAAGGTGCATGTGAGTTTCAAGTTCATGTGAATTTTTCCCCCTTTACACACCAGTGTCCAGTTCCTATGCGGAAATGGCTCATGGAGTTTAGTAAATCAATAATCTAAAGTATGCTGTGTAGCTAAAGCATAACCCTTTCTATGGTGGTTACAAGATACCCATTTTTCCTCCTCCTGTTTGCCCCTTCCCCACCCCATGAGGTTTCAAACTCACATTTTAGTCTTTGCATTGATGACCACCTCAGTAGCATCTCATCCTAACTCTCCTCTTTCAAAGCATGATCTCTTTGTTGGTTTTAAACCAATAGCTTTTTTTTTTCTGACTTCCACGGCTTTCCCTCAGAATTGCTTGTCAGCCTTTGCTCTTTTTTTTTCTTTAAATTTTTGTGAAAGTTGTGTGATGTGGCTTTTAACAAATAGTTACCAAAAGCTTATGATGAAAAGAACCTCCTCTTACCACTCCTGATTTCCTAGACCCACTCTTAAAGGTGTTTGCTACGAGGCTCACCTCTCATGATTCTAGACAGTTTGCTAATTCGGCATTTTTGCAGCTAGTGATTTTCATCTTAGTAGAAGAAGCAATGCAATCTATAGTATTTTCCCCCCCATAAGATACACTGCCTCTTCTCTTTCTGAAAACTCCTCTCTCTCTCTCTCTCTCTCTCTCTCTCTCTCTCTCTCTCTCAGTCTTGATCTATTTTCCTCATCATATTTATTTTTAACAATTACATAAATATTGTTCAGGAGCAGAGAGTGGTAGCTCATGCCTGCAATCATAGCACCTAGGAGGCAGAGACAGGAGAATTGTGGTGAGTTTGAGATCATCCTGGACTACATAGTAACTCTCAGACAAGCCTGGACACCTAGTAAGATCCTCTCTCAAAACAAACAAATACTAAAAGTACTATTTATGACTAAATTGTATAACATACAACACCACAATTCCTATCTTTGTAGCAACAATAGCTGCTATATCAAAGACATTTCCCAATCTAAGTGGCTTAAGAGTACCAGTTTATGTCTTACACACAGAGTTGAATACAAATGTTGCTAGTCCTTGTAAGGATATCTATAGGATGATTCAGAGACACAAGCTCCTCCCACATTAAGTCCTACTTTCTGGTATCTTAGAATTCCCTGTTGAATTATTCATGTTTTTAAGGAAACCAGAAGCATGTATCTCTGAGATAGATTGGGAGGGGTATGTATAATCTCTCAATGTATTATTTCTCATTGGTCAGATTCAAAGAATGAAGCACAACCAAACAGCAAGAAAGATTAGAAACAAAATCCCATTTTGCAGGAAAGTAACAGCTGGGAGCTTGGTGCATGTGCTTTGTTCTCCCTCCCACGGATAAACAATCAGTCTGTTCACTAGGACAGTAACCCAAAGGCACACTGCTTCCCCATCAAAAATCAAGACCCTTAGGTAATGTTCAAAATTCCATCTCTGAATTTTCAAGCTCAACAGCACATGAGCCAAACATACTAATAATATTCTGCCGTGCCCCCCCCCCTGCTCTAATACATCCATACAGACTAAATGGCCACTGGGGAAAGTTAAAAAGAAAACTCTCAGCAGTTGTTGGCATATTGCAACTATGGAATCCTTTCACACAGACGGATTTTACTCCCCTGGCACTGGCTAATTCCTAGCTTGGACCTTGACTCTCTTTTCTGGGACCACAACCTCATTCACTGTTTTTCATGGCTCCTGAATCCACTTTATGGGAATTGTTTCCTCATTCATTACTTTCTGTTGACACATCAGAAGTAGGTGTTGGTGTGCCTGCCTTTTTTGAGATCTATGTGGGATTAAAAGAACATTCTCAACTTAATATTAACCAAACTTGTCAGGATGCTTTCTAATTTTATGGTGCATTTGATACAACTCCCTCAAACATTCATTAGACTTCTGCTTTCTAGGCTGCCAATCATTTTCACATCTACCCAAAGTTTATTCCCAGATATATTTCTCAATCCTGGCTTCATTTCCTCACCTTCATTTCCCAACTTAGGGTAACTATCTGTAAGCCAAAATAAATCTGCCTCTCAGGTAGGAAAGTCAAGTCTTTAATGAAGTCTTCGCTGTAGCAGTAGGAAGGTCATATCCTTAATAGGGTTTTTGCTACACCAGAATTGTTCCGGGTAAGTGGGAATTCTTCAAGTCTCTCCATCCTTCATCGTCTAATTCTCCATCAGATGTGTAAACCCCCTTTATGTTTAAACACACCATTCTCCTTGCTGTATTTTTCTTAAAGAAATTGTTCCTGGTTCCACATTCTTCCATCTCATTTGGGTCTAGTTGCTCTCTGGGACTCTTGCACAGTTTAAAGACCAAAGTCTGTCTTTATATTCCTCCTGGAAAACAAATCTCCTTTTCTAGCTGATGTTTTAAAGCCCCTGTTTCCTGGATCCCATTGTCAGGATCTGGGATTTGATTTTACTCAACACACAAAATAATAAATTTGTCTGATTTTGTGTTATGGATGTTCCACGACAGAAACAGACCTCAAGGCCATAAAGGACTTTAATAATTACAACAGAGCAGGCACCCTATCTGTTCCTATTGTACTCTCAAGTCCCAAGAGGATAATGTGGAGAGGTTCAGGTAGATGGTGCACGCGCTATGGCTGTGAGCTGCTTTGTAGTAAGGGAATGCTGACCTTGTATTTTATTGCTGGGATTTTATTAGGAAGTGGTGAGCAAGCTGGCTCCTCTTCCCAGGGGGAGATATCACTTCACCCCTGAAGACTGTCTGCTGCAGTCAGAGCCCTTTGAAATGGACCTTGTAAACAAGGGCCCTGCGTTCTTGCCACACTTTAGATATGCTGGGATGCTTGTGGCTCATGAAGGCTGCCTTTTTCAAAACCTATTTAAGCCACACCCAGCTGCTGACTCTTCAGATTTACTCCATCATGGTTTTCTGCCAGAAAGATTTCTAAGAAAAATCAAGGACCAAATCTGCTGTTTAACATTGGATGCCAAAAGCTATAAATGGCACTTGGTGGTCAGTCAGTCTATAACCAAATTAAATGAAGACTTAAGTGACTTATTCTATGAGTTGTAGAATAATGGGTAAAATATCATACATCTATCCTTTGGAAATACTTTTTTAAAGCATGCATCTATTTCCTGTATATTGAACATTTTTAAATTTTTCTCTTTTTCATTTCATCCATCTCATATTCCAAAACCATTAGGCTTGACAAGTCCTGTGACTTAAAGTAATCTTAGCTTAGAATTCATGTTTGTCTGACCTTAAGATATTTGCCTTCCCAAACGCACTTACTGTGTTTTTCTTGAGATATTATTCTATAAAGGTATAATTGCTAACCATCCAGACTCCATCAGTGATAGCTCAGGTGTGTGGTTCTTAGTCAAGGATATCCTTGTGACGTCTAGGGGCATTTTGGTCATTGTAGCTAGTATGGGAGGTGATAATGGCAATTTGTGGATATAAGTTGAAGGATTTGTCAAATATAACACATGGGCAAAGAATTATCTGGTCCTAGGTGGCCACCATGTCAAGGCTAGGAAACTTGGTTTTGGTGTGAATGGGTAACACTTCCTCACATGTGTCTCTCTGCTCATTTTTCTTGTGTCAAGTGAACGTGAATTCTTTTCCCAATTTTTATGCCTCTAGCACTTCAGAAACCTAATTTCTCTTTCCTTTAATGCTATAGTCTTAGTTTACCACGTTTCTCTCTTTTATCCTTTCTTATAGCACCTTTGTCTTTGTAAAGTAAATGATCTCCAAAAAGGAGATTTTTAGTTAAACAACATGAACACAGGGTTTGCTTCTCCTTGCCTCCCAGCCATAAATACTCCTGTGTGGTCTAATTTATGGCATGCTACCGTTTGGTTAACAAGGGCAAAATAGACATTTCACATCATTTTATCTTGCCCTCAGCAGTAAAACCCAGTCTATGATTATTTCAAAAGGGGCCTATCTACATAACCAATCTGACCCTTTTTTTCAAATATTGGCCTCACTTAAACCCAAAGTTTCTGAAAGTTTAGAAGAGCTGATCTCAGAAACTTAACTAAGTATTTCTGTACTTGTATTTAGGCTGGGTCAGGAAACCATGTAAACATTAATAATCCAGCACTAGATAAGTCCTGTTTGCATGGCCACCTAACCTGACCTAAGTCAGGATAAGCCTGTAAATCAATACACGAAAGTTTGGCATGTGAGCTTAATTTCCAGACCTAAGAGATTAGATGTGAGTTTGGAAAGCCATATAAGCACAGACCTACAAATGTATACAAATCACTATTAACCCATCCATCCCACATGGAGAACTCTTTTGCTTCATCTGTACATTCTCCTGCCTGACAACTCAGTTTGCATTCCCTCTTGACAGGTGTTCTAACTACAACATTTGCCATTCATCAATAGTATTGAAAATTAAACGGTTGCACGAGAAGCCTGAAACCTCATCCAGAATGCTCAGTTTCTCCTGGTCTCTCGCGTTTCTCCACGTAACACCACTGTTCTCCATTTGTCTGTATTCTGTATTCTACTTTCCCTAAACACTGCCCTGCCCACTCCTTCCCGGGAACCCTTTCCCTCCCTTCTGGCTGACAGCTGCTTTCTCCTGCTACTACCCTGTTTTCTGGCTCCAAAGAAATCTACCCAGCCATGATCCAGACTTTCATAAATCAAGGGTGTAACTTCACAAACAACAGGAGTGAGCTTTTTTTTCCATGAGAGAATAGTCACTACTAAAACCTGTGTCATCTAGTACAGGAGTTATATCAAGCAGTAATTTAACTTAACAACATTTCCAATGTTTTTAAGGTGGAAAGGAAAAAATGGATGTAAGAGGAGAAAAGGAATCCATGAATAGATTGTTTATGTCTTGAAACATACCAGAAATGGGAGCTTATGTGCCAGCAGAATGTTCCAAACATTATTATTTTAATGCTTTTCCATGAATGTAAAGTGTAATCCCAGCACATAGTTTTATTACTGGAACTGGCGATCATCTGATATGAGCGTTAAAGGGCTACAATAGCTTCCTATTACTCAAGTGACTGCAGTCTAGATGGACGGAACAGGAAAACGGTGCTTGATTGAGAGAATGGGCTGCACAAGGCAGCAGAACATTTCTCAAATCTCTGAGACAGACAGGAAGTGGAGACAGATGAAAGAGTGAACCAGAACATAAAACATGCACATCCTCTAAGGAAAGAAGAGCTATTTTTAATGCATTCATCTTCCAAGGAAGGAGGTGAGGAATAACAAAAATTGAACATTTGACTTAAAAGCTCACTAACAGCTTGTTCTCATTTGGTTTAATTTAATCCAACAGATAGCTCTGTATCCAATTCTCATCCAAAGCAGTCTTGAGACCTGACAGCGCTGAATCCACACTCTCCTTTTCCTTTCTTTCAAAACATGCATAGGAACTCTCTTGAATACCATCTTCCCAGCACCAGGGGTTGGATTGCTACAAAGTCTAAAATGAAAAAAATCCAAGCCATTCTAATGGAAGATGGTGAAATATTCCATGTGAAATTGAACCTAGGGTCCCTACAATATAAGGTCTGTCTCTTCCTCACCTCCTCCACACCACTGTCCATCCTCGAGGCACTAAAAATTAAGTAAGCAGTAAAGTCTATTTGATGACAACATTTGACAAATGAACTCCTGAAGCTGAGGAGAAAGGATCAGGTTTGAGTAAGCCGAGGGGCAATAGAATGTATACAGGTCAGCCCGTGGAGACTCCCACACTGTTTGGCACGTTCCCTATTGTAGAGAGCAATTGGCAATGGGGCAGTCATAACTCTTTCCTTTGGAAAATTTCCCAAGGACCTTGACGTCTAAAGATGGGGATAGTCTTCCTTGTATTTTGATTGGTGAGCAGAAAAATGTAAGAAAAGGCAAGATGAAAATCACTTTTCATAAAATATTTTGGAGAGAAAGAACATATAGACTATATATATGCATACATATGTATATGTTATACATATCTATGCATATGTATTATAAGGAATAAACCCTGTTTTGTTCTCCCAGCATCCAGATTCAGACCTGGGGAGTAACTGCAAGGAACCCTTAGCTGCTTATTCTTCTCTGCTGCCTTCGCACTCTTTGCTTAAACCTCCTATAGCACTTTTCACATATGAAGGTCATTAACCATTAATATATTTGTCTTTGTCTACAGCCCTAGGCTTTTAAGGAAGAGGTCTGCCTTTTTCAGCCCAGTGGCTGCTTGACACAGTCAGGATCTTTAAATGTTGAACGAGTGAAGGTCTACATGAATGAGAGAACATTCTGCATGATGGCTCCTTCTTTTGAAAAATTCCCCATTGAAGAGCCATTATGTGCATAAAATGAATGGAAGTAAGTAAAAGTGTCATTAAAATGCAATGCATCATCAGTAATCACTTAAGAAACAATGACACCAAGATAAATATGGAATATGAACAGACGAAGGTAAGAGAGACTTAAAAGAACATCTAGCTGACAGCTCACTGGCCACAGCCAGCTTACAAAGGGCTAATAACATCTGAGGAAGGCCCAGCCTGGAGCTACCTAAGGAGAAGTCCATCCGTGGTTATTACTCATTGCATTGCTAATCCCAGTTGTCCAATTTATGAATCCAAGCTTATGTTGACTTTGGAAGAGTCTCTCCACCCTGATGGGCCCAGTAAAGGCACAGGAGCCAGTACCTCTCTTCCTGACTCCATTTGAGTGATCTAATCCAGATGGAAAATTTTTCATAGACATTGTAAAGTACTCCATCTGTGAGGCAAACAAAAGAAAGAAAAAGATAATGAACTATACGAGAGCTGAATTACCCATTAGGAGGTTACACCAAGGTCTGATACTGAATTAACTCGGTGCCGCGTGAAGGCCGCCGATAATGCCGAAGAAAATGCTTTCTTCCCCTGCTTGCCCTTTTGAGGGTCACTGAAATTATGAATGTCTTTCCCAGTTGGTGGAAAATATAACTTCCTAATTACTTTTTTAACTCAAGTTAAATAAGATTTTTCAGCTGGCCTTTCATCTTTTGTCTCTTTGTGATTTAGGTACACCTTTTGGTAGCAGTGTGACCTTGGGCAATTAAAAAAAAAAAAACAATCTGAGCTTCAGTTTATATGTAAGAGAAGAGACTATACTTAGTTCACAAGATTGTCTCAGGGAATAAAGGACAACGTCTCAGATAAACAACTCATCAGAATGGACTGTCTCGAATGCGCTCTCTATGTGATGATAGTAAAGATTGTTAACCGCTTTATTCTGTGTATATCCATCATTTAATAATGAAAAGCAAGAACGAAAAGACATTGCTTAAAAACCAGTACCCTCCGTTCCTCCGAGGTGATAGAGGATAGATAGAAACTCTGAGCCCCAGTTGCACGGAACTTAAGCATAGAAAGATCTTAAAGCATGCTGATGTCTAGTTCTAGCAGAACCCCCAAAATTGCAAACAACAGCAAATACCAGTGAGGCTGTTCTAGACCTTTCTCTGTTGGTGGGATGGTTAAATGATAAGACCACTTTGGAAAACAATCTGATACTTTCTTGTAAGATGAAATGCACACCTTTCCTGTGACCCAGCAAGGACATTCAGGTATTCATCCAAAAGAAATAAAACAAAAAACAAAAAACAAAAAACAAAAATTCAAAAACAGTTGTATGTGCAAAATGCACTGTGAAAACATTCCTAGTAATTCTACCAAAGCTGAGCCTTGAGAATACAGCCCAGATATCCATCAATAGGAAAATAAATCAATTGTGGTATGAAATAAACCCTGTGTAACAATAATAATAATTTTTTTAAAAAAAAATCAGTGTTGGTGTTGGGTGAATCTCAAAAATGTGTTCAGTGAAAGAAGTTTTGCTCAGAAGAGAATGTAGTGTGTGAGTCTTTCACATGCCATTCTACCAACAGAGAGAGCAGGAGGCTGGAAAGGAGCCTGAGAGAACTCTGGAGTGATGGTGATAATGTTTTTCAAATTTTTTAATTTATTTTTGCCTGCATGTATGTCTGCATACTATGTGCATGCCTGGTGCCCACAAAAGCCAGAAAGGGTATTGGATTTCCCTGGGACTGATATTGTAGACTGTTGTAAGCCTCAAAGTTCAAGGAATCTAACCTAGGACCTTTGGAAGAACAGCCAGTGCTCTGAACTAACAAGCCATCTCTCTAACCCTAGAATGGTAATAACCTTCTAATGTCTTGGTAAGAACGGAGGTAGACAGATATATGCATCTGAAATACTGTATGTATAATTAAGATCTGCTTATTTCTTTGGATGTAAACTTCATATTGAACTTCAAACTGTAAGTCAGTTTCACACTCTACTTAATTAGACACAAGATAAAATATTTATGGGAAAATATACTGATATCAGCAATTTATTTTGAAAAGTGTTAAAAAGTATGATGGGTTAGCAATGGCTAGAACTTTAAATACATATGTGATAAAGTAAATGCTGGCAGTGAGATGGCAGTGGGTGTAGGGCTATTTCTTGTAAAGTTCTTTCAACATTATGGTATGTTGGATACTTTTTATAGTAAAATGTTGGGGGAAATATAATGGTGGGCATAGTGCTTCCCAGTCTACAGGAGTAGTTTTGAAACATGTCCTGGTCATGGGAGTCTTGTTCTATTAAAGGAAGTTATTCAATAAAGTTTGATCAGAGGAATAGCAGATGTACAAGAGTCTAGGATGAGAGGAGCTGATCAAAGACACCCCCCAAAGACAGGAGTGGTTAGAATCCCATGCTCCTGGCAATCTTTTCTCTTTCATGTTTCCTCTGGGTTTCCTACTGGCTGCCTGTGCCCTTTAACCAGGTCCCACGTTAAAGCAGAGCCTTGACTATTTGCGGTCTAAGTTGGAGGCAAGGCCTCTATTTAAATATCACACTGTTTAAGAGAGAAGTGGAGATGTGACAGAAGATTGAAGATGGAGCTAGTGTTCTTCTGCAAAGACCAAGCTGTGTGTGAAATGGGCTTGGTGACAGATGCGTGCCGTTGCCGCAAAGATTGAAACACCTGCGCTGCCAGCACATTAATATAATAAATACGGAGAAAAGGAAAGAGTTTGTTTCTCATTGAGCCAGGAGCAAGAACAGTACTGCGAATGAAAAATGGAATTTTCCCTTCTGTTAACAGGGTCTGGTTTTCCATTTTTTCCACATTAGAACGAGCTGCTGTAGTTATTTATAGGGTCTGGCCCAACCACACTAGCTATATCTTGATTTTGATGTGTTTTCTTGATTAAAATTTACAGTAAAATAGGAAAGAAATACATTATCTTAAAGAATAAAATAAATTTTCAGTAAGGGCCACAGCAAGGCGATGTGATCTGTTCATTTTAGAATATCAGAAGATTCTAGATTTTAGAATATCAGAAGATTTTGCATTTTTATAAATGAGCATGAGATCTGCTTATTTTGGCTCAAAGGGAAGGAAAATTCAGGAAGAATCCAAGCAAGTAGCCCTTCAAACATAGGACTCTGTGATAATGGGGTAACAACACTTGATTTGAAAGAACACACGCGTGAACATAATTAAGAACAATTATTAATTTTGCCTTATATAATTTTGGAATGACCACTTTCAGGAGATGAACTTCTCCTGCCAACTTCACAGAAACAGCCAATGAGCTTTCTACAGGGTCAACTGTTTTCTCCCAGAGTGACAGGAAACAGAATTCCAAACACAAGCCCAAGATGGCCATCAACCACGAACAGCACAGGAACCTACGTCACCTAAAAGTAACTCAAAACCTGAGTCCACTTGGTGCAAAATTTATCTTCTTCAACATTTTTTAGGCTTTGCTTTGTTCATTCAATTTTCTGTATTAGTATCAATTGCTGTATCAGTAAATCTCAAAGTCAAAGTCAAAACTCAAATCGTATTTTGCAGACTTCTAAGAAAATAGAAAACGCTGGGCGGTGGTGGCGCACGCCTTTAATCCCAGCACTCAGAAGGCAGAGGCAGGTGGATTTATGAATTTCAGGCCAGCCTGGTCTACAGAGTGAGTTCCAGGATAGCCAGGGCAACACAGAGAAACCCTGTCTCAAAAAACAAAAAAACAAAAACAAAAACAAAACAAAAAACAAAAACAAACAAAACAAAATAAAAAAAGAAAATAGAAAACATTAAAAAAATGACCAACTCTGAAAGCATACATACAAATTAGCATTACACAGACTGAGCAGGTATATGTGTAGGAAAATATATGTACACACGCATGCATACACACATATGCATATGCATTTACAATTAATGAAAAAAGAGACCATGAATTTAAGGAAGAGAGGGGAGGGGCATATGGAAGGGTTTGGAGAGAGGAAAACATAGGGAGAAATGAAATTAAATTATATCTCAAAAATCAAAAATATAAATAAAATAAGGTGCATTTCTGGGTTTTCTGGAAATGGAAACCCAGAAAATATTCTTGTCATGTTCTGCTCTTTGTCTTTCCTGATTTTACAAAGAAGCATTTAGGCATAATGATCACCAAAAAAGTGCACATGACCAGTAAAATTGAAAAATGTCCCTTCTCGTTAATAATTTAAGAAATATAAATAAAGCAATGAAATATAATTTTTCTTACCTATCAGACTAAGCAAGGATTAAAAATAATTATCGGGTAAATGAATATCAATTCACTCTATTGTTGGTGGGAAGTTTTGGCAATATTCATTGAGATCTTTAAAATATTTTTATTTAAAAGTTTTCTAGGGATGTGATAGAAGTGTACACTAAAATGTACAATCTAAAAGATTTAGTGCAGATATATTTTTTTACAGCAGGTAAAAACTGGAAATAACCCAATTGCCTACCCATGAGGAAAATTGGTGACATCAAAAATAAGGTATTTCTTCAAAGCACTATTACGTGAAAGAAAATTATGATTTTTAAGGAAAATTTAGGACTGTGCTCACAATATGCCATTAAGCGGAAGAGAAAACCAGATGAAAATCACATTTGCAGTTCTGTTCTGCTTAGCGCACAAGTCCACGATGGTGAAAACCTGCAAGAGTATGTGTCAATATTTGTGTGTGGCAGGACTTTGGGTGGATTTGTTTTCTTACATTCTCTGCAGTCCTTGCAGTCTCTGCAATGAGCATATTTTGCCAGGCAACAATGAATCAATACTTTGAATTAGACAAAACAGATTTTATGTTTTGTTTGGATCTCATGGGCTATTGTCAGTCAATTCAGCTGAAGGATGGGACAAGTCAGTGACTTAAAAAAAAAAAAAAAGGCAACCTGGTCGGTTGGCAGTATGCAGACAAAAGGATTGGCTAATTTCCCATTCTTGTAATTTTTCAACTAGTTGGTTTGGCGTCACATAAATACAGCCAGAGCTGGAACATTTGGAGCTGAGAGGGGGGCTGTGCCAAAAATCCCTTAGACTCAAATTGAAAAAAGATGAATACCGAGGTTTTTTGCTGCAGTTTTTCTCATACATAAAAATGAACTAATAAAGCGAGACTCCTCTCACTACCAGCTATATCTGGAGCATTTTAAACTGTAAATGCAGTCATTAACCCCAGCTGGCTGCAGAGGAGCCCTTTGTTAGGCTGCAGAGAGTACAGGGGCTTCTGTTTAGAGCATTCCTAAGAGCTCAGGTGTCTTACTTCTTTGTCACATTCTACCATGGTGTTATTTTTCTATTGATCACTTACGATACAGTTAAATTAGTCATTATAATTGTTACCTCATCGAGGTTGGGTGAAAGGCTGCCCAGAACATAAGTCTTTCTTTTTCTACTGCACTGTTTCCAGCAGCTAGAATAAACTCTGACACATAGTAGGTCCTCATATAACTATGGATGGGAAAACTCTAATCCTTCAAATTCCTAGGGCTCTGTAGCCAGTCAGTCATGAGTTCATAACCCAGTTTCAGGAGAAACATTTAAGCAAAAACAAACAAATAAGAAAAAAAATCTATAGGTTAAAAGATTAAGTTATCAGTAATTGATGTTTCAACATATGGATCCTTGAGAATTAGTGTGACTGGGAAAGGTTGAAGGTCTAAAAGGAAAGGTGGGGTCAGTGACAATGCATACTGTGACTTGTCTATGGCACTCGGGGTCCTGAGACAGGAGTTCGGAAGTTTGGGACCAGCTTGAGCTAAATCACAAATCTCTTTCAAAAAGATAGGAAATAAGAGAGAAAGAAAGAAAAAAGGAAGGAAGGAAGGAAGGAAGGAAGGAAGGAAAGAAAGAAAGAAAGAAAGAAAGAAAGAAGGACAGGTAGAGAGGTATGGGGAAGGAGGGAAGGTGGAGAGGGAGGGAGAAGATAAAAGAGAAAAGAAAGAGGAGGAAAGAGACTATCAAACTCCAAATGATTATAGCTTTGAATAAGTCATCACATCTCTAAACAGATTTCTAAAATATAACAAAATAAATAAGAAATTAATAAAAAGAAAGAAGAAAGGGAACTTTGGAGAGCAGAAACTTCTAATACTATATTAGATAGATGCTTCTAACTCAACTTCTGCAATCCATTCTCACGCAAGATATTTCTTAGGCCCATTTTGCAGGAAAACTGAGTATCGGATGGTTAAGTAATTTGTCAAAGGACTAACAGGAAAAAGGTGGAAAAGAATTCATTTATTCTAAAGTCTTAACCACACAGGGGGATGTATTTCAATGGTACCCTGGGAGTGCTCAAACAGAATTTGGCCATCTTATCAGTTTCGCTAAATTTGGTGTCACTGACAGTAATCTCTTGACAGGGCTGAACAACTCGG
Source organism: Apodemus agrarius (assembly GCA_964023405.1). Taxonomy (NCBI): domain Eukaryota; kingdom Metazoa; phylum Chordata; class Mammalia; order Rodentia; family Muridae; genus Apodemus; species Apodemus agrarius. The sequence continues at coordinate 61,472,253 of OZ030014.1, read as the reverse complement.
GTGGGTCTACAAAAGAACAAGTCCAAAGGGTCACCTCTATAAGCACATAGACAAAACTTCTGTAAACTACGGCTACCTTCTCTACACAACTGCTACAGTGTTGCTGTAGCAACCTCCTGGGCAGTCAGAACCCTGGTCCCCTAACCCAAGCACTTCTGATATCCTTAAATAAATACTGAGAAGTTCTAACTGAATGTCCAGAAAGCAAAGGTCAATCTGAGAGCTAAACAACATTAAATTATTTAAATTCCCGAATATCAAATAAAAGTCTCAGACACTAGGTAAATTAGTGGTATGTTTACACTCGAACTGGATAATTTCTAATCTAATTTGCAGTGGCATTTGGAACATTGCTGACCATTTGAAATAAATAGTATGTTATCTTAGATTTGTATGATTAAGACACTCTGCAAGGATCTGTTTCATAGTACAATACAGGCAAGCAAAGGAATATTGCTTTCGGAATGACTACTGCCAAACTGGGATTGTTTTCAGGATATACATGGCAGACGATAATTGTGTGCAACATCAATCTTATCACCATACAGAAAACTCAAACAAGCTTTCATGGATAATAGCTGAAGCTGAAATAAACATGATTTAGAGAGCTTTCATTCCAGGGGGTAATTGTACACTTTGGCCAGCAGTTGAGAACTATAAACAATGTCCGGGAAGTCAGAAACAAATGTTTTAATTTTAGTGAGTTAAAAAGTTCGTGAAAGAACATCTGAGAAGAACAAGGCCACTCTTGAAAGCACGAGTGAAAACTGACTACTCCCTCAGAAGGGCAGCTTTCCAGGAGAGCGTTTTGAGAACTGGAAAGTTGGACTCCCTTCAGCTCAACTTCCTAATTTCTACATCTCTGGCTTCCTCTTTTGCCAAGAGAAAAGCAAAGCATGTGTGAGAATAGAAAACGGACACTTTCTGTGAGGCTTGACGGCGTCACAGTCCTCATGTCTCAAGGCAAAGTGTCTGCAAGGTAATGGCGATTCATTGGGATAGAATCATTCTAGATCTGTATTGATATGTCAGTGAATGGGATAACAAGAGCATTCCAGCAAGTGCTGTGTTTCAGAATTTTAAGATATATTGATTTCAGAAATTAATAATATGAACCAAGAGTTAATAAATATCCATGTTTAATGTCAGATTCTAGCGTATGGGTATGTAGGTAAACCATGTTCTAGTCAATAAGTATTGATTAAGAACTACTGTATGGCCGGGCGGTGGTGGCGCACGCCTGTAATCCCAGCACTTGGGAGGCAGAGGCAGGCGGATTTCTGAGTTCGAGTCCAGCCTGGTCTACAAAGTGAGTTCCAGGACAGCCAGGACTACACAGAGAAACCCTGTCTCAAAAAAAAACAAAAACAAAAACAAAAAACAAAAAACAAAACAAAACAAACAAACAAAAAAAAGAACTACTGTATGATTGCATGTAATACCTGCATTGGAAGAGACATTATGTGATAACCTTCTGGTAGAAGGGAAAGGGAAGAAGTTGGAAACCTGTCAAAAGTCAAGTCCATGGCAGATGTGGTTCTAAGCATTTTATCTTTAATGTGACTGGGACAATTGTGAGGTGACATGATAGTGTATAATAAAGCCTCATGGCTAACATGCTCAAGCTCAATAGTTTATGAGTCTTAGGGAATAGCCTAGATAGTTGAGAAAGGATAAAATCATTTATATGAGTGACCACTACAAATGTTTTCATGAAGACAGTGGTCCTTGGAGTGGATTTTCAATACACATGTAAGATCATAAGACATGAAATGATGTCTGAAAAATCCATTCATAAAATACGCATAAGACAGTGGCCCCATAAGATCAGATGGGGGAAACACCGGTCGGAGGAGATAGTGCACTTGGCAAAGTGTAGGACATGGAAATTCAATTAGAGGAAAAGACTTGGGTGTAGAGATTTTAGTTGCTAGGAGGGAAGGTAATTCAAGTAAGGTTGATGCAGTTCTTAGCTATCGAGGCATGAGTCTTGACACATCAGCAGAGAATGCATTACAAAAACATGCATTAGGAAGATACCACTTTGTCTGATATGGTGGAAACTAGAACATGAATAAAACCCAACACAGAGAGATGACCATATTCCTTTCACATGACTACTACAGTCTGAACTAGAGTCACAGAAGTAAACAGGGAAAAAGGAAAGTGTTGGGCTAATTTAAAGGAAGAACCTATGGGACTTTGTGATGCAGATATGGAGTTACAATGAAGCGTAGGTAGGTGAGCCCTAGGGAGTGAAAGAACCCTTGACAATGTAAACAAAGGTTTCAAAAGAGTACATAAAAATCAGCTCTGGTAGGCTCTGGAAGCATCCATGTTTTAACTAGCTAGCTTGTTCCCAACACATGCTAACAATTAAAAGTAGGAACTTAGGGAGAAGGACTAAAGAGTACAAAGAATGGTTTATAATGTTTACCTTTCAGTCCAAATATTATCTTTCTGTAAGAGCTTTTGATAATGAGGGCAAGGGACTTCAGAGAAACTCCACATGTCCGCAGTACAGAATGATCAAAAATTAATGTGATCACATTAGTCCCATTGGCCTCCAGGAACTCTCATGTCAACTACAGCTTCATGACCCAAGGTCAATGATCTGGGCATCACCTACCATGGTGCCCTGGCCACATCCACTAGTTTAATATATGAGTTGTTCTATTATGAGAAGAGCAGGATCTGAAAATATCTAGATGATAAAAGTAACAGTCTCAAACTAAAATTGGTGTTGCAACCCTCTATTTTCTCAATGGGAAAAGAAGAGGTGGATAAACGGAATCTCAGATACCTGGCCACCATCTCTGAACTCGTGCAGACTAGTTGATGTTAGCTTTACCATTGCCCTGAGCCTGCCCAGAGTATCTGGTTTCATAAGATCTTGACTCTAGTCTGAAAATATAAATTTGGATTTCCTTTTCACACTGGATGTTCATCCCTCCCAGGGTCTTCTGCAGCAACTGTAAGGAATGTGGCCCTCAAGCCCCCCCCCAGGGTCTTTATATTGACATAACAATTAATCTATCACATCCATGACTCATCCAGGAATTTTAGCATAGTAGGCATAGCATTTGGTGATTATTGGTATGACCCCTTTCACAGGAAACACCTGCCAAGATGAGGCTCAGCCCTGCTGCTCTAAATATAAAGCACTCTCATATGTGGTCCTGTACAGAGAGATAAGCAAGCCAACCTCCAACAACCCCGAAGTCTGTGGCTTCCTTTTCTCTCTGTCTCTTATCAGTCATCCACCATTTTCCCCAGAGAAACCACTTCATGTCTTTTTTCCTGAAGAGAAGGAACCAATAAAATACCATTAGCACGTGCCCCTTTACCAAATCTACCACATACTAGACTAGACTAGACAAACAATAGACAAAGACTAGACTAGTAACCCCAGGATGCCCCCACACCATGGACTGCCAGGCCATATTCTCCTCCTTCTCCTATGGAATCACCATTAGCTAAGATTCCCTCATTTTGTAACACTTGGTCTTACACAGTATACATAGTGTCATATCTTGAAGTTATGTAGCATCAAACTCCCTACAAAGTATGCTTCTTAAACAATCTTTCCCTAGAGCTATTAGAGAAAGAAAAGCCCCAATGACACCTTCTGCCCTCTGGAGCTGCAAGAATAAACTATTGTTTTAAGCTACATCTGCAGTAATTTATTGTAGCCACCCTATGAAATTAACTCAGTTTATCAAGGAGACTAAGTACAGGCAGAGACACCAAAGAACCTGAGTACCTTCTCCTGGAATTGGAAGATAGAAGAGCTGACCTCAAGGTTCCTTCAGTGTGGGAAGCCACTGCAAAGCTGTGGTTCTTCTAATGCACATGGATGTCAGTGCTGGTGTACAGGGGAGATCATGGCGGTAACATTGCCATGGTGACTATGTTTGTTATTAAAATAATCAGAAAAGGAACAGTGGGGGATAAAAACAGAAGAAGGAGGGGAACTGTAGAGAAGAGAATGGTTTTAAAGAAACAGAGAAACATTTCTACAACTTTATATCTCTGATCAGAGTCAAAGTCATCAGAGAGTAGAAAACTCACATCTGCCTCTGCTAGATAAAGCTATTAGATATGCAACTTGATGACTATTTATAGCTAACTACTTTTTTGGCACATAATAACAAGTATATCTGTCAACGTCAGATGTAAGTTACTATAAAATTTATTTCATCAAAACATTAAACTATACAAGGGGCCTATAAACAAGGACTTGCGGCGCAACATAGCCATTAGCTCAGTCTAGAAGAGACACAAAAGCTGTCTGCAACAGTGCTCCCAGCCATTCAAGTAAGCATCCAAAAGTTGCATGGTACGTATGCTGTTCATGAACTTTAAAATGCAGACAGGATTTAAAACTAAGAGTTAGGAGAAATTAAAGACATTACACACACACACACACACACACACACACACACACAAATAAACATTTGAAGAAGGCAGCAAGTCCACAGTAATGCTGTGTGACAGTCTCTATGTAATATTCCTGGCCCCAAATAAAAGTGTCGTGTGTTCCACAGAGGAGTGTTAAGCTTTTCTTGGCACACCCCTGACTGCTGCCTGGGCTTTAAAAAGACTATTTGTAGGTAATGCATGATCTCTGCTTTATATACCATTTCTACCTGCAAAATAAGGCCCCTTTTCATGCTCAAACCAAAACATGAGAAGACTATCCTGTTAGTGTGAGTCCTGTGTAATCATTGGGACTCAACTGAATGCGGTCATTCCCATTTCGATACCGTAAACACAGCCTCCCAGTTTTCTTTCCTCTGAATCACTGGATTTTTGTTGTTGTTTAATGATCAGTCTGGGTTTAAACAAGATGCAATTTGTTTTCAGAGATATTCGAAGTCAAAATAGGAAGTCTCGTTATTGGTTTATTGGTTTATAACCAGATACTTTCCTGTCGAGAATTGTTTTCAACATGTAGCAGGGAAATGCAGGTCCAAGATGGGGCGTTGGTGCCCTCTGGAGGAAGAAAGGGCAGGGTGCAGGGAAGAGGAAGGTGAGTGAAGCAGACAGAAACCGGGAGAATCCTCACATTAGTTCTATGGGTCACACAAATCCCTTCCATCTCGAAGGACAATTCAGTTCTCCCTGGGATGTAAGCTTTCTGCATTATTTTCAGCACAGATACTCATATTGTAATATTCATAAGTACAAACAGCCTTGCTCCTGCTCTTTATTTACTATGTGTTTCCCAAGGTAATGCCATCTCCAGCAGCAATGTCTCAATGTGTTATCAAAGCTCTCAATTAAGAGTGATATTAGACAATTAAATCCACACTGTCGCTCTGCCATTTTTTTTGTTTGCTATCCAATCACATGGGCCATGCCTGAGCACCACAAGGCTCAAAGAGCTCCGCCCAGCTCTCTCTGGTCCTGCACTTCCTACTATTGTGCCTTCTTCTAACTAAGCACATTTGATGATTTCACTTTTTTCTCCCTCATCACTTCTGCCAAATATCTAATCACTTGTCTTACACTTCTTTGAACTCAGTCCAAGTTTCTGCCTATTTCTGATTCCAGGAATATAAGCTTAGAGAGTCTTTTCTTTTTAATATAAAAGAACTAAAACTGCTCTAAAACATCCTTATCCATGGTTGTGATTCAGTGAGGTTGTGGTCTCCATGCTCAGACCAGTGCCTACGAAATGACTATAGTCAGTAGACATTCGCCACTTCTGTGAGCAATCATTTCCTCTCTGGTTCTTGCCAGCATCTTAACAAGTGAAACAGAGGACTAAGCTTGTGTCTGCACAGGGAGGTTCGCTGTGCATCAAGAGCTACTTAAGCCCTACAGAGGCCGGATGCCAGGCAAGGTCAAACATGCGGGCTGCCTATATCCCCCAGTCACTGCCTTTCAAGTTGACCATCCTGGCAGGACTTGGCTCAGTGTGGGCCCAAGGGTTCTGCCGCCAAGAACATTCTGCAAAGTCTCTACCCTCTTCCTCATGGGGCCAGGAGAGACAGCTCTTACAGGAGTGTAACTGCCCTTCCCACGGATTCTCTTGACAAACCCTGGAGAATCGCATGTTAGCCACTGAGTGCTATATTGGCTATTTTGTTGGCATGTGATTCTGGATTCTCGAAGAAAGAACAGGGCAATCTGACCCCACCCCAAAGCTGCCTTAGAGGTTGCGATTCACTGGGCTTGAATGCAGCACAAAATGAATTTTCCCCATACCATTACTTATGACTACCATTGCCCACAGAGCTTGAACGATTAGAAAAGATCCCATTTTGCTGCTAACAAGTGGGATCCATATTTTTAGGTATGACCTCTCCCCTCCCAGTATAGTTTAGACTACTGCCTATATGACTTATCCCGAGGGTTGTATAAATGCATATCAGATCAGGATATTGTAAAAAGGATACTCAGGGCTGCTTTTGCTTTCTATCAGAGGTATTTGGGGCGGCTGGCCAAGAAGGGCAGGACAACCACCTTCCAGAACATTCTCAGTGTCCAGCTGCCCATCTGTTTCTCATAAAACCCACAAAAGCAAGAAGGTTCTTCTTTTGCCTCAGGTGGCAAATTAGATTACACAGGCATCCTTGGGGTTGAGAATACAGCCAAGTGTAAATGAAATTTTAACTTACGCAGGACGTGCATGGATAAGAATGTGGCAGGGGGTTAGGGCCTGTTCTCTTTTTACAAGGATCTATTGTTATTGTTTAATCATTTCTCTGGTTCTGGCACATAAATTCAAAGGATCCAAGATCTGACTTTCACCCTGCAGAGTTTTCCCTATCACCTTGGAATTTCCGTGATACAGCCTCCCCATCACTAACAAATAGTGATTCCATGTGCTCAGTCCATGGAAGTGTTTTCTGAGATAAGCTTTGTCTGCCTTAATTCTGGATAGCCACAAAATAAAGTAGGATACATTGAATCATTTAGATACCATCAATCACAAAGATTAACCAAGGCTATCTAGGCTTGTTCTAATATTTTTAAAGCTGAGTTCCAAGTAGACTGTTCAGTCCACAGCCACAGACTGCAAAATATGAACTGAATATGAAAACATTTTAACTTTCATGTTTTAATGATAAAAATGTTGTTGGCATTAATATTTGAACCTTTCCGTGTACCTAGTTCTGAAAGCTATGTCATCGCAGGCTCAGAATCCACTGGCAGACTATAAATAACATCTTCCTATAAATACACTTTATGCCAAACTACCAGCAGAATACATTTTTCATCTTTTAAACAGATGGTATAAGAGGAAAATCATGCATGTATATGATTAATCAAATGTGCTTTTGCTCTTCGAATTTTCATTACCACTACCAGCATGAGTTTTGAGAAGTTTCTGCATTTTATATTTTCTTTTGAGAATCAGTTTATTTAAGGAAACTATTAATATAGATGAAGACAGAAAGATGAGCCCATTATTAGGTCTGTACCTTCTTGTTACTCCAACCTCAGTCTAAGTCCTCACTGGTTGTGTTTTCAGAATTGCTATCCTTTGCAGAATGTTGTCTTTGTCAGACTCTCATGATGTGACTTTAACACTCTAGATAATATTGACCCATGGCGGGGGGCGGGGGGGGCAGCCACAGTGAAGAATGCTAGGATACTAAAATATGAGGCCATGACCCAGTGTCCCAGCTGCAATTCTGAACTATGTAGTGGCCACAAGGACAAACATGGATGGTGTGCAGAATGTAGAACTGAAGTCCCCCAAGTCACCAAGGAGCTACTATCCCACTTCCTTCTGTCTCCTGACAAGCTTTTCTCAGGTAAGAAAGAAATAAGCATCTATAATATGTAGCCTATTGGTTAGGATCTATAGTATCTAGCATATTGGTTAGGATCTATAATATGTATAATATTGCTTAGTATCTATAATATATATATATAATATTGGTATCTATCATTTTGGTTAGTATCTATAATACCTAGAATACTAGCTATAGTCTCCTTTACCTCAGTTTTCTTCAACAAAATAAAGATAAACTTGCATATAAATAGCTTCTATTTTTCACTTGCACAGAATCAAAGACACATGGGGGTTTTGTAGGCTGAAGTCATAAGACTGAGCTAATACAAGAGGTGCAGGCATTTCCTTTACCACCAAGCCAACCTCCTTCCCCATCAGCAATGTGCTCAGTGCCAGGTTTGGGAGCAATGCCAATGCTGGCAAGAAGGTGGGTGGAAAGAAGCCCTTATATATTGCTGATGGGAATGACAGCATTTATAGACACTGGAAGTCAGCACCAGTTTTCTCAAAACACTAAAAATAGAACTACTGTATGCTCCAGCCATACTACACACACACACACACACACACACACACACACACAGACATACACACACACACATGTGTGTGTGTATATATATATATATAATACTTATGTATATTTTTTCAAAGGATTCCAAGTCAACATACTGCAATTATAACTGTACAGCCATATTTCTTGCAGGGCTAGTCACAGTAACCAAGTAATGGATTCAGTATAGGTATCTGTAAACAGCTGTGGGAATCAAAAACTGTGATCTGTAGGTATACATTATATGCACATGTACACACAATGGAGCTTTATTCATTCAGTGACTGGAAGAAAAAAAATGAATGAAGTTAGAAATCATAATGCTGAGTCAAATAAGCCAAATTCATAATGGTATTATACATGTCTTCTGTTCTATGTGGTGGTGGTGGTGGTGGTGGTGGTGGTGGTGGTGTGTGTGTCTCTGTGTGTGTGTGTGTGTGTGTGTGTGAGAGAGAGAGAGAGAGAGAGAGAGAGAGTAAGGGGGACTGTTCAGTGAGGAGAAGGGAACTAAAGAGAGATAAAGGGAATAACAATAAAGGATAATAGGAGAAAAAATCTCATGGTTTCTTCTGTATTTAGAATCTAGACATGATAGATAGATAGATAGATAGATAGATAGATAGATAGATAGATAGATAGATAGAATGTTTACTTTTACACATACACTTACATATGACGTGGACATGAAAATAAAAGCGATAAGGAGGCTTTAGGGGAAGAATGAGATAGGCAGGCAGAAAGGAAAAGGGTAGATGAAGGAGAACAGTGTGAAGGCGACTGAAAGAGGGAGAGTCATATATGTCTATGAAAATGTTTTCGTAAAATCTATCATATTATACACTCACTCAAAAATGCTGGTAAATAAATAACTTAAAATAAAGATAATAATATCATGCTCAGAGGGTTATAGGCACTAGAAGATCTTATATGCAAAACACATAGGGTGGAAACCTGTGCTGCTAACTTTTGATTGTTGACTTGGTAGAACCTAAAGTCATCTGGGAAGGGAAAGGCCAATCCTTGATTATTTGGTGGGGGGCGGGGGTAGGTGAGCATGCCTGTAAGAGGCTCCCTTAGTTGGCCTGAAGTAGGAGACTCTGTCTGAATGTGGGCAGCCATACTTCCTGAGTTGGACACTGGGTTGAAAGCAGAGAGCCATCTGAGCATTAGCATGCATTAATTCTTGCTCTCTGCTCTTTGCTCCAGATACACTTCCAGTTCCTGCTGCGCTGACCTAAATCTTGTCTGCCGCATGGAACCGTGAGCCACATAACCCCTTTCTCCCTTAAGTTGCTTTGGTTTGGGGTGTTTTATTCCAGCAACAGTAAATGAAACTAACCACGAAACCTGGGCATACTAATCACACAGAAAATACCAGCTCATGCCCTTATTCTAGACGCCCGTCATTTGAGTAGAGAACAGTTTCGACAACTGAGACGTAACCTGGGCTGTTTCTCAGCAAAACCCCGGTTTTGAATGTTCTGAAGTATGAAGCTAAATCATACCTTCTGAGAGGGAATGAGTCATTTAGCTAGTGAAGAAGACTGGCGTCTTCCTCCCAGCCCTACACGGTTGGCCTCCACTTATGCGCTGGCTCACTCGTGGTTTGACTAACACCTTGTTTCTTCGTGTAAATAACACTAGAACAGAAAAGCCAATGCAGCACCAGAGATAGCAATAAGGCAAACATTTGAAATCCTAATAAGGGTATGAAATAAAGTTTCCAAGTGAGAAGAAACTGACACTGTAGCTGTGGTTCTGAGCCACGGTGGGAGCATGTGTGCATAGGCTCCACGACAAGGAAAGAGTGGCTTCCAGAGCACATCAAACATGACCCGCCAAAATAGCCCCCCCCCTCTCTCTCTCATCAGCAAATGCTAAAGGCTTGCTATGGTGTGTGATCCATGTGCATCCAAAGGCAACAAAGTGAGGGAATTGAGATGGACTAGGACCTGTAGGATTCTGAAGACTTGGAATTGCTATGTTTATTTGCTTCAGAAGAGTTCCAGAAGAGAAGCAGTTTCCAATTTCCTCACTTATATACTTGTTCTTTGCTTGACCAGTGCCATGGGACATTTCACAGTCACAGGCACAGAATTAACACAGCCTGTAAATCATGGGAAATGGATGGAGAAATGGGGTAGTGTCAGCTGCAACGCCTAGGACCCTCGATGGCAACCACCATGACATGATAGCCCCAAGAGTGCAATATTGAAACTTAGGTCTCGGTGGTAACCAACAGCTTCCTAATTGGACTCCACAGAAGGGAAATTATACCTAGTACTAGAAACCTACCAAACTTCCTGGGGCTAGTGAGGTCATAGATCTTAGAGAAGAACACATCACCACTTTAATAAATTTATAAATAATAAAATTAAAGTCAGGAAACTTTAATTCCTGACTACATACATTCCAAATATCCGCCCTTACACCTGCAGACAACTTAGCTGTTGCCTCTCATCAAAGAAACTTCTTTGCAACAGGAGAGCACTGCAAAAATGTATAACCAGTCAAAATGCAGAAAACAAGTAAATCATGGGGTGTCTAGCCCTAATGGGTACATCCACAACAAAACCCCCACACCAAATTCTCAGAGATCATGACAGAGTAGAGGAAGCAGTAAGATCATATGAGGGTCAACTGATCAGGAAAGTTGCTGTAAGATTGCATCCCCTAGAAATGACAGTGAAACAGCATCCATGGTACCTTACCAATATGTCTACCTAAATAAGACCTGAAGAAGTACACTACCAATAGACATGCTAACAAGGAAGGAGGAATTCTAATCTTACAGAGCCTCACCCTTAAACAAAGAACAACAGGCAACTACGGCAAGCTGATGAGTAGAGAAATAGCCCTCCCCAAGGATGAGCAAAAGACAATAGTCAGCCCTGAAATAATTCATAAAATAAAACTAAGCAAGTAACACCAAGTGCACTGAACAGGGTATATTTTGGAGATGTGGTGTGTGTGTGTGTGTGTGTGTGTGTGTGTGTGTGTGTGTCTGTGTCTGTGTGTGTGTGTAAAAATGTCAACTTTAAAGAAAAAAGAGCCCACTATTTCCAAAGGAAACATGAGGGAAGACAAATAGGAGGGAAAGGATGGAGAAAATGGAAGGGGAAAATGAAATAGTTGTATTTTCATTTTGTTGAAAAAAGGGCATGAAGTTGGCATGTAGATCTAGAAGGAGTTAAGGGGAGGAAGGAGTATATATTTTAAAAATTAAAAGAGGGAAGAAAGGGGTTAGGTGGAAAGGGAGTAATAATTACAGTTGACCCTTTGGCCTCCAGTCTAGAGATGCACCTTGAACCTTAGATGATGCTCAGAACATGCTCATTGAAGCAGAGGAGAGCGCTACTGAGCCTGACCCTTCCGTGAGGCCCTAGAGATGCCTCTCTACTCTGTCTGTTCTGCCATTGCCATCACATGCTCACCTGATGATGGCCGACATCTGCAGGCTACCCGCCTTCTAATTTCTCATTAGTTACCCTTAGTAGTACACAGAGAAACGTCGACAATAGGAGACTAAGATCCACAGGACTGTCATATATATACTTACCTGAACATCTTCAAGTGTAGCAGAGCATCCTGGCAACCCTTGCCTAAGCTGACAACTACTAACCCTGAGTTCCTGCTACATTCACAGTTTCTCTTTTCCTGCCTCATTTGATATGGATCCCTTTGTCTCTAAGCCATTCTCAAACTGTCCCAATCTGAGAGTGCCATCTGTTTTCCCTCAGGATACTGATACAGTCATCACACCCCTTAGTCGGTTGTTGTCAAGGTTATTTCCTCTCATCTGCCTCTAGTATGTCATTTTTTTCTTCTTCATTGCTAAGGATTGAGTCCAGGGCCTGGTACACACTGAGCAAGCAAGTGTGTCATGTATGAGCTGTACCTCTGGATCGTGGCCTTATGAAACCTGCCACGCATTCTAAGCTCCCTCCTCAGCTCCCATATGCTAGGATTACACAATGCTCCTGCCTCAGTTTCCATGTGCTAGGATTACAGATCCAATTTCATACCACCACACCCAGATTTCATATAACATTTCTTTTATATTTTTCTAAAGGGTTTATGGAAGAAAAATCCAATGGCATCATCATTCTCCAGAAATCAGATGGTACGGATGTGGCAAAGCCCTCTTGCGAGGAGACTTGAAAATCTGAAAGCAGAGTCTAAGACAAAGGCCTCCTTATGGATGGCTTATTTCTGAATATGACACTAAGGAGCCAGAGTCCAGGGAGGGAAGATGGAAAGGGGATGACTCAAAGTGAGTGCATGCAGGAGCCATTGAGGTGGCTGAGGCCATAGGATGCGGCCCCACAAACAACTTCTGAGGTCCTTACAAACGTGTCTCAGACCCTCTGTCTAGGACATCAAGAAGAAAAGCATTTACCAATGGCTCCTGTTCTGCAGTGGTCAAGAACGGCCCCAAGCAGCCATTGCATTTCTGGTGAAACATTCAAGAGCGCTAGACCTGTACATGGGCTTTTTCTGCTGTGTTAGAGAAACTTCACGTCAAAGAGTGTGATAAACACGCTGTCTGAAGGTTGCCCAGGCACCCGCAGCACTAGACTGACTTAAATGGCATCTGATTAAGCGATGATCATGTTCCCCTGCCCAATGGGGAACCGGTCTACCTGTGCAGAGTTAAGCTTATTAGAGAATCTCCTTTCTTAGTGTAGTATCTGTTGAGGAGTTGCCACCGGCAGCAGTTATAAGAAGGTGCACATATTCTCAAGCACTGGATGTGAGGTTGAATGCTTGAGTGAAAAGGAGGTACTTGTAAGATACTAAACTTGGCTCTTCTTTAAAACATGGGCTTATATGCTATGTGTGTTTATAATGGGCTACACCTGGGCCAGCCCAAAGACAACTAACAGGGAGAATGTCTAGCTGTTCCAGTCCAGATTCTACTAAGAGTCATTTACTCCCAGCCCCAAACAAACAAACAAATCAGTAAACACACACACACACACACACACACACACACACACACACACACACACACACACACAGAGAGAGAGAGAGAGAGAGAGAGAGAGAGAGAGAGAGAGAGGTGGGGGGTTGTTGCTTTTGCAGAGGATCCAGATTTTGTTTTCAACCTATGTGGTGGCTTACAACTGTCTATAACTTCAGTTCCGGGGAATTTGATACCATTTCTGGCTTCTATGTACTGGACACACATGTGCATATTTATAAATTCAGGTGAAAACAATCATACACATAAAATAAAAATAAATAAATATAAAACAATAAAGATGTTCTTGAAGTCAATCCAAAGCTTCATCCCCATTCATCCTTGACCCCAACGTATAGTCCCAGGTCTAATCCAAAGTAGATCAGCAGCAGGGTAGGTAGAAAACATAATGGCTAGGTACTGTTAATATTATAAAGCTTTACAAAAAAGCCCCACAATTTCTTCATAAGTCGCATTTGTAACTCATACACTTCTTTAACAGATTTCAGGAAGAATAAAATCTAGTCTGAGTCATGCTCTGGCTTGAGACTGAAGCAGAGATAGCAGGTAGCCTTCATATCTTAACTTAAAACTGCTCACAATACCAAAGCAAGCATAAACCTTGCAAGCTAATTGTAAGTCAAATTAATATCACCACAAAGATAATTCCACTCTCCCACTGGCTGATGTAGAATAAGAAGACATATTCTATTTTCCTTTTGCATGCGAAACACATTCATATGAAATATGATCACAATAACTTGAATGATGATCCATTTCAACTTCATTTTAGATTCTTCTGGTGTGCAGAGAAGTCATAAAATACCCAAGCCACCAAACCACATGACCTGAAAAGATTTAGAAACACATCCAGAACCCACAATTTTTTGGTCTACTGGTATAAATATACTCAAATCACAACCATTGTTAAGAATTTAACTTCAGCTGCTGTAGATGAAGGACAAGGCTACAACGATTGATCACTCAAATGCAGAAACTGTCACTTGACTTCACACACACACACACACACACACACACACACACACCCTCCCGTTTTTACACAAGGTTTCACTATGTTGCCCTGCTCATCTGGAACTCAATCTATAGAGCAAGCAAGCTATGCTGAAACTCACAGAGATCCACTGGCCCCTGCCTCCAAGTGCCTGAGATTAAAGATGGATGCCACCAAATAGATTTATTGCCTCTTACCCCAAAACTTGACATCCTCTAAGGTTTCTAAATGCATTATGCTCTGAGTTACTCGCGTAATCTAAAGTGTGAATTTAATCCCTTGAGTGGGACTGGCCATAGGTATTATTTGAAGACTTCATCCATGAAGCTTCCTCAAAATAAGCTCAGGTCACAAACATATCCTACACAGCAATCATAAAGATAAAATATTCCAATTATTTCCTCCCTCTCTGAGATGAGTTGGTTCGTTAAGTCCCCAAACATACAATAACACAAATGACAGAGAGATTTATCAATTGGAGACTGTGATGAAAGGGGACTGAGAGAAGTGATTCGTGGGTAAATTATGATCAGACCAGAACTGGAGCTACAGTAAAAGATGTTTTGACTCATTAATAAGCAATTGAACTTGACAAGTGCTGAAAGGAATCTGAGAGATGGATAGTGCCCGGGGTTATGGTCAGTGAAGCAGGATGTTGAGCTGAGAAGAAATATTTGATTTCTTTGGCCAAGTTTCTGGCTCCCAGGGCCTCAGTAAATCCTTGGCAAAAGTGTAAAGGCTGTGGCCAGAGCCTGTCCTGCCTGTTTCATGGTGACCAAAGTAGATATCAAGGGATAGAGAAACTAGCAACCAAATTCACTTGTGTCTTACAGCCTAAGCTATGTATAAGAACTGAAAATCAGAGGTACTGTTTTAATGACCAGAAAACATCAGACAAATGAAAAAAAGCCAAGTTTCACTGGATCCACCATTGGGTACAGTGGTAGCCCAGACTACCACCCTGAAAGCTGAACAAACAGAATGTTCAGGAGATAGAGTCAAGATCTACTCTCCTAGAAGCAGTGGGAACCATACACAGGTGATCACACTTAAAATGGTTATTTGGGAGCTGGGTATAGCCTGCTGGGTTAAATGCTTGCTGAACAAGCATGAGGACCAGAGTTAAGACCCCTAAAATCCATGTTGAAAGCTGAAAGTGTACTGGGAAGCATCTAAAGAAATGTTCAACATCATTAGTCATCAGGGAAATGCAAATCAGAACAACCCTGAGATTTCACTTCACACCAGTCAGAATGGCTAAGATAAAAAACTCAGGGAGACCAGCTCGCCAGCTCGCAGCGAGGCTGCCATCTTGCCTCGGGACACCGCGGACTGCTGGCGGCTGAGGTCAGGTGTGTAGACAGAGACCTAGCTTAGCTTAGCATAGACAACCAGATCAGGCCCTTGCTGGCGCCCAGAGCCAGAGGAGCTCGGCAGGAGATCTGTGCACCTACAGCTCAGCAGCTGGTTGCTGACCACTGGAGACAGGCTCGCCAGCTCGCAGCGAGGCTGCCATCTTGCCTTGGGACACCACGGACTGCTAGCAGCTGGGGTCAGTGAGGCTGTCATCTTGCCTCAGGTCACTGCTGACCACTGGTAGCTGGGGTCAGGAGCACAGACGCCCTCTATTACAGCAGTGTCAAAGGCCAGGCTCGCAGGAACTTCAAACTCCAACCAGTAACAATAAGACCAACTAACTCCAGAGATAAACAGATGGTAAAAGGCAAACGTAGGAATGTTACTAACAGAAATCAAGGCAATATGGCACCATCTGAACCCAATTCACCAACCACAGCAAGTCCTGGATACCCCAACACACCAGAAAAACAAGAGTTGGATATAAAAGCACTGGTCATGATGCTGCTAGAGGAACACAAAAAAGACATAAACAAATCTCTTAAAGAAATGCAGGGGAACATCAATAGGGTAGAAGCTCTTACAATGCAAACACAAAAATCACTTAAAGAACTCCAGGAGAATATGGGCCAACAGAGAGAAACCAATAAAGAGGAAACAAGAAAATCACTTATAGAAATGCAGGAGAACTTGAACCAACAGGCAGAAGTCATGAAAGAGGAAACACAAAAATCTCTTAAAGAATTGCAAGAAAACACAAACAAACAAATGAAGGAACTGAGCAAAACCATCCAAGAGCTGAACACAGAGGTAGAAACAACTAAGAAATCACAAAAGGAGGCAACTTTGGAGATAGGAAACCTTGGGAAGAAATCAGGGGTCGTAGATGTAAATATCAACAACAGAATACAAGGGATAGAGGTAAGAATCTCAGATGCTAAAGATTCCTTAGTAACCATTGACTCCACAGTCAAAGAAAATGCAAAATGCAAAAGGCTTGTAAGCCAAAACATCCAGGAAATCCAGGAAACAATGAGAAGACCAAACCTAAGGATTATAGGGATAGATGAGAGTGAAGATCTACAACTTAAAGGTCCAGCAAATATCTTCAACAAAATTATGGAAGAAAACTTCCCCAACCTAAAGAGAGGGATGCCCATGAATATAAAAGAAGCCTACAGAACTCCAGACTGGACCAGAACAGAAATACCTCCCCGTCACATAATAATTAAAACCCCAAATGTACTAAAAATAGAAAGAATATTAAAGGCAGTAAGAGAAAAAGGCCAAGTAACATATAAAGGAAGACCTATCAGAATCACACCAGACTTCTCTCCAGAAACCATGAAAGGTAGAAGATCCTGGGCACACCTCATGCAGACCCTAAGAGAACACAAATGTCAGCCAAGACTACTATACCCAGAAAAACTCTCAATCAACATAGATGGAGAAATCAAAATATTCCATGACAGGACCAAATTTACACAATATCTTTCCACTAACCCAGCTATACAAAGGATAATAGGAGGAAAACTCCAATACAAGGAGGGAAACTGCACCCAAGAAAAACCAAGATGGTAACTTTCTTCCATCAAACTCAAAGGAAGATAACTACTCAAAAACAAAAATAACATCAAAAATGACAGGAAGAAATAATCACTATTCCTTAATATCTCTTAACATCAATGGACTCAATTCCCCAATAAAAAGACATAGACTAACAGACTGGATACGGAAACAGGACCCTACATTTTGCTGCATACAGGAAACACACCTCAGAGTCAAAGACAAACACTACCTTAGAGTAAAAGGCTGGAAGACAAATTTGCAAGCAAATGGCCGCAGGAAGCGAGCTGTAATAGCCATTCTAATATCAGATAAAATTGACTTTCAACCCAAAGTCATCAAAAGAGACACAGAAGATCACTTCTTGCTAGTCAAAGGAATAATCCACCAAGAAGAACTCACAATTCTAAACATAAACGCTCCAAATGCAAGAACACCCTCATTCGTAAAAGAAACTTTACTAAAGCTCAAAGCACACATTGCACCTAACACAATAATTGTGGGGGACCTCAACACTCCACTATCCTCAGTGGACCAATCAGAAAAACAGAAACTAAACAGGGACACGGGTAAACTCATTGAAACATTGAACTAATTGGATTTAACAAATATATATAGAACATTTCATTCTAAAGTAAAAGACTATACCTTTTTCTCAGCACCTCATGGTACCTTCTCCAAAATCGACCATATAATTGGTCACAAGACAGACTTCAACAAATATAAAAAGATCGAACTAATCCCATGCCTCCTATCAGATCACCATGGAGTAAAAGTGTTCTTCAATAGCAACAAAAACAACAAAAAATCCTCATACACGAGGAGGCTGAACAATATTCTACTCAATGATATCTTAGTCGAAGAAGAAATAAAGAAAGAAATTAAAGATTTTGTTTTAGAATTTAATGAAAATGAAGGCACAACATACCCAAATCTATGGGACACAAGGAAAGCACTGCTAAGAGGAAAACTCATAGCCCTGAGTGTCTCCAAAAAGAAACAGGAGAGAGCATATACTAGCAACTTAATGGTGCACCTGAAAGCTCTAGAACAAAAAGAAGCTATTTCACCCAAAAGGAGTAGAAGACAGGAAATCATCAAACTCAGGGCTGCAATCAATCAAGTTGAAACAAAGAGAACCATACAAAGAATCAACAAAACCAGGAGCTGGTTCTTTGAGAAAATCAACAAGATAGATAAACCCCTAGCCAGACTTACCAAAGGGCACAGAGACAGTATTCAAATTAACAAAATTAGAAATGAAAAGGGAGATATGACAACAGAAACTGAGGAAATTCAAAATATCGTCAGATCCTACTACAAAAGCCTATACTCAACACAACTGGAGAATCTGGAGGAAATGGACAATTTCCTAGACACATACCAAATTCAAAAATTAAACCAGAATCAAATAGATCATCTAAACAGACCCATAATCCCCAAAGAAATAGAAGGGGTCATAGAAAGTCTTCCAACCAAAAAAAGCACAGGACCAGATGGTTTTAGTGCAGAATTCTATCAGACCTTCAAAAAAATCTTGATACCAATACTTTTCTAACTATGCCACAAAATAGAAACAGAAGGAACACTACCCAACTCATTCTATGAGGCCACAATTACCCTGATACCAAAACCAGACAAACATCCAACTAAAAAAGAGAACTACAGGCCAATTTCTCTTATGAATATAGATGCAAAAATACTAAATAAAATACTTGCCAACCGAATCCAAGAATACATCAAAACGATCATTCACCATGATCAAGTTGGCTTCATCCCAGGGATGCAGGGATGGTTCAATATATGGAAATCCATCAACGTAATCTACTACATAAACAAACTCAAAGAAAAAAACCACATGGTCATCTCACTGGATGCTGAAAAAGCATTTGACAAAATTCAGCATCCTTTCATGCTAAAAGTCTTGGAAAGAACAGAAATTCAAGGCCCATATCTAAACATAGTAAAAGTAATTTACAGCAGACCGATAGCCAACATCAAGGTAAATGGAGAGAAACTTGAATCAATCCCACTAAAATCAGGGACTAGACAAGGCTGCCCCCTCTCATCATATCTCTTCAATATAGTACTTGAGGTACTAGCTAGAGCAATTCGACAACATAAGAAAGTCAAAGGGATACAAATTGGAAAGGAAGAAGTCAAACTATCACTATTCACAGATGATATGATAGTATACTTAAGTGACCCAAAAAACTCCACCAGAGAACTCCTACAGCTGATAAACAACTTCAGCAAAGTGCCTGGTTATAAAATCAACTCAAGCAAATCAGTAGCCTTCCTATACTCAAAGGATAAGCAGGCCTCAAAAGAAATTAGGGAAATGACACCCTTCACAATAGCCACAAACAATATAAAGTATCTTGGTGTGACTCTAACCAAACAAGTGAAAGATTTATATGACCAAAACTTCAGGTCTCTGAAGAAGGAAATTGAAGAAGACATTAGAAAATGGAAAAATCTTCCGTGCTCATGGGTTGACAGGATTGATATAGTTAAAATGGCAATCTTGACAAAAGCAATATACAGATTCAACACAATCCCCATCAAAATCCCAGCACAGTTCTTTATAGAGTTAGAAAGAGCAATTCTCAAATTCATCTGGAATAACAAAAAACCCAGCATAGCTAAAACTATCAACAGTAAAAGAACTTCTGGGGGAATCAATATCCCAGACCTCAAGCAATACTACAGAGCAGTAGTGCTAAAAACTGCATGGTATTGGTACAGTGACTGGGAGGCGGATCAATGGAATAGGATCGAAGACCCAGAACTGAACCCACACATCTATGGCCAATTGATCTTCAACAAAGGAACTGAAAACATCCAGTGGAAAAAAGATAGCCTTTTCAACAAATGGTGCTGGCTCAACTGGAGGTCAAAATGCAGAAGAATGAGAATTGATCCACTCTTATCTCCTTGCACTAAGCTCAACTCCAAGTGGATCAAGGGTCTCCCCATAAAACCAGACACACTGAAACTAATAGAAAAGAAACTGGGGAAGACCCTTGAGGACATTGGCTCAGGGGGAAAATTCCTGAACAGAACACCAATTGCTTATGCTCTAAGAGCAAGAATAGATAAATGGGACCTCATAAAATTACAAAGTTTCTGTAAGGCAAAAGACACTGTCAAAAGGACAAATCGGCAATCAACATATTGGGAAAAGATCTTCACCAACCCCACATCCGACAGAGGGCTAATATCCAATGGATACAAAGAACTCAAGAAGTTAGACCCCAGAAAACCAAATAACCCTATCCAAAAATGGGGTACAGAGCTAAACAAAGACTTTTCACCTAAAGAAATCCAGATGGCTGAGAAACACCTTAAAAAATGTTCAACATCATTAGTCATTAGAGAACTGCAAATCAAAAGAACCCTGAGATTTCACCTCACACCAGTCAGAATGGCTAAGATCAAAAACTCAGAAGACATCAGGTTTTGGCGAGGATGTGGAGAAAGAGGAACACTCCTACACTGCTGGTGGGACTGCAAGCTGGTACAACCACTCTGGAAATCAGTCTGGTGGTTCCTCAGAAAACTGGACATGATACTTCCGAAGGACCCAGCCATACCACTCCTGGGAATATACCCAGAAGATTCCCCAACATGCAATAAGGATACATGCTCCACTATGTTCATAGCAGCCTTATTTATAATAGCCAGAAGCTGGAAAGAACCCAGATGTCCCTCAACGGAGGAATGGATACAAAAAATGTGGTACATATACACAATGGAGTACTATTCAGCCATTAGAAACAATGAATTCATGAAATTCTTAGAGAAATGGATGGAGCTGGAGAACATCATACTAAGTGAGGTAACCCAGTCTCAAAAGAATACCCATGGTATGCAGTCACTGATAGTGGATATTAGCCTAGAATCTTGGAACACCAAAGACACAATTCACATACCAAATGATGTCTGACAAGAAGAAAGGAGTGGACACTGGTGCTGGAGAGGATCAAAGCATCAGTGTAGGGGAATACAAGAACAGGGAAGAGGGAAGGGGTGGAAGAGGGAGCAAGGGGAGGGAAAAGGGCATGTGGGACCTTTGAGGGGTGGGGAACCAGAAAAAGGGAAATAAATTGTAAATATAGAATATATCCAATTTAAAAAAAAAAAACTCAGGAGACAGCAGGTGCTGGCAAGGATGTGGAGAAAGAGGAACACTCCTCCATTGTTGGTGGGATTGCAAGCTGGCACAACCGCTCTGGAAATCATTCTGGCTGTTCTTCAGAAAACTGGGCATGATACTACTAAAGGACCCCACTATACCACTCCTGGGCATATACCCAGAGGATTCCCCAGCATGTAATAAGGAAGCATGTTCCACTATGTTCATAGCAACCTTATTTATAATATCCAGAAACTGGAAAGAATCCAGATGTCCCTAAACAGAAGAATGGATACAGAAAATGTGGTATATTTGCACTATGGAATACTACTCAGCTATTAAAAACAATTAATTCATGAAAGTCTTAGGCAAATGGGTGGAACTGGAAAATATCATCCTAAGTGAGGTAACCAAATCACAAAAGAACACACATGGTATGCACTCACTGATAAGTGAATATTAGCCCAGAAGCTCGGAATACCCCAGACATGATTCACATATCAAACGATGTCCAGGAAGAAGAAGGGAGTGGCCCCTGGTCCTGGAAAGGCTTGATACAGCAGTGTAGGGGAATACCAGGACAAGGAAGTGGGAGGGGGTTGATTGGGGAACAGGGGTAGGGGAGAGGGTTTATGGGACTTTTGGGGAGGGGGGAACCGGGAAAGGATAAATCATTTGAAATGTAAATAAAGAATATATCTAATAAAATAACAATAAATACTGACTGTCGCCCACACACACCCCCACACACATCGGCTGAACGTGTTGGCATATGCTTGTAAACCCAGAATGGACCAGGAGGGGGCAGACACAGGCCTATCCCTGAGGCAGTAAGTGGTAAGCTTCCTTCTTGTTCTTGGCATGATGAAAGTGGTGCAAAAACCACACACACACTTCTAATAATAAAACATTTAACCTTAAAAATTATTTTGAATGCCCTCTCTTATTTCTAGAAGGGAACTGCAAATGACTGATAAATACCAAAAAAGATTCACCAGCAGCTTCATTTAAAAAGCACAAAGACCAAGGGTCCTCTCCATCCTTTTTCTTGGGAATCTTTTGCTTAGCTAATTGTGTCTTGAGTATTCAGAGCTTCTGGGCTCATTAATATCCACTTATCAGTGGTCTGGAAAAGACTAAATCCAGTTTTGTAGGAGAGTACCAGAACAGAGAAATGGTGGGGAGAGGGGGTGATTGGGGAATGGGGGGTAGAGGACTTATGGGACATATGGTGAGGGGGGGAACTGGAAAGGGGAAAGCCTTTGGAATGTAAACAAAGAATATAGAAAATAATAAAAAAAAGAGAAAAGATTAATGAATTCATGCAATTTGTAGGCAAATGGTTGGATCTGGAAAATATCATCCTAAGTGTGTTAACCCAATCACAAAAGAATACACATGAATTGCAATCACTGATAAGTGGATATTAATGAGCCCAGAAGCTCTGAATACTCAAGGCACAATTAGCTAAGCAAAAGATTCCCAAGAAAAAGGAAGGAGAGTACCCTGGTCCGGAAAAGACTAAATCCAGTTTTGTAGGAGAGTACCAGAACAGAGAAATGGTGGGGGTGGGGGGATGATTGGGGAATGGGGGGGTTGGATGGGGTGGGGAAGAGGACTTATGGGACATATGGTGAGGGGGGGAACTGGGAAAGGGGAAGGCCTTTGGAATGTAAACAAAAAATATAGAAAATAAAAAAAAATGAAAATATTCAAAAAAAAAAAAAAAGACTGGATACGGAAACAGGACCCTACATTTTGCTGCATACAGGAAACACATCTCAGTGTCAAAGACAAACACTGCCTTAGAGTAAAAGGCTGGAAGACAATTTTACAAGCAAATGGTCTCAGGAAACAAGCTGGAGTAGCCATTCTAATATCAGATAAAATTGACTTCCAACCTAAAATCATCAAAAGAGACTCAGAAGGTCACTTCTTGCTGTCCAAAGGGAAAATCCACCAAGAAGAGCTCTCAATACTGAACATCTATGCTCCAAATGCAAGGGCACCCTCATTCGTAAAAGAAACCTTACTAAAGCTTAAAGCACACATTACACCTAACACAATAATTGTGGGTGACTTCAACACTCCACTCTCCTCAATGGACCGATCAGGAAAGCAGAAACTAAACAGGGACACAGTGAAACTAATTGAAACTCTGGACCAATTGGATTTAACAGATATATATAGAACATTTCATCCTAAAGCTAAAGAATATACCTTTTTCTCAGCACCGCATGGTACCTTCTCCAAAATAGACCATATAATCGGTCACAAGACAGATGTCAACAAATACAAGAAAATCGAGCTAATCCCATGCCTCCTATCAGATCACCATGGAGTAAGAGTGGTCTTCAATAACAACAAAAACAACAGAAAGCCCACATACACATGGAAACTTAACAATACTCTACTCAATGACACCTTGGTCAAGGAAGAAATAAAAAAAGAAATCAAAGACTTTTTAGAATTCAATGAAAATGAAGGTACAACCTACCCAAATCTATGGGACACAATGAAAGCAGTGCTAAGAGGAAAACTCATAGTTCTAAGTGCATCCAAAAAGAAACTGGAGAGAGCATACACTAGCACCTTAATGGCACACCTTAAAGCCCTGGAAGAAAAACAAGTTAATTCACCCAGGAGGAGTAGAAGACAAGAAATCATCAAACTCAGGGCTGAAATCAATCAAATAGAAACAAAGAAACCATACAAAGAATCAACAAGACCAGGAGCTGGTTCTTTGAGAAAATCAACAAGATAGATAAACCCTTAGCCAGACTAACCAAAGGACACAGAGACAGTATACAAATTAACAAAATTAGAAATGAAAAGGGAGACATAACAACAGAAACTGAGGAAATTCAAAAGATCATCAGATCCTACTACAAAGGTCTATACTCAAAACAACTGGAGAATCTGGAGGAAATGGACAATTTCCTAGACAGATATCAAATACCAAAATTAAATCAGCATCAAGTAGATCAGCTAAATAGTCCCATAATCGCTAAAGAAATAGAAGGGGTTATAGAAAGCCTCCCAACCTAAAAAAGTACGGGACCAGATGGTTTTAGTGCAGAATTCTACCAGACCTTCAAAGAAGACTTAACACCAATACTTTTCAAACTATTCCACAAAATAGAGACAGAAGGGACACTGCCCAACTCATTCTTCGAAGCCACAATTACACTAATACCTAAACCACAAAAAGATCCAACAAAGAAAGAGAACTACAGGCCAATTTCTCTTATGAATATAGATGCAAAAATACTAAATAAAATTCTTGCTAACCGAATCCAAGAGCACATCAAAACGATCATCCACCATGATCAAGTAGGCTTCATCCCAGGGATGCAGGGATGGTTCAATATACGGAAATCCATCAATGTAATCCACTACATAAACAAACTGAAAGAAAAAAACCACATGGTCATCTCATTAGATGCTGAAAAAGCATTCGACAAAATTCAGCATCCTTTCATGCTAAAAGTCTTGGAAAGAGCAGGAATTCAAGGCCCATACCTAAACATAGTAAAAGCAATCTACAGCAAACCAGTAGCCAACATCAAAATAAATGGAAAGAAACTTGAAGCATTCCCACTAAAATCAGGGACTAGACAAGGCTGCCCTCTCTCTCCATATCTTTTCAATATAGTACTGGAAGTTCTAGCAAGAGCAATTCGACAACATAAGGAAGTCAAAGGGATACAAATTGGAAAGGAAGAAGTGAAACTATCATTATTTGCAGACGATATGATAGTTTACCTAAGCGACCCAAAAAACTCCACCAGAGAACTTCTACAGCTGATAAACAACTTCAGCAAAGTGGCAGGTTATAAAATTAACTCAAGCAAGTCAGTGGCCTTCTTGTACTCAAAGGACAAGCAGGCAGAGAAAGAAATTAGGGAAATAACACCCTTCACAATAGCCACAAACAACATAAAGTATCTTGGCGTAACTCTAACCAAACAAGCGAAAGATCTGTACAACAGGAACTTCAAGTCCTTGAAGAAAGAAATCGAAGAAGACCTCAGAAGATGGAAAAATATTTCTTGCTCCTGGATTGGCAGGATCAATATAGTAAAAATGGCCATCTTGCCAAAAGCAATATACAGATTCAATGCGATCTCCATCAAAATCCCAACTCAATTCTTCATAGATCTAGAAAGAGCAATTCTCAAATTCATCTGGAGCAACAAAAAACCCAGGATAGCTAAAACTATTCTCAACAATAAAAGGACTTCTGGGGGAATCAATATCCCTGACCTCAAGCAGTACTACAGAGCAATTGTGTTAAAAACTGCATGGTATTGGTATAGCAACAGGCAAGCAGATCGATGGAACAGGATTGAAGACCCAGAAATTAACCCACAGACTGATGGTCACTTGATCTTTGATAAAGGAGCCACAACCATCCGGTGGAATAAAGATAGCCTTTTCAACAAATGGTGCTGGTTCAACTGGAGGTCAACATGCAGAAGAATGCGAATTGACCCACTCTTATCTCTTTGCACTAAGATCAACTCCAAGTGGATCAAGGACCTCCACATAAAACCAGACACACTGAAACTATTAGAAAAGAAACTTGGGAAGACCCTGGAGGACTTGGGCACAGGGGAAAAGTTCCTGAACAGAACACCAATAGCTTATGCTCTAAGATCAAGAATCGACAAATGGGACCTCATAAAATTACAAAGTTTCTGCAAAGCAAAGGACACTGTCAGAAGGACAAAACGGCAACCAACAAAGTGGGAAAAGATCTTCACCAACCCCACATCCGACAGAGGGCTAATATCCAATATATACAAAGAAGTCAAGAAGTTAGACCGCAAAGAAACAAATAACCCTATCAAAAAATGGGGCACAGAGCTAAACAAAGAATTTTCACCAGAAGAAATTCGGATGGCCGAGAAACACCTTAAAAGATATTCAACATCATTAGTCATCAGGGAAATGCAAATCAAAACAACCCTGAGATTCCACCTCACACCGGTCAGAATGGCTAAGATTAAAAACTCAAGAGACAACAAGTGCTAGCGAGGATGTGGAGAAAGAGGAACACTCCTCCACTGTTGGTGGGATTGCAAAATGGTAAAACCGCTCTGGAAATCAGTTTGGCGGTTCCTCAGAAAATTGGGCATGTCACTTCCAGAGGACCCTGGCATACCACTCCTGGGCATATACCCAGAGGATTCCCCTGCATGCAATAAGGACACATGCTCCACTGTGTTCATTAGCAGCCTTTTATAATAGCCAGAAATTGGAAGGAGCCCAAATATCCCTCAAAGGAGGAATGGATACAGAAAATGTGGTATATTTATACAATGGAATACTACTCAGCAATTAAAAATAATGAATTCATGCAATTTGTAGGTAAATGGTTAGACCTGGAAAATATCATCCTGAGTGAATTAACCCAATCACAAAAGAATGCACATGAAATGCAATCACTGATAAGTGGATATTAATGAGCCCAGAAGCCCTAAATACTCAAGACACAAATAGCAAGTCAAATGATTCCCAAGAAGAAGAAAGGAGAGGACCCTGGGCCTGTAAAGATTGCATCCAGTTTAGTAAAGAAACCGAGGGGGAAGGGGGAATGATTGGGGAACAGTTGGGGGGGAGAGGAACTATGGGAACTATGGTGGGTGGGAACTGGGAAAGGGGAAAGCCTTTGAAATGTAAACATAGAATATAGAAAATAAAAAAAAAAGATATAAAAAACTATTATCTCCTCAATTTCAAAGAAAATGAAAAAAAAAAAAAAGCACAAAGAGGTTCTGTGTGTGAAATGGCCAAATCTCAAAATTGTTTTTGTAGTTACCGAGCAAAATATTGTGATTCTTGAGTTTACAGATGTAACAGCTGTCACTGAAGGCTGAGGTACCTGTATCTGCTGTCCCTGTGGACTATACTTCCAGCACCCCAGAAACCCTGGTACTGAAATGGTAGCATAGGGGTACAGAGGCCAGTCTCTGAGGGGGTGAGCCACAATTCCCTAAAGGATCAGCTTGCAGAACGGTCAAAAAAGGAAAGGCAAGCGGGATAATTACTTAACAGCACATTTACTTTCTATGAAGAAATCACATATAGGCTGAAATTTTAAGCACAGATTATGATCACTTTGACCTCTGGTCAAATCCTGGTCCTTCAGAACTTTGAGGCGGACGTAACATCATGTGGCGTTGTCTTTACTACAGGCACGTGGCACTGCTGCCAAAAGCCATGCTCTCTTAAAAAGCAACTTCCTCTCTTTGATTGCAGAGTAGATTTAGATAAAGAAAAGTCATATATATTTAAAAATTAATTTTATTCAAGAATTTTGGAGGTTCTAACGGTAGCATTTAAGTTTGAATTGGTATTGAAGAAGCAAGCTCTCTGAGTTTCAAATGACTTGAACATCACATTTATTTGCCTCTTTGTTTTGATGGTGGTTTGATTTTTTTCTCTTTTAATAAACTTACTAAACGTGTGCAATAGTAGCAAGGACATTGTCTGAGGGGTCTTGTCTGATTGTGTTTTGGCCAGGGTGGACATGCCTTAAATCATAAACTAAAGATTAAAGTACAAAGAAGTGTAAAGTTCATGCTGCCTCCTCCTGAGATAACTTTCGTCCTCCCTAACAACATAGCACAATCTCACCGACTGATGGAACTTTAAATGAATTACATAGGCTAATGCACCAGTGTCCATTTTCATCCAAGATCCTCACTCTCTAACGTTCTTGGTCCTATTGAAACACTTCAGTATCTAAACATACTACAATGTTAATACCCAAGAGAAAAGCCATTATGTGTTTGCTGATCACATGATCAATATGGTACTGTTTTATTTTTTACTGTTCTTGTTTTGTTTTGTTGTTTCTGTTTTTTAAATAAATCATCACACCATTCAAAACACACACACACACACACACACACACACACACACACACCCCTTAGGTAGCTTCCAGGCTTCATATGTACCTTGGCTAGGCTCCTCTCAATTTCAATAAACTGAAACATTGCTCAAAGTAGTTTCATAGATGTAGGAATATATCAGCTTCTGTTACTAGCAACCAGGAGTAGAATTGTTGTTGTTGTTTTCTTGTTGTGTTGTAATTTAATAATTAATTTTAAATTATAGATCTGTCCATTTCCTTGTCTTTACCTTTTCTCCATCTTTCTCTTATGTCTGCTTCTCCTTCTAAGACGATCTTGTTTCCAACTTCTGAGAACATTACCCTTAGTTTGGTGGGGGAATGGCCAGCATAATCCTATTCATAGAATATTCCAGCCCTAAAGCCCCAACAGAAGGGCAACTTTATTTCTCTAAGAGCCCATGCAATACCCCAGAGAAGGACTTTAACTCTTCTGTCAATCACTGTTCCTGGAATGAATGCCTAGAGTGTGCTGTGGCCAGTGTTGCACTAACACCCTGCTTATTGGGAAAAGGCCATACTGTCGAGAGAAGGATCGGGCTGTCGCTAGGAGGAAAAGGAGATAAAGACATCTGTGAATGACGGAAACAAGAGATGTTCAACACACTCTCATCTTGACTTCCCAGCATGCATGTTTATCCAATACATATCATTTCAAAAGTATCCTTTGCCTGAGAACTTGTACAGCTTCTCCCAAAAGAAGATGCTACTGTTTATAAGCACTATGACAAAAAAAAACTTGGGAAATAAAGGGTTTATCTGCTTGGCATGCTCCAATCACAGTCCATCATTGAGCTCATGGTGGGAACCTAGAGTCAAGAACTGAACCAGAGACAATGGAGAAACGATAGTGCTTACAGGTTCACTTTTCATGGCTTGCCTGCCTCACATTCTTATACAACTCAGGCCTGGGAATTACCTCAGGGGTGGAACCACCACAGAACCCTTCCCAACAGTCCTTATACAGTGATGTGCTCCTGGACAGCCACGATGTTCCCATCTGACCCAGAAGGAGGGAATGAGAAATGTCATAGGGAATTCTTATCGTTGTTGCTAATGGTACTCACTAAACACTAAGTTGGTCTCTGGTCAGAAAACAGTGAGACAAAAAAATCAAAGGTAGCATACAGACCAAGAAAGGAGGGCTGCGCAGCTATGCTACACAACAGACACGGAAACTCCAACAATGCTTCAGAGTGTGCCCAGAGGAGTCACTGAAGAAGGCCGGGGGGCAATGTGGGAGACCTCAGACTGCGGCCTGTCGCATCCCAAGGGGCTCTTTCCATGAGTGTCTACTAAGGTGAAATGGGATTCCTGACTTATACCACAGAAAAGAACTTCTGAACAAATCAGCGTGAAGCAAAGTTGGAGTTTAATTGTTTAACTTCTAGTGTAGATTTAAGTGCAGGCTTTAAGAGGGACATAAAGAAACATGTAAGAGAAGGCCAGTCATGCACACCCCAGAGTAGCCATGGGCTTCTCAAGAGAGTTGTCATAGGACTCTTTCTAGATGTGGGGTTTCTAAGCTAGCATAACACCTTAAAACTCTAGTAAAATTTTAATGGAATCAATTCTGGGAATCCTCCATTAACTTGGAACCAATGCCAGAAATCTTGGCCAGTCACGATTTGTAAATCTGAATTCTGACTTTCAAGTTTCTGTCTCTTAGCTACAAGCCTTGGTCCCCTGCCCATGTTCCTACTCTCTGTTTTATGCACCAGTCTTAGTCACTGTTTTGAGACTCTGTGAGGCGGTAGATGGGGATGCTAGGACAGAGCTAATCTGCCCTGGCTCCTGGGTTTCCTATTGGTTAAGGTCATAGTACAAAGCTATTAGCTATATTTAGCACAGTGACATAGAGAAAGAAGGATTTTGGAGGTGTTCTTATATGCTCTGGGCTTTCTTCGGTTGCAGTCATTTTAGGCACTAAAGTGAGGATTGAACCAGTATTTTAACACTCAAAACTCCACAATATATAGTTATTTCACCCTTAGCGGTCTAAATTTTATATATGACATTTTTTTCTCTGCTTGTAACTCTCCAACTTATCCTTTTCTTTGAAGGAAATAGTGAAGAAAAACTTCCAACGTGGGTATCACTTTGATACTTAATATTCTTCAGCAAATGTTCCATTGCTCAAGAATTTGTGAGCTCATAGTATAAACCTGCAAAGGTGCTAATGACCTGCCTCATGTACTAGGGCCTTCCAAAGACTGTTAATTATTATGATAGCCAAGTCTCCTTTGCTCTTAAATGATAGGGTAGGCACAACATGCAGAAGGAGCTCATGTGCTAAGGTGGTCCTCAGGGTGAACTCGGAATTGTACAGGCTTGGTTTTCAGTTTGTTCTCTCACTCACGCTTCTCCCAAGTTATTGTTCTTATGCTCTTTCAGAAGACGGTCTTATCCTGAGTGATGGAGAGATGACCCCCGGCACCCCTTGCCCCTGTCCCGAGGAGTCCTGGTACATCTAGCAGAATGAAAAGGATAATTACATGTAGGTTGTGAAATGCTGTTAGCATTTTCTCCAGCCCTCAGTTACTGTCCAACAATTAGTTTTTGGGGGGGGATTAATTACAGCAAAGTGACAGGCTTTGATAAAATAACAGAGTTACAAATGCCACCCCTTCCCAACATACTCACACCACATAGAAATGTCTCCCAATAAAGAATGGGTCTTATTGCTAAATCAAACAGGGAAGATACACAGAAGGACAATGAGTCTATATCTTAATTTCATTCAGGCTGATATTCCTAATGTGGCATGCATACTGTCTTGACTAAAATACAAAGGTTTAAAGTTCACAGAGTATCTCAGTGAGGGAGGAGAACTCTGTCACTCACAAAAGTGCACATATTTATCCATGCGTCCTACGGAAAACGATATCATGAACCATGAGCATATATAAGAAGTCCCTTCATCACCACTTCTTTTCCATCTTGTGGGTGGCCTCCTTTGAGTACCAATTTGCCTAAACATAGGTAAGGCATGTCAATCTCTGTTTCTCTCCCATCATTTTCAGAAAAAGCCAACAGCTGGTGATATCAAAGACTGGTGTTCTGGACCTGGATTAATGAGGTAAACCATCTCTTTTAATGTCTGGACCACATTAGTGCTTCTGTGAACATGAGTGGGCTAAGCAGAATATTACATGGAAGAAAAAAAAGAGTCAGAAAGACAAGTTTTATTGTAACAAGAATACCTAAGAGATATGGTGGGTAGGATGCTTGGAACTCACTTCCTGGTCCAAAAGGACAGTTAAGCTATTTGAAACATGTTAGGAACGTGGTTCAGGACTAACAACTAGGACAGTACTGGTCCCTGAGAGCTTGTGGGGGAGAGCCGGCCCAAAGAAGGAAGGAACAGGAGACAGAGGGACAGTGGCCCATGTACTGAAAGCTTTGTCTAGGTGCTCAGTTTTAAATGTGCACTTTGTTGAGTATAATCCAAAAGTAAAGAAAACGTATCTTGCACAATAATGTGGAATATTCTTTAGCCTCAGTTTGTTATATCACATCCTACACATTGTGGAGTTGCTTTAAAAGACTGGAGAAATCTCTTAATTTCCCCAAGCAAAATCTTATAAGAAAACCTTTCCTGCAGGAATGTCTTTCATTTAGCTAATAACTGTACTCCAGACTCAGACCTAAGCAATAGCACAGGGCAGGATCCAGTTAAGATCCATCTGTACGATTCCTGCTGAAGACAAGTGGAGCTGGAGCCTCCTGCAGTATGACGTTCCAAGGGACATAGGGACCTAGGCTCGCTCTGTCATTCATCATGATCCTTCAGTCAGAGGTAGAACTAACCGCAGTATTTCACAGATCAACCATCAGGATGGTTAGCTGCATCTATCATTTATATGTTACTTTAAAATAAAAGAACAGCAAATTTCCCTCCTCCCTGTTTCTAAAAAGCATATTCCCTCTTACAGCTGGCTTAAACTCTTCTGCTTTAAGTAGAGAAGCAACAGCCCCCCTTTCCTGGGGTCGGGGGAGCATACCCATTTCTACTCTCATTTTATTTCTGGAAAGAAATCTAGGTGGGAGGATGAGACCAGAGTTAGGTCGGCAGAGTAAGAAAGCAAATAATGGTCCTGTAGGCAGCTGAAGCCTCAGGGTGGAGGAGGCGGCGGTGCAGAAGCGTGACTGTCACAATATCAACAGGAGAGAAAGCCTGGAAGAAGGCCGCGAGAAGAAAATGTCACTCACTGAGGATGCCCACAGATGAGCAGCGACAGAGAGAAGCATGATGTCAAGGAGAGCCCTAGAGAGATCATCAGATCACCAGAAAAATATTGCCTAATAAAGAAACATCCATAAAACACACTTTTTTTTCACAATGGCATTATTATCTTGCTGCCTTTTAGCTAAAGAAGCTCTTAGGGTACAATTCCTGGCCAAACTAGAGATGATTCTGTCAGTGAATGGAATACAATGCCATCAAAACCCACTGAACAGCTACCGTGTGGAAAGAGTTAAAACCCTGCCTCCCGGGAGCTCTCTGGATGGAAAGAGAGAAAAGGCAAACCCAAACAATATTGACTCATTTGTTTGACTACTGTGTGCTCAGTACCTATCCTGAGCCCAGGATTAGGATGAATAGCTGGAAATATGAGCCAGCAACAACAGGAGCATTTCCTCAGCTCCTAGAAAGCACACGATTTAGAGAAGATGGCCAAGCCAAAAAGAAAAAAAGAAAAAAGCACATAAACAATTGTGGAATTGCCTGGGATGGGCTATCAAGCTGGGTCCCCGAGAGCTGTGAGAACTTAACTTGTGGGATTTGATCTCAGCACAGAATCTGGGAAAAGCTTCCCCACCTGAGATAGGGTTTGAGGGGGAGCCTAGGAACTAACTCAGCATATAGACAGTAATAAGTATTCTAGCAAGATCTATAGAGGTCGGGGAGGAGTCCGGATGCAGTACCGACAAGGTGGGACAACACCTGAATAGGAACTTATAAACACAGGAAGCGTCTTCTTTTTAAAAATAATCATCTGGGAGTAGTGGAAAGCCATAAAGCTTTTATGATAAGTCTATATAAGAAACACTGCAGCAGCGGGCATGGTGGCTCACGCCTGTAATCCCAGCACTTGGGAGGCAGAGGCAGTCGGATTTCTGAGTTCGAGGCCAGCCTGGTCTACAAGAGTGAGTTCCAGGACAGCCAGGACTACACAGAGAAACTCTGTCTCGAAAAAACAAACAAACAAACAAACAAAAAACCAAGAATTTACATTAAGCTTCTTAATAACTTGGGTATTACATCACAGAGCTTTGGAATAAGATTATTACAAAACAAACAAACCAAAAACAACAATAAAAACTCATCTAGAATAACAACAAAAAAAAGGAAAAAGAAAGAAACACTGCAGCATGAAGAGGATGCAGCTGATTCTTCCTGAAAGGTGAGGAGTCTGACAGTGCTGCCGAGAAGGTCTGACATTTGCGCTGGCCTCTGTCAGACGCGTATGACAGTGGGTTATGTGGTGAAACCGAGTAGGTGAGCAAGAACGGGGAAGTAGTGTGACACAGCAGGATATACGATGTGGCTGTTCTGGCAAGTGGTTGGGGGATCATTTGGTTGCTGAAGGAGTTCGCAATGATGTCGATAAACCACGCTTGAGTAATGGAAGTGCGTGTTAGAAACATGAAGTATGGGAAGAAACAAAGGAACAGATAGAGGGATAAAGGCAGAGTTGTCTTCCACTGAGACGTTGGGGTCTGGAGGTCCAGCTTTCTTACTGAAGCCCAGGACTGTCTTCCCTTTCTCTTTCAGGCAATCCCATAGATAAATGTGCTTCTATGTCCATAATTAGGTTCTGAGAAGCTGCTCTAGCTCTGGAAGGGCATCTACCAAACACCAAGGTCCCACCAAGTTGCGTTCCCATTTCTGAACCCTATAGTGTTGTTTCTGGTTCTCTGCCTTGACCGCACCTTGTTCAGATTCCTTGCCAAGGGTTCTTGAACCTGTATCATATGGACTCCACCATCTGATAGTCATGTTCAAGTTCCCCACTCTAAGTTCTTGATCTTCTCAAATGGACTTCCCAAATCCCTGACCTTCCATCCCCCCAGGGCCATATCTGACTGTTTTTAGTTTCTTCAAGCACTTGAGGCTCACAAGCACCATACAGATACCTTTTGTGCCCTCTCCACTACTTGTCCATCCGCTTTCCTCACTTGATTCTGTCTGATCCATTTTACCAGTCTTTTATGCAGACCCTGACATATGTTGTCATATTCAAACCCAGCCAAATAAATGAGACACAGTGGGTTTTTTCTAGTTCCCAGTGCTCCCATGAGTGCTCCTCTTGCCCTGTATTATTATGTTTAGCCCATTATCTTCAACTCTCTGGACAGTCTCAAGGAATGTAGCACCTGGAGACCTCCAAGTATAAGTCACTCCTATACCTCAGTCTTCCCAGCATCTTGGTAGCAACTGAATGGGAAGCTGATACTTTACATTTTTCCACATCAACATCATAGTTCTGGGAAACCACATTAAACACTTTCCTTTCCAACTATGATGAGGACCTACTATTGTTTCATGAGAGGATGTAGGCAGTATGCTTAGCTGGATAGCTGACATACAGCCAGTGTTCACTGAGGGTTCCTATAAAAAAACACTTCAGCAATGGAAATACACAGATTCCTGTTATTGCATTACATTTCCCTGGGATCAGGTTGCATACCATCTGGTTAATGTGCCAAGCAACAAGGAGACGATTTAGATTAGCAGTGACAAGTAGTTTCTGTGAAGGACCAGGTAAGTGAGCATTTTAGACTTTCCAGGCAACATAGTCTTTGTCTCAAGAATGCCATGGTGCCTTTAAAGAGGACAATTAGCCACCAGGAATAGTAAACAAATAGATGTGGCCATGCCTCAATGGACTTTACACAAGCTGGTATAAAGAGTCAGGAGGTTCTGCTTAGCTGACCTTTGATATGCTAGATACCCGGCAATGGGGTCACATCCTGGTAAGGCTAGTGTCTTGTTAGACAAAACAGCATACTATAAAAGGTCAGCAGTTTGCACCCACGGTAGGGTGGCTGTCTGGAGGCTGCAGCTCACTGCCAGTGCTCAGAATTTAATTAACCCAGAAAAAGATCAAAATCTAAAATCTGAGTGTAATCTCTGCATATGTGTCACTTTTGTACCATTATAAAGTCTAAAGAGCGTAAGTCAAAATCATTATATGTAAGAGACCATCTCTTCAGGTTTCCAGTGACTAATTGATTCTCTCACTTTCATGGTTTTAGTATGAACAGTCCTGTGCAGATTCATATGCTGAGCACTTGATCTACATCGAAGTGATTCGTTTTGGGGAGATCATGAAAACTTGAGGAAATTGTGGCTAGCTAGAAGAAGTAGGTCTCGTGGAACATGCCTTTGAAGACTATATGCATGGCCCCTAGTTTTCCCCACCCCCCTACCACACCATCTCCCTTCCTAGCCACGAGGTGGACAGCCTCCTCCTTCATACAGACCATTAATATTCTGCCTCACAATGGGCCAAGATACATAGAACCAAATAATCTTCAGTTGAAACCTCTAAGTCAGTGGTTCTCAGTCTTCCTAATGCTGCAACCCTTTAGTACAGTTCCTCTTGTTAGGATGACTCCCAACCATTAAGTTAGTTTTGTTGCTACTTCACAGCTGTAATTTTGCTGCTATTATGAATTACAATGTCAATATTTGTGTTTTCTGATGATCTGTGGTGACCCCATGTAAGGGTCATTCCATACCCAAAGGGGTAGCAACCCACAAGTTTAGGACCACTGCTCTAAAACCATGAAACAAAGTAAGTCCTTTCTTCTTTGAGTTGCTTTTCTCAAGTATTTGGTCACAGCAATAAAAAGTACAAACACATGAATTCCTAGAGAGAAGCTGTCTTCAAAGGCTGATCAAGCAATTAGAATGTCAGGGCCATCAAGAGGCTCGAATGCTGCAAATTAGGAGCCGAATTTAGGCCCCTAGACAATTATTCTGCACCTACTCTTGAGTTAGGCTTAACATCTTGTAACTAACAATAAAAATTCTTTAGAATGTAATAACAGATCCCTATTTTTCACCAATCAATGGACTAAGAATGCTATCAGACAGCACTTAAGGCCTATAGCAGAGTTTTCCCTGCCTTTCTATTACCTACATTCCCAATGGACTCGCCAATGTATTTGAAAAGTGTCTTGATTTACAGTTCTCTTTGTTCTGTTATCATAAAATCTTCACAAAATTGTATCCATATTGGAATATGGAATTTGAGGTGGCCTACATCTGTGTTCCTGGGCAATAGACACTCATATTTGGCTCTAAGGTAAACTATGTCTTCTGCCCTTTGAGGTGAAAGTTGTGTTTTTGTATCAATAAAATTTGTTTGGTTATTTTAACAAATATTCATAGAGCTTACTGTGCTGAGTACTGTGGAATACAGTGGTAAGATTGATAGAGATAGTTTCTGCTCAGTAAAAATGGGAGATAGGTAGAAAAGGTAGATATGAATCCAATAAGCACCCATATGATGACATAAACATCATTAAGGCGATGAAGAATAGATACAGAATGTTTTGAGACCATTTGATAACAAGATGTTTGCTTATTTGTTTATCTGATAAACCTGCATAGAGACGTCTCTAAGGAACTCTTACATGAACCAAGATCTGAAATCTGGGAATGAGCTAACCAAATTGAAGAAGCTGTGGAAAGACTTCCCAAGCAAAGGATGGATCATGTGCAAAGACCGGAGTGTCAATATGCAAAGAACTGAAGGGAGTTCAGTATGGCCAAAGCACATGTTTCAGAGATCCTTGGTTTAAGATGAGATGAAGGAATCTTCCCTAGCAATCTAGTCATTCGGATATGCAGTGATGAAAGAGCCTGACCACTTCAGTTGAAGATTATGATCTTTAGTCTAAGAGCAATCTAAGATGATAATAAGCCTTAAAATATGTCATTTGCATGTGAAACATTACGCCTTCAACTTAGCACTAAGTGAAATAAAGATAAGCATTGCAATAATTAGTGTAAATTGTCAGCTTGACAAAATTTAGAACTATCTGGGAGAAGGTCCACGGGGTATGCCTACCGGAGACCTTCTTAATCTGTTAACTGAGTTGGGCTGACCTGCCCACTCCAGGGGTGAACATTCACACTGAGAATGGAGAAAGCAAGCTGAACACCAGCAAGCATCCATTCACTATTTTTTACTTCTTGATTGTGGATACAATGTGATCAGCTGCTTCAAGATCCTGCTGCCTTGGCATCTCTACCTTGAAGAGTGAACTGAAATAAGTTCTTTCTCTATTAAGCTGCTTTTGTCAGTATTTTGTCACAGTTACAAAAAAGAAACTAAGAAAGACAATAGCACAATGAGAGAACTTTCCAGACACATCAAAATCATTCTCTTAAAGGGAGCATTTGGTAATTTGGTGATTTACAAGTAAGACAAATACTTTCTTGCCTCATGGAAAATTCACTTAAACTCTTTTTGACCTATGGAAAATAAAGACAAAATTGAATGTTTGTGTTTTAGCGATGGCACCCTTTTGATCATCTCAATGTTTCTCTCTTTCGGTGGCAAAATGCCAATGTATTTGCATAAAAGTTTATTCACATACAGTTTGGGTGACCTACTGACTCAACTTGTTTTTCAACTTGACTTAATTTCCACACATGAAACATTTTGGTTCAGACAGCAGACAGGTTGTAGCAAAATATATCTCCTGTTTGATTTAAAATCAAACCTCTTGGAATTAAGTTATTATCAAAGATTATTGGTAAATTGCTTACCTGTTAAAAGGAGTTAGATAAAAGAAACCATCCTTTTAGGCTCCTTTATTCGTTCATGCTCCTCATTATGGTTCCAAAAATTACCAAACGTCATAACAATTCTTCTCAACAAATGGGGTTTTGTATCCCTAAAGGCAGCATGGTTATGTTATTTGGGAAGGGAGGAGACTGTTAGGAGAATCTAGGAATGATATTCATATTGACTATCCTACAATATACATAGCCATCCTTCCCAGCGTAAAGTAACAAAGCATCTCTCTAAAAGTCACTCATCTACAACTATTTCTAGGATGTTCCAGGTCATCTATCTTTCTACCTCATCCTCTCCCCTTCCTCCTTTTCCTTCTCCCCTCCCCCCATTCGCCTCTTTCTTCTTTCTCTTCCTGTTTTTAATTTGCATAGTATATAATCTGACCCACATGACTATTCCTCTTTACATTCCCAGGTGACCATTTGCTTTTAACCCTTGCCTTCTCATGACTGAAGCTTGCCTTTAAGAAAGCATATGAAGTCTGCTAAGACACCGACTGAGCTCTGAGAGTTCCTACTTTACTAATGAAGCTCTATTCCAAACACATTTTTGAAAAAGAACTCAAAATGTAAATATTAAAAATATCTTCCATTACATCAAGCCAGGCAGTTAGCCTCTGCTGGGAATGGACCCAAATACCTTCATTTCTGAGTCCACCTATCTTACTTGATATGGTTCCCACTGTTAAAGTACATCCATATTTTAAACTAAGATATAAAAACTTAAAATGTGCCCTGATGCTCTTGGCTGAGTCATCAGTGGTTCATAAGCTAGCGTGATGTTTCTTGATTTTCTCATAAACCATTAAATTTCTTGTGAACACAAGTCATTTACCCTCTGGTACTTATTAGCATCTATACTTGGATAGCTACGTTCTAATCGCAGTGAACCGTGTCCTCAGTCTGTCAATCATTTTCTCTCACTTGGAGTGTCTTATTATCCTACATTCATTCTTGTCCCCTCTCTACCAAGCAAGCAGACTTTTAGACATGGCAATTTTATCTTCTCAATGTTAGTAATTAGCAATGCATGCCAATGTATTACTAATATACTGTAAATATATGAGTAATATATAATATATAATAAATATATATAGCTATAAATAAATAATATAGTGTAAAGCTATAGCTCTTTCTGCTGTACCAAGTTCCTGGTTTTCAATTTCACTGTAT
Source organism: Apodemus agrarius (assembly GCA_964023405.1). Lineage (NCBI taxonomy): Eukaryota > Metazoa > Chordata > Mammalia > Rodentia > Muridae > Apodemus > Apodemus agrarius. The sequence goes on along the minus strand of OZ030014.1, from coordinate 61,433,006 downwards.
GTCTTTCTTCTTCCCTCCTCTTTCGTTACTCTGGATTCTCCAAGCCTTTAAGCATACCATGCTCTGTTCCAGTTCAGGCTTTACCTATCGGCTCTCCTCTGATTGGCATGCTGTTCCATTTACTTTCATAGTTTCTACCTATCTTTCAAGTCTTAGCTCAGTCATCATTTCTCAAAGGAACTTCCTTGACTTCAATCTAGGTATAAAACAGTCGAGAGTACTTAATTATGCCTGAATCTTTCATTTATTATTAATGTTGGCCTCCTCTGCTAGACTTTAATTCAAGCTATGAGTGGGTGTTCAAAAAGAATCTTGCATTTTAAGCTATCAAAACACTTTCAATCTATTTTTTCTTTCTTTTTTTTTTTTGTAACCACATGTTATGGATACAATGTTTCCTCTAACAAAGAGAAAGACTTGGGCAAATATAATAGCGATTCTGGCTTCTCATACAGAATTGATCAATGAGCCACATTTGTGAATCCCAATATAAAGTCATTCTTGTGATAATCTTTTGCAAGAAGGTATTAGATATCTCTTGTGCTACATCTCATGTACTTCTGGATCTCTCTTCACTCTAGCCCTGTACTGTCACAAATGTTTATAATAACAGTCAATCTAATAATGTATCTTTGAATTGACTTTCCCTCCTCCCCACTTTTTTTAAAATCTACTACAGATGCTCTTAAATCCTTGTACTGTGCTCTCATTTTGAGACCCAGTCCAAGACAATGACATAATTTTGTAAGTAAGAGGCTACAGTTGCAGCCACTTAAACACATAGTAAGTGAACTCCACTTGATTCCTCCCTACAGTGGTCTAAATAATGATAGCACCACCTTATGCATATACTGTAATTCCCCTTACTTAAAATAGTAAAAAGGATTTTGTAGATCTGATTAAGATGAGGATCTTGTTGTAGGTAGATTATCTTGACTTATCCAAGTGGTCCCTAAGTGTGATAACAAGTTATTGTAAAATAGTCATTAAAAAGCCATGTGACAATGGAAGCAAAGATTGGAGTGATATATTTTGATGATGTTGGAAAGAGCCATAAGTCAAGAAATTCTGAACACCACCAAAGTAAAGTAAAGTGGGAAAGTAAAGAAATAGATTCTCTGCTAAGCCCATTAAATTAACTATGGACTTCTGAGCTCCAAAACTCTATATAGTATTTTGAATGAGAAATGTTCTCCACAGTCTCAGCTGGTCACCCATTTATGGAACTGTTTGGTAATGTGTAGTCTTGCTGGATGGAAGATGTTATGGGGCACAGATTTTGAGAAATAATGTTTTCCCCTTTCCCCTTTGTGTTTTGCATTCAGCATAGGAGTTTGCAGCTTGCTGTTCCAGTTGTGACAGTTGCTTCCCAGTCTTGATTGACTCATCTTTTTGGAAATTAGCCCAAATGAACTTTCTTCTATAAATAGACTTTGGCATTTTATCACAGTAACAGAAATAACGAATACACTCTGGGAGGATAAATGCGTCTTGTTTATTCAGTGTTTTTTTTTTAATACCAGTAATAAGAAATCAACATACCACCTCATTCTCAGATTATCTTTAGCTCCAAGGCCACAGCATAGATTCGGCTCAGTCCACCTTGGTGACATTAGTTCCAGCATTGCTGGTACTTGCAAGAGAAGATCAAACACATGGCAAGCGGTACAATTTGGAAGCCTCTCATAGCAGGAATGATAGTGGCTACTAATGCATAGTGAGACAAGATACAATACCATACTCGCTAGAGATCTGCCTAGCTCACTGTGTCACCCTTGTCTCCCTTCCTCTGCCCTTCCCAGTCATCTATAATGTTGGCAATTTTATTGTCCTACAATGTGGGTGTCTTCATCATGAACCCCTAAATCTACTCTTTTTTTCCATACCCTATTTAATACCATAGAATGTGGCTTCCTGTAGACTACCTGACTGGTTCCCTTGATCAGGTACCAGGTCGTGTTTCAATGGAAGGCAAAATCAGGGAAAATAGAGAGAAAATCTGAGTCTCTCTCCCTCCCATGTTATCTACATGGTCTCCTAAGGTCACATTAAATCAGATAATACTACAGAGGACTGGCTTGCAGGATCATGAAGTTGTCCTGTCAACTCGTGTCTTTCTGGAATTCCACCCCCTACACATCACTAAATAGCCTCTGATTATGCTTTTAGGGACTGGAAAAAAGACTGAACATTTAAACCCATGGACTGTTTTTATACAGGACTTGAGTTCAATTTCGAGCACATAGGGAGGCTTACAGTGGCATATAACACCAGCCTCCAGGGGAATCAGAAGCGTCTGACCTTCACATATACCTGCACTCATATTCACATTTACAAAGACAAACAGACAATTAAAAATAAAAATAAATCTTAAAAAAAGCATTCCTTTGAAAATCCTGTTAGCAATGTGTTATTTGATTTCAGTTTACTTTCTCTTATTTGACTTTTTATTTCCAAGATGTTTCCTTATATTATCCACTAAAGTTTAAGATGGCTACCTCACACATTTCATCCAAATGTCAGATCATGATTTAAGGTGACTAACAGAGGCCTCATCTGTTTTCACTGAGGTAGGGAGATTGCTGATGTTCTCCTAAACTTAAAAAGGGTCAACCTCATTATCGGTAACATCAGGTCCGGACGTCACACATGTACTTAATCAGCTCGAGTTTTCTTCGTCTCTCTCTTGAAGGCTGCGTTCTCATTCTGTAGGTGCGCCCGCTATTATTTTTAATAATGTATGCAAATTCTGTGAAAATATATTGTCTCCTATCTTGTTTTGATCATCTTGACACCACATTTTCCTGTTACACAAACATTTCAGAGTGTGGTTTGTCCTCAAAGACCATGCCAATTGAGAGGAAGCGTCTCTGAGAGGTGTCTGAGTTATGTGTGGCCATTTTTGATGAAGTTTGCAATTCTGACAGCTGTGTCCTAAATTAAGAAGAAGATGGGCATTTCTCCAGAGATAAACCAATTCATCAAGAACTCATCTTGCACATAATAGAAAACTTTAATAATTTAGCTCTACTCTGGGATCAGCCAGGCTGAAACATGTTGTTGAAAGATGTGCAGTTTGGGCTTTGAAATACAAACAAGAACTTGAAGTAGGTAAACAGAACGTGGCCAAGCATTGGTCTCAGGAAATCTGCCTGAATGAAGAACTAAGAAAGATTTATAATTGGCGTATCAATTATTTCCGTGGGAGTGGATGTTTTACGATGCTTAAGGGTACTTAAAAAGTTTGTTCTCATAAGTAATTTAAACATTCCTCTTGAAATACTGTTTGCCCTATTAATTTATTTTTTAAAAAAAATTAATCACAGAATCATAACATTTCAAAGCTGAAAGAGGCCTCAGAGAAAATCCAGTGCAACTTTTCCTTTTGCAAACAGATTCTGGGCTCACTCTTGGCTGTGTAGTCCCAGTGCAAGGCCTGAGCTGTGCACAGCCTCAGTGCAGCTTCAGGCCAGGAACTCTGGCTCCAGCTCAGCTGGATCCGTCTTGACTCTAGGGGAAATCCAACCAAACAAAGCTCTTTGTGCTGCACAACGCTCCTCTCTCACAGTCACTGCCCCAAGACAACCTCCTACCAGTCTACTCTGACTTCCTTTTCCATCAAAGCCAAGTGTGTTCATACATTCAGATCCTGTATTTCACCAATCTCTTCTGCCATAAGAGTCAGAGGGGGATCCAGTCCTCCATCTGCACACTCTCTCCAGTCCTCTGAAATCCCCACTCCCTCCACCAGCTTTTGTCACTAATATGAAACCCAAGATCCCTGGGACTAGAACATTCCTTGATAGCATTCTGTTCTTTTAATAACTACTTTTAACCGGGTTTGGTGGCACTTGCCCTTAATCCTAACACTCTGGAAGCAGCGGAAGACAGATGTCTAGGAGTTTAAATGGCAGCCTGGTATATACATTTGTGAGTTCCTAGTCAGCCAATGCTTCATTGTGAGACTGTCTCAAACAAGCAAACAACAACAACAACAACAACAACAACAAAAGCCCACCACAAACAATGAAACCCAAAGATTATTTTTAATGTATTCTTTGACAATTTCATGCATATATACACCATGTCTTGTTCATAGCCATATCCAATTCACCCCCACCACTCCCTTTTGATCCTCCCCAAATGGTCCTCTCATTCATTCTCTCTCTCTCTCTCTCTCTCTCTCTCTCTCTCTCTCTCTCTCTCTCTCTCTCCTCCCTCTAATATTCCTGAATTCTCTCCTGCTGTGGCTTCTTTTCCTCTTCCAGTTTTCACCTGATGTCATATTCTCTTTCTATTCTATAATATTTTTTTATGTCCAAGTGAAATTGGTGTTACCATTTCCTTATGACTTATAAATTGTTTACTCTTAAGATTGCACTCCCTGGACCACACCTTTCTCCTCACCTAACCATCTACTGACAACATTCTCAAGTTCCACAAACTCTTGAAGCTCAAAGACACACACACACACACACACACACACACACACACACACACGCATGCAGAAACGCTCACGCTCACACACACACACACCCTCTCCTTCCACAAACATGCTTCCTACTCACGTTGTTCTCCCTGTGACCAGCGCCATCTTTCACACAGGCGCCTGCACACACACACACACACACACACACACACACACACACACACACACAGAGTTATTAGATCTATAAGTTATTAGATCTACTAGATCTATTAGTGGCTCCCCTTAACTTCTGAGGCAAAGTCCAAACTCCTTAGCGTAATGTAGCTGGGAAAACTACTAAGATTTGATGGTTGCCTACCTCAGCGACTTCATCTCTTATGGAGGCTCAGACCCCACCTACTAAGATTCCATGACCCTCCGATGAATTCTACCTCACCCTCCAAGAGTCAGTTCAAAAATTGTCAGGTCCTCTAGGAAACTTTTTCTCACCAACTTGCTCCTCTTTGGAAGATTCAGTCTCCCGCTGTGTGCCTCCACCTGTGACTTAGCTAGGCATATTTATTGATTTACTCCTATGCCTCTTTACATTCACACACTCTTCACATCCACATTCACATGAGTGAAAAGTACATTTGGGTCAGGCTCTGTATTTAGTCTCTCCTGATATCTACTGGCTTTCAGGTGGAAGTATATCAAGGTTGATCCAAAGGTGTGTGTGTGTGTGTGTGTGTGTGTGTGTGTGTGTAGTATAAATATATATTGTAATATATATACATATATATGCATATATATATAGAGAGAGACTGGCATTATATAAATGGAGAGATGAATGAGGGAATGAAAAAGTACAACTGGGGATCTTTAATGATCTAAAGTTGCTGCTGTATGTTCCTAGAGATTCTAAATGTCATTTGTCTCTTGGTGCCAGAATTCATTTGAGGTTGAGGCTGGAAACAATAAGAGAAGAGGTTCAGTGGTTGAATTAAATTTGCTGGAGGGAAGACTATTTAAAATTAAAGGAAAAAGGAAAAGTAAAGAGGAAAAAAAAGTCTAGAGGGATGGTTGGAGCCTGGTTTGATGAGCTTTGGGGTGAGGGTAGAGTGTTGGGGTGCTGTAGATCCAGTCCAGGCTTCATGACTGAAGAATAGCTTGAGACTGTCAATGGCTCATGAACAGAAGGCATTGGCAATGAAACTCCTTATTCTAGGAAATTTAAGATCAAATCACTCTGCAGAAAGAATACAAAACTAAAGTCAAGAGGAGTAGATGGGAGTTAATGGACCAGTTTAAGCCCTATATTGAGATTTTAAATAGGGTTATTATTATTGGGAATAAAAGGAAAGAACCAAATTTAAAGAAGAATCAAAGGTACTGAGGAAATTAAAGTCTCAAGTAAAGTGAACTACTGTGCTGACTAACCAGCTGTAATCCTGGGAGGTGTTCAAATCTATCCCCTGCCATGACTGTTCAGAAGACATTGCTGAAAGTAAAATGGCTTTAAGATGCTATTGACATAACAATTTCTATGTAGTTTTTTTGCACTGGCTACTGAGTTCTGGAGACAGACATCTTTGGGTGCAACCACAGCCCCATCACTAAAGAGTAGATAGAGGAAGGATGTAGTAGGTAGGACACAAAGAAAGACAAGTATTTCCCGTATATCCCTATCTTAACATCTTTAGTCTAGAAAGGCCAGACATGTGGGAAGGAACAAAGCTGAGTGAGAGAATGATGCCAAGAAATCACAGGCTCCACAGAGTGGACCTCAGCCGACATCAAAAGGAGGGATGAAGGCTGCTACGGAAAGCAAAGGCAGGATCTCTTTCTGCTGCTTTTGCCGATGTAGAGTAGGGCTGAAGTTGTCCAGCCAAATATCCAGGGTCAGCAACATCTACCAGGACTTTTTAGGTCTTTTCGTTTACTTTCAGATCACTTCCAATATCTCATGCCCACTAAAACCAAAGTTCTGGGAGAGGTGACAAATACAAAATGATGTCAGCAGTACTCCTACCCATGTTACCTATGGTATATCACAGAAACTTTATACTTTACCCTTTAGTCACTTAAATGTCACACGGTTTATCCAACTTGGGGTACTTGTATAAAAAAATTATGAAAACAGCTCTCTGGCCTAAAGACATTTAACATGGTTTCTGCCTTGGAAATGTAAAGTTAGAAAATTCCAAAATTGAATGCTAAGAGCAGAAGTCTTAATTGCCATGTTTTCCGGGTTAAAAATCTTTTGTAGATGTCTTCTTCTAAGTGGCAGAATGAGAGACCTATAGCAAAATCTGCAGAAGCCTTGGGAGTTTGCTGAGGAGAAAGGAGGAGGCCGTGCACATGATTTAACTTTGTCTGGCTGAGTTGAAAGTTTCTGAATGACTAAGAACCTGCAACTTGACTCAGTCAGAGACCATGTGGCCTGTAACAGAAAATCTTCTGAAGGAAAACAACATAAATTTGCAGATGAAGCAAACAGATGATCTCTCTAAGTCCATGACAAGAACCAGAGCTTCCATTTCTTCTCTGTTTCTGAACCAAGACCACAGCAGAACAAAAAGCTAAAATATGTTTCTAGTGTATTTTTGGAGAAGGAAAACTTATGTTTTAAAACCAAGTCCTCTGTTTTCTTTTAATAATAACTCCATTTCAGTTGGGGGAAAATATGAGGAATCCTTGCTGGTATGAGGGGTGTTTAACATGTCACACTTCTTAATGAGAGAGGAAACACCATCATTCTCTGAAAAGGATTATGTACTAATGTTCATTGCACTGGCCGTGAACTGTGAGAGAAATCCTGTTACAAACAGTCTCATTTTCAGACATGGGAACAATAACAGTGTTAGGATAGACTCTAAGTGTTAGGTGTTTTAAACAGAACACACATTGCCAAAGTTTTCAAAGTATTATCCCATGTTTCAGAATGTCACCTCTTTCCTTATTACCCTTCGAGAAAATGAATTCCCATCTGCGAAGGATAGCTGGTCTGGCCACAGATGCATTATCCAATCAGGGTCTTCACAGTTCTTGTACACATACATATTCCCATACGATCCCTTCAGTCCTTGTGTAAGAACAATCGGTATCACGTCATTTCTTAGTAAACACAGCATTATGTGTCTTCTCTGTCTTCTTGTTAAGCTCACTGATCCTTTGGCTGGGGAATTTACCACCCACACCTAAAGCCAAGTCAAAAGACCTGATCACCACAGCCCTGCTATGCTCACATGAGAAAAAAAACAGATTGGAAGGAATCCGTTTGTCAGTCTGAAGGGTTTTTCTCTATTTCTTGCTATGTTGCTTGCCTGTCTTACCTCAAGAATTCAGTAGTTCTAAATCATGAGTTTAACCTTCTAGAAATTCTCCCTTTTGATTTTCTTTCTACTGCCTTCCCTTATTGGGGCCAAATTTATCTTAGGTACCCAGGCCAACACTGGTCACATTATTTCCTCCCACGGTTCATATTTATTTCTAAGCCTTTGTTAGATAACATAAAGAGACTCACAGTATTGGAAACAGCGTCCATCAATATCTCTTTAAGAAACCTACTAAAGTTACACAGCCAGCTGGCAGCTAGAGTTAGAGCATAGAGGGCAGGGATGTATCTTGGTGAACAAAAGGTAATGGAAGCACATGTTGCGTCATCTCACCAAGCTGCCTTCTCAGGGTGGCGTGACCATTAAATGAGACAGTGTACAGAATGGCAAACACTCCATTTATCCATAGCCTGAGTGTCTATTAAGTGTTAATGGTTACGTGTCCCAGGTTAGTTGACCAGAACCCATAATCCCACCACTGCTTCCTGCGTATAGAGCTGAGACACTTGTGGGCTCTCAGATCCATTTGCTGAGTGGTGGCCTGAGCCTTAGTTGACGAGGTGCCAGGACAGACCAGAGCACTGTGTTCCTCAGAATCCAGCAGACTCTTCCCTGGCATCCCAAAGCCAGCCATCTTTTCCATTCCCTTATGGTTACTCCACTCTAAGAAGCACAGGGTAGGCCCCTAGGAAGCATTTCGAATAAGAAATTAAAGTTTATAGTTCCCACTTTATGGGTCCCAGGAGCAAAGACGAACCCAAAATATAGCCCAAACTCCCGCTTAGGCCCTAAACACATTATACTATCATATACAACCCCACTACATGTAATTGAATCATATTACTTACAATCACAGATTTCTCATTACAAAATATTGTCTTAATTATAGCGAATGTGCTTACTCCTCAAAATCTAGCTGAAAATGTTCCATGCTACCCAAAGATCTTCAGCATTCATGTCAGCTTATGCAGTAGTGTTTGTGCCAAATGTCCCTCTTTTTGTTGTTGTTGTTGTTGTTTTTCAGGTTATTGGCCACAAGTACTTTTATATTTTACTACTTCTCACATACTTTTATATTTTACTACTTTCCACATAAACGGACTACTTCAGAGGCATGCTTTCTTTTTTCACACCACATGGCAGGCTCTGCTACCTTCACATGGCTTTCCATGGCTCTCCCAGAGCTTACCCCTAAACCATCAACCCCTTCTCAGCACCTTTGTTTTGGTGCTTGGCAGGAAAACAAAACCACTTCTTGTCACAGTGGCTCCACCTTTGGGGTGCCTATGGCTTGAAAAGACTAGCTAGAGTCTACGCTGTTACAAATGGCCTCCTGCAAAGTATTTTAAATCCTCAAGCTTGTTTTTCCCACTTGAAGAAAGGAGTCAGTAAAAACCTGGTATTTAAGGTGTTTTTGAATCACATTGAAATACTCCCACTGTAAGGTGTAAATAGAAAATGAATTGACTATATCTGACCTACTACTGAGTGTCCTCACACAGGGTCATACCTCTAGACTCTGTTGTCTCCCCTTGGGGTCTCATGGATCCAGGGAACTGCAGCTCATTGCTCTGCCCCACCTCATGAAAGAGAATGATCACTAGCCTGAGAAAATATTAATATTCAAAATCTGAACTATGGTTTCTACTTTCACACTATCATAAAGTTAAAACATAAATCAAGCCATCATAACTTGGGAACCATATTAATAGTAAAAGAGATAACATAAAGGCCTTGTATCTATGAACTGTAGGTGATCTGGCAATATTAGCTTCTGTTATTGTCACTGTCATTAGTCAATGATCAATACAAAGATACATACGTCATATTCTGTACCCTCCAAGAACTTATAAGATCCTTGGATGGTGAGATACAAGCATCTCTTAAAAATATCATAATAACTTACATGATGTCATTATGGGCCTGGTGATGACAGAATACTTTGGCTATAGTACAGCCTAGAAGGACTCCGGGAGTTACATAGAGAAGGAGCAGGATTTTGACAAATTATCCTCAGAGAGGAAGTGAGGAGGAATGATGATTCTAGACAGAGAAACAATAATAGCTCAGCACCATGACATGCTCCTGGAATTCAAGACTTGAGAAGCTGAAGCAGGAGGATCAGAAGTTTAAAGTCATCTTTGGTTATATAGCAAGTTCAGGGCTAACCTGGGGTACATGAGGCCTTGTCAACAAGAAAGAAACAAACAAAAAGGAGTGAAGAAAGGAGGAAACAGGGAAGGAGAAACAGCAGTAAGCAGCACACAGAGGCAGGAAGGTGTCTGAATGAAGACTGCATGGCAGGTTCCAGGGGGCATTGTGTCAGAGTGATGGCAGCTAGATTAGGATGGAAACAGTGTGATGCACATTCACTGTGGGCATTTGAGTTTAAGAACCACAAAACTGTGGAAGCTTAACCCAGCATCAGCATATGGGGTGGGTTTAGAATCAGGGAAGTTCAACAAAAAGAATATATTATTGGACTGAAGGTGAACTACCAAGAAATGGGGAGCCCTCTGGAGGTAGAAAGACAGTCCAGGTGAAAGATCTTAGAGGGGAAAATGCTCATCCAAAAGGCAAGGACAAGGTACTTGCGTACGTAGAGGGACACACAGAACACTGTTTTAATCTCAGGAAGCGGAGAGAATAGGGGACACTAGTGCCTTGAATTGTGAAACAGCGTGCCTGCTCCCTCCCCACCCCCCATATCCGATGTCTGCCCTCTGGGATCCAGCTACGTTTGACTGCCCCCACCTTCCAGGAAATCACAGTCCAGTCAGAAGGGGAAACAGGCTTGGGGAAGAGAGAAGGTTGTTTACTCATAGGTGATTCATAAGAGATCTTATGAGACGTAAATGTCACCTAGAAGACACCTCACCTGAAACACACTTGAAAGATGGGAACCTTGTATCTAAAGGAGCTAAACAGATGCCCAAATTCACACCTTGAGAAATTCTTACCCCAGAGGGTAAGGCCAGAATTCTGTCAGCCCAGGCAGCCGTGCCTCTGTGCGCAGCCCTCCTCATTATCTGGATATATATTTGACCTGCCATCTTGCATTGCCATAGGATATCAACCACAGGCTGTGGAGAGAGATGGGAAGTAAAAACTGTGGGGAAAAGAAAAGATGTTGCTAACTCACTTCTGTGCTGGGGCCTTTTTACTCCCAAAATATTCTATGGACTTCCAATGCCTAGGCATCCAACCTGTAAGAGCAAGGCCATCACTCCCCACCCAGATGAAAACTTGTGTTCCCCCCCCAGCTGTTTTGGGAACCACGTTGATTGTTCTCTTCAGTACTATGAATTGGATTGGTTAACTGACTCACTGGTCCCACTATTATTTCAGCTCAGGCCCTCGCTGCCATGGTCTGTGAACTTTTGCCTACTTTCCACCCATTTTCCATTCTGCCATCAAAGAGTCAAACGTGACATTGCACTGCTTACAAACCAACAAATTTTTTTTACTGACTACAAGATAAGATCTAATCTCCTGAGTATAGGCTAGAAGTTCGTTGGCTTCCTCTCCATTTCTTTCCGGGTATACTACAACCCCCACAAAAAGTTGCCACCATTATCAGAACACTTCAAAACTTTCATCTCCCCGTGCTTTCCTTCATGAGTACCTTTCTCTTTTCTTCATCATCATCTTCTTTCTTTTTTGTACCTAAACTCCTACTCAACCTTCAAAGCCAACTTCAAACAACACCTTCCAGAATATAGATCTCTATTAATTACATTTGTTTATAATGCATACTATGAAAAAAAGCAAGGATAGGCAACATCACACACACACACACAAAAAGATGTATAACAAATAAAGCACACTCAAGTTGACCACTTGAGGATGCAGAATGAAAACGGAGTAAGGTTGGGCCACAGCATGATTCCTAAACAATCCTCAACATTTGCTGAATTTTCAGAACCACCCCCTCAAGCTTCTGAGCATTCAGGTGTTTGTACATTTTACCATTGCCTTGAATGTTGAGTTCTTAACGACAAGAAGTTGTATCTTAATGATTTCTGTATCTCCAGTTTCCCAAATACTGTCTAGCACTTATTAAACACTGAAGAAAGGATTACTGGATAAATGAGTAAATGAATGGATACCTTCCTATTACTTAGTTTTACAACTCTGCCCCATACAAATATTTTAGAAATACAAAACATTTTTTAAAGAAACATCTAAGTGCTTAGAGATAGACATTGCATATTAAAAATAAAAAGGGGAGAGAAATGGAAAAGGGAATCAATGGAGGGAACGTGCTCAAAATAGAAAGGGCTGATAGGGAGCTAAGAAAGCCAGGGAGGGCTATGGATCCAAAGCTGTGAATCTTAAAAGCATGCCAGCTCTTCAAGCACAAACCAAATGAGCTGTGCATCCTCTATGCCCTGCTTCTGGGAGCCATTAAATAGAAACTGTCCTTTAAGAAGCTGGACAGAGGAATCTTAAGACCCCAGGTCAGGATCACAGCAGGTGTGCGACTTCCTTATCCTGGGTTTGAGTTTGGGCTCTGTGTGCACATCCTTATGCCAGTTACAATACCCATATTTACCTCAGATGCCCTTCACTTCCGGGTATCGGTCCTCTAGACTCCAAGATTCGAGGAGCTCCTTTAGTCCATGACACCCTGACTGTTAACCTCACATTTCTCTGAGATCTCACTTGGTTTCACTATCCACATTGACACTGCTGACCTACTCGTGTCGTGACTATAAGCTATGGTAAGTAGTGACACCTTTTTCTGAAAATGTGGTTGTGGTAATCTACTCAGCTACACAACTCAGGAATTCTCACGCCTTTCCACGTCCCAAACCAAGCAGCCTTGACTTTACCTGACTTAGAGGTTCCAGTGCTGCTTATGGGAACAAGTGCATGACAGTCACTCTAAAGGGAGACTTTGCTTTGGTGTCCTCTGTTTTTTTTTTCAACCCACTATGACTTAGCTGAAATCACTACAGATTCTTAAGACAGGTGCCAACAAAGGAGAGCATTAAAATACTTAGCAAAATCCCCGGCATGGCTTACAAAAGAATCTCATCCAAATGTTTCTGACAATTTGAGTTGAGACTGCTGAACTCTAATTGCTAGCATTTAAATACAGGAAGCATTTCTGCTGCCATCTTTGACATTTTTTAAGACTTGATTCTTTTCTGGAGCTAATATTTTTTGAAAGCTGGGTTCTGTGTATTCCTATCATACAAAGCTAAGACTTAGGTGGACATATTCTACATGTAGGATTGTCACAAATAAAAAGTGCTTATTGTAGTTTATAAAATCATCCCCACCTAATAATTCTCTTGGAACAGTCCCCTACTTCCCACCTAATGATCAAGAGAAGAAAGTATAAATATCACAATATATAAATATTAAAACAGGAAAAACTGGGAACTTACAAACTGATGTAAAAACTGAACATATTATTCCTTTCCTAAGAATGATGACAAAGAATAGATGAAGGTGTGTGTGTGTGTGTATGTGTGTGTGTGTGTGTGTGTGTGTGTGTGTGTGTGTGTGATTATGTGCATATGTGGGCACATGAACGTGTACATCGTGTGATTTTGGGTGTTTTTCATAGTCCTGTGAGTTTTTAGATGCCTTGAGACTTTTCTAGAAACCAGAGAGATAAAGTCCATAAATTTAAATGTTGAGGCTCTGAAGAGCATAAACCATACTAAAATATCAATTTAAAAGACACAGAGAAAGTTTGAAAATGTACTTAATGATATTTTTGCACACTGAGGATTATTCAGTCATCTACATGAACAAAACCAAGAGCCAGAGTGATCCCGCATAGCGGCCTCCAGCAACAACCTGAGTACCAGCAGCTATCAGGAGGCTGAGGCAGGACAGTCTCAAGTTTGAGGACGGCCTGTACTATACAACAAGATAGTGATGATGATGATGATGATGATGATGATGATGATGATGATGATACTATCAATAATTTGAAATATAAGTAAAAAACTAAGCAGCATGCTTATCTTAAAGGTATTATCTCGTAAATATTTTAAGAAATGCTAGAAACCAATTCCTGAGAATTAAGCCATAGAGTTTAAATGACAGAGTGGTAAAATTATAGAGACAGAAGAGACTTCAGAGAATATTTCAAAATAAGGTCCAGGATTCTCCAAACTTTTCCCTGAGCAGATCTTAAGACCCTTGTTGAAAAATGTTTTTCCTATCCCTGGAGAGAAGGAACATCCCTACCTCAAGACACAAAGACACAGGGGGGTGGGAATAATATGCCTAGGCTAAACTCCCATGGCCTCTCATGCTGAGAGCAAACCTCCTCTGCTCAGTCACACTTTCCCATGCCTTATCAGAGCGAAGCACACACGCACAATGCACATGTTCTCATCTGTATTTGGGTACAATTGGGGAAATCACATTAAATAACTTCCTATGGTTTTCTCATGTGACTCTGTGGTCTTCCACACATGGATGGAATCAACACATGGATGAATCAGAAATCCTTCTTCCCCTACAGAAGAAATTAAGACATCAAATGTCTTTATTTCTCTGACAACGAGATGTCTATGTGAAGGAGAATGTGCTTGGAGAAGTAAGAATAATTATGAACAGTCAGGCATGGTAACTCAAGCCTGTAATCCAGAACCTATAAGAGGTGGAGGTAGGAAGAATACGAGTTTAAAGTCAGACAGTTATCCATAAGGAGGTGAAAGTCAGTGTGACCTACCTAACCAGACCTTGTATCAGTAAAGTGTTGTGTTCAAAACCTTGGATTAAAACAACCTTGGATGTACTTGGGACAGATAAAGTGGCCTGGGCTTTAGGCCAGAGTCCTGTTCCTTGCTCTCTCCCAGAGCACAGAGAGAGGTGAGGACAGGACAGTGGTAACAAAGAACTGGCAGGACTGGTGACAACTGTGGGGTAAAGGAAGAGAGCCAAAAAGCTCCTGATAATTATAAGAGAAAACCTACTAATTTTAGGCAGATTATTAGTGAACATTGTATAACCAAATTGTAAACTTTCTTTCAAGCATGTAATTAAGGGGGAAAAAAAGGTTTCTAATCCTTTTGTTTTTTATTAAAAGGAAGTACTAATTTAAAATTCAGGTTTGTCTTTTTAAATAAGATTCATATGTTAATTTGAGCTACAGCAACAGAAGTACAACTTCTTCCAGAAAACAAATTACACTATGGGGAAAAGTGCTCAGCAAGAACTTCTGCTTTGTCCTTTGCAGGGTTGGCAGAGTTTCTAGATTATAGGCATCTAGCATCAGAACTCCTTCTCCTCAGATCACTGGTGTCCCACCTGTGCTAAGCCTCTGCTTACAAACAGCTGCAAAGTGGCCTCAGCTCCCAGCTCAGGTTCAAGCATACCCATTGAGCACTGCAGGAAGAGGCAGACCTGGGTGGGGGTGCTTGACCTTGTGATAGTGAGGCCTCTAGATACCATTTGCTCTTGATCATAAAGATAATAAAAAGGTGAAAACCCATGTGACTTCAAATCCACCCAAACATCAAAGGGCTAATCAGTAAGAGTCAATTTGAGTTAAGGATCTTTCATGGGGATGAACTTGACATAATTAGTGCCCTACCCCTGCCTTTAACAACTGTGTATTTAAAAAAGGAGAAATCAAAACAGTCTTCTGGAAAATAAGAGCAAAAGAAGACATTGAGTCCAAATTGGCCTTAAAAAAAAAAAAGCAGTAGAGAAGAGATTTGCTAAACAGCTTTCAAGAATGCTAAATATCACATCATGAAAGACGACTTCAGAGGGGTTGCATATCAGATGTCCTACATATTAAATATTTACATTACAATTCATAACTCACAAAATTATAGTTATGAAGTAGCAGCAAAATCATTTTATGGTTGGGTTCACCACAACATGAAGAACTGTATTAAAGGGTCACAGTGTCAGGAAGGTGGGGGGCCACCGCTCTAAGGGTTGGGGAGAGGAAGGAAGAGGGGCACAGGGAGATGGTTCCATCAGCAAAATGTTTACTGTGCAATCATGAGGACCTGAGCTCAGGCTCCCCAGCAGCACCTACCCACACGTGTCTACAACTTCAGCACGGGGAGAGGGAAGAAAGAACAGAGACAGGTAGATCCCTGAAGCTCATTGGACAGCCAGTCTAGCCAAATTATTGGTTTCAGGTTCATAAAGAGACCCTGGCTCAGAAAATGAAGGTGGAGAATGACCGAGAAAAGACATCCTTCACAGACCTTTGGCAACCCAGATACAAGCACACAGGTACATCTATACCCACCCACAACATATATACGCTCTAATACTAGAGAATAATATACCATGTTCACAACCTATCACTCACACACAAACACACACACATACACACTCACACATACCACAATACACATACACATACATGCACAAACAAATTAAAATTTAGAAAAGAAGAAATACAAGCTAGTGAGGACTACTGAAAATACACAGGAAGCACTCATCTCTGAATGCTTTAGGAGGGATAGAAAACCTAAATCATTCTGTTTCCTCTCAGAGACAAAACCGTATCTCAGCACACCACAGTCCATCTCCCCACAACCATTTTAGAGATGGTCTTAGAATTATTTGACAGGAAAACGATTGCTTTTAATGTAAATACTCTTAAGCCTATACCACTATATCTTAAAAAAGGAAGAGACAAGCTTTCTGTGACTGTCATCTCCTCTTGCTTGCAGAGGTGTTTGTTTCTTTGTTTTTTGAATCAGGAAAGGATTGAGTGTGTGTGTTGGGGAAATCTAGGAAAATCAGCAACGTGAAAATTCTCAGAAAGAAAGGAAACCATCTTAGAACCAAGGAGACAAGGGTGTCAAAACAGAATTTGAAGAGCCCTGGCTTCACTAGAGCTCAAGCTGCCCCCTCAAAGGAATTCTCAGTACACTAATGCATGGTAAAGACCCAAACCACCTATACTGATGTCCTAAATTACATCACCTGGGCTCAAATTTGCAGAACCTCCATCCCTTTTGCCTTGTGGTAATTTACAATTTTTAAGATTCCTAAAGCATCCGTTTTAGACTTGATTACTTAATGCACTGACCCAAAAATATTTGCCAATATGTTTTTCTTTCATTGATGCCACCAGACATCCTAAACATGGAAAGAAATAATAATAATAATAATAATAATAATAATAATAATAATACTTTTGCTGTAAATGTTCCATAATTGGCATCAGAAAACATCTCAACATTTCTTTCAGACAGAACTAAATACACTGAACTCATTGAGGTAGAGGGCAGTCTAAGTCTAGGCAGGGTGACTTTGAGGCAGATCTTATAAAGCAGAAAACTGGTTGGAATTTTGGAGAGTTTATGCCCCAATGACTTGACCTGAAGAGCACAATGAGGCAAGGATGCACATGCTGGGCCTGATGAACAAGCTGTGAGAAGCAAGCCGTGGAGTTGGTTTTTCAAGGTGAGTTATCCAAGCGGCAGACTCAGGAGGTGCTTTAGGATTCAAAACAACTATTGGAAAGTGATATTGCGGGTACATCTATGGAAAGGCAGGGAGGAAGCTGACTTGTTGAACATGGCTCCATGTTCCATATTGGCTCACATCAGTAGGCATGAGATGGTCCTAGAAAAGAGGGACTTTGAGCCAGCCTCCCCCCCCCCAGGAGAATGACAAATAAAGGCTTTCTTCCAACAGCATTCCAGCATCTCACTGTGAAGGGATGTCTGGGCAGAATGGTCCCCTGTCTCATCATCCTTGATTTACCTGTCCTGAGTAAACTGCTTCTTACTATTGATTAGCCTCAGCTTTGTTTAGGGGACAATTATGAAATTTTATTTGGTCTCATTGCTTAAGGGATAGGCAGGTTTCATATACTTATAACAAATTTAGCTTTTCCTCGCACCTGAACTTATCTGAATCTCACAGGAAGAGGTATTCTTCCTGTATATTATTTTCATTTTTTTCATCTCAGATATCCTCACCCGTCTCTACCATTCAGGTGCTGTATGTGCCTCTTCCTGTGCCCCTTATTTTGGTACATATTTATAACCCTCTTACAGCCAATAATCCTTCTTTACCCAAAGGTTTCCTCAATCTAAATTAAAGTCAATAGTAAAAGCTATACCAAAACTATTTGATTCATTTAGGCCCTTAAATATCTTTATAGTCTTTTACCACTAAACACCAGTTTATCTCTCTCACCAACTCTTCCACTTCTAACTCTGCATCCAGGCACAGTACAAGATGCTCCTAATGCCAGTGCTTGCGAGGTAGAGGCATCAGAATCAGGGATTCAGGCCCATTTCCAGTTACAAAGTGAATTCTGGACTAGTCTCAAAACCACAAATAAACAAACAGCAATAAATAGTTGTATCTTTCCACTCCTATTGAAATTACTCTCAAGTAAGTCACTAGTTATGACTTACGAGCATCTCCCCTGATGTCTGTAAAACTTTCTATGTTGGGTAGCTCTCGGCATAGATTTCGCAAGTATCTTTTCTGTCTCTAGGACAATCCATTGTCTCATAAAAATGAATACATTTCCCATTTTTGTCTTCTATTTATGTGTACTTCTAGTTCTCTGCTCACAAAAACAATAACTCTTGATGAATTCACATCCTCAACTTCTGTCAAAATCTGCTTGCCAGATAGATATCTGTAAATCATCAATTTTTCAGGACTTCAAGCCATTGGTTTCTGTAAGTATGTTTTATACATATGATTAATATAATATGTTATATTAATATATCATGGATTTAAGACTATACTTCTTAGATTTCCTATCTATCTTCCATGCAAAACCCTATGTAGGTAAAATATAGTTTTATGTTGATTAGATATCAGTGAGAAGAAATGGAAACTACATCAGTTAGTTCAACTGAATTTAGTACAGGGAATGGGGTAAGTTGAGAGGAATTACTGATGTACCACAAAGGCAGTGACTTCAGGAAGCAGCTTGACTTCTAGAGCTATTGGAACAAAGCAGAGTGCTATGGTTATTAGGACATGGAATGTCTGAGGTATGGCCAGGATGGTTGGAGTTGATTCAATAGGAGCTTGGAACAGTTCTTCAGGATACTGAAATGAGCCTCGAGGGCAGGGGGCATGCTAGCAATGGGTGTTGCTATCTTTGAAGCAGATCACTACTGACTTCTAAAAATGTGAACAAACTGAACTGATGCCAGCTACCTGATTCAGGAAAAAAAAACACATTGTAGTGATTCCCAACAAGAACAGGATGCAAAACATTAAAGAGGACATTATTTCCTCACTACCTCAGACCTCCAGAAAATAGAAACATCATTTGAAGTGTCCCATGAATTTAGGTTGAATTTAGTCCTCAGAGGTAACAGAGGTAACTAGCACTGGGACCATAAGCCTTCAAACTAGGGCTCAGCAAAACACAACCTGTGAGAAGACACTGTAGTACCTAAAGGGTTACTGGAACATAACCTTGCTAATGTGTTTATCTTTTGTCCATAGATATTTTCATACCACAATGGAAGAGCTAACTTGTTACCATGGAGACTATAAGGCCCACATATGACTGACCCTTTATACATAAATGTTTGCCAGCTCTTAATTTAAACTTCCAAAAATGAATGAGATTACTGTTTTGACAACTCTACTCCCCAAATCAGAATCAAGTTCTATTAGTGACATCTCTGTAATAGTAGTATCATTCTTACCAACAAGAACAATATTTGATACAATAGTAGTATCATTCTTCCCTGTCTCTTTACTCTCACCCAACTACTGTTTGGAAAACTTCTGTCTGAAAATGTTTCTGCTTTGGTGATCCTCATTTTGTTAAAACGCATTTTCACTCTAAACTTCTGGTCATTGTTTGACCCTGAGTTATATTTTCTAACTAATGTTCCAACATTTTCATATACATTTTTCTATAAAGGGTTTTAATTTTTTATTAGATATTTTCTTTCTTTACATTTCAAATGTTATACCCTTTTCTGGTTTCCCCCTCCGAAAACACCCTATCCCATTCTCCCAGGGCTTATCCTGTACCACAGCACTCCATACCCAAATACCACCAGGAGAGAAATAACCTTCCAGGAGTGTGGACACACCTGTGAGCTCAGGTAAGGCTACCACTGCTGTTCAGAGGGACCTGCCCAAAGCCCTCAGGACACAGGAACCAAGGTGCAGCCTGGGACAGAAGCCTTCCAGTTTCTGCCTGGGCCTGGAGCTGATCCTGTGCCACAGCTCTCCTTACCCAAATACCACCAGGAAAGAGCTAGCTTTCCTGGAGCACAGACAAACCTGTGAGCACAGGGAAGATCACCATTCCTGTTCAAATTCCTGGCCCAAGAGGCACACACCCAGAGCCATCAGGACATAGGAACCAAGGAACAACCGGGGACAGAATCCTTCCAATTACTGTCTGTACCCTAGAACTGACCCTGTATCACAGTTTTCCATACCCAAATTTTCCCTGCAGAGAACTAGGCTCTAGGAGTGCTAACACACAGGCTTGCAGGACATGTCACAGTCAGAGAAAGCAAGACCAGCTAACACCAGAAATAACCAGATGGTGAGAGTCAAGGGCAAGAACACAAGCAACAGAAACCAAAACTAATTGGTATCAAAACATAGTTCTCCCGCTACAGAGAGCCTTAGATACCCCAACATACCCAAAACGCAAGACCTTGATTTTAAATCACATCTCATGATGATGATAGAGGACTTTAAGAAGGACATATATAACTCCTGTAAAGAAATACAAGCAAACACAGGTAAACAGGTAGAAGCCCTTAAAATTTACAGGAAGCTCTTAAAAATTACAGGAAAACACAACGAAACAGGTAAAGGAAATGAGCAAAACCATCCAGGATCTAAAAATGGAAATAGAAAAAATAAAGAAATTACAAAGAGAGACAATCCTGGAGATAAAAATCCTAGGAAAAACATCAGGAGTCATAGATGGAAGCATCACCAACAGAATGCAAGGGATAGAAGAGAGAATCTCAGGTGCTAAAGTTACCATAGAAAACATTGAAACAACAGTCAAAGAAAATGTTAAATGCCAAAAACTCTTAACCCTAAACATCCAGGAAATCCAGGACACAATGAGAAGACCAACACCTAAGGATAATAGATATAGAAGAGAGTAAAGATTTCCAACTTAAAGGGCCAGTAAATGTCTTCAACAAAATTGCAGAAAAAAAAAAAACTTCACTAACCTAAAGAAAGAGATACCCATGAACACACAAGAAACCTACAGAACTCCAAACAGACCAGACCAGACCAGAAAGTCCTCCCGGCACATAATAATAAAAACACCAATTGTACAAAACAAAGAAAGAATATTAAAAGCAGTAAGGGGAAAAGGTCAAGCAACATATAAAGGCAGACCTATCAGAATTACACCAGACTTCTCACCAGAGACAATGAAAGCTAGAAGAAGATCCTGAGAAGATCTCATACAGACCCTAAGAGAACACAAATGCCAGCCCAGACTACTATACCCAGCAAAACTCATCACTATAGATGGAGAAACCAAGATATCTCATGACAAAACCAAATTTATACAATATCTGTCCACAAATCCATCCCACAAAAGATAATAGATAGAAAACACCATCACAAGTAGGGGAACTATACCCTAGAAAAGGCAAGAAAGTAAGCTTTTTTCAAGAAACCCAAAAGAAGATAACCATACAAATATAAAATAACATCAGAAATAGCAGGAAGCAACAATCACTATTCCTTGATATCTCTTAACATCAATGGACTCAATTCCTCAATAAAAAGACATAGACTAACAGACTGGATACATAAACAGGACCCAGCATTTTGTTGCATACAGGAAATGACAAGTGTCAAGGACAAACACTACCTTGGAGTAAAGGGCTAGGAAACAATTTCCCAAGCAAATGGTCCCAAGAAACAAGTTGGAGTATCCATTCTAATATCAGATAAAATGACTTTCAATTAAAAGTTATCAAAAATGATAAGGAAGGACACTTCATACTCATTGAAGGAAAAATCTACCAAGAAGAATCTCAATTCTGAACATCTATGCTCCAAATGCAAGGGCACCCACATTCATAAAAGAAACTTTACTATAGCTCAAAGCACTCATTGCACCTCACACAATAGTGGTGGGAGACTTCAACACCCCACTCTCATCAATGGTCAGATCATGGAAACACAAACTAAACAGAGACACATTGAAAATAACAGATGTTATGAACCAAATGGATTTAAGAGATATCTGTAGAATGTTTCATCCTAATGCAAAAGAATATACCTTCTTCTCAGCACCACGTGGTACCGCTTCCAAAACTGACCATATAATTGTTCCCAAAACAGACCTCAACAGATATAAGAAGATTGAAATAATCCCATGCATCCTATCAGATCACTAAGGATTGGGGCTGGTCTTCCATAGTAGCAAAAACAACAGAAAGCCCACATATACATGGAAGCTCTACTCAGTGATAACTTGGTCAGGGAAGAAATAAAGAAATTAAAGACTTCTGGGAATTTAATTAAAATGAAGGTACAGAATGCCCAAACTTGTTGGACACAATGAAAGCAGTGCTAAGAGGAGAACTTGCGGCTCTGAGTGCCTCCAATAAGAAACTGGACAGAGCATTCACTGGAGGCTTAACAACAGACATGAACACTCTAGAACAGAAGGAAGCAAATACAACCAAGAGGAGTAGACTGAAAGAAATAATCAAACTCATGGCTGAAATCAACCAAGTAGAAACAAAAAGAACTATACAAAGAATCAGCAAAACCAGAAGCTGGTTTTTGAGAGAATCAACAAGGTAGATAAACCCTTAACCAGACTAACCAGCAGTCACAGAAACAGAATCCAAGTTAACAGGATCAGAAATGAAAAGAGAGATATAACAAAAGAAATTAAGAAAATTAAAAACATTATCAGATCCTACTATAAAAGCCTATACTTAACAAAACTGGAAAATCTGGATGACAGATACCAAATACCAGGATCAGATAAACCACCTAAACAGTCCCCATAATCCCTAAAGAAACAGAATCAGCCATTGGAAGTCTCCCAACCAAGAAAAGCCCAGGACCAGATCGGTTTGATGCAGAGTTCTATCAGACCTTCAAAGAAAACCTAATACCAATACTCTTCAGGCTGTTACACAAACTAGAAACAGAAGGAACACTACCCAATTCATTCTATGGGTCCACAGTTACGCCAACACCAAGACCTCACAAAGACCCAACAAAGAAAAAGAACTTCAGACCAATTTCCCTAATGAATTTCAATGCAAAAATACTCAATAACATTCTCACAAATTGAATCCAGAAACACATCAAGAAGATAATTCACCATGATCAAGTGGGGTTCATCCCAGGGATGCAGGGATGGTTCAGTATACAAAAGTTATTAATGTAATTCACTACATAAACAAACTAGATTTTTGCACCAGGGAGCCAGGCACATCCACAGCCTTCTGTACACAGCCCTCCAGGAGAGAGTGATCTCTCAACAGTGCTTTCACTTCTGAGCGCAGAGGTGAGATCTCCTCCTTTGCTGATTCTTTGTATAGTTCTTTTTGTTTCTACTTGGTTGATTTCAGCCCTGAGTTTGATTATTTCCTGCAGTCTATTCCTCTTGGTTGTATTTGATCTCTTCTCTCTGAAAGGGAACAGCTAGGAGCACACAGGGCATACAATCAGTGGAGCAGCCGGGACTGAGGTCTGCAGGCTGCCATTTGCACCGGGGAGCCAGGCGGCTCCACAGCCTTCTGTGCACAGACCCTGCCAGAAGAGAGCTGATCTCCCAAAAGTTTGACACAGGCTTGCAGGCCCATAGGAGGGACAAGCTCCAGCCAAAGACAGCAAGACCAACTAGCACCAGAGATAACCAGATGATGAAAGGCAAGCACAAGAACCCTACCAAGAGAAACCAAGGCCACTTGGCAACATCAGAACCCAGTTCTCCCACCACAGCAAGTCCCAGATACCCCAACACACCAGAAAAGCAAGAGTTGGATTTAAACTCTCATCTCATGATGCTAATAGAGGACTTCAGGAGGCACATAAATAACTCCCTTAAAGAAATACAGGAGAACATGGGTCAACAGGTAAAAGCCCTTAAAGAGCAAACACAAAAATCCCTTAAAGAAATACAGGAGAGCATGGGTCAACAGGTAGAAGCCCTTAAAGAGGAAACACAAAAATTCCCTTAAATAATTACAGGAAAGCACAAACAAACAAGTGAAGGAACTAAACAAAACCATTCAGGATCTAAAAATGGAAGTAGAAACAATAAAGAAACCATAAAGTGAGCCATCTCTAGAGATAGAAATCCCTCGAAAGAATTCAGGACTCATAGATGCAAACATTAACAGAATACAAGAGACAGAAGAAGGAGTCTCAGGTGCTGAAGATACCAAAGAAAATATTGACTCAACAGTCAAAGAAAATGCAAAATGCATAAAGCTTGTAATCCAAAATGTCCAGGAAATCCAGGACACAATGAGAAGACCAAACCTAAGGATTATAGGTATAGAAGAGAGTAAAGATTTCCAACTTAAAGGGCCAGTAAATATCTTCAACAAAATTATAGAAGAAAACTTCCCTAACCTAAAGAAAGAGATGCCCATGAACATACAAGAAGCCTACAGAACTCCAAATAGACTAGACCAGACCAGAAATTCCTCCTGGCATATATAATAATTAAAACACCAAATGCACAAAACAAAGAAAGAATATTAAAAGCAGTAAGAGAAAAAGGTCAAACAACATGTAAAGGCAGACCTATCAGAATTACACTAGACTTCTCACCAGAGATGATGAAAGCTAGAAGAAGATCCTGGACAGGTCTCATACAGACCCTAAGAGAACACAAATGCCAGTCCAGACTACCCAGCAAAACTCTGAATCATAGATGGAGAAACCAAGATATTCCATGATAAAACCAAATTTACACAATATCTTTCCACAAATCCAGCCCTACAAAGAATAATAGATGGAAAATGCCAACACAAGGAGGGAAACTATACCCTAGAAAAAGCAAGAAAGGAATCTTCTTCCAACAAACCCAAAAGAAAGTAACCACACAAACATAAAAATAACATCAAAAATAATAGGAAGCAACAATCACTATTTCTTAATATCTCTTAACATCAATGGACTCAGTTCCCCAATAAAAAGACTAACAGAAATATTTTTCATGCAAATCTTCAATTTTACCAGAAAATGTTTGTATTTCTTCTTTCAATTAATTTAGTAATGTTTTTATGTCTACCATTTTACCTGTATTATTTTTCATGATAATCTTCAATTTTAACATGTTTTTCTATATATTTCTTCAATTTTATCAGAAATATTTTCCATGTAAATCTTCAATTTTATCAGAAAATGTTCATAATTCTACTTTCAATCAACTTAGAAATATTTTATGCCTACCATTTTATCTGTATAATTTTCCATGAAATAGTAAATTTTAATGATTTTCCTTGTAGATCTTCAAATTTATCAGAAAATGTTTGTAACTCCACTTTTAATCAACTTAGAAATATTTTTAGGCCTACCATTTTATTTGTAATTTTCCATGATAATATTCCATTTTAACATGTTATTCTATATTTTTCTACAATTTTATCAGAAATATTTTCTACATAAATCTCATTTCTATCATAAAATGTTTCTACTTCCTTTTTCAATTAATATAGCAATGTTTTTATGTCTACCATTTTATTCTTCAATTTTCCATGAAAATTGTCAATTTTAACATGTTTTTCTATATATTTCTTCAATTTTGTCAGAAATATTTTCCATGTAAATCTTCAATTTTGTCATAAAAATTTTTACTTCTTTTTTCAATAAAAAGAATAATGAAAAATGAAAAAAAGAAAAAATAATTAAAAAAGTATTTTCCATGTTAAAAAAAAACAAACTCAAAGGATAAAAAGCCACATGATCATTTCATTAGATGCTGAAACAGCATTTGACAAAATTCAACACCCCTTCATGTTATAAGTCGTGGAAAGATCAGGAATTCAAGGCCCATTCCTAAACATAGTAAAAAGCAATGTGCAGCAAACCAGTAGCCAACATCAAACTGAATGGAAAGAAACTTGGAGCAATCTCATTAAAATCAAGGACTAGACAAGGCTGCCCCCTCTCTCCCGATCTACTCAGTATGGTACTTAAGGTTCTAGCTGGAGCAGTTAGACAGCAGAGGGAGGTCAGGGTGATGCAGATTGGAAAGGACACATGCTCGTCTATGTTCACAGCAGCCATATTTATAATAGCCAGAAGCTGGAAACAACCCGTGTCCCTCAACAGAGGAATGGATACAGAAAATGTGGTACATTTACACAATGGAATGCTACTCAGCTATTAAATCAGTGACTTCATGAAATTTGCAGGCAAATGGATGGAACTTGGAAATATTACCCTGAATGAGGTAACTCAATCACAAAAGAACACATACATAGTATGTACTCACTGTACTCACTGATAAGTTGATATTATCCCAGAAGCTCAGAATACCCACGATACAATTAACAGACTACATGAAGCTCAAGAAGAAGGAAGACCAAAGTATGGATGCTTCGATGTTTCTTAGAAGGGTGAACAAAATACTCACAGGAGGAAATATGGGGACAAAGTGTGGAGCAGGGACTGAAGGAAAGCCCATCCAGTGTTTGCCTCACCTGGGGATCCATCCCATATAATACAGTCACCAAACCCAGACACTATTTTGGATGCTGGGAAGTGCTTGCTGATGGAATCCTGATATGGCTGTCTCCTGAGAGGCTCTGCGAGATCCTGACAAATACAGAGGAGGATTCTTGCAGCCAACCATTGGATTGAGTATGGGTGTCCTAGATGGAGGAGTTGGAGAAAGGACTGAAGGAGCTGAGGGGGTCTGCAGACCCATGGAGGGAGCAACAGTGTCAATTGGCCAGATCCCTCGGAGGCCCCGGGCACTGGACCACCAACCAAAGAATACACATGGAGGGGGAGCTGGCCAAATATGTAGCAGAAGATGGCCTTGTTGGACATGAGTGGGAGGAGAGGCCCTTGGGCCTGAGGGTGTTCAATACCCCAGGGTAGGGGAATACTAGGGCAGGAAGATGGGAGGGGTGTATGTGTGGAGGAACACACTCAGAGAGGCAATGGGAGGGAGCATAGAATAGAGGGTTTCCGAAGGGGAGACCTGGAAAGGGAAAACACTTGAAATGTAAATTAAGAAAATATCCAATTAACAATAAATAAATAAATAAATAAATAAATAAATAAAACATTAAGTAGTACATTATCCTTGAGGAACATAAAAATAAAGATTAAAGTAATACTTCTATAATTATAAAAGCTGAAGAGACAGTGTGGCTAACTTATAAAATAAGAAAAAGAAGAACTTGAATCTGAAAAATGAAACATTTTAGGTCCCCACTTCACATAGACAGGAAAAATAATAGAGACTAAAATCCTAAACTAAGCTGATGGCACACACCTGCAATTCCAGCATCAGGAGGCAGAGGCGAGAAGATCAAGAGTTCAAGGCCACTTTTGACTGCATAGCAGATTATAATGGAAGGAAGGAAGGAAGGAAGGAAGGAAGGAAGGAAGGAAGGAAGGAAGGAAGGAAGGAAGGAAGGAAAAACCCTTGTGTTTGGATTCAGTTCATCAAACAGAAAAACAAAAAAATGAAAGAAGTGGGCACATGCCCCATCCCAAACCCAAAAACAGTCTCCAACTGATAACCACTTGCAAATGAAAATTTTGTGTTGCCCAGGGAGCCCCACTGATGAAACAAACTACTCTTATGAGCAGCCTACATGCCCAGCAGTAGATAGTCAACAGAGAATGAACTCAGTGGCCTCTGTGCCGGTCCATTATCTCATAATGTCATGTCAGGGCGCTTTTAAATTTTATCTTCTTTTGTATTTTATGTTCTCTCTTTTACCATATAGGTCCTTTGCCTATTATGGCTTCTTATTTGATGTTTTTTATGAATTCCTGAGTGTATAAACACGGGAGCCTCTGCATCTATATCTGTTTCTTGCGCCTTTTCTTGGGCTCTTTCCTTCTGTTTGTTTGCTTTATCCAATTTCGATGTGTTAGCCTTATCCTATTATACATTTTGTTGTCCTATTATTCCTTAGAAGCCTGTTCATTTCCTAACAAGTAATAGAAAAGGGGTAGATCTGGGAGGGAGACTGTAAGAAAAACTTATTCTCAATAAAAGGGGATTCTTTTAAGAAAAAAAGAAAATTAATCTATTGATATTTTCTATTGGACAATCTATTGAATAAGAAAGTCAGGTCAAAGACGATAGTGTCAGCTAGGTGATGGGATTGGGAATGGATGATGTGATGGGACTGGGTGAGTAGGGGTGCGATTCCCCAGGCATTTCCATCATTTTTTTTTGCTCTAATCCTCTGAGAAATAAATCATATGACGTTGAGGTTTAATTGTCAACTTAACACAGCCTAGAATCAGCTGCGAAGGTAGTTTTAAATGAGGGATTGTCTACTTTGGGTAGACTTGTAGACATGGCTTTGGGATGGTTATCTATTTTTATGCTTTATAGTTTAGATTTCTTTTTTATTGGATATATTCTATATTTACATTTCATTTCCTTTTTCCTGGTTCCCCGCCCCCCCAAAGGTCCCATATGCCCTTTTCCCTCCCCCTGTTCCCCCATCCACCCCTTCCCACTTCCCTTTTCTGGTTATCTTAATTAAGTTAACTGGCATGAGAAAACCCAGGCCTCTGAGGACAGTAGCATTCCCTAGACAAGGGGCCCTAAACTAAGAGTAGAGAAATCAAGAGACGCACAAGCTCACTTGTGCAGTTGAGTGAGTATGTATGCATTTATTTCTCTCTGATCTTGACTATGGATGTGGCATAATCAGCTTCTTAAAGTTCCTTTCCTAATTTCCTCACAGTGTTGAACTACAACCAGAAAGTATAAAGTAGCTTTAGTTCTCAAGGTATTTTTATCACAATAATAGAAATGAACAAAACATGACATTTTTTTTATCAGCCAAGAATATGTATAACTTTCTGTATGGGGAGGTTCTGAAACTAAGGTCTAGTTCCCTAATTGGTTCTTGATTCGTCAATAAAAAAGTCCGGGAGCCAATTGCTGGGTGGAAGGTATAGGTGGAGGAAAAGGAGATGCAGGGAAGGAGAGTGATGTTTTTTCTATTATGTTTGGAGGAAAAGAAACATAGTGATCATGTAAGGTCCCTGGGAGAGCCAGGGCCTGTGGGCTCCACTAAGGGCGGGTGGCCAATGATGTGGAGGAGAGTCAGATATAATAAATTGGTAAGGGCATGCCTTTCCAATAGGGAGGTATCTACACCCAGTAACTGTGCATAGCAGAAAAGTTAAGGTAACAAACTGTCTGTGTGTCTTTTATATGCAGGTTCAAAAGGAAGCTGGCTTAGTGCTGGTTTCTATCTATCCCAGAGCTAAGCTACATGGAACAAAAGGAAATCAGAAGGGGCCAGAGTGTAGACCCTGGTCCTGGGCAAAGATGGTAGAGCATTGTTTTTAAAACTACACACAACAACTTTCTTTCACAAGATGCTATTTATTTATTCAATATTATTCTAACTTTCAAGGGCCATGGTTTTTTAACTATAGTTTTATAAATTATTTGATATTTTATATCCGTTTGATTATATTCACTCCCAGATGCACCCCAACCTCTGTACCCACACAAAAACACACACCCTCTCTCTCCCCCCTCTCCCTCTCCCTCTCTCCCCCTCTCCCTTTCCCTCTCTCCCCTCCCCCTCTCCCTTTCCCTCTCTCCCCTCCTCCTCCCACTCCCCCTCCCTCTCTCCCTCTCCCTCTTCCTCTCCTCTCTTCTCTCTTCTTCTCTCTCATATCCTCTCCCCGTGAAGGCCCACTTGTATTGAAGGGCTTATTTCCTAATCTTTCTATTGCTCCTTTAGATTCCTCTTTTTGACTTTTAGTAGGAAGCATAAAATTTCTTCAAAACTATAACACTAACTAGATAACTCTAAAAATATATTACATCCAAACCTAAAAATTTGATGTCTCTTCTATTCACCACCACAAATTATGGCCAAATATGCTGATCAATATGCCATACAAGAGAGTGTACTTCTCAAATAGCAGCACTACTGCATTCCACTGATCAATACTACTCAACAACTCAAAGATGCTCAAAATTTACATAGAAACTTCCACATATTGTGAAAGTCCCAGAAGAAAATAGTCTAAGAGATTAAATTCTCCTCCAAGTTAAAGTTCAAGTGATTTAACCTCCAAATAATTAACACCCTTAATTTCTTCCTTCAGAAGTTATTGTTCCACATGGGCTCATATAGAGCTCAGGCTCAGATGTCTGGTAAAGCCTGGGTTTGTTCAACCACTGCTGCCTGGAACTTTCTCACTGAGGAGAGTATAATTTTTTGGTTCCTCCCAGTAAAGACTCTGAAGACAACTCGAGATTATCATGGCAAAAGCAATCTAGTCATAAACTTAGATTAATGCAAACACCCGTTTATAGAGAGGCCATCCAAGAGATCACAACACTCAATCTAAATACATCTTAGCATGGCCAAAGGTCACAGCAATGAATCAGGACTCCTGAGGGGAATTGGGGACCAGAGGGGGAAGTCCTCAGCTGCAGCCCTGACAGAATCCCAGTCAGTTGGTATTGGTCCTTAAAGTTCATGACCATCAGCACACATCCAGTTGAGAAATTTTTTTCATGACAACTTATAATGTCTGATGGGAAATCTAAAAGCATATTATCTCTTCTGCTGTAGATTCTGAAGACATTATCATCTCCAAAGAAATTTTAGAAATTTATCATCTTTAAAGTTCCATCGCCTTCACTCCTGTTAAGGGTTTTTTTCTTCCATTCCATCATCTTTTAAGATGTCAGGATTTCTTTGAAGGAAATATATTACCTGCTTCAACTTAAAAAGCCAATTTCCTTCCATAGTCTTCATTCATTCTTTGTTGTATTTTGAAAAGAAAGAGCAAGATATGCTCTTCAAACCACCTCCATTTCTTCTGGATGAAGGATAATGTTATTCTCAGTGGCTGAGTGTCACAGAAGGAAAAAGTCAAGTAGCCTCCTTGGCATTTGAGTCCATAATTATTTTAGTGAATTATTTCTTTTAAAAGTCATCTACCAGAATAAACTCTTTATCATCAATAACCATTTCTTAATTTTTTGAAAGGCTTCAATATAACCCCTCATGTCCAGTGTTTTTAACTTGATGATTTTTGGATAATGTATGAAGAAATGCAGCCATGATTGAAATTGAGATACATAATACTTCTTCAACATCAGAAAACTTTTTCCTTGTCCTCTCTCTCTCAGCTTGACACCCCAAAATAGGAAATAATAATTTGCTTTCCATCAATAAAGTCTTGATCGTTCTAGAATGTCATATAAATGTAACTATATAAGAGAATGTCTTTGATACCAAGTTTCTTTGAATGATCCAGATATTTTTTGTGATATATTCATGCTATTTCATACATCAATTATTTCTTCTTTCACATTATTGGGTTAGTATGCCAGTGTATATATATTTTGCATAGTCTATTTATTCAACAGCTGATGAACATTTTGCTTATTCTTAGTTTTTACTCAACTATGAATGGTGCTGTTATAAACATTTGCATGCAAGTTTTTGTGTAGACACACATTTTTCATTTCTTTGGGGTGGGGGAAGAAACTTGCAAGTGAAATTGCTAGGTCGTAGGGTAAAAGGTTGTTAAAGTTTCTAGGAAATTTCCATATTGTTTTCCAAAATAATCTTACTACTGTGAATTCCCAATAGCAATGTATGAGAGGAGCAGCTGCTCTAAAGATCAACACTATGAGATACACAACTGTGTTGCTGATACTCTGTTACTGTGGTTTTCATTTGTATTGGCCTACTATCAGACATTTTTTTTTCATCAGGTCATTGCCAAATATAGGTCTTTGAAGTACTTACTACATCTTGGGTCTATTTTTAACTGGACTGTTTGTTACTATTGATGTCTAAGAACTATTTATAAATTCTGGAAACATGTTAAATGTCAGATATATACACTAAAATATTTTTACATGTCTGTGACTTAATGTTTTAAATTTTACTTATTTTATTTTGTGCGCATATCAGTGTTTTACCTGCCTATATGTCTGTGCACTACTTGTGTGTTCCTGGTGCCCACAGAGGCCAGACAAGGATGTAAGATATGGACTTGCAAAAAACTTGTGAATCATCATGTGGGTACTGGGAATCGAACCTGGGTCCACCTGGAAGAATAGCCAGTGCTCCTAACCACTGAGCCATCTCTCCAGCTCCATTTTCTTTTCTTTTTTTTTAATATTTTTTTTAGATTTTTTTTATTGAATATATTCTATATTTACAATTCATTTCCCTTTTTCTGGTTCCCCACCCCCAAAGGTCCCACATGCCCTTTTCCCTCCCCCTGCTCCCTCATCCACCCCCTCCCACTTTACTGTTCTTGTACTCCCCCACAATGATGTTTTGGTCCATTCTAGCACCAGCGTCCACTCCTTTCTTCTTGTGAGACATCACTTGATATGTGATTTATGTCTTTGGTGTTCCAAGCTTCTAGGCTAATATCCACTTATCAGTGACTGCATACCATGGGTATTCTTTTGAGACTGGGTCACCTCACTTAGTATGACGTTCTCCAGCTCCATCCATTTCTCTAAGAATTTCATGAATTCATTGTTTCTAATGGCTGAATAGTACTCCATTGTGTATATATACCACATTTTTTGTATCCATTCCTCTGTTGAGGGACATCTGGGTTCTTTCCAGCTTCTGGCTATTATATATAAGGCTGCTATGAACATAGTGGACCATGTATCCTTGTTGCATGCTGGTGAATCTTCTGGGTATATTCCCAGGAGTGGTATGGCAGGGTCCACCGGAAGTATCATGTCCAGTTTTCTGAGGAACCGCCAGACTGATTTCCAGAGTGGTTGTACCAGCTTGCATTCCCACCAGCAGTGGAGGAGTGTTCCTCTTTCTCCACATCCTCGCCAACACCTGATGTCTTCTGAGTTTTTAATCTTAGCCATTCTGACTGGTATGAGGTGAAATCTCAGGGTTGTTTTAATTTGCATTTCCCTAATGACTAATAATGTTGAACATTTTTTAAGGTGTTTCTCAGCCATCCAAATTTCTTCAGGTGAAAAGTCTCTGTTTAGCTCTGTACCCCATTTTTGGATAGGGTTATTTGGTTTTCTGGGGTCTAACCTCTTGAGTTCTTTGTATACATTGGAAATTAGCCCTCTGTCAGATGTGGGGTTGGTGAAGATTTTTTCCCAATTTGTTGGTTGCCGATTTATCCTTTTGACAGTGTCTTTTGCCTTACTGAAACTTTGTAGTTTTATGAGGTCCCATTTGTCTATTCTTGCTCTTGGAGCATAAGCAATTGGTGTTCTGTTCAGGAATTTTTCCCCTGAGCCAATGTCCTCAAGGGTCTTCCCCAGTTTCTTTTCTATTAGTTTTAGTGTGTCTGGTTTTATGTGGAGGTCCTTGATCCACTTGGAGTTGAGCTTAGTGCAAGGAGATAAGAGTGGATCAATTCTCATTCTTCTGCATGTTGCCCTCCAGTTGAGCCAGCACCATTTGTTGAAAAGGCTATCTTTTTTCCACTGGATGTTTTCAGCTCCTTTGTCGAAGATCAATTGGCCATAGATGTGTGGGTTCAATTCTGGGTCTTCGATCCTATTCCATTGATCCGCCTTCCTGTCACTGAACCAATACCATGCAGTTTTTAATACTACTGCTCTGTAATATTGCTTGAAGTCCGGGATATTGATTCCCCCAGAAGTTCTTTTTCCAGCTCCATTTTCTAAATAGTACCTTTCAAAGATCAAAAGTTTCAACCTATAAATTCTAATTTTTAGTTGTTTCATAATTTGTACTTAGTTCACTTAACCTCCCTGACAGAATCAGCCCTAGCTTACTAAACTACAAAATTTAGAACATCCTACTCAAGGGTCCCTATCTTCATGTTCTTTTACTCAAGAAATGTCTCCATGGCTGTCGCCTATCATTCAGGGATGGAAAAATGAGTATTATGTGGGTCAAAGCTAGAAGTGTCCTGTTGTAAAGAAGTTCCCTACACAAGAAATATAAGCAAAATGGGGCATTTGTGTCTCCTTAGCATCCCTTACCTGAGATAGCCCCTTGGAAAATGTGCTGCACTGGCCCTGTTCCTCCTGTCAAAGCCCTCCTCATCTTTGAAGGTGTGTTCATGTATGGCTTCTCCATTAGGACTTCCTCTCTTGAGTCTCCCAGCCTGTTCACTACTCAGCACCTCATTTATTTAGCTTAACATTTCACACCTGCCTTGGACACCCGCTGTGTTCTAGACTGCCTAATCAAGATTTACATTCTTTACTGGCGTCTAGGAAAGTGCCTTGGACACAATGATGGTTTTTTTTTTCTTGAATAAAAAAAATTGAAACTGTGTGTGTGTGTGTGTGTGTGTGTGTGTGTGTGTGATGTGTGTGTATATTTCTATGTGTGTATATATATGTGTGTGTGTGTTAGTGTGTTTGTGCACGTGTAAGCGTGCACATATTCCACGCAATGAGAACTAGAACCAAATGATGTATAAGGAAGCAGACTTTAGTTAAACATACAAAGATTTTGCTACAATTTGGAATGTTTATAAAATGAAATGAGTGCCTAGGTCAGAGAAAAAGCTCTCTTGCTCAGTGTGCCTACCCAAAGCTCAATGTCTCTTTCTAGAATACGATGGAAACAGTCCCAGGATTGACTAAGGGTCAGACTAAACAAGCCATCCATTTTGTCACTTTCTAAATATGCAACAGTCAGCCATTGACCATGCAGATCCTTGATTGGCCTGGAGTTACTACGATTTCTTTTTATATCATTATTGACTCAAGGCTGGATGCCCCCAAATGGTTCTGGCCAGTTCCAGACTCCCCTCTTTTATGTTCACCAGTATCTTTACGGTATCCTAAGTGATTCAGCATACTTCATTGACAGGAGAAGTTTGGGAAAGCAAGCATGAGCCAAAGCAGTCAGGACATATTCAAACACAAGTTTATGCACAAGGACACATTTTGTGCATTTCTACCTAGCTCAGGAGCCAAGCCAGCCAGTGGCCAGCCCAGAGCTGTAAGCCAGACTATATTATAATAGACGGTCATGTGAGATGTCACAGCTGTTGTATAATGTTCGAGTAAACTACAGAATCTGGTACAATTAAGCATTAGTGACTGACAGGAACCACTTCTCTTATAACAAATGCTTCCTGAAAAAAAAATTCTAGTTTAATGATAGTGGGTATGTGTGTGAGTTGCTTCTTATGTGAATTATAATGATGGTTGTGAAATTTTCACCACCCCTGGAACTTGGTTCCAGCCAGCTGTGAGTCACCATGTGAGTGCTAGGAATTGAACCTGGGTCCTGTGGACAAACAACAGTCAGTGCTCTTAACTGCTGAGCACTGGCTCCATTTTCTTAACGGTACTTTTCAAAGAGCAAAAACTTCAATCTAATTTTTAGTTGTTTTCATAATTTGTCCTTGGTCTCACTTAATTGCTCCAACAGAATTAGCCTATGCTTATTAAATTATAACCATCTGTAAATCTAGTTCCAGAGGAGCCCCTCTTCTGGTTTCTGTGTGCACTAGGCTTGCACATAATACACAGACATGCAGTCAAAACATTTATACACACAAAATTAAAAAAACAATAATTAAAACTATTGACTAGCATTTTTCAGATGTGACGAAAATTTACTAAAAAAACACCCCCATTTACACCATTTTTCTGGTCACAGCAGAATGGAGAGCTGGTGGGCATTGGCTGTGGAGCAGGGAGACTTAGAAGTGGAGACTAATCCTTGTAAAGGGCTGGAATATTTTTCTCACACAGTTAGAGGCCTGGCATCTGCTGCCACCCAGAAACTCCCCGTCCCTCTCTCTCAATCCTCCTTACATAAGGGGTGTGAAGTGAGATCGGATAAGATAAAACAAATGGCTACGGAGCCGGGCATTGGTTTCTGGTCTAATTCTCTTCTCTGTAGGAGCAGAGAGGCGAGGGGAGTCATCTGGCTCCCTTACGCAATCTGGGAGTTAGAATGGGAGTCTTTGGAGCATCTATAATTGGGGACAGTATTCTGTTCTGCTGAGCGTTGTTGTAAATACTTTTCCTCTTGAACAGATTTGATGCCTGAGACTTAGCTTTTACTCACATATAACTGATTACTTCAGACAGTTAAAACTCAGGACACTTAGACTTCTGTAATAATCTGCTTGAAATCCAGATTAGCATAATTGTTCCTTTAGGATGAGGAAACGGAATCAGACAGGGAAGAGAACAATACAGAGGCAGTCTAATTATTTTAAATTACTCCTTTGATCCTTCCATCCCAAAAGGATTTGCTAGCAAAGCCCTGTTTTGGAAACGTTAGAACGGATCCAACCCGTGGCTGGAAGGCAGTCGGTGGCCTCATGTTCTGCGTGTTCACTCACTTGGGTTTCTTTCTGCCAGAAGAATGATTCCCAGAAATAACTTTTTTCCTGAGTGTGGCAAGAAACTAGATTCAGACACCATAGCATTTAATGCACACGGATGGAGGGGGCTGGAAGGCACCCACCCTGGGTTCTATCAGAAGGGAAACTCTGATCTACTATACCTTAATTAGGTCTACCAAAAGTGATGAAGTGAAGGAACAATAGAAAATTAATGTCCTCTCTCTCTCTGCTCTTACCTCTCTGCACTCTCACCTCTCTGCCCCTCTTGGGCTCTCCTCCCCTCCCCCCTCTCTCCACGTGGTCATGGCCGGCCCCCACTCCTCTCTACTTCTCTTCTCTCTCTCTCTCTCTCTCTCTCTCTCTCTCTCTCTCTCTCTCTCTCTCTCCCTCTCTCTGCCTCCACTACACCATTAACTCCCATCCTCTTCCCTGAATAAATTCTATTCTATACCAAAAAAAAAAAAAAAGAAAGAAAGAAAACTAATGTCACCCTCCTTTAGAATTTTGTCAAACTCTGCCAGAAGAAAAAATACAAGAACAAAGAACCGCCTTATTCCAGAGCGATGAGACATAAGAAACAGGCTTGCTCCTAGATCAAGCAACTAAGCCTGTTCTTCGTTCTCCTGGCTTGAGAGAGTGCTGAGTCAGGTATAGACTGCCCTCTAAGGATTGTTTTCCTCTAGCAAATTAACTGGCAAAGAAATCACTAAGCCTATTGGGTACTATTTGTAATAAGGGCAGGGCAGCTAACATTGACAGAGTTCAGTTTATCTTACCCATGGAAAAGAAACCCATGCTCGCTGGCCCTTCACCGACGAGGAGATGTTCTCCGCAGCAGACTGGCGTTAGAAGCTCTGTGCTAGATTGTGGAACTCATACTTGGCACATGGCCTAAAGAAGATAATACCAGGAGCTCTCTTAAAGAAAGCCACGGAATTCCAGAGAAGACCTGAAGAAAGGAGTCGTGATTCTTAAACGTAGAAATCAAGATTGGGGACGGAGTGGAGGATGCACTGGGGATCCCTTTCCTCTTCAAAAGCTTTGGTGTTTCAGTCATGCGGTCTCCGCACGCAGAAACCGAGAGCTCTGAATGGTTGCCCTTGGCTCACGTTCCTGTTTTGAACCCAGGACCTCAGCCCAAGGAGTGATACTACCCACAGGGTCATCTCGCCTAAATTAAACTAACCTAGAAAGTTACTCACAGATATGTCCAGATATTTGTTTTCATGGCGATTTTAAATCTCACCAAGTTGGTAACTTATGGGAAATTATCTTGAATTAAACTGTAGGCCCTAAGCTGAGCTGTGGTGGTGCACGCTTTTAAACCCAGTGCTTGGGAAGCAGAGGCAGGCAGATCTCTATGAATCTGAGGCCATCCTGGCCTATAGAGTGAGTTTCAGGACAGCTAGAGCCACACACACAAACTGTTTCTCAGAAAACAAAAACCTGTGGGTCCTAAATGTAACGGTGTTATAAAAGGAAGGTAGAAGGAGATTCATCACATAAGAGAGACGGTGTAGCAATGGGAGGAGAGGCTGGTGTGATATAAGCATAGGCCAGAAGGCGCACAGTAAGAAAGTGGATTCTCTCCTCAGGGCTACCACGTTTCTCGGTTGAGCTCAGTGGAAATGATATCAGGCTTTAGCCTCCAATAGGAGAACGAATGCGCATTAGTTTATGCCACACAAACTGGCAAGTCTGTGGTCATTTGCTGTGGCAGCCATGGGAAAACCACACAAGGCTCATGAGAATGGGGGAGAGAGAAAGGTCATCACACCTGCTGTGTGAAGTGAGAAAGTCTGAGAGAAGTGAGACAGGAGAACCGCTTAGGGAAGAAGAAAGAAAGGAGGTGCTTCTCAGTAGCTGTCTCCGTGTGTGGAAGAGGTCCTGATTGTGAGAAAGGGGCCTCTCCCTGCAGCTGTGAAGTTCTGCTGTGCTTTCAGAATGAACCCATCCCTACCTTGGCATGGCCTCAAAGACTGGGGAAAAATATGCTTTTCAGATGAAACTTATTTCTGATGAACTATCATTTCTTTGAGTGGGCCTACAACGACTTGGATTTTATACTAGGTATTTTCCTGGAATTTATGTAAGAGTTTGGACTGCAGATGAAGATTTTAGCCTTGAGAAAGCATTGATAGCAGGCTTCACATTATTGCAATAATGATAGAAAAAAAAAAAGAGTGTGACAATTTCCAGTCACAGTCTGCACATGGGATCATTACTATAAAGCCAAACATAGCAAGCCACAGAGAGATGTACTAAGGAGAAATCACATTCTAAGACTGAGTATACTCATCAGAGAATGTACATAGATGTCACTGTGCTATCTGTTGGCACTACAAAACTGTTTTTCCATAAGAAATTGGAAAAGTTGTTTTTAATCCTGTTTCAACAGATGGATGCACCCGGAGAAAGGGAGTCAGACATCCATAGGTTTTGCCATCTCTACTCTCAGGAACCATATTTCCCAGTGAACTGCCTGACCACCACATCTAGCTTCTTGAATTTTTAAAAAAGCAATCCTAGGTGACACCATGTTGAGGGCTCAAAGGGAAAAGGGATGATTCTAATCAGGGTCCTGAT
The DNA here is from genome assembly GCA_964023405.1 of Apodemus agrarius. Classification (NCBI taxonomy): domain Eukaryota; kingdom Metazoa; phylum Chordata; class Mammalia; order Rodentia; family Muridae; genus Apodemus; species Apodemus agrarius. The sequence continues at coordinate 61,394,228 of OZ030014.1, read as the reverse complement.
TAGAATATGGCTCCAAAATGACACAAGACAGTGAAGAGTCCACATGGGTTGGCATCTGGGCTGTTTATAGACTCGATCCCGATCTGTCTCACTGCCATAAACAGAACATGTGGCAATGTGGTGAGCTGTTAAGATTCAGATACTGAAATCATAAGCACTAACTAGCAAAGTAGAGAGAAATAAAACACGGCCCGGAGTGAAGAACATCCTCGCTTGCCTTCTGGAGAAACAGGCAGTGGTGCCACCATCATCCTCATCTTACCTGGAGCACAGACCCTGGAGGAGATGAGATGTTGATACTGATGTGTTCACTCTTCTGGAAGATTTCAAATTTCCCAGTTCCTCTTTCCACAGGGCAAAGGTTAACTAACAGTGCCTGGGCACAGCCTGTCTTCTGCGGCACCAAGGGAAATCTTATCCTCCCAAGAAAAGCCTTTATTTTTTTTTTAATGGAGAGAGTTAAGGACTTGGATCACATAAGGCAGAAGTGGTCTTTTCTTTCCAGGGCTGTGATATGAACTGAAAAGAGAACAGATATTACACGGTACAGAACTCTCTCCATTGCCAGTTAAGACACCATAAGTCAGACTCTCGGGAGGAAGAGTCTGTGTCCCGAGGCTGTGATGGGGATGGAATAAGGGATAAAGCTAAATGATAGGGCACATTTTGGAATGACTTGGCAGGGGTTCCTCAGAAATGCATAGAATTTTAAAACATTACATGGGAAGGCCTAATGAAGTGCTTGTTCCCTACGATGCAGAATACAGCGAGGAGTAAACAAGGAAATACGAAATATTCTCATTCTGACAGAGCTAAGGGGGTGTCTCCATTGTACCCCTCTAGAAACACCAAGGCAGCAGAGTCTGTGACTAGTGAAGAATAACACTAACGACTGTGGAAAACAGAGCGTCAAGGAAGTAGTGTCTATTGATACTTAACAAGCCAGGTGCTGTGGCAGGTAATTGGAACTTGGACCTACAGACACACTGTGCAGGTCTCTGTAAAACCCTGGGCATACAAATGTGCTTCTTCACCCAGGGAGGCTACTGTAGTCGTGAGTGAGGCAAGGAGGTAGTCCTCCTAGAGGAATTCTCAGCCTGGTATGTGAGGCCCCCCAAACAGGAGAAAATTCCATTAGTGCAGTGGGAAAGCTCAGGGTGAGAGTTGGGGTTCAGCCTGGGTAAAGAGAGAAGCAAGGCTGGGTAGCTGGGCCTGAGTGTCAGTGCCCAAGTAGATACCATGGGGAGTAGAGCAGGAAAAGGAACAAAAATGGTGCCCGGTGGATTTCATGCCAGGAATTGGTCATATAATTAGTGGATTAAGAATGTTAAAGTCAGGTTTGGTTTCCCACTATCAGATAAATAAAAGGATTACAACCCAGAATGGTCCGTGATGTGTGTGAGATTCATGGCATGGATGTGAACTTACAGATGTCTGAATAGCACGCACAGGGGGGTGTGCATAACTGTAGAATTGTGTAGACACACAGACATGTAAATACAGTTGTCCCTGTATTTATCCTTATAATGCATCTACCTATCTAGATAGCTGCATATCTCCAACACTGTCCACTGTCTGATCCTGGCAGCATGGAAATCCCAGCAGCAATGAGTAGACATTGTCTTTCAAATGCACTTTTCACTAACTGCTAAGGATGAGACAATTTTATTATCAAAATAGAGTAATGGGAATGAGACAGTGATCAGTTGCCTAGCATACTAGACATTCTGGTTTCAATCCTATTCTCATGAAAACTAGGTATGGTGGCTTATGCTTGCAATACAGATACTCACAAGGTAGAGGCCAGAGGATCAAAAATGTAAGGTCAACCTTAGCAAACTTGAAGGCTAGCCAGAGCCACACAAAACCACTTCTAAACAACAACAAAATAATAATAATAATAATAATAATATAATAACATAATGATAATAAATAATAATAATAAACATTTTTACCCATTTAATGAAATAAGAAACCATGACCCCATAGAGCTACAAATGAACACATGGATTTAAGTTGAAATTGTGACAAGGAACAGAGGATTTCAAAATACTTTCTCACAAAGCACATTTATTGGTTGTTGGGGACCAGAATCCCTTTACAATGGAGAAGATTGACAGGAGCTTAGTCAAGAGAAGAAAACAAACATTGGCAGTAACTTGACAAAACAAACTGTCAACTGCCCTATAGGGCACAACACCACTTCTGTGTTCTTTCTGCTAAGGACAAATAACTGCATTTCATTCACGAAGAAAGATCAGAGTGACTCCCCCAAAAGAAGCATCCTACAAAATAGTGGCATGTGATCTGCAAAAGAGGCCAGGCTGCAGGCTGAAGAGAACTGTCCAGACTGAAGACCACTCCAGAGACAGGACAGCCGAACAGAAAGGGCCGTCCCCGGCAGAACCTTCAGCTCCTACACACTACATCCTAGAAGTGAAGGGAAGATCCTGAATGCAGACCAAAGACTAGAGGGTAGTGACGTATCAGTGTTCATTTTCTGTACAGCCTTCATTTCCATAGGAAATAGGCACCATTCTGTGGGGCAGAAACTAACTCAGGCGCAGAACATGCTTTTTCCTGTGCTTCTGACTCTTTCATACACTTGTGGATATTTCAGAGTTTAAAAGGGGAAAAGCAAGGCAAAGGGAGCAACTATCTTATGCAGCGCACAAGGTCATGGGAGAGCAGGGGCAAATTTGCATGTGGTAGCTAAGGTCATCCCTTCTTTGCCCCCAGAAAACACAGCGAGGTTATAGCCCGTTGCTACCCACGAACGCCTAGCCTTCACTGCGTATTATTGCTAACCAAGTGGCTCCTCTTTAAGCCAGATTTTATTTCACAGAAATTTTGTTCTTCAAGAATTCACTGTTAGGTGTTCAGTGTTGAACAGAGTAAAGCACCCTCACCCTCACACAGAAAGGTCCATCCAACTCGGGGATCACCCTCACAAAGCCCACCGGGCTACCCAAGTCATCTGAAGAGAGAGAACACCATACCTGATTCAAATTACAAGTTCAGTACTGTACTGTACATAGCCAGCATTACACATGCTTAATGTAATAAGTATATATTGATTCACAGCTCACTAAAGTGAACTGTAAGTAAGCAACTATAACTTAAAACTATGAAGCAATCCTATTTTACTTAAAGTTTGGGGGCTTGGGGTTTTTTTGTTTTTTGTTTTTTAATGTTGCATACACATTGCCTGCTCCAGAAGTCTTAGGCAGGCAGATGAGGAAAGTGGAGAAAATGGTTCAGCTCTAAGCAATCATACGCTGTTTACACTTCAGAATCCTTCCAATAACTCTTGTTCTAAAGAAGGCTATCTTCAGGTGCCAGGGCTGACTTCCAGGCTGCACAGTTTCTAGGAGAGGGAGCTCTGCCTTGGCCCCTTCGCAATTCTTCCCAGATCCTAGAGACTGAAGGAGCAGCTTGTCCCAGGCTCAGTGGCGCCTCCCAACTTTGGGACTCCAGCATAGTCTGGAGTGCTGCTCCAGGCTTATGGGGACTATGTCAACCTGTCAAACCCAGAGCAAAGCATGGCTGTAGTCTGGCAGCCACCCCCAGAAACCGTGGCATTCAGGCTAAATAGATAATTCATTCGACCCCAGGAGAATGTCTGCCCATTAACCGAGGGTTGCTTTGCTTGCTTGCAACTCTAATATTGTCTACAAAAATAGCTAAGCTTGTGATTAATAGTACCATGGAAACACAGATAATGGTAAGAAACACCCCAGCAAAATTAATTTGCTTTTGAATCTAAGAAATGTTTACTACCACTAATATCAACACAGTAAACCATATTAACTGAATTTAGATGTCTTTGCTGGAAAAAAAATACTTTGGCAGGGAGAATATGGGAAAAATCACATCTACTAATTTTTTTTGAGCAGCAAAGGGGGAAAATGTAGGCTGAACTTCCTATTCAGGGTGGCCGCGGGCTGCCAAGTAGTCCTGCAGAAGCATCTTTAAGGGGAAACTTGAAGGCAAGAGCAGGCATCTGAGCCCTGAAGCAGTGATCAGCTGGAGTCTAGAAGTTGGAAGAGAATACGTTGGTACTAATGCGTGTGTTCAATGAAGTATATACATCAACAGCTCAGAAACGCACGAGCTTCTGTTGTGAAGCATCTCCCTCTACTGTCTGATTCTAGAAGGAATGCTGATCTCTGGGAAGAAAATGGAATCTGAAAAAAGAGGACAGATGGTGGCCATTGGCTACCTGTATGCTTGGCAGATTCATATCGTTAGCATTTTTGTAAAAATGCTAGAGATATGTTTGTTTTCCTGGCCGGTGCATAGCCAGAAGCAGGCACAGAGAGGGTCATTCTATTCCAGTGAGGTCTGTTTGTTGAATACGAATGAGCTGGACCTTCTATATGAAGGGGTTTGCCTTAAAAGGACTCAGCAAACCCAGGGCAGTCTGCTGACGTTCTGAGTGACCGATAGTCACTGATCCAGACAAACAAAGCACCAGCAGATGTCATCTGTAGTTAAATCAAGTCAGATGCCCTGTGGTCCAGAAAATAGAAGAATTTCTTGGTTCAAGTTTTAGGGGAACTAGTCGGTGTGGTTCCTCCATGGGTTCCCACGTTCTAGCTTATGAAGTCACACCTGTAACAAAACATTTAACATGAGTTGAATTTCCTCCCACCAGCTTTACACACACACACACACACACACACACACGCAAGCGTGCGCGCACACACACACACACACACACACACACACACGCACGCACGCACGCAAGCACGCACACACACACGCACGCACACACACACACACACACACACACACACACGCACCAGGTCCTCAGGTCCTCATTCCCCTTGAAGTTTTATTCATTCCACTCTTGATGTGAGGATTGGACCTTATCTGAACTTTGAACCTGTCCATCCCTGGGTCCAGCTGCAGTCAAGTAAGACCCGTGGGCATGTGCTGACTGCCCACTTCAGCACTGTAGCCCCATGTGCCCCCCTCTGCCTTCCTGCCTCTGGCTTTGTCTGAAGACATGAGAACAGTTTTAATCTGAGCCCAGTTCAGGGAGCACAGAGAGATGCTCCCTGCAGCCAGCTCCCAACTGTTGGTAATGAAACCCGTGGTTAAACATCCCATGCCCTATCCTTCACAGAAATTGTGGGAGGCCTCTGCACAGCTGACAGAGGTCCCATTAAGTCAGACCTCCAGAGCCTAGCACCAACACCTTGGTAACACGCCCTCGACCTTACAATTGCTTTTTCTTCCCTCCCCTACCCTCCCATTCCTCTTCCCTCCCACTTTGCCACTTCTCCCTGGGATTACCACTCCAGTGACATATTTGCACCCAAGTCTTTATCACAGACTCTATTTGAGGGAATCCAAACTAAGATGGAATGCATTATTATTAAGACAGTGATTGGGGTAAAGTATGCTGCTGTTGTTTTCAGGAGCAAAACAATCAAATCAAATGATTGCAAGAGCCAAAGCTGTGATCTTAACTCCTGGACCTCTGGACCACCGAGAGTCTGGACCTCAACTCCAGCTATCTAAAAAGAGAACACTAACAGTGCGGTGCTAGACCCTCGTCCATGCAGTGATTCCAGAACAATCTATGTGTACCACTGAGCCACTGAGCGGTAGCAAGAATGTAGTGGCTTCTGTTTCTTTTCCTACCCTACCTACATCACCCTACCCATGGGCACAAGATGTGTAAAAAATTTCCACAATGGGTGTTTCAAGCTCTCTGCATATTCCTCAGATTTGATGGCACCCCTCTCTAACTCTCAATGGACGAGGTAAAAGCTCCAGCAAAGTGGTCTAAACTTGTATATTTTTCCAAACCACCAAGTGTCTTCATGAACTGCCCCCCCCCCGGTATCCACTTCAATCTCTCTTCACAGCCACATCTGAAATTCCCATCATCCACACAGTACCTCATTTCAGAAGCTTGCATTTAAAGGATAGTCAATAAATGACCGCAGTCTGGTTTCATGGAAACCAGATTTTATGGAATCTGGTTTCTGGTTACAAGGAAAAGCCAGACACATCTCTGATATTTAAATATTAGTTGAAAATCACCTTGAACCAACTGTGAACTATGGATATATTTTGTGCTTGGTTTGCACCTAAGACCTCATGCATGGTAGGCAAGCACTGTACCAGTAAGCTGCACACATCTCAATCTCCTCTTTAACTGTTTGTTTGGAGACAAGGATACATCAACTGGCTCAGCCTGGCCTTGCACAACTCATTCTGTAGCCCAGGCTAGGCATGAATTGCCGTCCTTTTACTCCTATCTGGAACTTGTTGTTGTTGTTGTTGTTGTTGTTGTTGTTGTTTTCTTTCTTTTCCTCTTCTCTTTTTCTTTCTCTACCATTCCCCTCCTCTTTCTGTCTCTCTGATAATCTTGAGATAGTATCCTATAAATCACAGACTGGCCTCTAACTCACCATGTAGCTGAAAATGACTTTGCCCTTCTGATCCTCCAAGTCCCAAGTGCTGGGATTACAGATGTATAACACCATGCCCATTGGATGGAAACCCGGGCTGCATCTATGCCACACTAACTCCATTCTTGACCCTGATAACTTATTAATACCAATTCACAAACATTATTTTTAATATACTACAGGGCATATATGCCCAGTGAAAGTGAAAATTCAGACTTTGACATAAAATACTAAAATTATCCTTAGGGAAAAAAGTTCTTTCTTTTAAAATATAAATAAGTGTTGATTCCAGCCTTAACATGAAGAGTGGTCTTCCCTCCCCAAAACCCTAAGAGGAGCGGTACCTGCAACTCTAGACTTTTTGGCTGTGTTGACTGCCGCCATGAACATGTATTCACTGTTAGGGTCATGCACGCTTGATCTGTACTTCTGAAAGAGATAGAAACATAGTTTGTTATCTGCTCTTTCCCATCTTCAAGCTTGTTTTCCAAATGTTTTCTGGATTTTTTTTGTCGAAGTAGCATGTGACAAAAGTGTAATTATGGATTTAAGTTCAGTAAAACAATATGCAAAAGGTTCCCAACAAGAGGTGCTGTCTGACGGGTGAGATGGCTCAGTGGAAAGAAGCACTTGCTGCCAAACCCGATGACCTGACAGCTCAATTCCCAGTATCTGAAGTGGCACAGGGAGAGAATAGATGCATGTGCTTACAGTTGTGCATGCATACACACACACACACACACACACACACACACACACACGTGCACACATACTCACACACAGTCTGGCCAACTTATATACTCATAACTCATAATATGCAGAATGTAATAAGTTCTTTGATTGAAAAATCTGCTATGTGAACACCTAAAAAAAAATGTTCCACTGCAAAAAGACATTTTGTGGTCCCTAGTAATAGTGTCCTGGATAGCTTTTCATTTTTCTTTTTTTTTTTCATTTAAGTTTTAATTCTGTCACTCAGTGCGTCTATTTAGTTTTTTTTTTTTATTGGATATATTCTATATTTACAATTCATTTCCCTTTTTCTGGTTCCCCATCCCCAAAGGTCCCACATGCCCTTTTCCCCTCCCCCTGCTCCCTCTTCCACCCTTTCCCTCTTCCCTTTTCTTGTATTCCCCTACACTGATGCTTTGATCCTTTCCAGCACCAGTGTCCACTCCTTTCTTCTTGTCAGACATCATTTGGTATGTGAATTGTGTCTTTGGTGTTCCAAGATTCTAGGCTAATATCCACTTATCAGTGACTGCATACCATGGGTATTCTTTTGAGACTGGGTTACCTCACTTAGTATGACGTTCTCCAGCTCCATCCATTTCTCTAAGAATTTCATGAATTCATTGTTTCTAATGGCTGGATAGTACTCCATTGTGTATATATACTACATTTTTTTGTATCCATTCCTCTGTTGAGGGACATCTGTGTTCTTTCCAGCTTCTGGCTATTATAAATAAGGCTGCTATGAACATAGTGGAGCATGTATCCTTATTGCATGCTGGGGAATCTTCTGGGTATATGCCCAGAAGTGGTATGGCTGGGTCCTCCGGAAGTATCATGTCCAGTTTTCTGAGGAACCACCAGACTGATTTCCAGAGTGGTTGTACCAGCTTGCATTCCCACCAGCAGTGGAGGAGTGTTCCCCTTTCTCCACATCCTAGCCAACACCTGATATCTTCTGAGTTTTTGATCTTATCCATTCTGACTGGTGTGAGGTGAAATCTCAGGGTTGTTTTGATTTGCATTTCTCTAATGACTAATGATGTTGAACATTTTTTAAGGTGTTTCTCAGCCATCTGGATTTCTTCAGGTGAAAAGTCTTTGTTTAGCTCTGTACCCCATTTTTGGATAGGGTTATTTGGTTTTCTCTGGTCTAACTTCTTGAGTTCTTTGTATACATTGGATATTAGCCCTCTGTCAGATGTGGGGTTGGTGAAGATCTTTTCCCAATTTGTTGGTTGCGGATTTGTCCTTTTGACAGTGTCTTTTGCCTTACAGAAACTTTGTAATTTTATGAGGTCCCATTTATCTATTCTTGCTCTTAGAGCATAAGCAATTGGTGTTCTGTTCAGGAATTTTCCCCCTGAGCCAATGTCCTCAAGGGTCTTCCCCAGTTTCTTTTCTATTAGTTTTAGTGTGTCTGGTTTTATGTGGAGGTCCTTGATCCACTTGGAGTTGAGCTTAGTGCAAGGAGATAAGAGTGGATCAATTCTCATTCTTCTGCATGTTGACCTCCAGTTGAGCCAGCACCATTTGTTGAAAAGGCTATCTTTTTTCCACTGGATGTTTTCAGCTCCTTTGTCGAAGATCAATTGGCCATAGATGTGTGGGTTCAATTCTGGGTCTTCGATCCTATTCCATTGATCCACCTCCCTGTCACTGTACCAATACCTTGCAGTTTTTAACACTACTGCTCTGTAGTATTGCTTGAGGTCCGGGATATTGATTCCCCCAGATGTTCTTTTACTGTTGATGATAGTTTTAGCTATCCTGGGTTTTTTGTTATTCCAGATGAATTTGAGAATTGCTCTTTCTAACTCTATAAAGAATTGAGTTGGGATTTTGATGGGGATTGCGTTGAATCTGTATATTGCTTTTGGCAAGATTGCCATTTTAACTATATTAATCCTGCCAACCCACGAGCATGGAAGATTTTTCCATTTTCTGATGTCTTCTTCAGTTTCCTTCTTAACTACTATTGGGACCTTGTAAGATAATCTCACTGTTCCAATGTGCCAATTAAGAGAAACTTCCAACTAATTGTTTCAGCTTTGTCCTGACTCACAGGAAGCTTAGATTCAAGTCTTAACCCAACATTTAACAATTTTTAAAAGTCAAAGGCATCTATTTTTATATTTTAACCTCCTTCCTAACCTTTATTTTTGACTGGCCCCAATTTTCCATCTTTTTATGAAAAAAAATACTAATAATAACATATCTCTATAAGCCCCTGAGTCATTTTGGGAACAACATGAGTTAGTAACAAACAAACAGATAATCTCTGCTCCAAGTTATTGGTTTAATTAGTAGGTAATAGGCATGTCTTAAGGAAAAGGAGTGGTCTACCCTTTTGTTCAGATTACTCCTCTGAGAAGCATCCAGCATTCTTTGATGAGAAAAAAAACCCACCCAGGAAAGAGAGTATAAGGAAAATTAAAAATCACTTACCTTTTTTGCAAACCAGATGATAAGTGTACATCCGAAAAGGAGGACCACAACAAGAGCTGCACACCCTATGGGTAACCAGAACTTCAACTGGCAGCAGACCTGGGATTCTGGATTGAAGAGGGGAAAATATGTTGATGAAAGACCCAGAAAACATGTCCTCATTCAATGCTGAGTAGAGAATGCTTTTATAAAATATGAAAAAGGTTTTGAATCAAGAAAGTTTACAAATCTAGTGTGTTTACAAATGTGACTAGTGTATTGTGCCTTCCCATCTGCAGCTTTCACAAGACCACGTAGGAAAATACTTGGTGTAATGCTGATGTTCAGTTGTCTTGCCTCATTCTCCAAGCTGCTTCCGACCTTAGGCAAGTAGACATAAAAGCCACTGAGCCATGACTGATTCTCAAAGACCGTGTTGAAAAGACTGTGCCCTAACTCTAATTCAACAGCATATGTAAATAAATGACTTACTCCCAAGAAATATCAACTAATTTTAACGACACATCATTTCATGCATATTTCACCCAAGATGATCTGCTGTTAACTACTTCTGAAGGAATTTCAGCACAAGATACTTATTTGTTTCCATTGCTGAGAAAAGTCTTGGAGATAAGCATACACTATCAAGGCACAAGGATAAAAACAACCAACGTCTTACCATAAATATGCAAATATTCTCCACTAAGATTCTTTTCTTGAAAAGGAGGTGGGTCAAAAATCAACAGGCTGCAGAAGTAATAGCTGCCCTGGGAGCTGTCTGGGTTGTTTAAGAAAAAGGAGACACTGTTGTTGGACAGCTGATAATGACAGACCATCGGATTCTTGATGGACACCACATTTCCACTTCCCTTGGTCTTGGTGAGGTCACAGAGGACTTCTCTCTCTTTGAACAACCGCATTTTTAACTGCTGGACATTCTCAGGGTATTTACAAGAAATCTGTACACCTCCATTGTGAAATGAAAACATCCTATCATTGGCGGAGCCATTGATTTCTCCTGGATCAAAAGAGAGAACAAAACAAGAGTGGTACGTTGTGAACACATCGCCATAATAATTATATTTAAGGGGGAAAGTGATTTCTTTTTATAAAGCCACCCTTATTTATACCAAAAATGAAAGATTTTATAGCCAAGCAAACAAAACCAGAATGTGACAAGACAAAACTATGCACTAGAATATACCTAATCAGAAATAGGCTTTTCATGTGATAAACAGAATATAAAATGTTATGTATCAAGTCACATGTTTAGATAGTATGACTTAGATAGTCTCCACACTTTTACAGGTTCCACACTGGGGGCCAGATGGTAAACAGATAAAACGAGTTCTGATTTGCCATAATTTATACTAGGAGCAAAGTGCTTTCTGGGGAAATGTATTAGGGCTGGGTTGTGCATTATAACATTCGCTGGAGGATCAGAAAAATGCCTTTGAAGAAATGAGTTCCAAAAATGAAACCAAAGCATGAGTCTCTCTTAGCTGAACAAGGAAAGACTTGCAGGAACATATTATGGAAAATAAAAGCTTTTAAAAGTATACAAATTTATTGGAGCTAAAAATTAAATGAATATATGTATATGTACATATATATATAATGTCAAAATCAAAAGTATAGAAATATTTTCTTCTTTACTAGGGTTGGCTATTTTTCATATCCAACAACCGAAAAGGAAGGAGACAGATGAATTACGTTCAGACAGTAGCACATCATCCATGTACCCATTTCCCAGCCATCAAGGTGAGGTCCAGGGTTTTGCTTACTCTTTCACGGTTTAAGATCACTGGGACCAGGGCTGGCCTTGTGAGTTATGTGGACATCACAGTAGGAAGACACTGAAATGGTTTTAATCTGGTTGTAGATTGTAAACTACTGGCTTATAGGTTCAAACTGGTTTATTTCATTTTTTTAATGGCATGTCATTTTCTTTTGATGAAAAATTTTACGTGAAAATTGGTTGGAAAAAAAAAACAGAATGGTACCTTTTACTTTAGTGCTAAATCTCTTTTTCCCCCTTTAAAAATACCAAACAATATAAAATAATTTAAAGAAAAAATAGCTGTCCCTTGTAAAACAGAAAATATTTCTGTACTTTTGATTTTGACTTTTTAGTGGCATTATTTTTCATAACAGTCATGTTATTTCGTGCCCTGCAATTGTTGTGACCATTTTAATGACTGTATACTGAGCCTTGTGTTTGTTTGTTTTCCATGATTTATTAAAATTAGCACTAGGGTGGTATCAGGACTACTCTCAGCACTTTGCTTTTTTGTAAGCACCATGGCATTTGCCCAAATGCATTTTAGCATACTACTTCCTCAAAGAAGGGCTCCAGCTTACATTAAGATCAGCGTCATTACTCCCAGCCAACCACTGGACTGAGCACAGGGACCCCAAGGGAGGAGCTAGAGAAAGGACCCAAGGAGCTGAAGGAGTTTGTAGCCCCATAGGAGGAATAACAATATGAACCACCCAGTACCCTCAGAGCTCCCAGGGACTAAACCACCAACCAAAGAGTACACAAGGAGGAACCCATGGCTCCAACCACATATGTAGCAGAGGATGGCCTTGTTGGACATCAAAGGGAGGAGAGGCCCTTGGTCCTGAGAAGGTTCATTGCCCCAGTGTAGGGGAATGCTAGGACAAGAAAGTGGGGGTGGGTGGGTTGGTGAGCCGGGGGAGGAGGGATGGGATAAGGGGTTTTCAGAGGGGAAATGAGGAAAGAGGATAGCATTTGAAATGTAAATAAAGAAAATATCTCATAAATAAAAAAAGATCAGCATCATTATGCTTGGTGCCTTAACATCTTTTTAAGTTTCATCAGAATCACTTATGAATTTATTTATCAATGTATATATTTATTTTAGTGTCTCTAACCCTTGCTGTATTCCTCTCATATTTTTAGCAAATATTCTCTAATTAGAGGTTTGGCTATAAAAAATAAATACAAGTGTTTCAGCTTCTAATTATATCAGTCAATACACCTCACTCAACCACAAAACAAGAGGAAATAGTAAGCAAAATGCCTGAAAGTAGTGTGCCAGGGATTAAATAATTGACCTAGAAAATGCAGCTTAAAGTAAACAAGGCCCTGGAGCAGGGGCGGGACTTAAGAGAGTTTGCTCTTCTTTCTTTTTCTTTTTCTTCTTCTTTTTTTCTACTTTATCTCCCAGAGTCATCAAAGCAAGGAAACTGGGGAGCAGGGGTTGGGGGCAGGGGAATGGGGGGTGCAGTGTCCTTCAGTAAACTGCTTTCCAAAGAATGCAGGAAGGATCCTTGGAATTCAGAGAAACCAGAGTAAACTGGCCCTCATGTTGAGTGTAGTACGGGAAAATCTCAATCAGGGGATTTTCGTCAGAGTCATCTCGGACTGCCATTACCCTAGGCTTTAAAGGTAAAAATGCGAGCCAGTGTAGGGGAATGCCAGGTCAGGGAAGTGGTGGGAGGGGTTGGTAAGGAGGGAGCAGGGAGGGGATAGGGGGTTTTTGGAGGGGTAATGAGTAAAGGGGATAGCATTTGAAATGTAAATAAAGCAAATATCTAATAAAATAAAATAAACACGCTATATTAAGTTTAATATCTCAACCTAATGGGGAAATTACATTATACCAAAAATTAAATAATGAAAATAGCTTTCTTTCTTTTTTTTTTTTTTTTTTTTGGCCATCTACCCCTGGGCATGTTGTACAACCTCTCTCTCTTTATCCTTTTCTATTTTTAAATATATTTTAAGTAACTTTTTTTTATCTTTTAATTTTTGTCTACCAGCTCTTTTTGTATATTACAGTTTCCTATTGTGTGTCTCTATAAGATTTCAGTGCCAATGTGTATTCCCTGTATTTTTGCATTATCTTCTGTTTCATCCTACTCTGGCTTGTTACATTATTTTTATATCATTTTATTATTATATATTTTTTAGTTTTTTTTAAAAATATGCAAGCCAGGTAGAAAAGATGTAGAGTTGATTTTACAAAAAGTGTTTTAAAACATCATGACAAGTACTTTAGAAAGAAAAAGAAAAAAATGGGACACGGGGCAAAAGGCAACAACAGAAATGTCAGATTAGACAAGCAAACACCAGCATCATGTGCCTTTGAATTATCAGATGCCCCAAAAATGAAACCGCTGAGCTCATTATGTGTAGAGAGATGAAAGGCATGCTTACAATCTTATTATCAGGGTAAAGGAAAAAATTAAGTCAACTAATTTGAAAAAGAAATAAAACTGGCCCAAAAAGAGTGTGCACTTATTAAAACCCAGTGTGTGGGTTTAAGAAGTACATGAGGCAAGGCTAGAGAGAGAACTGATTAACTAAAAGACGTGCTTCACCAAGAGCCAAGTTAAAAAAAAGATCATCCAGAATTCAGGCATAGGGCAAAGAGTCAAGCAAGAATCTCAACCAATCATAAATAAATATTTTTTTAAAAAAAAATATACAATGCTAGACATAGGACCATCTAGAGTGTCTAAAGTTGGCAGCATTGGCTACCTTCCAAACAATGCAAGTATAGGACACAGCAGTGATGTCTTCATCTCAACTATACAGATTACACACGAGGCAGCAGAATTAGAAATCACAGGTGTGCCAAAATAAGTCACCTGTCTGCCCAGAGCACATTGGAAAGATAGTGAATGAACACACGTTGTGATTTATTGCATCACCATGGAGAGCAGAGGCACAACGAATATCTGAGTAGACGCTACAAAATCCACCTGTAATACTCTTGCCTGAAGGGTAGAAGGGAGTTTGCATCGGGAAAGAACATAGAAAGCAGAAAGGTGTCTGTGTGCTAACAACGCTTTATCCTTGGCTTGTGGTAATTGTGGGGGTGAGGTAGCTCGTAGTTATTCAATCTAAGTGTTCATTTATTATTTATTCACGCCTCTCTATGGGTGTTTTGTCTTAGAGTCTAAAAGCAGGCAGAAGGAAAACAAAGCTGCTTTCACTTCTTTTGATAGAGGAGCAACTTAAAAGCAAATGGGTGAGATCAGACACTGCGGGACAGGTGCTGCTGCGTTGGCTTCAAGCAGTGGACGGGCTGAGGACTTATGCCAGTGAGTGCCAAGTTGCACTCCTGCTATGTGGAAGCCCCTGTCTCTGCTATCTGCTGCAGAAGATAAGATCAGCGGACAGCTTCTCAGTTCCTTTAGCATTGTTCGGAGAAAATTTCCCAGAGACTTTAGAATGGCAGCAAGCAAACCGCAAAGAGATCCTGGGTCAAAACCGTCTATAGCCTCTGTATGCACACATCACATAAAAAGTGTGACAGCAGCTTCCTCTTCTTTGCCTACACCATGACCCTCAAGCAAGCAGGAGGTGAAAATTAGCGCTGGGACCGAGGTGCAGTACTGCCCAAGGAATTGAAGAGCAAATTCTGGTTCTGTCCTGTGTCTGGCATGCAGGTCTCTATCTAGAGTACCCCTGTGGACTTCTCTCTTTCCATCTGTAAAATAAGTGAAAACAGTGTCTTTGGAGAGTTCTTCCTGCAGAGATGGCTCGGTGGGTAAACTGCTTGTGGCAGGAGCGCAAAGACATGGGTTTGAGCACCAAAAGCCTGGCATGGCAGTGAGCATTGCCAACCCCGTGCTGCAGGATCGAAACAGGCAGAACCTAGAGACTTCCAGGGCAAATACTAGGCAAATGGTGAACTAGGGTTCAGGGAGAGACCCTGTCTCAAAACCAAGGTCACAGGTGACTGAGGAAGTTGCCTGATGTTGACTTCTGGCATCCACACATCCATACACACATGTACAAATGCACTCTTGTACGCTCGTGTGCACGTACGCATGCACGCGCGTGTGCGCGCGCGCGCGCGCACACACACACACACACACACACACACACACAGGTTCTTTCCAACACTTACTTTCTGTGGGTTAATACATCTAGAAGAGATCACAGACAATCAAGAGAGACACAACTTCACTGTCAGGTGAGTTCTCTTCAAAGATATCATGTTTCCCACGATCTTCTTTTTAAAAAGAATACTCCAAGGAGCCTGGAAAATGCTGACATGAGTGCAACTATCTTTCTTGCCTACAGGAGGATATCGGACGGCGAGGAAGGGCTCAATTTTTCTTACAAGCAGAACCAAGGCTATTAAAACCAACTGCGGCCTCCAGAGTGTCATCTATCAGGCACTCATGAATATTCATTTCAATGATCATTCTTAGCTTAAACACAGCCCTGCTCACCTTTCCAACATTGAATGTGCTAATGAGAAGACTGACACATGTTTCCACATTCCCTATGTTTAAGTTTTAAGCTTTCAGACTGAAAAAAAAAAAAAGGTTGGCAACTGTAAACCTGCAATTTGAATGTTTGCAATCACAGTAGTGAAATATTTACCTCAAAATTACTTTGTACCTGTAGGACAGATATGCTAACTATCAAATCACAACTCTTCTTAGCCTTCAGCTGAACTTGGCTCAATACATAGAGAGCCGTGCACTGGGACTGGGGAGCACCATGCAAGGATGAGACATGAGTTCAGATCCCTAGCACCCACAAACAGAGGTGAATATGCCAGTCTGCATGTAAGACTCCAGCACCTCGAGTGGGTGGGGAGAAAGTGTTGGGATTCATTAACAACCAGTATAGCCAAATACAGTTACTCTAGCCAAATCGGTGAACTTCAGGGTTAGTGAGAGATGCTGTCTCAAAAAAAGGTAAAGAACACTAGAGGAAGGCACCAGTCATTAGCCTCAACATGCATGCATGCACACATGCACAGGTTCTAATACACACACACACACACACACACACACACACACACACACACACACGGGGAGAAAGACAGAAAAATGGATGGAAGTGATACTCTTTACCTACAGATACCTACCAGGTTCAAAAGGTTTACTGAGCTAATTGATAATTATGTTTGTTTGTTTGTCTGTCTGTTTTTCCTTTTCATGATTACTACGGACCGGACATGTTTAAATCTGATTCTTTAACTCTATTGAAATATATAATAGTCCAGTGTGTGAACAGGCCATGGGACCCCAGAACAAGTATTCGGCTAATCCACCCAAATGTGTATAAACACCACATATTAGTGATTTTTAATACAAGTACCAATGATACACATTTCAACACTTAAGCTAAAGCACAGATAGTAATGTGCTCATTTACATCCTTGTGTTGTCTTAAAATCTGAGTGTTAAGTGGAACCCTTGCTTCGCCCTCTATGGACACATCTAGATGACAGTCACTGTAGAGAGCAGGTGGCAGGGATATTTTCCGAATCACTCAGAGCCCTGTGTCTGATAGGGTGTATTCTTCTCACCAGGCTCAAAAGCGTCACCTACTGTTGTGATTTTTATAATAGTTTTTAAATGTAGTACTACCGAGGGACCATTTTCAAAAGGCAAATCAGAGCTTTTGTATTATGGAAGTTTATAGATTTTCTTTTTTTTTTTTTTCAAGCATAAGAGCATTTGTGTCTCTTATTTTAGGAACTGTTAAGATCTCTGGAGTCAGTACAGTGATGTATCCTGTAATGCCAACACATAGGAGGTTGAAGCAGAAGGATTGCCGTAAGTTCAAGCCCATCCTGGGCTACACAGTGAGTTCAAGCCCAGCCTTGACTACAAAGTGAGGTGATATCTCAACAAACAGAAGGAGGAAGAAGCTGAGCAGAGGAGAAGGAAGAGGAAGAGGAAAATGAAGAGGAGGAAAAAGGAAGGAAACCTCTTGAGAAAGGTCTCTCTCCAAAGAAAGAATCCATGAGAATTCAGAAGACTCTATTTGCAAATTGATGCCTTTTATATCCAAAGTATTTTATTTCTAAGTATCAGATGGTCCACCTAGGACTCCATAAGCAGTTGTATTAGCTCTGGTTGAAAAAAGCTTTAAAGAATCGTGTAGAGACCCCACACCATGCAGAGGATATGAAACAGACTAGGAATGTGATTTTATTCTTTTTAATTCAGACTTCTAACCACAAACCTCTACAAAGGCCTCAGAGTGGGAGATAAGATCTCCTGAGTTTGCAATTATTGATAGTGCTTATTAAACATATTTTCTGCAGTCAAACAATGATAAGCTTCAGTTAGCTCAGTATAGCACAAGAGTGTGACACGAAAGACTTTTATCAGCGTTAAAATGGTTATATTAGAGACTTGTTACATTTGATCTTTTACTCATGGATTTTAGCACTGTTTTTAAAATCTGCTTTCTACCAGTCTTTCATCTTTCATTAAAAAAAAAGAAAGTGTTAATTCTTATGAGTCCACTACCTAAAGCCTTTAGAATCCTAGCTAGTAGACTCATATCTGTATACTGTGCCTACACTCACATTATAATTCAAAAGCATCCCAAACCTAATAAGAGAGAGTGGGTTCCACAGCAGGATAGGTGAGCAAAATAAACCCTATGCCATGTAGAGAAAACAAACAAAAAATGTAAAGAGAACTGCAAACAACCCCCAACTCTCTCTCTCTCTCTCTCTCTCTCTCTCTCTCTCTCTCTCTCTCTCTCTCTCTCACACACACACACACACACACACACACACACACAAACACACACACACAAACACATACACACACACACACACACACACACACACACACAGAGAGAGAGACTATGACAGTTGCTTTCACTCTCCAAGGAACTCTGAAAGGGGGAAAACTTGGTTTTCTTATCATATATAATAAGAAAAAATGAAAGCTCATTTTCTTCTAGTTAAAAGTTATTTTCTTTGTGAAAATGGAAAAACCCCAAAGGTGCTATAAAACTTTGAATCAATATTCACAGCATAATTAATTTGCAAATAAACTACTCTGTTAGTGATCTCACTGCCACTGGTTTGAAATTATCATAGGAAGGAAATCACATGAGATTAAGTGAAATCAGCTCTATTCCACCACAGAGGGGAGGGGAGATTGCTGTTGAGATTCATGAATACAAATATTGCTTTCCACTTCCCAGTTACCACGCACAGTGTTTTAAACTCACACACAAGGACATTTGTGTGTGAACTCATTTGCATTGATGCTTATCTGCCCCCCCCCGCCAGTTTCCCATCCCTTTTAGCATCTTTCTCTGGATACAGTTGACACACCAAGTGTAGCATGCCCAAGCTAAACCTGTTCACTCACTAAACCCTACACTGTATCTTTAGAGAATCACTGGCCAGGCTCAGGACAAGCAGAGCCCTCATCACCTCCTCTCCTCTCTGATTCTTTCATTCAATCGTCACTAAGTTCAGTTGACTCTAGCTTATAGAAACCTCTTGAACTTTGTCTTTCTTCTCTGTTCCCATTGCCAATCCAGACCTTATTTTTATCTTCTTCTATCTGTAGCAGCATCCCCACTCCAAAACATATACACACATACACACACACACACACACACACACACACAGAGAGAGAGAGAGAGAGAGAGAGAGAGAGAGAGAGAGAGAGAGAGAGTCTGTCTCCTCCATCTGCCTGTAAAATTGGGTTTCTAAAGAACAGTTTATTCCCAAGTTTGAACGTCTTCACTAGTCCCCTGTTGCTTATAAGGTAAAAAGCCCATCTCCTTGGCATTACACCAAAGCCTCCACGATCCCAGGGACCATCTGGTCTAGCCATACTGAAGTTGTAGGCCGTTCCTTTCACAGCACTTCTGTTTCCACAAACTGCAAAGTTCAGTCAGCCCTTTATCCCACTAGAAAGATTCCTTCATTCTGAAAGAACTGTTTTAAGTAGCAAGTCTTCCCTTTACTGTTGCGGAGATGCCCAAAGACTCCTAACTCTATGCTCTCAACACTTTATTAAGCCAATATATTTCTAACACATATAGCAGATCCTAATTATTCTTGTCTTGCTTCCTCATTTAATCATGAAGTCTACAAGGATGAGAATTGCATTGTTTCTGGGACCTGGAACACAGTAGGAACTCAATGAATAATATAAATGAATAAAGTAAATGAAGATACAGCCATGAAGGTTCAACGTGCCCTTAGCATGAGCCAAGAAATTAAGACAAATGAAGAATTAGGTCCTATTTTGCTGGAAATTGGGGAGCACTTACATTACAAGGCAAAGCCAAAGATTCAAACCTATTGATGCCCATCCAATGTTTTGGATATCAATCATTTTCAGGAGCTTCCATTATATTAACTGTGTACAGAGTACATTGTTAAATGTATTATAAAAATATATCACTTGCTTTCCAAAGCCAGCCTTTAAGTCAGATGGTCATGTCTTAATCTCTATTTTACAATTGAGGAAACTAAGGTTTGAATAGCTATCCTCAATAGCTTTTATCCAAGCTAATAAAGTCAGCAGTATATACTAGCCATAAGTTGAATCAGACACTGTGACCTCAGAGTCCACTTACTGAATGGGCCTCCCCGTCTAATATCCTAATCCAATCCCTCACTTTACAGACACTGAAGTATAGGATCTGAAGAGATTTGTTATGGGAAAAGAAACGCTAAGTCAGAGGTGAACATTCCTTTTAGCATTTCTTTTCTCCTTTAAGGTGTATGTATGACAAATACTCGGTACATTTCTTTTCTCCTTTAAGGTGTATGTATGACAAATACTCAGTACTCACACTGGTGCCACGCATGTGTTCTGTGACTGAAAGGCAATTATCCACCAAAAGAAGGTAACATTGTTTTTCAAATATGCAATTACATGTGTTTAACATCCCTAGTTGTCTGGATACTTATTTATCAACCATTGTGTATAAAGCTGTCCTTTGTATTTAAACCTGAAAAAGTAATCTGGTTTTCTTGATATCAATATCAGAGTCTAAATTTCTCATGAAATTTGTCCAGTAATTTGTTTTCCTGTAAAAATGGATTCCCTCTCTCTCTCTCTCTCTCTCTCTCTCTCTCTCTCTCTCTCAGATTCCATTGTAATTAAACAAGTGCAAACAGACATTTCTATGGGGATTTTGCTTGAATCTTAGATAGTATAAACTGATTTTTGAGTGTAATGAAGTGATTATGTTGCTTCTGCTGCATGGATGGATTCTCTAAGGACAGCATAAACATTAGCTGTTTAAGTCTGATTTCTCAAATGTAAAGGCAGCCCCTCTAAAAACATCTTGGATTACTTGTGGGAAGTACGTTACCTGCAGCAACATGACTCAGAAAGAGTTGACTCATCGGCACCCATGATCAAGTGCACACAAACACTGGAACCTATCACTCTGCTTAGTCATAACCCATCTCTTTCCCACTTTTCCTTGAACAAAGTAATCATAGGATTACAGTACCATGCTCAGCCCACAGAGGTTCCCAGCCCCAGGTTCCCACTCTCTCTTTAGATTTGCACACCACTGTCTGTTTTGGACAACTTTACAGACCAAACCAGTGAAAACAAACCATGGCTTGACCAACAGCTTCAACATCGTGTTTCATGGTCTGTACATACTTATGTTCTACTTTACAGAACGTAATTTTGAATTTTTATACAAATTTAATATTTTCTTCTTCCCAGAATTTTTGAAAACTACCACTTAACAGTCTTTGTTTATTAGAAGAGTAAATCATTTGTTAGATTAGAAAACATGGTCACCACTTATGTAGAAAATGAGTAATTTAAAAAAATTTTAATTGGAAAGCCCAGTAATTCACTTTACATCTCAAACAGAATGATCGAATGATCCTAGAAGAGGAAGGCAGCATAAGTGACAATATGCTGGTGTGAACATTTTACATCAAGTAACAAATGCTGTAGATGGTGTTGGGAACAAAGCTAAGAGGAGAGTTGATTTGTGTGTGTGTGTGTGTGTCTGTGTGTGTGTGTGTGTGTGTGTGTGTGTGTGTGTGTGTGTCCCTATAGGTTGCTGGTAAGGTGCTAGTAACTTAAAAGGCCTAATGATATAGATCTGAAGAAGCTCTAGTTAATAAGCACAAAAATGAAAGGAATTTTGTTCACTCTAGTGAGAAAAGCTTCACGTGAGAGTAATAAAAATTTCTAGAAAGAGGGGGAGACACAGAGAAAAATGAGATCAAACACTAGAGGAAGAAAAATGCTGAAAATAAGGAATAAGGTTTGAGTTCACAAATTGAGAAGATGTGTCTGGTCCCAGACAAAATTCATGAAAATACATGAGAAGAGAGCCACCTGAGCATGAAATTCTTGATTTTCAATGTTAAAATGAGCAGTTTTCGAGATCACAGAATTCTCCAAGTAAGGCAGATTGTCAGTTGGTAGAGTGGCTGTCTGGAATCCCTAGGTTCAGTCTCCAGCTACATAGACCAGTGGTGGGCTATGCCTATAATCCCAGTACTAGGAATCTGTAGAAGGAGAATCCAAAGTTCAAACCCAGTGTGTAGGCTGCACAAGACCTTGTCTAAAAATTGTTTTTCACTAAATACTAGAAGGACTTCTCTTTTATTAAGTTAAAAAATAAAAACCAAGACTCAGACTATCATGAAGTGCTTCATCTACAATCCAGAAAGCCACAGAACATAGATGAAAATCTCCAGGGAGAGCAGACTGCAGACCAGAACTCCTAGTCACAGGAAAGGTACCTGTGGTACTAGTAACTTTAAGAAGAAAAAGGACATAGTCCCCTGTGTTGAGACTAACGGAAGGGCTCTGAGCACTGGTCAGAACAGCATCCACACTAACGCTGTCTCTGAAGTCCAGTTCTGTGATAGAAGGACAAAGAAACACTCTCAGGAGGGAACACAGAAACGAGATTACTTGATACTATTTCAACTAAGCCCGTGTGTGGACCAATGATGGGTCCAGTGGAAGAGTAGGGGAGAGAAGGTCACTGCAAGGTTCTTATGCCAGTGTGGCCAGCAGGGGTTAGGTGTTACAGACAAGGGCACAACAACGCTTATTTCTATAAAAAAAAAATGAGTAAATGGGACAGAAGGTGCAGCTCAGTGGGAGAACACTTGCTTAGCAGGCATAAGGCCCTGGGATCAATTCCCAGCAATGAAGAAATTTAACTAATTGATCAATTATGGTTCTCTGAACATAACAACTTGATAGATTAAGAAGTGTCACTGGGGCTTGGAGAGATGACTTGGTTACTAAGAGCACTTGTTGCTCCTTTGGAGGATCTGAGTTCAAATCTCAACACCCTCATGGTGGTTCTTAGCCATCTCTAACCCCAGTTCCAGGAGTCTGATACCCTCTTCTGACAACCATGGACACCAGGCATGAATGTGGTGCACAGACATAAGTATAGACAAAACATCCAATTGAATAAAATAAAAATAATCTTTTTTAAAAAATGTATCATCAACCTTTCATATTCACCAGAGACAATAAAGAATATTAAAAGGAAATGTTACTGTCCCAACAAAAAATACAAGAAGATTAAATAACACAGAGAAAGTAAGAGGTAAATACATACACTCTTGGAGGCACAAAATCAAGGCTTATCATGCTGAGAATGACTTAAATTCATCTATCCAGAGAAAAGGTTAGCAATGCGGAGGTTTTCAATGCAGCTTGAATTCCAGAAACGGGTGCTCAAATGGAGGAACCCAGAGGTCAGCTCATCTCCCCAGACCTCTCTCAGCTCTGTGGGGAGGATCTGGTGCTAACACCAAAGGGCCGTTTCTCCAGAGATGGTGGGATTCTAGAGTAACTCGAGTCACTGTCAGAGATAGAGTGAGTCCAAGGTTTACCATCCCAGCTTCCCAAGAGAATGCCTCCTGAGACAAGCATTTGCTAGATATCACCAGCTGTCAATCATTGCCACTGGCTGCATTCGCTACACTGCTTTCAAAGTAGTCTTCCTAAAGCCAGAATTCAGCAGGTCACCCCCACCACCCTCCATCGACCAGGAAGGGGCTCTTCTCTTATAGCTTCTTCTTCCGATTCTTCTGTAAGAAAGAGCCTTCTGCCATTCCAGAATCATTAAAAACAACAAGATTTTGTAAAATTTTACATTGAGATCAATTGAAGACTGGGAATGTTCAAGACTCTCAACCTTCTTTAATCCAGCAACTAAATAACAAATGTTGGTCAGAATCTCGCCCCCTTGAGATTTGTGTTGTGCAAAAATCTTCAGTGGAGCTGGGCACATTGGGCTTCTACCAATGGCTCTGCCACTAGGTGTTGTGTGACGGATCACTTAGCCTTTCCTGGTTTATGGGTCTTTGTCAGCACTGCCTAAGGGCAAGAATCCCTTCATCATGGCATGAAGGAGCCAAGAGTCAGAAGCATTAAAAGTATTACAGCTACCCCATGAATGCGTAATTTCCTTGAGTTCGGCTCTGTGTTTATAGCTATGAAATTAGGAGTTCCTGGGTGTAAGCCACCTGAGCCACTTTGAATACGATGATCGTCAATGTGTTTGTTACCACTGCCCATGCTTCCATTTTGATACCTGTCATTCTACATAATACAGTTTTCCATGTCACGAGACTGACTAACATTGGTTTTACTCATTCAGGATCTCGGGTGACTATTCCAGAAGATCAGCCTAGCTCGGCAACTCATGACAATCCTACAGCTGAATCCATCCCTCTACAGAAATGGCACCACTGTTCATACAAGTCTTTTGAGTACAGCACTGTCACCATAACTATCCAAATGGGTTTGGGATACAGAAAACTTTTGAGGCATCACAAAGCAACCATGCAATAATTTGTACAAATGTTCTTGGAAGAAAATCCAAACTCTTTAGCATGGTCTGTGGGCTGAGAAGTCTGACCACTGACTTCTTTCTCAGCCTCCTCTGGCATCATCTCCAGTTTCCCTTCCCCCCTGGACCCAGCCACATCAGCCCTGGTCCAGCCTTCTGACCTTCCTTGAAAACAACAGATCCTTTGGATTGACTTTGCACAGAATTTTCTTTCTTACCTTGACACTGCTCTTCCCACTGATTCCTATTTGTCCTTCCAATTTCAATTCAAGTGTCATTTCCATGGGACAGTCTGTATGGCTCCAGCTATACACACACACACCCTCCCTGTCTCACCTGGATCCTTGGTACCATCTCTTGCAATCAATCCATAGGATTATTTGATGCATGTCTCTTTTGCTAGTACTCAGCTAGCAGAGTGGGCCTGCCTGGTCTTGCTCACCATTGTTCATACACTAGGCAGCCCAGCATCTCCTGCATGGCAAGTGTCTGGTGATGCATGAATGAACGGATGAGTGAATGAGTTAATGAGTGGCTCTCCCTGCCATGGCTATTCTTGCTCCGTATATACTGCTAAGCTTTGCAGGGGGCTGTAAAACTGGCATACACAGTGGGAAACACATCCAGCCCAGAGCTGTTCTTAGTGCCCATTCCAGGTAAATTCAGTGAGGGATGACCCTCTTGGACCTTTCTTCATCCTTCCTAAGAACATTTGAGTACCTTTGAAACAGCACAATATCAAATGTTGAATAAATCTAATTCTAGGTTTGACTTCTATTTGGATAGAAAAGCAATGTCTCCTTTCTACCACTGGAAAAAAAATGCATTTCCAGATGGGCTTATACCACTGAGTAGTCTGCTTTTGCTTCTCCTAACTCTCTACCACTTAATGTTTCACTTCACTTATCCCAGTTTCAAGAACAATATGTAAGTGCATTTAATAAGAAGCAGCAAAAGACCACATGTAATTATTTACATTGCACATGGCCCTCTTTAAACTTCTTGTGTAGAGTCTGATAAATGTCACCCGCAAAAAAGAATCAAAAATTTCAGAATGTCTAAGGTCTAGAGGGGCTGGTAAATGCTGTCCGTCATTTACTCCCCCCTTTTTAAATTTAGGGATGTCCTTCATATCTAGTGTCTAAAAACCTTATAAGATCAGCCAGGGTTTGTCTGGCTCTGTCTTGAAAAACAAAACAGTCAAAAAGATCAAAACAAAACAAAACAAAACAAAACAACCCAGCAACCCTATGGCAGACTGTGTATTTAAGACATAGGACCATCCAGGTAAGATTAAAGTCAAAATTTTCATTTTGGAAGTCATCCACTTTATTCTCTACTATAGAAGGATTTCCAGGGCTGTTCAATTTCTATTCTGTTGACATAAATCATCTTGCCTTTCATCTTCTCGGAAAAACAGTGAGTTGCTTTCCAACTTTATACACTGACAGGTAACTTTGAGCAGGTAATTTAAAATTTTTATGGTCATGGTAAAACATGGTATCAAAAGAAGCAATGCCATCCATGCAGACCGGGCGTGATGCCCTGAACCGTGAGCTTCGGTGCTTCTGAAACTGTCTGTGCTTTTAAAAATAAAATAAAATGAAATGAAACATTTTCCATTTGTACTTAATTTTTCTACTTTAGGTTTTTCTTAATGTTCTCTTGAAGTACAGCTCAATAAGAACTATGGAGAGGTCACTCACCTGTTAAAAGTCTGATTAGGAAGCAGAAGACAAAGGCACACCAGAAGTATGGCTTCATGTCTGCCAGGAGCAGCTGCACTCTTCCCCTCCAGTGCTCAAAAGTGCCAGTGAAGTCATGTTCTCAGTTGTTTTCTGTCTTCTGGAGAGGAAGTGGGTTTGTGGAGGTTGGTGCGGTGTCACATTTACCATCAACTTCTACATGGAGTGCTAACACAGCGCCTCCTGCATGACAAGTGCCCAGTGCTGCATGAATGGATTGATGCGTGAATGAATGAATAGATGGATGGATGTATGAATGAATAGATAGATGTGTGGATGGATGAATGAATGAATGAATGAATAGATGGATGGATGCGTGAATGGATGGATGGATTGATGCATGCATGCATGAAAGAGTGAATGAATGAATGGATGGATGGATTTCATTTTCAAAGCTATTTATGTGTCATTTGTGCTGCTAGGGACTTCATGGACCATTCATATCAGTGCTGTGTGGGAAGCGCTACTGTTTGTAGGGTGGATGCTTAATTCACAGATTTTTGTTGATCATGAAGACAGGAAGAAAATGTGGCCCTCTTTCTGGTTAGGAACACAAAGCCCATCATTTTCAGAAGCCATTCATTCAGATTTCCAGATCAATAGCTACCGGGGACTGCAGAATCCAATACAGATTTTGGCACATTTGTCAGGGTGATTTGCTCCAGAGATGTAAGGCCTTTGAAATAGGACAGAAAATAAATGAACTTTTGAAGAAATTGACATTTTAAAACATCTGAAAGAGGAACATTCCAAGAATATAAGAAATAATATTTATATGGTGTTCATTGTAGATTATGATTTTATAAATGATAGGGTCTGGTTTAAACCAACTTAACCCCTGCTCTCTAAGTTACAGCCATCCCTAGAAACTCAAGAGTCTGTCTGCATGTATGGGTGCATATGAGGCAAGAAAGCTAACGTGCCTGATAAAAATCTCTGTTCCCGAAAAAAAGAGAAAAAAGACAGTAGCAATGGCAATAGTGCAAATAATTTATTTACAACCACCTAAATATATACATATATATACACACATATGTATATATGTACATATGTGTGTATATATACATATATATGTGTGCATATATATGTACATATTTAGATATATGTATATATGTGTGTATGTATGTATTCATTCAGATTTCTAGATCAATAACTACTATATATATATATATGTATATATATATATATATATATATATATATATATATATAATGTAAAGGTAAAGGGGATGGGAAATGGCTCAGTGGATAAGAACACTTGCTGTCAAACATAAAGACCTGAGTTTAAGTCCTTAACAGCCAAGCAAACCCTGGGTGTGACCGTGCATGCCTGTAACCACAGAACACCACAGGAGGGCAGACAGGACGATGCCCAGAGCACTTGCCAGCCAGCCTAGGCAAAATGAGTGTCAGGTGCCATGAGAGACCCTGTCCCAGAGAGCGGCAGGAAGAACGATAGAGGAAGATGCCCAGTGTCCTGTTCTGGCCTCTGAATGTCTGCTCATACACCACACACAACACACACATACTGCACACCATACCGTACACACACACACACACACACACACACACACACTTCAATGTAGACCAATGCATGTTTACTATGTATAAAATATACCAAACACTATGAATACAGTTAATATGCTTAAGTTGTGTCTTACATGGACTTTTGTGTGTATACATATTCATATTACTTTATGTATATTGTTATTTACTTTATGTATTTTGGGCCACTATTTTCCTCATCCCACAAACAGGGGAAAATGAGGCAAAGAAAGTAAAGAGCCTGGCCTAGTCTGAACACTAGTCCTGGCTGAGTAAGTGTCTGCTGGCATTTGAAGAGTCTAGCTCTCAAGTTCCCACTCTTAACCAACCAGAAAGAGACCTTCCTGCCAAGGCCTGTCACTAAGATGCAGCTGAGGCCTTCTGTGATGGCCTCATTTTTAGCCTGTCCTCACTGCACCATGTGTAAGCGACTTGCACTTTTCAGTGTGGGTCCCTTCCCCTTACTATTACAGAGAGCTAGCTCCTACATCACAAGTATGGCGCTCTCATGAACACCAAGGCGTCCCAACTCTAGAGCCCAGACAACAGCTCATGAGGAAGGCCGGAGGCCAGACCCAGATGACGATCATCGTCCAAGCACCTGAACTATTTCTAATATATTCACTCATTCTTCAAGTCTCCCAACAACTCTACCAAGGGGATCTCCTCATCCTTTCTGGGTCATGGATGAGAACCTGAGAGCTGGAAAGGTTGTGTAATTAACCCAGAGTCACATGGGGTGCAGTGGGTACTGGTCAAGCCCAGCACAGTGGAACTCCAGGTTCTACACTCTACAGTGCCATCACACACACTAATGAAACTCCTAGTCATGTTTTTACTGAGGAAAGTCCTAAATCATCCCTGTTCTTAGTTTGCTCTTAGTTGAGCTTTTAGAAATCTTTACATGTGGAAGTGGCATGGCTGGGTGACCCATTATTCACCTGCCACTAACTTTCCTGAAGATGGCTCCTCTGATGGAGGCCACCCAACAGGGTAAAAGCTGCTCTCTCTTTATTCATAGAGGAAAGGTAACTTTTGTACAGTTAGTAGTTCAGTGAAGAACTAACTATTTCTGGGAAATGGAACCAAACAGGCATGAGTCATAAGTCTTTCTAATCAGTAACTTCAGATGTACAGAATCCAGAATTTCCAGTGACTACAGATAACAGCCACCCACACCCCCAGAAGTGTGGCATTCAACGTCTATAACTACCCTGGCGCCTCCCCAGAAATCCCTACATAACTTACATGCCATCTTGTCCTAGATAGCCTTGTTGACAACAGCTTCTGCCTCGCTGTTATTTGGTTTGATAGCTTTCCAAGTACATCTCTCTTCTTGCCCTGATAACTTATCCTTGAGTCACTGGCTTTTTTCCATTCCCAAGCCATGAACTGGGGTTCACAGTGACATCACACCATCAGCCTTCTATGTTCATGGACTATACTTAGTCCCAAGAGGAAGTTTCAAATTCCTGTAATGCAAAAATGACTTTTCTAATGAAATTTAAGTGTAGTGTTTCTACCTCAAGGGGAGAAAGTTTGGACCAGTCATGGTTGAATTCCACTTTAGTTCAAGTGAATATGTGATGTTTTTATTTGATATGAATCTGACTACTTCTAAGCCACCATGGTCCTCAATATATATAGGACATTTGGTACCAAGCAGGGGAGCAGAGCAAACATCTATGTAAATGATGTTTATGGCCGACATCCCTGACTCCCAAAATCTCTGTAAAGAATACAAGTGATTGTGGTTTTAAGTATTCAGCATTACTTTTCTTGTGCCTGAAAAACAAGTTGAGAAAAAATTCCATTCACCCCCTGCCCCCAGGAAGTACTTTTTATTTGCTTGTTTTTTTTTTTTCATTTCTTTTAAATTCCATGACTTAAGAAGGTTTTGATTTGTGTGTGCAGTTACCAGAGCTGAGGGTGGGGAATGGAAAGTTTGTTACATCTAAAGTAACATTTACATCTCCTGCCTTCTGAGCGGCTGAATACCCAGCGCTAGCCTGCCTGCTTTCCTCAAGCCTCATTTTGCCATTTGGGTGAGCAGAGGAGCTCAGACAAAAAAACTAGGAGTTAAAGTAACCGGCCCCAAAGCACCTAGCAGTCCTTACCCTGCATTAGCACTTTGAAGTGGGCAGACCTGGACAGAATTCTGTCCTTCCTAAAATGGTGTCTCCTCCCTCACGTTCTCTGTGGAGTAGCGGGCCATCCAGCAGCTCAACCAGCCCCCTTCTTTCTCCCAATGATTCAAAGTGAGCCTCAACTGCTGTCCTTCCCAGCTATGTCCGGAGCATTTTTCTTCCTCGCTTATCACTGCATTATCGACAACCAGTCTCTCTCTCTCTCTCTCTTCACCTTCTAGACGCTCCTCTTCCCATTTCAAAGTCTTCAACTGACATTGGATATGTATGCAGAGTTCATGTAGACTTCCTCTGTCGCACACCCTCCACGGCTTCCCGCAGCTGTTAGGTTAGGTTCAGACGCCACCCCACCCCCACCCCCACCCCCAGCCCCATTCGAGGTCAACTCTTGCTTCGCTCTTGTTCCTCATCTCTCGGTGCATTTGCTCTTTCCTCTTCCTGCACCAAATGCTTAAGGATGGGGGTTTCTCCGCATCCCCCCGCGGACATTTCCACCCGCTTCCAGGAGCCCTTTTCTTCTCCCTGTTCTCCCTACCCTCCCTCTCCGTGTTCCCTCTTCCACAGAAATCCTGCTTGTCTTCCACCCTTGGCTTCCACACTCATTAGTTTAAGGGAGGAAGACTTGCCCGCGTGATTTCATTCACTAGCTATTTAATGGTTTTTGTTAATTCTATCTTATTTTATTTTATTGGGGGGGTTGCAAGGGAAGAGGGCAGATACAAATGTAATGGTTTTCCTGCATCCATTTGGCCTAATACCCTGCCCCATCTGAAGACTCACCGAATGGGTGTGATGGTCTGTTTGATTTTGTCAACCTAAAACCAACCAAACAAACATCCAGAAAGAAATTTCCATAGAATAATGGCATGTCTGCGGGAATTGTAGAACATTGCAAGGGGCACGCACACACATACACCACAGTAAACTAAGGGCGTGGTCCAACACAGTGAGGCAGCAGGGAAGTTTTAAAAAAAAACAACTGAGGATTACATCAGATGCTGACAGACAGCAGTCTTGGCCCTGGGGATTCACAGTGAAAGTGTTATCAGCCTGAGGTTAAAACAGACAGCTGCTGGGCAGATGCTTGTAGAAGTATTTTGTGTGTGTGTAAGGCTGTGGTGCTCTGTACAACTTTGTGGTTCTGGAAGATTCTTCTGCAATGGTTTCTATCAGCCAGCCATACCTGAGAATCCCTCCTTTAGAATGCACTTTCCACCTGAATTGGTGGTGGTGGTGGTGGTGGGTTTGACACAAGTGACTCCATTTTGATTTTGATAGCTTTCACTTTCCTTTCGCCTCACACATATTTTTTTGTAGCTAGTCCTAGACTGTGAGCAACCTCCCAACAAGGAATGCAGGTGCCTTTTCCACAGTTCTGTCTGCAATGCCTGGCACAGTGCCTGAGACATGGGTGAACCACAACTTTACTGAACGGTGTGTGCCTTAAAAACAAAACTCCTCCTGGCTTTTGAGTGAACCATATTTCTTCAATAATACTCACCAGTCACCATTTGTGTGTCTGTCTGTCTGTCTGTCTGTCTGTCTGTCTCTCTCTCTCTCTCTCTCTCTGTGTGTGTGTGTGTGTGTGTGTGTGTGTGTAAATATAGATGCAGAAAGAGATACAGAAAGTGACAAAGGGATAAACCACAGGAGCAGACACTCGCTCTTAACCAACAAGTCACTTCTCTTCCTTTTAAATGATAGTTTGAACACGGATCAAAGTATATTTGTATTTCATATAGGAACTAGTTCAGTACATGCAATAATCCATCATACTAATTCAACCCTAACGTCACCAGTTACCCATCCCTAGGCATCAAACAAAAGATTTATTCAGTTTTATAGTCAAACATCTCATTTAAAGTTATTTGTTAACCCATAAACCCAAGGAGAGCTGTTATACAAGCCATTCTGGGTTTAAAAGAATGAGACAACAGTGTAAGTTGTGACATAAAATGACATGATTAAAATGTTAAGCAAGTGAACCCTAATTAAGATGCTCTGACTTTCATCCCAATCGGATGTCATTCAGAGCATCCACGAGTGCTGCCCCTGCCTCCCATTCCCTCTGCCATCTCTGGGGCTTTGGCTACCTTGCTCCTACCTTTGATGCCAGACTGCTAACCTACATCTTCTGTTTACATAACCTTCCCTTCTGTTTATAAATATGCTAGAGTCATCCCAATCATTGGCGTGTGCATGTGTGTGTGTGTGTGTGTGCACGCCTGTGCGCACGCGCACGCACGCGCGCGCGCACGCGCGCACACACACACACACACACACACGCACACACACACCTCCAACAAACCCAGCCCCCTGCTTTCTACTTCTCGGTTAGTAAATAGATGTCTGTCCATATAGTTTTAATTCTTCATTTCCTACTATTCTGTCTCTCAATCCAGGTCAGTTGCTTCCGTCTCCTCCCATTCCTTGAAACTGCTTTTGCCAAGCTCACCCCCCAGTCGTCTCCAGTGGATCCGAGGCACTGAGCACCCTTGAGCTCTCTGAATCTTTTGATGCTGGGCCTCATGCTTGGTCTTATACTTACGGTGCCTTGAATTTGTACCATCTATTGCCAACTGAGTCATCAGATCTAAGCGATATAACACTTAGTTTAGGCTGCTCTGCATGTCTCCCGGAAGATCCATTTTTGTATCCAACTGAAAGTCTAACTCTAATTCTCAGGAGGAAACCTTGATCCCCGCCAGCCTCACGCTTCAGTGATGTCCCGCGTGGTGCTCCGGTGTAAGAGGACTGCTTGCTTTCCCCTGTCCATCCCTCTTTCTTGTCTCCTATGTCCTCTCTTCTCATCCCTTTTCCCCTTGAATGTTGGTGTCAATGGTCTGCAGAGCCCCAGCACTCTGCTCTCCACACTTGGCATACTCCTGTGTAATCACGGATGGGACCACTAACCAAGAAATTAAATGGTCTTTCTATGCTGCCGTTGCCTTTCTTTGTGACATTGGGTTTATTTGGAAAGCTACGCTGACTGTTCTGAAACACAGCAATAGAGTTTGAATAAGTACATCATCATTCCCCAGAGACTACAACTGAACCCACACATTCATATGCAGCCATGTCCAAGTAGGGAAGACTATGACGTGGACCCAGAATAAAAGCAAACCGAGTGGGAGGCCCTGGTAAAATGCTGGCAGCAGCCCCAGTTGCATACCACCCCAGGAAAGACAGCTGCACTGGCTTCTGATTTCTCAAGCTTTGCAAGAAGATAGCAATTTTTAAAGTGTTCAATTTATATAAAAACACAAAACAGTGTGAGCCTACATAACCAATGGCAAATAAAATATACCTAAAGATCTGATTCATCTCATAGAATTTTTTTTCACTTTTTTGGGGGGTGCTGGTGGCTTTTGTCTTGACGAGCTGTTTGCTTTTCATAACCCAAGTTGGGCTCAAACTCTTGGTCTTCCTGCTTCAGCTCTGACTGATGAGGTTACAGGAATACATCACCGCACCCTGCTTGGACCACCCATCTTAAACTCGCGCTTTGATGTATAACATGTTTGACATTATAGACATACATACGGATTTGAATGACGTCGAGAGACGTACATTCTAGACTCAGCTCCATCATTCACCAGCTCCACGCTCTTGGGAAAGAAGCCTAACTTCTCTGCTCAGACATTATTTTATCTGTGACCTCAGAGGTCCCTTGTAAGGAAAAGGATGGTGCATACGAAAATTCTCCAAAATCATTAAGTGATACTAGTTAGTTGCATCTATTTAAATATTTCATCTGTTTCAATGATTATTTTATATTTTAAAGAATCTTAATATGTTTCCATTTTTCATTGACAGGATTGAGACTAGTGACCCATTGCATGAAACTATGGCAACCTTGTTAGGGTAGCTGTTCAAAGTAAGGCTTTAATAACCTCCGCTCTTAGTAACTGACAAATTTCGAGGATACAAAAGTGGTATCTTCAAACATATGAGCTTCATTCCATTAAAAAAATAATAATAAACCTGCCCTCTAGCTGGGGAGATGCAAACCTGAAAAGCGAGTTCAGATATCCAAAATCCATGTAAAGCCAGGGGTGTGCGTGCACATCTGTACCCAAGTACTTCTACAGCAAGATGGGAGAGCTGAGAGTGCCCTGAAGCTTGCATGACAGCTAGCCTGGGTTAGATAGTAATGAATGAACAGAGACCCTGTCTCAAACAAGGTAGAATGTGTAGACCAACATCCAAAATCATCCTCTAGCTTCAACACACACACACACACACACACACACACACACACACACGCATGCGCGCGCGCGCTTGCAGGCACATGCACATAGAAGGAGGAGCTCTAAAATCTGCTAAGACTTCAACACCCTCCTCCACACAAGGCACATTAGACATGAGGTTGAATTGCATTAGACTTTTTAGAGTCCATGCTTTGTGTGAATGGATGACACCTACTGGTATAAACTGAAAGTGTGCTTTCTATTTAAAAAAAAAAAAATAGCTATTCATCTTTGAAGGCCACCAAAAAGACAAAAGAAAAAAATCACATCCAGCAGAATCCAGCACAGAAGTTCAAGTCAAAGATTGTATGGAATGGTGAGGAAGCCTCTTGGGATACCCTCAGTGGAAAGGGCAAGTGATTTGCATGCCACATATTTAATCGTAATATTTAAAGTTTCTTATGAAATATATAAAGTCGTGACCAGAATATGGCTCCGTGGGAAAAAGTATTTGCTGCACAAACATGAGCTTCTGAGTCCCCAGTATCCACATAGAAAAAGCTAGGCAAAGCCAGAAAGACAGCCCAGTATTAACGTTGCAACAATATGAACCACCCAGTACCCCCAGAGCCCCCAGGGACTAAACTACCAACCAATGAGTACACATGGAGGAACCCATGGCTCCAGCTGCATATGTAGCAGAAGATAGTCTGGTTGGACATCAATGAGAGGAAAGGCCAGTCTTGTGAAGGCTGATTGCCCCAGTAGGGGAATGCCAGATCAGGGAAGTGGGAGTGGGTGGGTTAGTGAGCAGGGGGAGGGGGGATAGGACAGGGTTTTTGGAGGGAAAAAAAGGAAAGGGGACAACATTTGAAATGTAAATAAAGAAAATATCTAATAAAAAAGAAAAAAAGAAAGAAATTCTCAAATAATCTAGACTATTACTGAGGCTATTGGTTGTTCTCCATAAACTGATGGTAAAGTCTTATTACTGAAGACAATATCTACATATCTCATTGAGTATGGAAGACCCATGCTTAACTAGAACCTTCACTTCTACTGACTAGCATACATGATACTGAAAGGCTACCAGAAGAGAAAGTTCAACACCAGTCCAGCTACAAACCCTGTAATCTACAACAATGGCCTGTCTACAAGATACATTCATACATTAGCTGCATAAATGTGGGTGTAACCAACCATTATCTAATTGGATTTAATGGAACCCATGCCTGACATTGCTTGGTTATCCAAGAACTAGATAGGCAATAGGCCAAGGGGAAACCCAAATACTCTATCCTTCTAAAGGAATTTAACAATGAAATTACTCCTGGTGACATTCTGCTAGACCTATAGATCAGTATCTTGCTCAGCCATCATTAGAGAATCTTCCTCTTACAGTAGATGAGAGCTGATATAGAAACCCATAAATGGATGTTGTACAGAGAGTGAGACTGCAACATTTGGTACTAAATGGGATGTCTTCATCAAACCCCTTCTCTGAAGGCTCAGGAAACTATGCAGAATGATTGTAAGAGCCAGGAGGTATGGATAACACCAAGGAAAGAATGTCTTCTAGATACAACAGGACTGACACACAGCAACTGTGGCAGCATGCATAGCAGGTTCAAGATAAATGGGCTCCAACAGTGAGAGGGGGAAATGGATTCCGTCATCCATCCCTAAATAAAAGCTGTCTTCAATTGAAAAAAAAGTGGCTTGCTGACAATCCTGGTGACCTAAGATTGATCCCAGGACCCACATGATAGGAGAGGATCTACTCCTAACAACTATCCTGTTACA
This sequence comes from Apodemus agrarius, assembly GCA_964023405.1. Taxonomy (NCBI): domain Eukaryota; kingdom Metazoa; phylum Chordata; class Mammalia; order Rodentia; family Muridae; genus Apodemus; species Apodemus agrarius. The sequence continues at coordinate 61,358,637 of OZ030014.1, read as the reverse complement.
CACACACACACACACACACACACACACACACAATCACACACACACAGAGCAGAGAGGGAGGGAAGGAAGGAGAGGAAGATAAATGGAACTTTTAAATATCAGGCAAGATTGATTGCTTAACTGTAACCCCATCACCATGAAGGCTGGAGACAGGGGAATCTTAAGGCTTGCTAGCCTAGCTCCTAATTGAGAAATTCCACCTCAAGGAACAAGGTGGACTTAATAGAGAAAGATTGACATGGTCCTCTGCCCTCCAAGTGTGCACAGCACACAAATACACATATATAAGCACACATATGCTCACACATATATACATATGAATAACAGTAAAATAGTATATAGAAAGAAGAGTGTATAGAAATTATAGCAGAAAGAAAGGCTAGATACCAGAATCTTGATTTGATAATTAAAATGCTAGCATTTTGAAACATTGTATTTTTTGTGTGTTTTTCTAAATTTTAAAAATATTTCCTCATCGTGTATTATTCAGTGGGAATAGAATGCACTGAACGTTAGTGAGGGGTGTTGTTAATGTTTTGAGCCTCTTCACTGTGCACGCAGGAGCAGAGTGCCTTAAACACAGAGAGCAAGGGTGATCCAGCGGCTAGCAATGAGCTTTTAGTTTTTTGTTTTTTTTCTTTTTTGGTTTTTCCAGACAGGATTTCTCTGTGTAGTCCTGGCTGTCCTGGAACTCACTCTGTAGACCAGGCTGGCCTCGAACTCAGAAATCCACCTGCCTCTGCCTCCCAAGTGCTGGGATTACAGGCGTGCGCCACCATGCCCGGCAACCTTTTAGTTTTTTAAGAATGATTTATTTTATGCATATGTGTACACTGTGGCTGTCTTCAGACACACCAGAAGAAGACACCATATCCTATTACAGATGGCTGTGAGCCACCATGTGGTTGCTAGGAATCGAACTCAGGAACTCTGGAAGAGCAGCCAGTGTTCTTGACTCCTGAGCCACTCTTCTCCAGTCCGACAATGAGCTTTAGACTATACCCAGGACACGTTCTCACTTGCTTGACTGTCAGTTCCCGCCGCACTGCTTCCCGTGTGACCCTGAGGCTGTTGTCCCTTTCTCCCCAAATCCTCCACATCCAGCCTCCTTACCCCTTAAACTCCCCAGGAATTTGACTCCTTACATAACGGGAGTGTCAGACCCCTACTTGTGACTCTCAGGAGCATAGATAGTCTACTGACTCTTAAGCATTTTTATGTGTAAAAGATGTGGTTTAATGGATATAGTTGTGTATTTGGATACAGAAGTGGGAAGGTGGGTGGCTCATCAGATAACATGCTTGCCACACATGCAAGAGAACCAGAGTTTGGATCCCCAGAGTCTGTGCAGTGGCAAGGTAGGTGTGGGGATCCAGCCATTAATTCCAGCTTTAGAGAGCAGAGATAAAGGGTCCCTGGGAAAATCTGGCTGCCAAGTCGAGCCATACTATCAAGCTCTGGGTTTAACTGAGATACCCTGCCTCAGAAAGACTAAAGTAGATGATCAATCAAGAAAGATTCCCAAGATGAACCTCCTACCTACTCCCCAACACGTGCACGCGCACGCGTGCACACACACACACACACACACACACACACACCATGTATACATAAAAAGAAAAAAATTAAAAATTTCCAGATGCAAAACTATTGAGTGCTTCAAAATATCAATCTCCCCTTTCTTTTCCAAACTGTTGTTTCCTGTCGGGTAGATTGCCTTGTGATTTAAGAAAGTCACATGGAACTAGAGCTTCCCTGGCTCTTGAGTTCTGAACCACCTGAAAATCAAAACAAGGCTCTCTCAAAGGCTGGTGGGCCATGACAGGGAGTCATGAGAAGACATTGGGAGGAAGTAAATAGAGATCTGTTTGAGGCTCAAGTTACGGCAAGAAAAATTAGAACTGGCTGAAAAACTTAGTGGGGAAGATGTTGTGAAACATCCCAGAATGCCTTGCTTAGTTAGAGGCAAATGGGAGGGCTGGTGGAAGGCAGAAAACTCATTTGTATGGCATGGTGCAGGGTACACAACACCTCCACACATGATATGCTAAGACAAATAGCACTTGTGCAGGCAGATATGATCGCAGTCTCCATCTCATTAACCCAGGAGCCTGTCTCTTAGACGTTGCTTTACAATAAGCTGGGATCATGGCTAGAACTCAGATGGACCTGCTTCTATGTTAGTATTCCTTCATGTGCTGGGAAGGAAAGAGAAGCAAAGGCTCTGGGTTGCAAGAATTGGTTGGCCCTGAAAGCTCGCTTGCTGCCCCGTCTGTCTCTCAGGGGCTACGTTGCCTAAAGAATGCAATTATTAATAACCTTGGGCACAGCTAACCACTCCTTGTTCCTCTAATTATAGATATGCAGGAGCATCCATACCTCTTTGGTTTTGGAGTTTGATAAACCATTTGGGTGTATGAATATAAACAAAGTTTTCTGACAGGTGCAGTTATAAATCCATGAATATTAATGTCACACTTTGTTACCCAACGTCCCCATTTAAATCTTCAGACAAGTTCACGACAGGACTACTAGGTTTGTGGTCAAAACCAAGTTGGACTCCCCAGCTCAGGGCGTAAATGGTCTTCTCAGACGGCATGTGGAATCAGAATCTCCCAAGGCACATGCATGAAGGGAGAGGAAGTACAAGGAGACTGCCAGAGTGATACTCAATTTCATTCTGAAGAGTGTGTTTTTACAAAAATGAGAGAGAGAGAGAGAGAGAGAGAGAGAGAGAGAGAGAGAGAGAGAGAGATTGAAGAGGAATACTAGGCTACAATATAAGGGGAGAATCATTCACTCACCCTGGAAAACATGCAGACAGTTCGATGGAAAAGAATCAGGCACCTGTGGACACAAGACTTTAAAGTTTGACAAACAAGTGTGTTTAATAAACTCTGATAGCAGAAACCAGGCTCTGCCAAACCAGCTTACCAAGAAATGGACTTGTTACCAGCCTCAAGCTTCGTGGGAGGACTGGGAGTGGGGTGTGTCTGAAGAAGAGCCCAGGCTCAGCATCCAACCCCTCTCCCTGCTCTTAATACTTCTGTGGGTTTATCGTGGCCATAAGGCTGTATCCATGCATAAAACTCCAGTCATGGCTGCATATGCATGTAGCCCCAACATAGTGCAGCAAAGACAAGCAGATCCTGAGAGCTCGGTGGCCAGCAGACTAGCCAAAAGAGCAAGCTTCCTCCTTTTCAACAAGAGATCCTGTCTCAAGGAAGTAGGATGGAGACAAGTCACTTAACATCTGTCCTGGTCCTACATGTGTGCATGCACCATACACACACAGAGAGAGCACATACCCATATGCACACATGAACATATATACATGCACAAATACACATGCATGCATCATACACAGAGAGAGCACACACCCACATACATACATGTACTATACACATGCACAAACACACATGCACATACACACATGCATGCATCATACACAGAGAGAGCATACACCCATATACACACATATGTACACATACAGGCATATTCACACATGCATGTACCATTCACAGAGAGAGAGAGCACATACCCATATACACACATATGTACATATATACAAATAAACATACACACATGCATGCACTATACACACACACAGCACACACCCATATACACACCTATGTATATACACATATGCATATACACACATGCACATACACACATACATGCACCATACACACACAGAGCACATACCCATATACACACATATGAATATACACACATGTACCATACACACACAGAAAGAGTATACATCCATATACATATATGGGCATACACACATGTATGCACACATACATATACATGCACAAATGAAATTAAATAGTGACAATGAATTAATCTCTTGATTTGATAGTAATTCAAAAAGAATAACTAAATGAAGCCTTATAAATCAGAAATATAGAATTAATATATATTGTAAAACAAAAATATTAAATTAAGAATCAGGAAATGTTAAATAACAAACTCAAAGTGTTATATGTATTTCAATAACTAATCTTGGAGAGATTCTTTTAGTTTGACAATGAGGAGAATCAATCCATAGTGCCAATATTGGAAAGGAAAGGAGTACAGATACTAATGAGTCTTATTTTAATTTTAAAGAAAATGCAACACCCAATAAATGCCACATAGCTTAAAAAAATATGTTAGACTTTGCCAATTTTCTAGAACACATATAATTTGCAAAGAAATAGAAAAATGGAACCGACTATCAACCTGTGAAGAAATCAGAAACAGAACTAAGAAAGTGACCCGCACAGAAGGCTTGAAAACAGACTGGCCTACAAATGAACTTCAGTGACCCTCAAACCCAGAGAATCTCCAGGCTATTTAAAAATCCGGCATTGTGAGGATGTTGTAGTGTTAACAGGAAGGTGTAACCAAGATAAATCAGAGGCAAGCCATGGACCATGGGCGTATATGCATACATATGTATTTAAGTACTCAATAGATCTAACTTGGTGGCTTATTAAAGAAAATGCACCATATAAAATCAGTTCAAATTGCCCAAATGTAGGCAGTTTTCTTTCTTTCTTTCTTTCTTTCTTTCTTTCTTTCTTTCTTTCTCTCTTTCTTTTTTCTTCCTTCCTTCCTTTCTTCCTTTCTTCCTTTCTTCCTTCCTTCCTTCCTCCTTCCTTCCTTCCTTTCTCTCTCTCTCTCTCTCTCTCTCTCTCTCTTTCTTATTCTTTTCTAATGTATATGGATGTTTTGCCTGCATATTCGTCTGTGTAGCATATGAATGCATGGGACCCTTAGAGGCCAGTTGCTGTGATAAACACCATGAGAAAAAGCAATCAGGGAGAAAAGGATCTAATTTAGTTTACACCTGAGATGAGTTCTTTAGCTGAACACTCGCACAGAGGTCAAAGTGCAAGACCCGGGTACTGAGTGAAAACTCAGTCTGGAGCTGGCATAGTGGCCCATATCTATAGTCTCCGCAGTCCCGAAATTGAGGCAGGAGGATCATGTGTTTGAGGACAGACTGGGCTGCATAATGAGCTCCAGGCACGCCTGGGTTACACAGCAAGATCCTGCCTCAAAACCTTACAACAACCACCTCCCTGTAGTATGCTATAGAATGAATCTTTTCAACTAAGTCAGTGGTGATACCGGAAGCTCTCCTAAGTCTTTTCGTTGTTCAAACCGGAGAATGAGAAACTGGGAACGTGCTATTAGCTCACACCGACTGTCAGAAGGTCCATATGACTCTATCTTCTTACCTCCTGTTCAACAAGGGAAAGGCTTCCTGGGTAGGGCTCTGTCCAGCTTCCTCTGCTTTGAAAGACCTTCGGGCCGCGCTTCCCATTGCTTCCACCAGTAGGCGCTCAGCCGGTGTAACAGCCTCCTTAGCTCCCCAGGCTCCCTTTGGAGCCTCAGCCCCAGGGAGATGAAGCACAGGCTTGGGTCCCTCCAGCAGCCCTGTGTTCTGAGTGCTCTCACCTTGACCTTCAGCTCCAGATGATGCGGCACAAGGACTACCACTGTGTGAAAAGATAACGGAAAAGCCCAATAAATTCAGCCTATAGGGAAAGAGTAAGACATAACATAGCATAAGGGAGAATAAGACCTTTGATTACAGCCCTCCTAGGCACCGTCACCCCAACCAAGATTTTTTTTTTACAGAGTCATCTGGGTGTTTTGGGAGCATTACCCAATCCAAGCCCTTCATTTGCAGTTTGCTATTTAGTTAGTCCTGTAAACAGAAAAAACTATAAACAGTAGTGGAGAGCACAGCATTTTCTCCCAGGGGTAAACACTGCCTGGCTGCACCCGTTTCTATCTCATTCCTTGGACTGTGGCTGGTTGTTCTCCTAGACCCGTGCTTCGGTACTCCCGCCTCAGGAAAAGAATGCAAAGCCAAAAAGGAATTTTAAAAGCTCAAAGGAGAGCTAAAATAAATTGCTAACTGCTTGGCACCCTCGGCGTCTAAAGCAGAGCGCTGAAGGTAGCCGAAGGCCCGCTGGGGGCGGGGTGTGCTTTCTAAAGTTCCAAGGCTTTACAGGGTGCGTCGTCTTCCCAACCATGGTGTGCACCTGAGAGTTTTTCCTTCTGCTTAAATTCCTGACTCCCCTGTCTCCAACACCCAAGTGCAGGCTCGAATGGAGATAAGCAATTAGTGGTCACATCCCCTTCACCCCCTTCCAACTATGACAGTTCCTCAGTCTTTCAAATGAATGTTACACTTTGGAAAAGCGTTGATCTATTATTTGGTACAATGTCTCCCAACTTTGGTTTGCCCTGTGTTTCTCATGATGAGAATCTGTTACGGCGGCTGGACAAAGACACACAGAAGAGACCTTGCTGCCTTCTCTCATGATGTCGATTTTCCTATTACTGGTGAGTTTTGCTTCTACTTAATTGGACTCCTGCAAAAATTGCAATTATGCAAATGCCTTAGCTCTCGGTCCCATTAAGCAGTACTGACTGCTACCACATACAGGCAAAATAATCCAATTGACTTTGAAGAGCATGCACCTAACAGATATAAGTGAGCTGAATTATTTCCTAGACACTGGATGGATTCCAATTTTAACTAACAGCAGCAGGTATTTACGGAGGACTTACTCCCTGACTCTCTAAACACTTTGCCTGCAGAGGACCCTTAAACCTCCATAGACTCTGATGAGATAGAAGCCCCTATTATTCCTGGAAAGTACGCTGTAAAGAAGTTAGAAATTATACAAGGTCCCCACTCAGCTAACAGGGCAAGACCAGAATGAAACAAGGAGGAAAATCTAAATCCTGGACTTCAGTGTTAGAGTGTCCATCAGTTCACAATCAACAGCTCCTGCCGCAGTGGCGGCGCGTGCTGATTAGAGCCCTCCCACTCCACCTGAAGACATGGCATAGTTATAGACACCGCTGCGTGACAGTAAGCTTCCACGGGTGGTGCTAAACGTGAAACATCCATTATCTAATCCTTACAGCAGTTCTATCTACAGAGAAGAAACTGGGGCTCAGAAAATAACAAGTAGTAAGGGCTCAAGAAAACCTGCCGACATTCCTTCCATTATACAGACATTTTGAAAAAAAAAAAAAACGGCATGTTCTTAGCCAGAGTGCACTCAACTGAGTTTTGCCCTGATTTTGTAAAACCAGAAGTTTGGCTGTAATCATGAATGCGAGCTTTTAAAATATTTTTATTTTTATCTTATGTGTATGAGTGTTTGCCTACTCATATGTTTTTGCACCACATGTGCAGTACCCACAGAGACCACGAGGGGGTCCTCTGGAGCTGGGTTGAGAGCCACTATGTGGGAATGGAACCCAGGCCGTCTGCGAGCTCAGCGAGTACTCTTAATGGCTGAGCCGTCTCTCCATCCCTTGAATGTGATTCTTATTTCACCTCGTGCCCCGGAGTTTTTTTAATAAAATACAACTTGATGTGAAAACGTCAAACCAATTCCTCTCACAGACTGTTGCTTGGCTGCTGAGTCTGAGCAAGGACGCTTTATTGTTGGCTAATTTTAAAAGAATGATGTTTAAATGAGGGGACCCTATTTGTTACCATCGTTCCAACTCATCATTTTTACGAAAATTGATATTAACAACACTGGTATGTCCATTTTAGGTAGCAAATGGAAAAAATATTATCACATTAGCGTCAAGCAGCACATGTTTAAGTTGCAGGTATAGGAACCCTGTTCGTTCCTACAGGATAACTCTCAGTTTTCCAGCATGTCTGATGGAGAAGATGGAGAAGATCTGACCTATTTGTAGTTAGTGTGACTAATTCTTTCTACAAGCGCCCACAGTATAGACGGTGATATCAAAACAGAGTATCTGTGGAGGAATATGGGATCACTTTGCAGTCATCGAGTAGTTGTTCAATAAGTTGATCAATTAATTGCATGACAGAATCTTCTGTAAGAAAAGTGTATAACTGGGCTCCACTTCCTAGGGTTGCTGGGGTTCCTGCTTCCTAAATGGAAACAGACAGAAGTGTAGCTCAAATGGAACATTCCAATGATTTCTACAGCCAAAAATACAGAAAAATAATGTGTATATTTGTTCAGCTGGGTTGCTTTTAGAAAGTAGACATGTTTGAAATTTTGAAATTAGTTGCATGCAACAAAACATACTTGTTTAAAGTGGAGACAGTGTTATCTTATTATGTATTTAAAAGAGAAAAGCATATTTTCTACAGGTTTCCTGCTATGAAATTTCAATTCCTTCTCATCTCTGAGCCTTCGATAGTTACCAAATATGACCACAGGGGGGCAGTGCTGAATCGTACTTCTGGTCCTCAAACCCACAGCTGAACAAACGCTTGTGCTCCTTCCCTGGGGGAGCGATGAAGTGACCTCTCAGGCATTCATGCAATGCATGTGAAGTGCGGTATGAGGAATGGGTTTTGTTTTTTAATTAGTCACAGCCCCCAGAAGTAAGGGCAGTGAATTCCTGTATTCTCATCAGAAGCCAGTTCTCCACTAGAAGATTGTCTGATGAAAGAAAGCTATACCTTACTACTTTCTTAAAATTTCTGTGTCAGACTTGAAGGAGCCAATGACCTCCTGCAAAGCTGCATTTTTTTTTTCTCTCTCTCTCTTCGCTTCTGGGGAGAAGTGCAGGAGCGTCCACTCAGAGACTTGAGAAGGAAGCTGAGATATCTTTGGAGGATTGCAAAATCCCGGGGAGGATGAGGAAGTTGGCTGAGAGCGATAAACAGCCCCTCCCATCCTGTCCCCGTGTCCTCTGCTAGCGCGCTGTGCAGCCACCCTGTCAGGTCTGCGACAGATCGGCGATGTGGCGAGCAAGAGTTACTTGTAACTTTAAATAGAATATGTCCCCGCGCACACAGGGAAGAAACAGAACAAGATATCAGTGGTGGAGATTAAAACATGACCCCAGCTCCCTCTAAGCTCTGCTATGACCAGACGCAGGGAGCGGACAGCTAAGATGTTGGTATGCCCACTTAGGGGAGATCCGCATTCTGAGAGTTCATTGGCAGGACCGGGTTTGAAATTGAGAGAGATTGGAAGGGAGGTTAGAGTCCTGGAACAGTCAATAAAGCATGGTGAAGCACGCCTGTCCTTCATTACCAGGGGATAGAAGCAGCCTCCCTACGCGTCCTAACCACGACCTCCACTCACCTGTCATGGTGTTTCACTCTTAAAGCAATGCTTTAAAGTGAATATTTTCCCATCCCCAAACAGAATGGACTCCATAGCTGGGATGGTTTGTATATGCTTGACTCAGGGAGTGGCACTATTTGGAAGTGTGGCCTTGTTGGAGTGGGAGTGGCCTTGTTGGGGTGGGTGTGTCACCGTGGGCGTGGGCTTTAAGATCCTCATCCTAGCTGCCTGGAAGCCAGTCTTCTGCTAGCAGCCTTCAGATGAAGATGTAGAACTCTCAGATTCTCTTGTATCATGCCAGCCTGGATGCTGCCATGTTCCCCTAATGGACTGAACCTCTGAACCTGTAAGCCAGCCCCAGTTGAATGTCCTTATAAGAGTTGCCTTGGTCATGGTGCCTGTTCACAGCACTAAAGCCTTAACTAAGATGGTAGCCTAGCATGGTGATGTTTGCATGTAATTCCAGCACTTATGAGGCAGAGGCAGGGAGATCAGGATTTCCAGGTCAGCCTGGGCTACATAAGACCCTATTTTTAAAAAAAATAAAATTTTAAACAAATGCTCATAATAATGAGCCAGTGAATGCCAAAGCCTTTGCCCTTCACTCTGCTCTCGCTCCTATTGAGAATCTTCAGTTGGTCGAGTATCACACCCATAATTTTATTTGCACCACAGTAGGTGTCTTGCCACATACTGCTACTATTCCCGTTTTGAAACTGCAGCAGCTACAGCACAGGTAAAGAAACTCATACGAGGTAAGAGTCAGAAACCCATGTGGTCAGATTCCCAGCCAGAGCTCCATCTATGGCATCCCGCGGCCCCCAGTAGACGCCCAGGCTTCAGTTGTTACTAATCCTTGGACCAGAGGTCTAAACTGCCAAAAGAGAAAGAAAGGGTTTGCCTTCCCTGCAGTGGTTGTAGGATTAGGTAACTCTTGATTAGAACCTATTATTTGCTGGGTTCATTGTTTGTAGAGATTTGCACATGCGATATCAATTTGTTCTCACAATTGTCCCAGGAGAAATGCTTGACGTGATGATTGGGTGGGAAACCTGTGCCAGAAAGCTTGCGTCATCTGCCCCAAGACACGCAGTGAGTAAATGTCAGAGGCAGGACGAAAGGGCAACATCTGTTTAAAGGGTGGGGGTGGGGGTGGGGGTGGGGAGTGGAGGGTGGGGGTGGGGGGTGGGAGGTGGGGGTGGGGGTGAGGGGTGGGAGGTGGGGGGGTCTATGAAATGTTTTTGGATGGAAACAGTGTACAAACGTACACAAGATCTACCTATGTAAATAATGGCATTCCTATGAAGAAAAATAAAGAAGGGAGCCGGGTGCTGTGTGGAGCGCAACGCCTCAGAACGTGGAAGACAAGGGAGGAGAATCAGACGCTTGAGGCTAGCCTCAGCTACATAGCTTTTTTGAGACCACCTGCACGAGAGATTAATAATAATACTATAATTAATAATAAATAAGAAGTAGAGTATTTGAAAAGATGCAACATTACACATGTTAATTGTTTTATTATAAAGAAAAATAGGAGTGAGATGTAGCTCTTTATGAAGCGTTTGCCCAGCATTCAGGACGCCTGGTTAGTTCTCTCCCACCACATAAATCAATGACGATACATGTCTGTAATCCCAGCACTTGGAGGCAGAAGTGCAGGGTCTCCTAGGCTACACAGCAAATTCAAAGCTAGCCTGGAATGCATGAGACCCTGCCTCAAAGAGGACTGGCAGTGGAGAGATGGCCAGCAGTAAGGAGCACTGACTGATCTTCCAGATGGCCAAGGTTTAATTCCCAGCACCCACGTGGCAACTAACAACTGCTTTTAACTCCACTGCCAGAAGTTCTGATGCACCCTTCTGGCCTCCCTGGGTATTGCATCCACTTGCTGCACAGACATGCATGCACAACATCTTTTCACATAAAATAAAAGATATTAATTTATTTAAAAGAGTACCTGCTGCCCTTGAAGAGGATCTAGGTTGCATTCCCGGTACCTACATAATGGCATACAATATCCATAACTCCTGCTCCAAGAGACCTGGAGCTCTCTCTTCTGCCTTCCACAGACACCAGGCATGTATGCAGTGAATCTCAGTACATGCATGCAAAACACCCATACACGTGAAAGAAAAATCCCTGAAGAAAAGAGGGAAAGAAAGAAGAGACAAATTAACACAATACTGCCCTCCCACAGCATAGGACTGAGTCTAGTATATTAGTCAGGGTTCTTTAAAAACATAACCAATAGGAAGAGTAGATGGATGGGTAGATTTGGTAGATAGATAGATAGATAGATAGATAGATAGATAGATAGATAGATAGATACTTGTTATAACTACTTGGCTTGTGCAAACAATGGAAGCTAAAAAGTGCCACAGTGTGACATCTGCATCCAAGAAGGATGAGGAAAGCTGATGGCTCCAACACAAACCCAAAGGCTTGAGAACCATTAAAATAACTAATGATATAAGTCCCTATCCAAGTCCAAGATCCAACAGCCAAGAACATACAGGTATCTGAGGGCAGTAAAAACCACCCTTCTTCCATCTTAACTGATGGTCTACTGGCCACCCATCAGACCATTACTTTCTCCGGGAAACCCCCTCACAGACATACCCTGAAATAGCTGGCCAACTCTCTGGGTATCTCTTAGCTCACTCATATTGACACATAAAATCAACTGGTGCACCTGAGTACTCCTTGTAAATCGACAAACATTCTTGACCATATTTGACCTTCATACACCTTGACACATGACCTTCATACAGCCTACACTTTGCTAGTTGTTTCTTCCCCACTTTTGATGCTACTACAGGTCTACCTCCCACCTTTCTCTTGATAGTCATGCTTTGCTTGAGAAAAGTCAACTATGCCTAACCTAATTCATATTCAACTGTGAAAATTCATTTAAAAATCCTTAATGGCCCCGATATTTTTAAATTTTATTAATAAATATCACTTGAACCAGTCTGAATAAACCTGAAGAGTAAGCACAGACAGTTACCTTACACTCTGACCGGACACCTGCACAGCCTCCACTTCTGTCACTGTTCTGCACTAGAGTGGGACATTTCTTATAATTCATGATGCTAACAGTGACACATTGCCACCACTCAAAGCTCGCTGTCTAGCCTAGCCTCATTCTTGGTGTTTCCGTCTATACATTTGGGCAAAAAGATCCGATGATGTGCAGCAGCGACCCCTGTCTATCACACGAAAGAGGTTCCCCGCCCTGCATTCTCTGCCTTGCGTAGTCACGTCTCCCTTCCCCGTCACCCTGGAAACCACTCATTAAAACAACTGTCTACATAGTTATTTCCCCCTCTTTTGGAATGTCACAGCTATAATCATACAGATAAGTGGGTTTTTTTTTACTTAATAATATTAATTTAATACTTTTAATACTGCCCTGTTTTTTTATTTGATGGCTTGGTATGTCATTTCTTTTTCTCCTTTATGTACTTGGGCACACTTAAATGCATCTGAGACTAGACGATTGCCTGTGTGTGAGTACGCATGCGTGTAAGGCTGAATGTGCATACATGTACATGTGTGTATAGAGGCCCAAGATTGATATAGAAAAATTTCTTTCCTCAGCCTTCAACCACCTTCTTTGAGTCAGGGTCTCTCCATCAAGCCTACAGCTAGCAGATAGGAGGGTCTCCCTGGGCAACTTGTGTATGGGATCCCCAGTCTCTGCTTTCTGAGGCTGGAGTTGCAGGCAGGCCACCGCTCCCACCCGAATCTAAACTCCCCTCATGTTTGCATGCCAAGGGCTTTAACCACTGGGCAACCCCTCCAGCCTCCTTTTGATGCTGTGTCTGGATCTGCCGCAGTTATTGTCTGTTCTCCTACTAATGGACATTTTCTCTCTTAAGTTCTGTCTATTATGAGCAAAGCTGCTGTAATATAGGTGTGTGGATTTTTGTGGAGACACAAAGTTTTGATTCATGTGGCGGCATATAACAAAGAGTGTGACTGTCTGGCTGACATAAGAAGACAATGTTGAGTTTTATAAGAAATTGTTTAACTCAGTTCCAACAAGGCAATAACCTTTTTTTTTTCTTAATGCTGCTGGCAATGACTCTCATTCCCTGTGGTTTCAAATCCTCGCCAGTACTGGATGTTGAGGGTAATTTGTATTTTGAACATTCCATTAGCTGTCACTCAGGCTGGTCACACAGTCTTAGGAGAAGTTCCTCAACAGCATGACACAGAGCCTCTTCCCAGATGGACCCTGTCATCTGTGTCTCCCTTTAGTGAGGTATCAGCTCAGGGGTTTTACCAAACCTTTATTCGGGTTGTGTATTTTCTCACTGTTGGGTTTTGAGAGTAGCTGCTGTTGTTATACTTGGGGCAACAGGCCTCTCTCAGGCGCATTTCTGCACATAAATCAGTGGCTTCTCTCCTTACTCTCCTTCTGGGATCTCTTGCACCACATTTCTTCATCAAATCCAGGCTCTCATTTGCTCTCAGACCTTTGCTGTTGCAAGTGGGAAGCCATCCCCGCCATCAAGGTCAGCTCACTTTTCTCGTACATGACCTTTGCCTGGCTTTCTAGCTGTGCGTCTTCATCTCCCTTCGACTTTGTTCCTCTATTTGTCTGTTATTTTGCCAAAGCACGTTGTCTTGATTACTGTGATGGTATACAGTTAATATGTCTGAAGGGCAAGAGCTGTCAGTCTTCCAACTTCGCTTTTTGAAATGTTGGGTTGGTTGTCTGAGGTTATATTTGTACCTAATATGCTATAAAATTGCTTCCCTTGGGTTCCTGCTCAGGACTTTCTGCACAAAGAGTGATGCTCTGTGTACACCCGTCTATATCTGCCTTCCACGTTTGATGCTGTGGCATATCTGAATACCTCACGTCTCTGGTGACTCTAAAAAGACTTATTTAATTTCTTTGCACACGGTGTTGAGTCTAGTAATAACTTCTAAGCTCTTAAAATTGTGTTTCCCAAACCAGAAATTTATTTATTTATGTTTTAAAGAAAAAATTAGTTATTAAACTAAACGAGGAAATAACTGGTAAGATCTCAGTTAATGAAACAAAACAATTTAAATGGAAAGCACTGTATTAATGAGGGCTAACTGCAGGGGGCACTCTCCTCTAGGGACAGGGTAAGTATTGATGGCGATGATGGCAGTGTGAGAGCAGACCCCTTCTGTGCAGAAATATAGAAATGGAACAGGACCTGAAACGGACTCACTCCATAGCATGTCAGTGTTGAGGGGACCAGGACTGCATGACTCACATGCATAGATAAACTACATGTGTCTATTTAAATTGCAAATAATGAAAAACATTAAAAGCAAAGATTGAAGCAAATAGAATTTTTTGAATCAATTTCTACAATGGGGGACTGGATAGACGGCTCGGTGATTAAGAGCATGCACTGCTCTTCCAGAAGACCTCAGTTTGGTTCTTTGCACCTGTTCCTTCAGGCAACTGTGAGCTGTGAGCTGCCTGTCACTACATCACCAGGGAGTCGGGAATTTCTTATGGTCTCTGCAAGTATATGGCATGCACACACAAGATACATACACGCAAAATACACACACAACACACACACACACACATATATATACTTTTTAAAAGGGAGAGGAAAAAACATGTTTCCCACAAAATAAATAAATAAATAAAATCACACTAGCAAGATATACCTTCAAAATCCCAGAGGCAAGTTATTTTCATTTATATACATTTAGGCAAAGTTAAAAGAGTTTCAGCATGGCAAGGAACCAAATTTTCACCATCCACATATTTTTTCTTAATAATTTACTAGGGACAATAAAGGCAAATCTCAAATGTCCTCAGGAGTAAAATGAGAGTCAAAGGCCAGGCTCTGAGAGGAGCCAGGAGCGGGAACTGAGGACGTTAGATCCCAGGGAAAAGAGAGAGCATCGGGTCCCATCTCCAGCCCCACCGCCCATGAGAAAAGCTCCTGTTTGGTACACTTCTTACTGATGGAAACTGTGGGACACTTCCTGTGAAGAAAATTCTAAAACTTTCATCATTTAGAACTTTTTAGTCTAAAGCAAGGGTTCTCAACCTACAATCCTCGTGTTGTGGTAACCCCCAACCATAAAATTATTCCATTCCTACTTCATAATTTTGATACTGTTGTAATTGTAATGTAAATATCTGTGTTCTCTGATTATCTTAGGCAATCCCGGTGAGGAACCACTGGTCTAGACAGTCCTTTCTAAAGGCCTCCACACTCCAATGGTCTGTGGGTGAATCTAATCAAGTAATGGTATTGGATGACATCTGCGAGGCAGGTGCTCTGTGCAAACAGATCTCTCTCTCTCTCTCTCTCTCTCTCTCTCTCTCTCTCTCTCTCTCTGTGTGTGTGTGTGTGTGTGTGTGTGTGTGTGTGTGTGTGTGTGTGTGTATGTGTTCTCTCCTCTCCCTCTCATTAAAGAACAGCAAAACAGAATGCTATTTTGAGCAGCAGAAACCCTGCTGTGAGAACGCACACGTGTCCAGCTCTCCAGAGCCCGTGCTGGCTTTCCAGAAGTCTGTCTGCCAGCTTTTCTGTTGTGAACAAGACAGTGAGATTGCTGAAGTCAATAAGACACTTCAGATCAAATAGTTCCAATAGCGGGGCCGTGCGCCTAAACCCAAAGATGTACACCACCAAGAGACCCAGGGCCACTGCCTCTGCTGTAACCTGTGGGTTTTAGAAAACAGTAGCTTGGGAGCGTAAGCTCCTCAGCTGGAGCACAGGCAATGCTTTAGAGCATAGTGTGGACAGACTGTGTGGATGTGGGGACTTGAGGTACGGAGGGACACTTTATATATTCAACTCCATTTTGCTTTGAACCTGAAACTACACTAAAAAAGAGTTTATTAAGAGTTAATTAACAATTGTTTGAAAGCATTTGGTACACAGAACAAGTTCAAATAATGTTCTTTTCTGTCACCTTTTTATTGGCAGAAGAGCATTTTGAAACCATAGGTCGCTGCTGATTTGTAGACTTTACTCGAAGAACTTAGAGGCTGCAAGAGCACACACCATAATGTAAAAACCTGGTGAAATTTTGGAATGGGTCTTCAAAACACTGTGTAATCAGACGGCTGCAATGACTCTTGGGAGGCCACCAGGTCCTTGCAGAGGCTGAAATGTGGACACTTCACCTGAACTGGCATTCACAGGGACTGAAGCACCATCAAGGACAGCAGCTGCTCCAATGTATCAGCTCCTTCTTCTTACTCAACCAAATCATCACCAGCGTAACCTAACTCTGCCTATTGTGATCACAAAAAGCACTAAGGGCCCAAGCTTCCCACGTTATGACCTCTCTGCGCTGAAGCGTGGCGTCAAGACTGAATGCAACTCCAAATCCTTCTAACTGCCTCCTGGTTCTTTTCTACAGCATTGCTCTAGCTGACAACAAATCAGAGAATTGAAGGGACAGATGTCAGGAAAAACTGGGCAGGGGAGGGAAAATGAGACCAGAAAGGGTGAGTTCTACGGTACGGTGGAGGGGAGGAGCCTTGAACACACGTGAACACCACCACTGCTGCAATCTTCCACGGGTGACGCCTAACGGAAGCTCCACATCCCTGAACCAGGGCCATGAAACAGGCCAAGGCTTGGAGAAACCTGGCCTGTAAAGTTGCAGAAAGTGGCTGGAATGACGTCATTACACGCCCTGGAATCCTGAGGTTGGAAAAAAAATGGACAACCTGACCCATTACTGGCCCTGGAGTTTCAAAAATCAGTTAATCCAGAAAAGCAATGTCTATATCGGGTGGAGCCATGTTTTCTTTCCCCCTCTCTACTCTCCAGTACAAAACTGTTCCCAGACCCCACATGGTGGCTTCTCCTGTTCTCCTGCCCTGCACCTTGGGTCTGAAGATGCCAGTAGAGCTTTGCTATGGTCATTTCAAGATCAACCTCTTCTTTCATTTTCTTCCTAATTTGTTTCTTATTGTGCCCAGCTTGGATATAACAAAGCACATTTCTAAAACAAATGAACTAGCCTTCATTATTCGCTTTTTACCTAATCAAGTGGTACCATTAAAGAAATGCAAATTTAAAGACAAAAAGGATCCTAATATTCATGACCATTATATATATATACATATATATGTGTATATATATATGTGTGTGTGTGTGTGTGTGTGTGTGTGTATACATATATATATGTATATGTATATATATATATACACACACACATGCAGACATACATATTTGGCAGCAAAGTAATGAGACTAATATAGTCTTAAAATGCTAGTTCTTTACATTGAGTTTAGAGTGTGCTACATCAGACTATGCTGTTGGGTGTTTGGTTTCATTTTAAATGTCACTACAAGCAAATGAAATTTTGTTAAAGGAAATAATTTCTCCTCCAGGACCTGTATTTGAAGGCCAGTAGACAACTCTATGGTGATATGAAATTAACCAGAAGGAAAAAAAAGAAAAAAATTGCCAAGAGAAGATGGTTTCAGAACGCTCACCAGCTCTGTACCTCAGACAAATGTTCCCTCATTTGAACCTCGTCAGGACAGTCACCCTTCGGCCAAAAAT
The DNA here is from genome assembly GCA_964023405.1 of Apodemus agrarius. Classification (NCBI taxonomy): domain Eukaryota; kingdom Metazoa; phylum Chordata; class Mammalia; order Rodentia; family Muridae; genus Apodemus; species Apodemus agrarius. Next base: position 61,341,011 of record OZ030014.1, on the reverse strand, counting down.
TGGAAATTGCTTATTTTGCCATGCTTTGAATTGAATCAACTGGTCAATGATATAGATGATGAAATATATTTTAGATAGATAGATAGTTATAGATATCCTATATGTCATATATTTTATATAATCATAATGAATTCCTTATTATGTATAATTAATATGTTAAAGAAACAGCCAGTGTAATAGACGAGAGGATAAATTATCCTCATTGGTCCTCCAGCCATTTCCCTCCCCCCACCATCCCTTTCCTCTTCCCAACTAAGCATGTGTCTCAACTTTCATATCTTTTTTTTTTTTTAAGTGTAAACCAATGAATTTTCATAGGGCTCCTTACAGGAGCATCAGCGAGGGACAGTTGTAAGAACATGGCTGTCCACCACGTTAAGAAAACACCTCTTCCTCCCCCAAGAACCATTAACTGCCAGGAACTCCTCAGAGGAGGGCAGGGCCTCCTGAGCCCCTCCCCACTCCACAGTGGAACATTGCTGGGCCAGGTCTTGTGCTGCTATTGTATCCATAATGAGAGCATCTGAGAGTTCCGGTGCAGCAGCTGACATACTCCGGAGACAGCACGCGACTCGCCTCTTCCTCAGGCTTCGACATTCCTCCTGCCTTGTTTCCCAGGATGTTCCTTGAGCCTTGGAGGTTGTGCTATAGACTTTCCATTTAGGAATGAGCCCTTTCACCTATTCTCTTCTCTGTAGCCAATTATGTGTCTCTGTAGTGACCACCGCCCACTGCAAAGAGAAGCATCCCTGACCAAAGCTGAAAGCAATGCTGATCTACGGTGCGAACGAGCCTATGTAGAACGCAATTGGACGGGTACATCATGCTCGTTCAGAAAAAGCAGCAGCAGCAGCTTCTCTCCGCTGGAGCCTGGGACCTCACTGGCAAGAGGCTTTGGAGCCAGGTTGACAGTATCAGCTATGAAGTCTTCCTGCAGAGCAGGCCTCAAATCCAAACAGACGGTGAATGGTTGCTCCTGTAACAGTTACGTTACTGTTGCAAGATCCATGAACAGCTGGTAAGACTGTGGATGACAGTTCTCGAAGAAACCTGAACTCCACCTTCCAGCACCATGAAAGCCGGCCAGTAGAAGGATGCTTCCAGCCCAGGTGCAGCTTATTAAGAAGGTGAATGGCCCCAGATATTTTGTAGGCTTCTTAATCTTTTTTCTGTTTGTGACCCCTGAGAAATTTTTATGCGACCATGAGTATATGAGTAAATAAAACAGGTTTACAAGCCAAACTTTTACTAATAAATCATAAAGATTCTTATTTTAAGACAGTTCCTCGATATTCACATAATTGTATCATTTATTATTAAAGATGAAAAAAGTTGTGTTAGCAAATGTGATGGGTTTTGTATGCTTCATTTACATAAAGGATTCAATCTTGGCTAATTAGTTGGCATTGAAATATATAACTTTTCAGATGTTATGTACTAAAATCCTCAGCCATGGGTTTGTGAACAGGTTTATAGCACCAGGCATGGAATTCCCCTGTGTAGAGCAGGCCTCAAATCCAACCTGAAAGTAATTGGTTACTCCCCCTTCTCCCTCCCCCCCTAAGAGTCATTCCACTATTGTGTCTATAGGAGCATCTTCCTGGCAGATACACAAGAATTTCAGTGACATTCTCATGCAGTAGCCTGCATAGCTCCTTCCCATCTAGCAGGGACGGAGCCTCCAGCTCAGTCCAGATTTAGTTCTCTGTATCTTGCAACCAAAATGTGTGCTATCTTCAGCAATAGGATCTTATCATTTAGTTCCGAGGGGCAACCAAGAGGAATTTGGAGTGGTCCCTCCATCTAGGGTCCCCTGAACAAGCGTCCCATAAGGAGGAAACCTATACCTAGCACTGGGATTCTTTTTTATTGAGTAACTCATGGCTTCTAGAAGCTATATTATCCAACCGTGCAGAATAGCTCTCTTCAAAATCTATTTTAAAAAAAAAAATGTATTCATAAGTGACTTACAAAGGAATAAATTTTTGTGTGGCATTTTCAAAATACACCCTTTATTTTGGGTAGCCCTCCCCTCTCCACTACCCCATCTCCCCGTCTCCCACCCCTAACCCTACTTAAACCTTTGTATCACCAGTATTTTCCCGTGTCGTTTTATAGCATCTATACTCTTGCCTGTGTCTTAAAGCATTCCCCTAAAGGCCCCCTCTGGCTTCCTTACCTCTACTGATATTCCAGGTTAAACATACAAATGTAAACTCTTGAAGCTAGAATCTAATGAAAAAGATCATGTGCTGTTTGACTTGCAGGGCCTAGGTTCTCACTCAGTGAAACGTTTTCCAATTCTAGCCATTTACCTGCAAATTTCAAAACCTCATTGTGCATATGTAGCACATTTTGTTATCTGTGCAATTCATGGACATCTAGGCTCACTCATTTCCTAGCTGTTGTGAATATAGAAGAGACAAACATGGGTGAACAGGTATCTCTGAGGGGGGATGTAGACTTCCTCTGCCCAGGACTGGCATAGCTGGGTCATATCCCAGTTCAGCTGTAGTCTTGAGAGGTCCCACACTGATTCTCACCATGCCTGCAGCCATCCACACTCTCAATAACCGTGAATAAAGCAAGCTCCACGGTGCCCACATTCTCTCCAGCGTTTTTGCTGCCTTCAGATCTCCTGACGACACTCACTCTGACATGGGTGAGCAGGAATCTCAAAGCAGTTTTCATTCACATTTTCCTTATGGGTAACTTTTTTAAAGGTTAACTAGCCATGTGTATTTCTTCTCTTGAGATTGTTCAGATCTACAGCCTTTTTTTTTTTTAAAAAACTGGGTCATTTGATTTCTCAAGGCTTAGTTCAGAGAGTTTGGGAGCATTCTTCCCTTCTCCATGTAGTGAAGTAATTAAAGAAGCACTAACTAGTTACCTAGCTGAGCGGTGGCGGTGCACGCCTGTAATCCCAGCACCGAGGAGGCAGAGGCAGGCGGATCTCTGAGTTCAAGGCCAGCCTGGTCTACAGAGTGAGTTCCAGGACAACACTTGCTTTGGTTTCTTGGAGGCCTGATAGAACTCAGTTGTAAATCTCCATCTGGATCCACCAGAACTTTTGTTCACTGACAGACTTTTCATTATAGCTTCAATCTTATTTCCTGTTTATCTCATCTTGGTTTACTTTAGAGACATCATGTACAACAACAACAACAACAAAAAACCCTATCCATTTCTTTCAATACAAGTTTTTAAGGTTTATCCTTAGTTATCTAAATTTTATTGGTATCTACTGTAATGTCTCTTTATCTCAAATATTATTAATTTGGGTCTTCTGTCTGTTTCTTTTGGTTAATTTGGATTATCATTTTTTGCTTTACTTTTTTAAGAATAGATTATTTGTTTCATTGATTTTTATTGTCTTTTTCCCTTTTCTAGTTCATTGATTTTTTTGCCCTGATATTAAGAATCTCTTTCCACAGATATGTCTGGCTTGATCTTGCTTTTCCAATGCCTTGTGTATCCATTGTCCTAAGTGTCTGCCATCACAGTATGGTTCTTGTCCTCACCTGCTCACCTCACACAAAATAGCTAGCTTGCCCTGATGTGGAATTCTGAATAAGAAAAAACCTGAGGTTTAATAATGATACTCCATAGTTATATTTGCTGTTTAAGTATAATTATTATGTTCAAGGTAACTATAAAAAATATACTTTTTTTCTCCATAGTCATAGTTCAATTACTTTCAAAGGTTCCAGGTGGCAGATATTGATAATTGTCACTACAACATCTATTCTTTTGGTTCTCTTTTAGAAAAGAGATTAACTAGATGCTGAACTGTGCAATCCAAACTATATTCCTTAGTCACCTTTACAGAGGCCAGGCTATATGATTAGATTCTGACCAACGTGAAGGAAGGAGTGGGGGAAGAAACAAGAATGGGCAGCTTACTATTCACAAAGACAAGGCTACAATGTAACAGAGGCTGGAGGCCTCCGGGACTCACTGCAGTGACCATTCACAGGTAATGCTGTTGAGAACAGGGGTACACTGTGTGTCGGACACACCCAACACGTTGCAGCTTCCACAGTGAGGCGTTTGTGTTGTTATTGTTACTGTTTATTTTATTTTTTTGTTCTCTTTGGGTGGAGAGTTGCAAGGCAGGAGGGAGGATATTACTGGAGTGGGAGATGAGTGGGATTGGGTGCGTGATGTGAATTCAGAAAAATGTCAATCAAAAATTTTTTTAAAAAAAAAAAAGGTGAGCCTAGTCACTAGCCTTCTCCCTATTCCTGTTCCCGCCTGTCCTGTGAAGAACACACTGGGGGCCTAAGCCTCCATCTCAGACCACAAGATGGAAGCCAAGAGCTGAGCCAGACAGAGCAAGAAAGAACTCAGGACCTCTGAGGGACTTCACTCGAACAATTAATCAGAAATAAGTATTCTTCTTATTGGCCTACTGATATTTTTTGCCTTTGTCACAGGGTAAAATTTGTAACTTGGTGACATAATTTTCCTCGAAAATCTTAGGTTACGGGAGGAACTCTTGGAGACACTGCTGAGGACTCTCTTTTTCTGTAGTAAACTGTGACTTCCTCTTGTAGACACAACTTTCAGCATCATAAACTAGGTGAAGAAGACTTAAACCAGAGCAACAATCTCAGGCTGAGTGCTACTCAGAGCACTGCTTATGGGAGATTTTACTTTCTTAGTTAAGTCTCTTCTCACGCTTCCTTGAACACACTTGAGATGGGTCCCTTCTCTTCATCCCTCCATCAAAATTACTTTTTTTCAGAATCAGCAATGGCTTCGCTTTAAGGAAATCCAGAGGCTGGCCACCCTCCATTCTGTCTGGTGTACTCCCATGTTTTCCTCGAAGGTCTGCGCTTTGTTTGCAGAGCCCCTCCCTCTCCTGCATCGGCCCCACCCTTGCCGGTTCCTCATGCAGTCTTTACATCATCGCCCTGGCCACGTGGAGCTCCGGCAGATCTCAGACATCTCTTCTAATTTTATATCCTTGACTCTCTTCACCAGCCTCGTAGCGTTCCTTGTCACACGGACACTGAAATTCCAAAATTGTATTTCCTGCCAGCTAGACCGTGAACCTTTTTGAGGATGGATCATTAGCTGCTTCGTTGCTGAGATATTTCAGCTTGAAAACGGTTCGGCGCATACTGGCGCAGCAAATGCACTACCTGCTGGATGAATGCGTAAACAACTAGACACCGCTTTGCTTAACTCGTCCTGTTAAAGTGTCTAATATTTACTTCTAGCTTGACAGTCCAGTGAGGGGGCAAGGAAAAAAGCCAGACGCTCGCTTAGCGTGTGAAGTAGATAGGGGGGAAATTCCAGCTCTAAATTTTGAGGGCAAAGCCAGCCTGGTTCACTGTTCTGCCAGTAAAGTGGGGTTGGGGAGGGAGGGTGGTGGCATTGTCCTGACTTGGCTTTGAGAATTGATAGCTCTGCAAAATAGGAAATGATATGCCAAAGTCAATAACGGACTTTATTTTTTTTAAATGAATGTTTCTTGTATTTGACTCTTCTTGCTTGTGAATTCTAGTTCCCCAACACAAACTTTCAGACTCAGACACAATGCTCAAAGACCAGCAAGGTCTAAGAGAGTTGGGTGCTTGCGTTGCTGAGTGTTCTCAGCTGCCCACAGCACTCACTGGGATGGATGCTCAGGCGCTCTCAAAGGAGAATGCATGTTAAATTGGAAGTGCTGTCAACTAAAGGCGACCTCAGAGCTTATGAGAGCTATATTTACCCCAAATTGAGCATAGGATCATGGTTCTCCTTCTGCAAGCCATCCTGAGAGCACAATCAAGTTTAATCTCACTGTGCTTGGCCTATTATTCTCTAGTGTAGTAAATGTTCCAAGGTTTACAGCGACACGAGTCCTTGTATTCTCTGTGGGTTCTCATTGTTTACTTTCTATGGTGTTTTGAGAATATGAAAACATTTTTACTTCTTGGTCACACAAAACTAGACTCATGGTGCTGAGTTCGGTGATAGTTTCCCAAGACTGTCTAGCAAACCGTGAGAGCTGAAATTTCTTTGTCAGGAACTGTTTGGAAGAGGGCATGAGGTCGAGTTCTAACTGATTAGATGAGGGAGGATTTGTTGAGGGCCCTGAGGAAAAAATGTTCTTGCCTCTCCCATCTCCTAGACACTGGGACAGGTGCCTAGGATATGAGCCAACGAAGGAAGACAGCAAGGAGGTGGTGCATGGGGAACCAAAGACGGGAGCTGAACAGCCTGACGCGTGCCCAGCAATCTCAGACATGCATAAGCTCATGTGCATGCACACACATGTATGCCCACAATTTTGGACATGCACACAGATATATTTTGAGTTGAGGTCTCATTTTATTGCCCAGGCTGGCTTTAACCCCCTGGACTCAAGCCATCCTGCTGCTTCCCTGTTCAAATAGCTGGGATATAGGTACACACATGACATCCAGATAACTTTTATCATTAAGTGGATTGGAATTAGGCTGACAAGTCTCCAAAACTCCAGTCAGCCAACTGGAGCCCTTCAAGCCCTGCTGCTCAGAGCATTGTAATTGATCCAGAAAGGAAGGCGGCCAAGCCTGATAAGAGGAAAGGATTTAGATGATGACATTACCTCAGTCTTCAGAGACCCCATCCTCCCTTTTCTACTTGACTCTGCCCCCCTTAGATTTCATTTATAAGAATGACTTGTGGCTGGGCCTAATGACACATGCCTGCAAATCTCACTCAGGAGGCTGAAACAGGATCAGGAGTTCAAGGTCAGTCTGAACTACACAGACTGTTACACACACACACACACACACACACACACAGAGGCATGCACAACAAGTAAATGGAATGAGTGTTAACTATTTTGGTTTTTGTAAAACTATAGGGCTCAAAGTTCCAGAAATGTAAGATTTAAAAAAAATTCTGAAGTAGAATAATCTCATGAACAATAGGAGTCTAATGTACAGTATGAGAACTTTAGCTATAATATATGGGAGACTAGTTATTTTCTAAAATATTTGGGAGCATATGTACATATGTGTCATAGACATGCATGTTCACATGTATGTGGACACAAACGTGTGGATGTGCATGCACGTGTGTATGCTTGCGGAGGCAGCCCGAGGTCAAAGCCAGGAGTCTTTCTTGATCGTTCTGCACCTTATATACTGAAGCAGGGTCACTTACCAAACTTGGAGCTTGCCATTTCAGACGGTCTAAGCAGACTGCGTACTCCAGGGAACCCTGCACCTGCCTCCCTTACGCTGAAACGAAAGGCAAGCTGCCACATTCACTCGGTGTTTGCAAGGGTTCTGGGGAATCTCAACTCTGGTGGGCCTCAGTCTTGCATGGAAAGCACTTAACTAACAGAGCCATCTCTCCAACCTAAAAGAGCCTAGCATGTCAGAGGTCTGCAGAAGAGCAGCAGATAAAAAGAGTTGGGCATCTGAAGAGAGAAAAAAATGGCTCAGGCAAATACAGAGGCTGGCAAAGTCCAAAGGTCCGCTGACAGCCGACGGGGCCCCAAGGGAGTCGCTGTGTACTTCTAGTTTAGATTGAGATGAGTTTAAGAGGATTAGGAAATAAATGGTATCATTATCAAGTATCTGGGCATCATGTGGACCAGTGAACAGATATTAGCCACCATGACCTTCCATCAATAGACTTCTGGATCTAAGCCAACGAAAGGCAGAATCCCGAGACCCACACAATCACCAATGAATGCATCTATCCTTGACAACTGCTCATGGCCCGGGCTCCAGTGGAGATGAGGGCAGAGCAGGAGAAGGGACAGACCTCCTTGCTGAACCTGTCCTTTGAGCTGGGGAGGAAGGAAGATAGATACATGAGAGCAGCCATGGTAGCCTCCTTTACCGTGGAACTCAAACCATAGATCTTGACATTTACAAGTGAAATAGAGAAAAGTTAAAAGGCAACATACAGGCTCAGAGACTTTTATGTCAAGGGTCTGGGGATTCTGCAAAGGGAGAGAGGCTCGTGAGAATGGCACTACAGCTCTGTGGTTTTTCTAGAAAGCAGGGGCCACGGTGTTTGGCCACAACGAGCTACTGCCATTCCCTTCGAGTCTTAACATTCACAAATGCAGAAAATCGAGGAAATAACACAATAGAAACAAAGTAGGGGAAGAGACTCTCTTACCAACTGGAATTTTACAAACCACAGAATTCTCTGCTGGCAGGCTAATGAGGCCCACAATGAAGATTAAACCTATGGTCTGGGCTCATTGGCACTGACATCAAATATCCCATAAATGCTCAAAAATGAAAATAACAGGAAGAAAAAAAAAAGGAGAAAAATCTCTATAGAAGTTCCAAGCACAGTAAAAAGAAGATCACCAAAGGAAATTTTGAAGCTAGGTCAGCACTTTGTAATGGGAAGCGAAAGAGAGATGAGGAACTGACTATTTCAACAGTCAAGAAGAGGCTCTGTAGGAGAAAAGGCACCAAGCGTGGACTGAGTACATTTCTCTGGGATATGCCTAATGATAACAAAGTCTGTATCTGCAGTCTGTTGTCTAGGCTACAATCGTTTTCAGGCCATCATATGGACCACGTAGCATAGGAAACCCAATCAGAGGCAAGAAGACTCAGCTATTGCTTGGTTGTGAGCCTAAAGCTCATGCCAGCACCGAGTTAGGGAGAACACCCAGCGATACCACAAGAGCTGCACACCTGACCAGCAATATCCTGTTTTGAAAAAACTGAAGAGAAGTCAGTTAATTGCCATCATTTGAAGATCAAATCTGGTTACTACCTTCTAGGCTGAAAATCTTCTTTTTCCTAATTAAGATCCTAGAAATCTTCCAAAGGGGATGTGTGCCCTCCCCCAGCCCCATCCTACCGGAGAATGCAGCTCTTTGCCTTGTACCACATCAGGGAGACAATAACCAGTGTCCTGTTCTTCGGTTTGTGGAAATGGTGCCTTGTTTCCTGACTGCTTTTAGAACTATGGCAGGTGGTAGAGAAGTTGGAAGCAAATGAGTTGGAACAGGGTGATAAAGCAGAGGAACGGTACCAAAGGGAAAAGCCCATGCTTGCTTCTCTCTCATTCCCCCTTCCCAAACACAAACTACAGAGAAGCTCAAACACAAGCTTTCTTTTCACTTTTCCAATAAATCTGTTTGTAATTCCTTCCACTGAAGTTTTTCAAACCCTGTTGGTTTATCTTAACAGGTGGGAGGGATTCCCATTAGAAAAGACACATTGGAGAGCCCTAGTCAATAACTCCTGAGCAGAAGAGCACAGGTCACATCTCTCTGGACAGGCCACATCCAGTACATTCTGTGCCTTAAGACAACTCCAGTTCTGAAAAGGACAAGATGGGGTAGCTGATGTTTGTCACGCAAAGGTAAGTGATGAGAGGGGATGGGGACCTCTGGTGACAGGATGGGCTGCTCTAGGCAACAAAGAAAAGATCACCCGGGCATTTAAAGAGTTAAGTCAAGATGATGGAGGAAAAAGAAAAGGAATGAGCTGAGACCCCATGTACGTGAGACCGAGATGGCCCATTGCACAGTTGTGACTCCAGATCTCATGCTTCATGCCATCGAGTGTTTTAGATTTTTTATTATTGTTTTAAAATTATGTGTATGTGTGTCTGTCTGTGTATGTGTGAGTTCAGATGCCACTGGAGGTCGGAAGAGGGTGTTAGACCCTTTTTAGCTGGAGTCATGGGTGGTTGTGAGTCATCAGATCTGCGTTTCTGGGAACTGAACCAGGTTCTTCTACAAGAACAGTACATGCTCTCAACCACTGAGCCATTCCCCCAGGCCAGTGGAGCATTTTAGATAATGTCGCCTAGGTGAGTTATATTCTGACTCCCCTTCTTACCAGACCATTCTCATCTTAAGGAACTCACTTCCTCTCCAAAGATGGAGACCTTTGACCACATTACTCAGGAATGCTACGACAGAAGACAGTTGTATCCTCAGCTAAGTTGGGTGCCCTGGTCATGCCTATGACCCATCCATGTCCTCGATGATGCAGAACTTTAGGTTTATCTGACTCCAAAGAATGCACCTGCCCCTTCAGGTTGTTCCTGGTGGATCTTCCAGCTGCTAGGATTTCCTAAATCCCATTCTTCAGCTGTATCATAGTCAGTATCTGTGGGGTTTTCTAAAGCTCCCCTGGTCCCAGTGTTTACACCATGGGTCCCCACACCCCTCTCAACTACATCCTGTCTATAAAGTTCAGCAAGCTGTGACAAGACTGTGCCACACCACTTTAACAGACTCCAAAATTCCTCCATGTTTTGTGTTCACAAGGCTATAAGGTGAGATCGCTGGCTCCTCTAAAGTTTACCAAGTTCAAATTCTAAACGGAATGCCTCTACAGGAAATTCTTGAAACAGGGGAGAAGGAAGCAAAGTAAATTTCTCATCCTGGTTTTATTTCAAAGACCACAGAGGCAAGAAACACGCTCCACACAGCTTGCTCCTGTCTAGTGCTTTGCCCATGGTGCCCAAACATGGGAGCACTTTGAGTATGGAAAGGTCTTTTTAGGCTGTATGTGGGGTTCCAATCCAGTTGGTCTGTTGTGCTGTCCCTACGTTGATGAATAACTTAGCCTAAAAATCACTGCTAGTTCCCTCTGCAGTGCCTTTAAGAGGCAATTTTTACAATCAACATTCTATGCTGGTCTCTTGCCTGTCACGTATCTCTTCACGATTGTCTTAGAATGGCTCAGTGACTCATTTCACAAGTCAAAAAAAGCCCGATTCCATTTTAGGTAGATGTGAGTAATTATAATTTTTATCACTCCATGTTTGGAAAGTGTGCGGCCTTTTAGATCATTTTCTGGTGAGGCGTCTCATTCGACTCTCACTGCAACCCCTAGCCAAAGTCATAAACTAGCCTTCTCATTTTAAAGACAAAGAAAGTGGGGCATAAAGGGAAGGGACACACAGACAGAAATGGAAGGGCCAGGCCTGGCATTCCTATCTTGTAGGCACCACCCAGTGTGATCTTGTAGGCACCACCCAGTGTGATCTTGTAGGCACCACCCAGTGTGATCTTGTAGGCACCACCCAGTGTGATCTTGTAGGCACCACCCAGTGTGATCTTGTAGGCACCACCCAGTGTGATCTTGTAGGCACCACGCAGTGCTGGCCCCAGCAAGTTCTCAAGCTGCACTATGAGCTGCCATTATTTGCTTTCTGTCATGCTTTTCAGTCTGCAAATGCACCAGGTTTGGGCTAAGGCCTGGGATTCTGCACTTCCAACTTGCTATTAGTGATAGCAGTGCTTCCCTGGTCCATAACACTGGGAGTCGAGTCATAATAAACTCACAAAATGCTACCTTTCAAATCATAGTGAAGAAAACAGTTACATTGAAATGTCTCTTGTCTTCTAGACACTCCTGAGACAATACATATGTGTTCAAGCAAGCCGTCAGAGCCTTGGCTATGACCTCTGGCTAGAATATGTGTTATTGTTTTGGCAGGCAGACCATATCATGCTTGTATCTGGAATCAACTACAGTGGGGTTTCAGCAGCTAGAGTTGCCCCTACACTCCCTCTCCACTGTGTTTCTGGTTCCCTTACACTGGCATGGTTGGACTCACGGGACCGCTGGGACATCTGGCCCTGCAGCTGGCCCAAGCTTCTGAGTCTGGGAACATAATGATGATTCATTTGATGTAATCTAAGTCCTTAGATGACATCTTCAGTTTCCAAAAACAGAGGAGAGTGGTGTTAACAATGAGTTCCGTCTTTGAAGCCACTTCAGTATTACTGTGTTGGCACTAATGAGAATGTGGGTTCTTTTTTTTTTTCAGTCTGTCCTTTTAAAATTGACATTTAAATTTTAAATATGTACAATATAGGAAGGCTATGGAATGTACCCAATATAGAGATAACTTCTATTCTTACAGCAGACTTACATGATTTGTCTACAATTTTGAAAGAAAATAATTACTTCAGAGCAAGTTCCTTCTGCTTTCACGCACACACACACACACACACACACACACACACAGAGAGAGAGAGAGAGAGAGAGAGAGAGAGAGAGAGAGAGAGAGAGAGTTAAACTTTATTTCAAGTCTTCCACAAGCCATTTGATCAGTTCCCCCTGATTGCTGGGCTGTTCCACCCTAACCAATCATTTCTAAGCGCTGACTGCCAGAATGCTACCTAATTTTAAAGAGACCCCACTGAGAACGCATCACTCTGTCAAGACCCAAAAGGGACCTTCTCCATTCCACCGGAGCTGGGCTCTCCTTTCTGGGTGACCCTCTTTGCTCACACCCTTGCTGGCTGGCTTTTGGTGAGCACACATATTCACATCCGTGTGGGTTTAGGGGACGATATTTTGATACGCATTTAGCATTATCTTCCTACCTGTCTCCCTTTCCATTTCTTTCCACTGCTTCACTGCCCTTCAGTGCCTCAGAGGAAGAGCGTTTCAGAGAAAGGGGGAGAACTGCCCCATTAGTCTTTTTACCTTGGGTCTACCAAAGTCCTCAAGATTAGGAAAGCCCTTTGAAGGGCCTGAAATGAGATAGACTTCCTCTTCCTTTAAACAGCTTCCCCTGGGGGTCAGGAAGAAAGAGAGATCAGTCAAGGAACAGAAGTTGCTTCAGTCCCTAGCAACGCTGCCTAGAAGGTCTGCAGAACCTCAGAGAGGAACATTTGCTGGGAAAAGGACACACATGGGCAAATAAAAGCAGAGACAGTCCTCCCCAAAACCCCCTACCCTGAGTCAAGTATGGTTGCAGAGGGTAAGAGTCACCATCTTTGAAGGATAAAGAAGACAAAAATATGCAAGTGGACAGGTGTGGGAAGACATGACAGCCCCTGACCCCAGTGTCTGAATATTGCACAAGACCCAGAAGTATGACACAGTCCTGGAGACCTGGGGAAACCCCGAAAGGACTGAGATTAAGGTTTCTTTCCACTAGCCCAGCAGAATAAAGCTTACAGTCAGAAATTAAAATCTGAAGTTGGTTACTAAAATGAAGACTATTGCTAAATATATAATCTGTCTCAGAACTAGACCTAATCTGTAGTATTGGCATCATACATTTAGTAACCAACAAAACCATGTGTAAAATACTGCTAGGATTTGAAGTATCGAGGGAGCATTGTCATCGGGTATTAGGACTCATACCAAAATAAGCTCGAGTGTCACAACATTGTCCTTTGTGGCCGACTGAGCAATTCCACCTGGAATCTGCTTTACATCGCGTGGGAACCCAACCCTAGTGCTCTTTCACTAAACAGTATACAAACTACACGCCACTGGTGCACCTGAAACAGCAGTGCGCCATGGTCAGCAGCCTCTTTCAATAATGTTGGTCGTCTGGCCAGATGACCAGAATACTTATTGAACCCTGGAACGACTCCCCACCTTCATTTTATTATGCGAGTTCGAATTCAGAAAGACAGAAAGCAATTAGAATCAGTAGGGTGTGAACTGAAAGTGTACCAGCTCTTTTTTTGTATGACTCCAAAGATCAAGCTTTTAAAGAGTGTAATCCTTTAACCAGAGAACTAACCCTGAAAGGCAGAAGGCTTTTCTGTGCTGTGTGTGCTTTTACAATGGCAAGTTAAGAGTTTGGAAGCCCTGGAATCACTGTGAAATCTGGGATGCTGTATTTCAAAGGGAGACCCTGGGCAGCTGTGCTATAACTACGCATGCTCCGGTGTTAGCCAATTGGAAACAGACTTTCTGCAGCCCTGGGCGCTCATGATTTTTCACATTACACATCATGTTACTAAAAATATTCTTCAACCTCTCCCTGCTGATAATTTGGAAGAGGAGGTATTATAGTGAGGAATAGCTAAATATTAATCACCTCCTGATGGTCGCTTGGGATGAATACAGAGAATACACTCCACCTGCTCAGGGCAAGCTCTCTGCCACCCCCAGCCCCTGCTAGACCGCGCTTCAAACAATGGCATCCACATACCTGCTGGCCAGAAAACAACATGATTCCATATTTCTGATCACTGGCAGTCACTGCTTCAAAATACTAAGTCACCATCCATCTACAAATCTTTTTCTGTTGCTTTCTCTTAAATAATAAATGCAGTTTGAAATTTTGGATGTAAAGCAAGAATATAGGAAAGGTATATGATTTCATAGGCGGACTTGTGATGCTGGAGTTTGATTATCAGTCCTGCTGCCTGTTGGGAATGCTTCCTTGCTGTTTCAGATCCTAGCTGCATTTGAGGTTGCTGGTGACACAACAGTGATTGTTAAACTATTGTTAAACACAAAGAATAAATAAAGCACAAAATCCTTTTTTTTTTTCCAATTACCTACTCATAGACAAATGGACTGGGTGACACTAGGTAACTAACAAGAAACTATCGTCTCTGCTTTTCAAAGGAAGCAATGAGAAAAAGAAAAACTATGGACCCAATATTTTCTAAGTGAGAAGCATATAGATACATTACAGGACTTGGATGAAAATCCCTGGGGACTCGATTCCACCGGCTGTTAGCTCATGCAGCATTGAACTGCCTTGCCTCTAATGTACCCCTAGTCCGCTGGACATCCACAGAATAACAGAGGCCGTAGCTGTCAGTGGAATGCCTGACCCTATTTCTCAACCTCCACAGCAAAGAAGACAGCATTTCCACACCTTTGTCTGGCCCAACCTGTCTTACCCCAACACCTCCAGAATTACCAGCAGTGTGAAGCTGTCCCCCCTCCTTCTTCTTAGGTGAGTTGACAGTGGATAAATTTCCCACACTGTGTCTCAAGTTTCTAATCTTACAAGTGAATGCTATAATAGTGCTGGCTCATAATGGCCTTATGACAATAAAATAGTTCGATTTTAAATCTTTAAAATAGCTTTGATGCATACTGAGAATTAAATGTTTGTAATTATTATCGCAATATCCCTGAAGACTCTGGAGGTTTATTTATTATTTCTTGAAATTAAAATATGGTCACTTGATTTTTCCCCCTCCCTTTCCTCAATCTCACTCCTCTGTGCCCCCTACCAACTGACTCCCTCTTAAATTCAGGATCTCTTTTTCTTTAACTGGTAAGTATGTGTACATGTGTGTGTACATGTGTTGCTCATGTATGTATGTGTACGTACAAATATATGAATACAATATGTTGAGACCACTTAGAAAAGAAACGGGAAGACCCTGGAGGACATAGGTTCAGGGGGAAAGTTTCTGAACAGAACACCAATAGCTTATGCTCTAAGATCAATAATTGACAAATGGGACCTCATAAAATTGCAAAGCTTCTGTAAGGCAAAGGATACAGTCAGAAGGACAAAACAGCCATCAACAAATTGGGAAAAGATCTTCACCAACCCTACATCCGACAGGGGGCTAATATCCAATATATACAAAGAACTCAAGAAGTTAGACCCCAAAGAACCAAATAACCCTATCAAAAAATGGGGTACAGTGCTAAACAAAGAATTCTCACCAGAAGAAATTCGGATGGCCGAGAAACACCTTAAGAGATGTTCAACATCATTTGTATGTCTATAATTTCAGGGGTGACCACTTGTTTTTGGATAACCAGCTAGGAGACTCCTCCCTAGAGAAGGGTATTTCTCCTGCTCTCCACATTCCTTAGTTCTTTGTAATTTTTTGTCTAGGCCATATGAGATTAGACTAGATTTCGCACTTCCACATTGGCATATCTATTGCTGTTGAACTTGTTTGTGCCTTATTTAGGCAGCCATATTGTTGGGGTAGCGTGGGTAAAGCTTGCCTATTATTTCTAGGAGATAAGATGTCAGCGCAGATTTCCTGTCTCTCTAGCTTTTACAATCCTTCTGCCTTTCCCCCTCTTGATGGTCTCTGAGCCACCAGTGCCAGGGCTGTGCTATAGATTGGGGCTGGACATCCTACAACCAGGTCTTCTCATATTTTGGTTAGCTGTGACTTTCTGCCTGCTATGAAGACAAGTGTCTTGGATGAAGAGTGAAAGCTGCAGTTGTCTATGGAATACAAGGATAAGGATTTAGAATGTGGTTAAAAAGTGTGCTGGTTTAGTAAAGTGTCAATATGAGGTTCTCCTCTAAGATCCATGATCTCACTAGCTGTGGAAAATTGGGTAGATTTCCAGTACCAGGAATAATTAGACAGCTGTTGGTTACCATTGAGTTGTGAAAGCCAGGGTATCCTACCCAGAGAGATACCTTGCCCTGCTGGTGCTGTTATGGATCATAGACATCACAGCTGGGTTTAATTGCTTCCCTTTCTTGGAATCTTTCATAGTACTTTACAGTACTCTGAATGCTAGTCCTCAGGGAAAAGGCTTTCAAATCAGATCCAAAGCTCCTCTGAGTCCTGGGACAAAGAACATTGTGTCTTCATCCACAGCAACTTCCTGAGGGTTTTTCCATACACAACACACACACACACACACACACACACACACACACACAGCATGCACACACATTGTTGGGAAAACCATTTGCCAAATGTACCCAGATATCATTTTGAGCAAATACAACATGATCCTTCTAGAATCATAAGTTAATTACACATGTTAATCATCATGATTGTTCTACCATTATAAATTATTAACACAGTCTTTGTCCATGCTCTTCCTGGTATGGAGATGATCCTGCCACCGTTTCACCTGAAGTCCTTTGGAGAGGGCAGCCTTTGTGAGTCTACCCACCTCCCCTCACTTGGAGTTTCTTTATTTAAAAAATCATTAGGAAACATAAAGTCATCATAATTAATTCTAAGTTTAACACTATGACCCAAGAAGCTAACTCTCTGATCTCAGTCTGAGGAAGTCCTTCCTACCAGCCTACCAGCAGCATGAGAAAATGCTGAGTGCAGAGGGAATGAGATTTCCTGGAGCTTTTCAACTGATGTGCTACCAATAAAATGACGGCTGGGTTTCTGACTAGAAGCTGTCCCCGAGGGTCTCAGCACATGATTAAATCAACAGAATTAACCACATACCTTTCTTCTTTTGTTCCTCTCTTCTCCTAGACTAAAATTTAAAGTCAGAAAGACTGCAAGAGTTACAATAGCTGTAACTTTCTATGGCAAGAAGGCTATCTGTATACATGAAAGTGGTTATTAATATTAATAAAATGTTTATAAAATAGTGGAAGATACTTCAGCTTCTAACTGACTGAAGAATCAAGCTTCTTCCTATTCAAAATGGCTGCCAAAGTGTTGAATGGGACTCATGGGAGTTCCAAACGGGTGCTTCCCACAGGTTCCCACAGATCATCCATTGCTGGGACACGGTTGATAGTGTATTTTTAGTGTAGTCTGCAGCTCATTTTATATTATGATTCTGGAGTCAGAGAAATTCACCTTGAGCTTGGCTTGGAATACATACAGTCTCATGGAATATAATCACAATGCAATTGACTTGTAAATGTTTACTTAACTGATGTCTTCTTGAGACACTCCCTTCTGTGAAGAGTCTCTGAGACTTTGGGCAACAAAGAGATGAGCTTCAGGAGATTAGCACACAATTTGATGCAACACCACTTAGTAGCCAGCGTTGGTTCAAACTTCAGGAGTCAGCACAGAAGTTTCTGTGCTGGGAGAACCTGGAATGTTATATAGCAGGGTTATTACTTCAAGGAAAGGAATGCAAAACCCATTTTCCATCCCGAAGTCTGAATGTGGATGTACATTCTAGCCTTTTGAGCTTTTTGTGTGGTCAAAGACTTTAATGAAGTTTGAACCAACACTTGCTATGCAGTCAAATTGCACCAGACAACTTTGTTGCCCCAACCCCAGGCTCATCTCTCTGCTGTCTGTAAAGTTTGCAGAGACACTCCACACAACCATTTCTCACTAACAGAGCCTTAGTTCTTCTCCTACTCCTTATAAGAGTCCATGTCTTGTTTCTTCTTTATCTTTTCCAGTGCCAAACTTCTCATTATGTCATATAGACAAATGACATATTCTGTGCAAGCTTCAGTGAGAGATGCTATCAAGAATATTTGTGCAACATGTTCTTATTAAGCATGATGGAGACTTTCTGCAATAGTGCTGTGCCAGGCAATATGAGGCTAGAGCAGAGATACAGTGTACATAATCGACCTTGTGGAGATCACTCGCAATGCTCTGTAGGCCTCTCTAACGCACTCTACCATATTCTAAGAAAATAGTTAATCCCAGATGAAGAAATATGGTAGAAATAGTCAGACATGACTAAATTCCCATTTTCTCAGCCATAGCCCAGAATAAACAGCATTAAGCGTCTTTGACAATAAGTAGATATTTAAATAGGAAAATCGTCAACTCATATGACGAAGTTATCAAACACACTGATATGCACAACTGAAGATGTGGCATTTCTCTTCGTTTTCAGTCTGAAGTCCTTTTGCACATGAGTGAGACAAACTAAGGCACGTGTCTTTTTTATTTTTTTAAGTAGCTCTGCATCTATAATTCATTAAATGGCAATACGCCATTCTTCTGGTTCTGTGCACCTATTGTTTAAGTCGGACTTAAAATAAACAGCCTGAATGGCTCCTTCTCAGCTAGACAACATGCTTATTCATTCAACTACAACTGTGTTCCAAAGTTTGTTTTTGAAGTAGACATAATGTCTAGAAGGAAAGAAAACAGCAGTAATGAAGTGTAGTTTTCCTTGTGCTTTTTGATCTCTATACAAATATTGAACAGACCACACTCCTCAGAACAGAAGACTTCAAGATGCCAGAGTGTTCTAAGGTTGACTCTATCCACATTGTTTAATCCTTTATGGGATCACGGAAGATGGCCAGTGCTCAAAGCGACTAAAGTCCTCCCGCTTAAAGAAAAGAAAGAATTTTTTGTTACAATTTTGGTATAAAGCCTTCTGACTTAAGTGTTATATGGGCAGCCTAAGATTTTTTAAGCTGATATATATAAACACACACACATACACACAAACACACACACACACACACACACACACACAACTGGAAAGAATATCTTGTGAAAATTTTTACCAAAGATGAAAACAGAGTTTTTGGATGGCTTTATGGTACGGATATCCAACACGCAGAACCTAAATGGCTACTCCGGGGTAAAAGGATTTCAGCTAAGTTTTTTCCCCGTCCCTTCAAACTCTCGTGTTGAATGATCTCATACTGACAGTAGCTTTTTTTTTTTTTTAACAAAAATTGTGCTGACAAAATTTGCTGAGGAAAGAGCATGAAGTAAGCCTGAGCAACATGTGAAGTGGCGTGTCACCACGCTGGGATTCAACAGGTGAGAGAGAAAGGCAGCTCCTGAGAAAGGGTTGGTCGTGGGGGGGCAGCACCCCCTGACAGCCCTGGCCGGCGAAACCCTCTCATTTTGCTGAGAAGATCCATTTGCTGAGCTTTCACAGAGGCAGAAATACGGACTCAGCAGTTTGCAAAGCCAATAGGCGGTTTCAGTCGTGTCACTTACAAGAAGAGTTTGATAACCGAGTCAGAAATGAATTGTGTTCCTCTCCTCTCTCAGTTAGCAAACCTCACGCAGGCCTATTCTGACTGTCCCAAATGTGTGGTCGCTGGTCCTTTTTGTTGTGGGGCTTATACAGTCACTTCTTTCCAGAGAGCAAATATCTGAGGTTTGGGGGTAACAAGGAGAAAAGAAAGAACATCTACAAAATCCAATGACTCGCCTTTTATTTAACAGTAAAGATTAATTTTCTACCAAGGGGAAACTTTAAATACAGCCTGTATTGAATGAAACTCTCATTTCAAAACTTGTAGACAATAATTGTATTAATGTTTGTGTTCCTCATGAAATATATCACAGAGACAGCACCACAACCAAATGAAGCTGGCAACAGGCTGAGCAAGTAAAAATATTATGTAACCATTTGCTAAGGTAATTACACTCCTCAGGCCTTGACTTTCTCATCTGTAAGTCGTGTCACTCTAACTCTATACACCTCTCTGGGTGTTTTGATATTTAAATGAATTTATTGGACCATTGGATTTCAGCCATGTTCATGAAGATACTTGGAAAGTACAAATGTGTCCCTCAAAAGTAATAAAAGAGTTCTATCCCAAAGATGTCAAACAGCTTGTACAACGTGCAGCTAGCTAATGATGGGTTGGGATGCAGACTCTGGATTCCAGATCTCCCTGCTGACTGTTTCTCCTGCAAATCAACTCTGACACCAAAATGGACATTTTAGAATGTATGTTCAGCTCCAGAAATAGGCTCAGCACCCAGGCCTCTTCACCTAGAAGCAACTGAAAGCAGCTTAACATCAAACTGTAAAACACATTCAAATGGTCATCTTCTAATTGAAACAACTGAATATTCTGCTCTGGACCCAACTTTGGGAAACGTGTAGGAAGATAACAGCCATAGCTGTTCCTAGGGAATGACACATTCTTTCTCCCCAGACTGTTGACCAAATAAACATGTTGGAATGCAGATTGCAGAACAGGCCTCTGAGGTAAATGCCCAGTCCTCTCTTCAAGGCTGCTTCTTTTCCTTATCATAAATCTATTCAAAGCTCATTTCATATTCAGTCAGGTGGGTCTTTTCTCCTAGATTCACTGAAAACCTACTCTGTGCTAGTCACTCTATCACTAAGCACACTATCTATATGTGGGAAACTAATGAGCATGCCAATGGAGATTCACAGCTGGCCAAAGTAAGAGTAGCCAAAGACTGTGGTGTGCTCTGCTCCAAACAGCACATTTAGAACACCACCCCAAAATCTCAAGGAACAGCCTGACGAAAAAGGGTGGAGCCCAGGGTTGGGAAGGTGTGCTATGAAACAGTGTTTTCTGGACATGACAGCTAATAGATTTGTGACCACACTGCAGTTGTGGTTACCCACACACTACCTGCACAAGATGTACCTCTCCATTTCGTCACTCACCAGGCAGGAGACAGGAACTTCATGAGACCTATGAAGGGGGGTTATAGGCTATTAACGGGTACTAAAGGCATCATTTCTTTATTGAAATAGCCACTGATAAAAGTTGCCCATGTTACTGTAAATAATCCATAACTCATGCTCATGCAAGCAACCAAACTTAAACATTGTGAGCTAAAGAGGAGGAGGAGGAGGTGGTGGTAGTGGAAGACAACAAAGCAGGAGGAAGTTTATTAAAAAAGAGGGGTTCCCAAAGACACGGGCTGGGCCTAGCCCCCTCCCCCTCACACATGTAGCAGATGAGCAGCTCAGCCTTCATGTGGGTCTCTCAACAACTGGAGGGAGGGCTATCCCTAAAGCTGTCACCCGTCTGTGGAATACATTCTCCTAAGTGGGCTGCCTTGTCTGGTCTCAGTGGGAGAGGATGTGCTTAGCCCTGCAGAGACTTGATACATGCAGATGCTCTAGGGTTGGATGATAGCTAGGGGGGCTCCACCCTCTCAGAAGAGACAGGGAGGAGGGAATGGGGGAAGGAATCATGTGAGGGGAACAAAGAGGGGAGCAGTGGTGGGGATGTAAAGTGAGTAAAAAGAGAGAAAGAAGGAAAGAAGAAAGGAAGGAAAGAAAAGAAAGAAAGAAAGAAAGAAAGAAAGAAAGAAAGAAAGGGAGGGAAGGAGGGAGGGAGGGAGGGAGGGAGGGAGGGAGGGAGGGAGGGAGGGAGGAAGGAAGGAAGGAAGGAAATTATGGGGAAAAAGAGTGGTTCCATCAGGAGAAAGAGGCTGACAGGGTAGTGTTAAAATTACCAAAATTGATATATAATACATGAACTTGCTAAGAAAATCTTAAGATCCAAAAGAACATATTGAAAAAAATATTCCAATAATACTAATTACAAACCAATTAACAAGATATAAATTACTGAATATTGTAATTTATGTCTAGGATTACATGCATGATTGACCAAGGTGTGTTTTGTTCCAAAGCCTTATGTGCTGGAGTTTGAGTCCTCAGTCAACAGTATTGGAAGGTGATGGATAGAAGCTTTTTTTAAAAAAAAAAAAAAAGCGAGTTTGTCCCTGGAGACATCACTCTCCAGAAGGATCAGCAGCACCCACCATTCAAGACTAGTTTGTTACCTCAAGGGCAAACTGAGACCATGCCAGGTAGTTGGTTTCTCCCATAATGAGGGCTTCATCATATTCTGTTTCCATAAAACACCATCTGTATAACACAACTTTATAACACAACAGTGTTATAGAACATCATGAGATCCTTCCCCTGGCTGCCTGAGCTTGAGCATTTTAGACTACAACAATGTGACTGAGTAAATCACTTACAAAACCAAAACATTCAGCAGAGTTATTTCCAAGACATGGGGACCTGGGATCTCCTGTCATAAGCAGGGTGACTGCTCCTTAATCCCACCTTCAGTTGCCACAGGAAGGGGAGGGGAAGGAGCGTGAGGAAGGGACCTCCTGGTCAGCCATGTTCTGAGTTTAACTCTCGCTCCCACACAGCTCGACAATTATCGCCTAGAATCTCTGTGACTTGTTTTCCCTCCCAAAGCACACTTCTCTGCACTTGTTTTTAATAGAAATGTGTTGTATTTATAACTGAAAACTCCTGTGGCTTAACAAGGTCTCTCCAAATGCTAATAATAGCCAACGTACAGGGCACCTGAGAGACATGGGAGTCTGGCGGACTCCTTAGAGTTCAGAGGCATAAAAAGACATGTCCAGAAGAGTGATCATCACCAAGTGGAATTTACCTTCGGTGACTCATCCAAAGAAACTTGGATAAAGGAACTCCTAAGAAAGGAAAACAGTGGATTCTAAGACCCTCCGTGACTAACAGTAGCAGGACTCCCTTACTTTTACTGAGGCTGGAGAAGGGAAAAATAATACCAAATCCAAATAACAACAAAAAAGAAAAATCAGCTAGACCAAATCCACAGTCAAGGAAGGACACAGGTGCTGCTACAGATGCTGGGTCAAAGCAGGCACGGATGGAGAAAGGACCCCATCACTCCATCTTCTCACTCTTCTGTCTCCTGCCAGGGCTTCCAGGGTCCATGGACAAGGACAGGCGGGTGATGCTGTCTGTTTAGATGACTTTTCCAGGCACAGAATGGAACCTGGAAAGATTAGAGAAACAAAAGAAGAATTGTAATGAGATGAAGGCAACTCAGTTGCCCACCTTCCTTTCAACTAGCATGGGTCTTGTTTGCCTAACAGCCGTCTACTGAAAGAAATGAGGTGAAGTCAAGGAAAGGAAGGCAAGTAGACGAATAGAACTGTCTCGGCCTGACACGACACCCAACGCACTGGGAGGGTCACAAAAATAAAGTGTACTAAAGCATTTAACTTATTATATGGTTTAGTGATTAACTCAGGCCACATCATTCTAAGCTCTATATGGAGCCTAACATTTAATATGCAGGCTTGTTTTAGATAGGAGGACACTGAGGCATACATAGAATACTGATCAAGTCAATCCCCGCCCCTACCAGCTGCAGAGATCAAGCTCTAGCTAAACTCCTCGTGGCCTCTACGGAGTGGAAGGAGCCAATAATAGATGATAAGTGTTTCATTCTCACAGTTAAAGTTTTGGGCATGCTTATGATGTAATGAATTACGTCACTATATGATAAGTCAAGACCGTATTCAAGGGTGAGGAGTTCACTTTGGGCTGGAGTGACAAGGCAAGATACCTGCATGGCTACTAATCAGCACCTAATCCAGGAATGGCTCAGCCTCCTACAAGAGGAAACCTGGACCCCTAGCCCTCCAAACAAGAGTTAACTAGATCCCTCGGTCCTCACAACTCCCTTCAGAGCTCCACAGACATGATCCCAGGTATTTCACCCAACTGATATCAGAGAATTGCCTTGGTCAGCCTCATTCTTAATCTCTGGGTATGTTATAAACTCTTTGACAATGAAGCAATGATTCTCTGCTTATTTTCTAGATCTATAGAAAAATCAGTGACCAGTAATTCTCAAGGAACTAAGCACAAACTTGTAAACCCATGACCAGGAAACATTCAAATGATAGAATATACTTGTGGAAAGCTAACTTTATCCATGATAGCTTTATGCATTTTATATTCACTCTTGAACATAATTTAGAATCAATCTAGATCTGTCTTATAAGTGTGAAGCATTTAATAACAGGACTAACAAATTTCTTTTCATTCGAAGTCCAAGGCAAATAATTTATGATACGTTATATATCATATATTTTATTTAAAACAAACACATTTGATTTTATGATTTTACAGTTAGCTTTCTTTTCTTTCCTTCAAACAGAAAAACTAGCCTTGGTCAAATTTAATATCAAAATTTTCCACAAGTAAAATCTATATGGACTAGTAAATAAAGAGTTTGCTACATATTTTCCAATTCGTGACTTAAAATTCTGTTACTACCACATATGTTTTTATTAAAACTTTCCAATGACTATTTTATTTCCAGAGAGCATGATTATAAAATAGTTCTCTCAGTTTTACTGGGCAAAACATACATCTGATTTAAAACAGCTTGCAAGCTAGGCAGCCAAGTTAGACAGAAATAGTTCAGTAGCTATGAGAATAAAATTAATAGTTTTGGGACAGTTGTCAAATTTCAGATCAAGACTAGTTTGAGCTGAGTGTATATAATGTATTGCAGTCCGTGTAAATTTCTGAGAGTACAGCAAGGGTTCTGTGCTTCCAGAACATTCAGGAAAGTCTTGCTATGCCTGCCTATGTTCAGTGTTTTTTAAGTTATCTTGGTCTCCTCTTTCCTAAGATTATGTCAGTGTGCTGCAGGATGTGCTACCAAGTACAGAATTTAAGACCCCAAACTGACTTGAATACAAATATACCTCTAAAATGTTGGGCAAATTGTTTGGCAAAATTAGAAATACTTTCTTACTGTCTTATAAGTTTGTGTAGATGTAAATTAAGATTTGTTGCCCACAATGAGATAAATCTAGAGACAAGACTGTACAAAAAGCAAGAAGTGCTGGTGGCAGTGGAGTAGTTAAAGGTCAGTAGGATTAACAAAGGGAGGGGCAGGCATTTGGGCTAGGTCATAATAAGGACAGGAAGTATAAAGATAACATTGCCATCTTGAGTGCCAACAGTGACTGCTGCTCATGGTTCCCCATAGGTTTGTACGGAGACATTTGGGGTGTGTGGCTAAGTTCAGCCACAGGGACCCATTACAGACCCAGTCTCAGGCAAGTACTTTCCTACTATGTTCTCCAGGAGAACATAGTACCCCTCGTCCATAGATCTCAGCTCAGATCACTTTGGACCAATTGGATTTAACAGATATATATAGAACATTTCATCCTAAAGGTAAAGAATATACCTTTTCTCAGCACCGCATGGTACCTTCTCCAAAATTGGTCACAAGACAGATGTCAACAAATACAAGAAGATCGAGCTAATCCCATGCCTCCTATCAGACCACCAAGGAGTAAGAGTAGTCTTCAATAGCAACAAAAACAACAGAAATCCCACATACACATGGAAACTGAACAATACTCTACTCAACGACACCTTGGTCAAGGAAGAAATAAAAAAAAGAAATCAAAGACTTTTTAGAATTCAATGAAAATGAAGGTACAACCTACCCAAATTTATGGGACACAATGAAAGCAGTGCTAAGAGGAAAACTCATAGCTCTAAGTGCATCCAAAAAGAAACTGGAGAGAGCATACACTAGCAGCGTAACAGCACACCTTAAAGCCCTGGAAGAAAAAGAAGTTAATTCACCCAGGAGGAGTAGAAGACAGGAAATCATCAAACTCAGGGCTGAAATCAATCAAGTAGAAACAGAAAACCATACAAAGAATCAACAAGACCAGGAGCTGGTTCTTTGAGAAAATCAACAAGACAGATAAACCCTTAGCCAGACTAACCAAAGGACACAGAGACAGTATCCAAATTAACAAAATTAGAAATGAAAAGGGAGACATAACAACAGAAACTGAGGAAATTCAAAAGATAATCAGATCCTACTACAAAGGTCTATACTCAACACAACTGGAGAATCTGGAGGAAATGGACAATTTCCTAGACAGATACCAAATACCAAAATTAAATCAGCATCAATTAGATCAGCTAAATAGTTCCATAACCCCTAAAGAAATAGAAGGGCTTATAGAAAGCCTCCCAACCAAAAAAAAAGTACGGGATCAGATGGTTTTAGTGCAGAATTCTACCAGACCTTCAAAGAAGACTTAACACCAATACTCTTCAAACTATTCCATAAAATCTCACTCTAAATCTCTAAGGGTTACTAGGGATCTAAAGTAAACTGGCTGGCCCACCAGAGGGTCAACAGCGATCTGACTTGGGGTATTCTCCACCAATCCTTTCCTGCTATGACATCTACCTGCTAAGTTTAACCCATCCTGGGAGACACAGACATGAACAGATGCTAAACCAATTGCAAGGCTCAGATGCAGCCTGCAGGAGCGCTGAGTGTCCTTAAGAAGAATTTCAACCAGATTCCCCTCCACATAACTCTTCTTGGCTCAGCCCTGCCTCCTTCTCTTATCCATCAGTTAATGAGGATCCAGAAGGCCTGACCCAAGCTAATCAGGTTCTGTCTCACAGAGTCTAACCCTTCACCTCTGGCTCTAACACCAAGCCCAACATATCAAGAACTATGATGCCAAGCTTCCCTTCCTTTATATGCTGCTATGGAGCCTTCAGGCTGATACTCCAGGAAGTGCATAAACCAAGTCTGATATATCCTTCACATGATGTCCCCTTCCACACAACTATCATGCCATTTTTTTTTAAATGATGGATCCTTAAGCACCAGTTAGAAACACTGTGAACACTCAAATTGGGACAGATGTGGTCGCTGTGACTCAGCTTGGTACAGGTAAGGGCACTCAGTCACTCCTTTGTGGCATTCCCTGATTCTTCTCTCCATGGTCAGCTCCGACCCCTGCTCAGTGCCCACTTATGCCATACATATCCTCCATCTTCTCAATCCAGAATGGCATCAATGGCACCACCCATCCAGGGTGAAACCATTGTCGTTCATGTTATATTCCACACAGGAAAAGTTTCCTGCTCTGTTCCTGGTTACATTCATAGATTCTGGCAGAAATGATGTCTTCATCTGTCACAACCTCAGCACCACAGACCCGGGTTTTGATGTGGGCATCTCTCTGTCTTCCTTGAGGCCTACAGGGTTGGCCTATGCTATGTAATTTTATTCACAGAATAGTAGCCCACCATGTTTGCCATTGGGGGTTATCTTCAAATCTTAATCTACATTTTGTCCCGGGAAGCTTTGTGGTTATTTCCAAGACATCAGGGCCATCCACTCAGAGGCATTCTTCCTCTTCATGCCCGTGCCCTCACCCTCTGTTCCTGTAAAAGAGTACTATTCCTTTATAGTCTAGCCCCACTTCAAGGTTCACAGGTACACGTGCAGGGAGACACCCATTGGCTCCCATTGGCCATTATTTGTATTATCTTAAGCCCAAGGGTTAAATTATCGTCTCATCCTCAGGAAACACGCTACAGGATTCCTCACCCACTGACCTAGTAATGGCCTCTATCTACTTCCTCATCTGTGAGTTGAGTCCCAATACGAGAAGCTCTTCTCTTCATCCGCCATTGCATGGGGAAAGCTGGTGCTGAGGCCGAGGGCTGCAACCAGACACCCAGCTCTGAATGGCGCCCACCTCCCATGTCCCGCTGACACCGCTTACAGTGTGGGGATAGTCTCACCAAACGCGCCTTCAGAAAGCTTTCGGCGTCTTTGCTCGCTCCGGTAACAGTCTGCGACGCCCTTGGCACACGCTCAGCCTCCCTAAGCACATCAGTCCATACTTCCTTTCCATAGTCTCTTTCCTGTTTGCAGGGACCACCAGAATTCAGAAACCATCATTTGAAAATATATAAATGCTGCCTTGGAGTTGAACTCCAGCACTCCCCCCACCACCACCATGTAGGCACTGCCGGTCTGCCTGGCCTTTGGCAAGAACTAAAACTTGTCTCAACCTGTTTCCTCATCTGAAAATGAAGATGGTGGCAGAACCTCGTCTGTGGGATGTCGTGGGAATTAGTTGAGGTAGAGGGTGACTCTGTGCAGCTTCCTTCCCCTCTGTGGTGGTTAACATTGACTGTCTAGTTGGCAGGCTCTGGGATCTTCTAGAAAACAGACCTATGCCTGCCTGTGGGTGAGTTTCTATATTAGGCTAACTGAAATGGGTACTGTCAAACTGTGGGCAGTACTGTTTCTTGGGGTGGGGCCACAGGTCTAATAAAAGGCCAAGTGACAACATTAATCCTCTTCTCCCTCCGTCTTTCATCCCTGTCTCTGTCCCTGTCCCTGTCCCCATCTCCATCCCTCTCCCCAGTTCCACCCCCCTCTCCAATGTGACCAGCTGCTTCATATTCTGTAGGAGGAAAGGCTCAGTCACTTCTACATAAATGCCAGGGCCGGAGTTGCAAAGGCATCTCCTTCAGGAGAACCTAATTGAGGACGGCCTGAGAGACACAGGACTGCTGATGCAGACAATGCCAGCCAGTCGGGAACTGCTATTTAGAAGAGATGCTTTCTTGGGACCAGTGGGGTGGAGGTTATTAAAGGAGCCTGCAGCAGTGCTCAGACGAGCTTGCTGCAGCTTTTCTCCTCCGCTCCCTATTCCTCATCACCTCACCTCCAACCCCCAGGGGCAGGTAGGGTAGGGCAGCGAGTAAGGGCAGCAATATTTCTGCTGCCATGGCTTCTCCATGGTGATGGGCTGTGCCCTCAGACCATGAGACAAGAGAAGCGCTTCCTCTCTCCAGTCCTTTCTGTCAGGTGCTTGGTTACAGGGAGGAAAAAAGTGGTGCCTTCTCCCTTCTGAATAAGGAGCTCCTGAACCAGACTGAGCATGAAAGCAATTCTCACCTCAAAAGGAATGTGTGGGTAGGTTACTCTTAATTCATTACATTTATTTCTTTGGAATTAAAGCCAGTGTGAGTCTGGCACAGACTCTCTCTGTGTGTGTGTGGTGTGTGTGTGTGTGTGTGTGTGTGTGTGTGTGTGTATCTGTCTATGTTTGTCTGTGTGTCTGTACATCTCTGTGTGTGCATGTGTGTGTGTATGTGTATCTGTCTTGTGTGTCTGTGTATCTGTGTGTGTGTATGTGTGTAGGACAGAAGATGACTGGTGGGAATTCATTGTCTCCTCCCACATTGTAGATTACAGGGATTGAGCTCAGGTCCTCAGATTCCGCAGCAAGTGCCTTTACCTGGTGAGCCACCTTACAGGCTCGCAAAATTCCAGGAGCAAAAAGATGTTTCCAGGACAGAGACACTATATTTCTGTTGCCAGGTTACCACAAAGAAGGAACGCCAAGTTCATTTTTGACACATTGAAAAAAATAAGCTAATTGGGGGATGAATGTGGTATGGATTCAAACAGTTTCAAGGTGAAAGGAGAGAAAGGGAAAGACTGTCCTCCAGAAAGGGGCTGTGCGTGAGTAGCCATTCGTGAGGCTCTCTAGAGCACATTTCAGACAGTGCTTCCCAGGCTCTCCTCCTTTTATTCAAATACGTAATTTCACTCTGTGTGAATCACGTTGTTTTTGAAACACTGTTGGTTGCTAAGGTAACTTGATTGTGTGTGATAAGTCACTGGCTTCCAGCAGAATGTAGAGGCTCTCTCAGGCTTCCACCAGCTTTGCTGACAGGGTGTCCTGCAGTGGAATGTTTCGTGTTTTCCCAAAAGCATTCTGTAAAGTTGCTAAGGGTGGGCTGGTCTCTGTTGCTGCCATCAGGGAATGCTAAGAAGGAGGTAGGAAAGATGGAAACAACACAGTGTTGGTTTGTACCAACATCTCATTTATCCAGATGTTTCTACCTAGCACTTGGGAAGCAGATTTCTAAGAGCAGCCAATGTGCTCTTACTCTGAGTCAACACAGACTCTCTAGATGCAGCTGGAAGGAGCAGCCCTTGGGCAGAATGGCTCAGACGTGCTTGGTGCACAACCTCGATGTGAAAACCCAGAGGTCTGACTTCCTAGACTGGTTCAAACTGCCACACACTGTGACTGTGGATACCGTTCCTGGTGTCTCTGCTTCTTATTTTCCTCTACAGTGTAAAGGCAATTGACACCGCCCCCTCTAGTTCTAGCCATCCATGATAGGAGGATGCCAAGTGGGACAGTTTCCCTCGGGAACCTGGGAGAGCACTTGAGTGCCCAGGGCCTGTTCTCTGGGGAATGGGAAGCCCAGGTCGGAAGCACACCATCTGTACTTCCAAGTGCCCCAGATGACAACTGTGCACAGCTAACACAAGAGCATTGGTGACAGCATGAACTCCCAGAGATCACAGATTTCCAAGGAGAGCCTGAGGCCAGACGTCCTACAAGGTACACCAGAAAGAGTTGATGTCTATAAAAATGCTTGAAAACCAACTGTTGCCCCTGCTTCAGAACTGGTTACCCACCAGTCATAGTATCCATGTGTGTCCTGGAGTGGGAATGGAAGTCAGATTAGAATCATGACCCTGACCATTCTGCTTGTACTTGACCAAAAACTCCAAATGAGGGGAGTCCAGCATCCCTTTTATTCTGTCATTAAAAGCATAACCTGTCCTTATGACAGACAGAGTCCTCAGAATGAAATATGGAGCATACTGGGGTACTGTTTCCACTGTAGGGCCAGTTCACATTTGTGGAGTTTCAAGGCAGAGAGTTTCAAAGCAGAATGGGGCAAACCTACCTATTAATGTCTCTCATAGTCTATAACCAAGTAAGCATAAAAGAAAAAGAAAACTTTCCTCTCTTTCACCAATATGCTGCCATTATCTCTGGATAGGATAGAGGAAGTTGATCTGAACTGCAGAAGAGAAAGTATGTAGGCAATAAAGCATGGGTTCTGTGGAGCCGTGACCCTCGCTAGGTGCAAATGAGAAGCGTAGTCATGGCAACTATGCTCCAAGAGTCATGGCCTCCTTTATTTGTGATCTCCTTTATTTGATGATTCCTTGGATTTGTAAGTTAACAGCATAATGGCATCAATATTTTGCAAATGCAATCCCAGTTAAGCTTAAACTAGGCACGTGCCTAATGTGGCCACTGAAGAGTCTGCTTGAGGACCAACAAATCTAGTCTGCTTTAACAACAGCCCACAGCTGGAGAAGGAGATCTTAAAAATGAGAGTATTCTTCCCATAAAATGATTGAGAAATGACACAAATGTAGAATTCAGTGGGCATGGAAGTCATACTCCAGAAGCTTCAAGGTTTAGGACAAGAGTAATTAACCTACACAGAGATCTTCTTATCAGAGGAATGGAGATTAGACTGAACTACTTAATAAAACACAGAGAGCTTTTTAGGAGAGGACAGCCGTCCCTCCCATAGTCCTAGAGATTCTAGCTCCCCAGCACTTTAGCCTCCTGCTGGAGCATCTCCAGTGTTCCTAAAGCTGTGAGGATCCCTAGAGGGCTTCCAAATCAAGTCAGGCATAAAATTCAGGCACACTTGAAACTATTAGAGGTGAAACCAAAGATTGCTGTGAAACAGAAAGGGGGGAGATTGTTTGAGCTTAAAGTGTCAGTAATCTGATGGTGGAGGATGGGGATTGAGCTTTTGAAGTGGACTAGGAAAATGACTTAATGGATAGAGCCTTGCTGTGCAAGCACAAGGAGTTTGGACCACTGGAAGCCCTGTGAGGCTGAATGTGGTAACCCATCCTGGATTCCCAGGGTTCCTATGAGATGGGAATCTCGTGGGCCAGTGAGACTTGGCACACAGTGTCACACAACAAAGACCCTGTCTCAAAAAATAGAAAAGGTAGGGGACATCACCTGAGGCAATCCTCTGACCTCCATAGAGACACACTGGCCCTACACACCATGTGTGCATGTGAAAACACACATGCATACGCATGCAAGAGTTTTAAATATATGTTTAGAGATTAAAATAGAGAAGTAGAAATAGCAGAAATGAGGTTCTCATAACTGGAAAAAATGAGCAGAGGCAGGTGCTTGGGTGGGAAGGAGATGAAGCCAATTCTACAGGCCTGAGAGTTCTGTCTTGTTCCACTGTCATGGACATCTGTGTCTAAAAGTCAGGGCTTCCTGTGAACAGTAGATTAGGTTTCATTTAGACACATGGAATATTTAGGCTTTCTTGAGACCTGTCTCCAGAGCTATGTGGTTTGAAATGCAATGATAGGGCCAGTCTTCTGGTCTCAGGACAATATCCCTCTCTGATTGCTACAGGTAAATAAAATAGGTGTTAGAAAAAGGTTTCATTTTTCCATGGTCCTTTGGCCATTGAGACATATTACTGTTGAAATTTGTCTGGAGATATTTGGAGCAGAAATACAATTACATATTTCCTCAAGGATACCAACCAAAGACAAAGAGAGCAGGAAGCAGGGCCTCCTGTGTTACAATAGCATGTTCTGGGTAATAACCACAACCCTGTATTGAAACACCTGTTTGTTTTTACCTAGCAAGCCTTTCTGGGATGCTTACAGTGGTGCTGTCTCATTTGTTAGGACTTTGGGGAGCAAGAGTGAAAAAAGTGGAGAGAGATACAGACAGAAGAGACAGAGACACAGGAAGAGAGACCGACAGAAAGAGACAGACAGAGACACACAGAGAAACATGGGGAGAGAGCCAGAGACACAAAGAGAGAGACATGGGGAGAGGTGTAAAGAAAGCCACTTAAGTGATCATGAGAAAGGAAGCACTAAGGGTTTCTGGGAAATTTCCAGCCTCTCTATCCGAAGTCCCTGAGTCAGAGCACAGAGAATCGGGTCCCCGAGCCAGTGTCTGTTGCAAGTGATCCAATGTGTTCAATTACAGGTGGTCTGTGACCACACCAAGGATGCTGCACATGGCAGTACCAGGATGTGGGGATAAAGAATGAGAAACTTTAAATGAAGCTAATCAGGCTACTGGTACACCCCGGTGAACCAAGAGCCAGAGAGACTTGAGTTGGCCCAAATCTTGAATGTCAGTAACACAGAACAGGAGGTATGTTTCCTCTATGTCTGCAAAATAATCCACATGTAAGATAGCATGTAATAAGGATACATGTTCCACTATGTTCATAGCAGCCCTATTTATAATAGCCAGGAGCTGGAAAGAACCCAGATGTCCCTCAATGGAGGAATGGATACAAACAATATGGTATATATACACAATGTAGTACTATTCAGCCATTAGAAACAATAAATTCATGAACTTCTTAAACAAATGGATAGAGCTGGAGAATATCATCCTAAGTGAGGTAACCCAATCTCAAAAGAACACTCATGGTGTGCACTCACTGATAAGCAGATATTAGCCTAGAAGATTGGAATACCTAAGACACACTCCACATATCAAATGATGTCCAGGAAGAAGGAAGGAAGGGCCCCTGACTCTGGAAAGGCTCAGTGCAGCAGTGTAGGGGAATACCAGAACAGGAAAGAGGGAAGGGGTGAATGGGGGAACAGGGGGAGGGAAGAGGGCTTATGGGACTTTCTGGGAGGGGGGAGCCAGGAAAGGGGGAAATCATGTGAAATGTAAATTAATATATCAAATAAAAAAAGACACAGGGGAACTCTCCATTTACAATGAAGGCTAATCAAAAATAACCACAGGAGGAATGTCTAATGGCACTGGGAGCTGTTATGACTACAGTAATCAGTTAGTGAACCTGCAAACTGTGGGGATGAAAGAAGTGAGGAATCTGGATTAAGAGAACTGTATGTAGAGTTTAAAGGATGAGTGTGCCTGTATTTTATCTGAATAGGAGAAATTAAGAGTAAATGATAGATTCTTTCCAGGAATGGGCTTCAGATAATGCCTGGTACATGGCTGACTAATAAAACATTCTTTTCCTCTTTTCACTTATTCAGTTTGGTTCCAGGATTTTTTTTAGCTTAAAAGACTCTACTAAGTGCTGAATGAATCCATCAAAACCAAACTCAGGGGCTGGAGAGCTGTTGCAGCAGTTATGAGAGCACACTGCTCTTGCCGAGGACAGGAGCTGGACTCCCACCTAACACTGACATCAGGCAGCTGACAACCACTTGTACCTCCAGCTCTGGGGACATCCCACAGTTCAGGAGCACCTACACACATCTGTGCATATCCGCACCTAGACACACATAATCAAAATATTTTTCAAAACCAAATTCAAACACTACACTTAAATACAAAACTGATAGATTGGGCAGCTCCAGAAAACAATCACAAGAAACTTTTATTTAATTAAAAAATATTATACATGTTGTTGCATTTTCATGGAAAATAATGAGTTAAAAAAAACACTAACAGTGTTAGCTTTCGGGAACTCTGTGCATCCCATCTGCTGCTTTCTGTGGCATTAACTTTGTGTTTGGGAGAAGCCTTAGTACTGCAGGGGGCCGTAGGACTGGAGCTTCCTAAAAGACCAGACCTACTGGTCTCAGAAGCGAGGCATTTCCTTGAAAACAGTGTTCTGTTGGGTTCATACAGACACTGCCAGCTTTTGGTTTCCTTGCAAATCATTGAAGAAAACAAAAGCAGAAACAAAACAAAACAAAACAAAAAACAATAAAATGAGTGTAAAAACCCAGTTCTGATGTCAACATCAGTTTCGTACAACTGAGCATTGCAAGGCAGCCCCATCCAGTTTCCAAGTCGATTAATGCAGAACCTCGAGCCCGACCTGATGGATTAGTGTCCCGAGCTCCCCAACAAAACTTCCCCAGAACCCACTGTGGGGAGACACTGATGCATAGTGTTTGTATTCAAACCACCAGCAAATACACAACAGCACATAAAACACCCATGTACAATATCACTTAAAAATACATCTTGGAATCATACAACCTTTGGAACCACTGGCTCTGTCAAATAGCTGTGTGAATAAATTTTTAAACCTTCATGTAATTATATATTTGTTAAAGAAAATAACAGCATGAAAAATTTAAAAATTATTTAAGCCATAAACATCTCACAGGTAAATACAAGATGTGTACAATACAATCTGTTCCTTCACCCCCTTCCTGTCTTTGGGCTGTGCCATTCCCTAACATTCCTTTGACCCCCACATCATAATGCTATATCCTTACGCTGCCTCCAAGTGATGATTTTACTGAAATGGTTCTGACATGACAGAAACATCCCAGCTCTCTATGCATGGTCCTTTAAATTGTAGTATGCTTAGTTGGAATTTTGTGTCCAGCTTTATATTAAAGAGAGGCACACTCTCCTTAAAATATACAAACAGGTAAAAAAATAGCTGGAGAGCAAAAGAAAGTTGAAATTGCCTCAGCTTTTAGAGACTGAAGTATGCTCCTTCTTCTTCATAAATGGCCTTTCAGTTGATGGGAATAAAATAAGGCTGAAATTGCTTTTCACATTCTGGCTCCGTTGGGGGCATTTTCACATAGACCCCTGTTGTAAGAGGACTTCTTTTCTTTAGCTGCCAAAACATTAAAAAAAACAATTATTATCAAAGAATACAGAAGCCAATTTTAACCATAATAGAACCAAGTAAATATCGGGTCCCTCCCCAGCAAAAATAAAACATCCACAACAACACAGGGAAGTATAAACTCTAGGAAATTTTCTTAATTAAGCTAGTCAAATTTACCTTAGATAAATAATTCTGCAAAAGGAATTATTCTGCAAAAGGAATGGGCTTTGAGACAACTTCACCAAGAACACCCAAAATGCCCAAGATAACAGACTAGACCGTGTCTGTGGTAATCAAAGCACCGGAAACATTTGAAGGTGGCTTTGATAACCTGTTTTGAAGCTGTATTCCTCATCTCCATTCCTCTTGAGCTTTTTATTGCTTTTCCTTTGTCTGTACTAGTTCTCTGTTTCTATTACCTCAACAACTTCAACAACAGATGTCTAGTCAGCCAGCCTGGGTGGTGGCTTAATGGCAGATAAAAAAGGAAGACAGCAACAGAGCAAAGATTCTGTGAAAGTGTGTGTGTGTGTGTGTGTGTGTGTGTGTGTGTAAATATAGATGCAGAAAGAGATACAGAAAGTGACAAAGGTAGAGAGAAGAGGAAAATGGAGGAGGAGGAAGAAGAGAAAGAGAAGGGACGAGGACAAAGAACATTGCTTGTGATAAGGAAAGCCAGCCTTACCCAGACGTGACTGAGGACTGTTTAGAAATCTGACTGGAGACTTGATTCCACAATTCTCTCTCTTCACTACTCATACACTAAATAAAAACAAGAACTTTCCTCCTCTGAGCTGGGGAGGCGGCCAAGGCAAGGGCTGGGTATTCTACAAGCAGCTATGGCTTCAACAAAGAAGGCACAAGAGGAACCAAGAGACAGTGTTTGGCGAAGGACAAAAACCCACCCAGGTGGTTCTAACTAGCCAGGGTGGCCCAGCAGACTCCTGTGTTCCAGGGTCACCAGGATTAAGGCCATTGCTATGATGGTGACAATCAAAACAGCTGCTCCATGTTGTTCAAACAGTTACTCAAACTGAAACCCTGCTCAGAAGCACACAAACATTCACTGTCAAACATGCTCACGTACAGGGTTAGTCATCCTGAAACCTCTGAGGCAAGTGCATGGGGTTCTAGCGTGCTCGTACCCTGTCCTTCCTGCTCCCTGTTTATTGCTTCAACTCGACACCAATTGGTCAGTGGGGTACAACTAAAAGGTGTCCCCGTTAGATGTGGGGAAATGTCAACACCACACTCACCATCTTGCTCAAAGAAACAGCGGTGACCAGGAAACTGTAAAAAAACAACCCCGAACTAACTGCAGCAAGGATCCAAAGGAGGAAGTCGGAATCGGGGCACGGCTCTGGATCTGCAGCAGAAGACAAAGCGTCAACCTCCTGAGACAGTTTCCAATTGTGGGGTCCTAGTTCTTCATGGGTGATAAAAGGAAGTTAGAGATTCCAGGCTTTGCTAGCTAGCCCTAACTTGTATTGGTAACCCACAGGCAAGTCTGGCTATTTATTTACTGCATGACATTCCCAGAGTGGCAGCAAAGGGACCAGGCTAAACCTCCAGAACAAGTGTCCTAGCCTACCAACAGTATAAAACACATCCCCAAACACATTTCATTGCAACCAGAGTGATTGTTGTGTAACTACTTAGCATAAGCAAGCCTGCTATCTACTAGGGAATTCTTACCTATGCATCACAAACTTAACTATGCAGGACCTCAAGCCAAGGAACAAAACTATTCTGGTGTAAAGACAATAGTAATGCAACAGACTTGTTCTTGGTGGAATGGCTTTACTCACCAATGACATAAATCTGGGTCCCATTGCCTATGCCCACAAAGTATGGCGGTGGGTACATGAGTTCCACCTTGCATAAGTACAATCCGGTGTCAGCAGCTCTCAGTCCTTGGATAGTGAGGTTCACTCTGCTTTCATTAAAGGTACCACTGCAGAAGGGGTAATCTAGGAAGCCCACTGGATTCTTCGCTGTGAATGTCGTAGCACAGACCTCGGTCACCTCGTCGTTTGTCTGCCGCAGCACAGTCACCCGGACCTCATCAGTGTTGTGCCAAGATGAATATTCACATGGAAAGCTGGCGACACCATGGCTGCTGGCCAGCACCACTGAAGGTTGGGTCACCTGTATGGCTGGCATGGAAAAGCCAAAAGGAATTGAGTGGACTCTTGATCATCCGTGGTTGGAACTACCAGGCCACACCAGAGGCCAGGGGAGGTTTGTCTTGGATGAACTCCTGCAAGTTCACCCCTCAACAAACTCAGCACTCCACACAGCATTTGCCTCTCCATCCATCCACCCTGGCACACCACTTCCCATCTTTCAGCTGTCGTCAGTCACTCTCCAAGATCTCCTTATTGATTGTTTATGGAAGGCAGTTGGCTAGGGCAAGGAGAACACTGGTATAGCAAGTAGAAGACCTGGCTCTCATAAAATGGGTCATTTTGGTAAATAAATTCTTCCTTTCATTTATTCTCTCCAAAGTAAGAAAGAGGGGTAGCTTACATGTCAGCGCAGCGCATTCTTGCTGATAATAGAATTATATCATGCAGGAAGCATAGAGAATTGCAGTAGACATTTCTGGAGTTTGGGGTACAGAACCGTGCCTCAGGTCTCAAAGTAAGCCTCAGAATTTCCTGCCTACTTATTTATAAGTGTACCTCTGTCAACCAGGATCAGTTGAACCTCAGGTCAACGCACTGGTCACCCTTTTCCTGGCATCACAGTGGTAGAGTGGTGTATAAATCAGATGAAGAAGCCACAGAGCCGAGGGCACCAGGGTCATTTCCTCTCTGGGTTGAGGCAACCCTCCTTTAACATCTGTGGCTTCCCCTGCTTCCCAGACACCTCTTCTGCCTCCCTTCTTTCCTTCACTTAATACTTTCCTCATCCTTTGAGGTTTTTGTTGTTGTTGTTGTTGTTTTCTCTTTCTCCCTGTATACTACGAAAGAAAGGAGTCCAGCTCTCTATACAAACATGCTTTCATCATTAGAAATTAGCGGTTTTGCAGCCTGGTATTGGTGGTACAAATCTGCAATCCCAGCATCCAGGAGATGAAGGCTACCTATCAAGTTCAAAGCCAACATTGGCTAAACAACAAGACATTGCTTTACAAATAACCATAGGCAGAAGGGCTGGAGATGTATGCAGCTCGGTGGTAGAGCGCTTGCCTAGAGTACACAAGACCTCAGGTCCTACCCTCAGCACACAAAATAAAAGTGGCTTTATGCCATAGTGCCTTTTCATAACTAACCTTGCTGCTCTCTGGTCAATGTTGTGGATTAAACCCAAAACTTACACTGAGCAATATCATTGGCAATTTACTAACATTGATTGTAAAAACAAGACTACAATTATTGTCCTCCATATTACAATCTTGAATACTACCCCAGGCTTAGTTTCCCAGACTTAGTTTCCAAGACTACTTCTCCTACCCATAAACCATGCTATACAGATGCTCTAGTCTCTCCTGAAAGTACCTGTACTGATTAGCATCTGTCCTCAGAAAAGAGAACAATATGGCGGCTGTTGCCATGGTTATTCCATCAGCTTGGCAGATGAAACAGCGAGTGTCTGCCCAGCCTTCATCTCTCTATCAGAGATACTCTTCAAGCTTCCTTTGCTCGCGGAAACCCTACTAGAGTGTTTTCAAAAAGTTCTCTCCCACATTAAAGTTTTTTGTGACCTATTCGGACAAGAAACTGTACATGACTATTGCTTCTTTGGTAAAATTAAATCATCAAATATCATCTGTGCATCAGTTTCATACAAACTATGTGATTTCTTAATTTAAAAAATCTAGAGAGAGATGGTGAGGGTCCAGTAGATATGTGCATTTCAAGGCACATAACAAGCCTTTCAAGAGCTTATAGTTCATCCAGGATCCACATAAGGATTTTATGAACTACAAATAGTAAAAAGACTCTTAGGCCAAAAAGCTGATATTTCTTTTCTTCCTTTCTCCATTCCTCCTGCCTTTCCTCCCTTCTTCCCTCCCTCCTCCCATCCTCCCTCTCCTGTTTCCCTTCCTTTCTTTTTCCTTCCTTCCTTCCTTCCTTCCTTCCTTCCTTCCTTCCTTCACCTCTTCTCTCTTCCTTCCTCCCATCTTCTTCTTGCCTTTCTATCATCTTCCCTTTCTTTCTTCTTTCAATTTCTAACTATTCCATCTTTAAAATAGTTAACTAATTTATTTTGCCTTTATATTTTTAGTACTTCTTCTCTTCTTTGAGAGTATACTATAATTACATTATTTCTCCTTTCTTTCCTCCAAACCCTCCCATGTACTGCTTGCTTTTTTTTTCAAGTTCATGGCCTCTTTTTTCATTAGTTGTTGTGATATGCACAGATGTATAGCTATATTCATTCTTAACGCAACCTGCTCATTCTATATGTTATTTGCTTTATGTTTTCAAGGCTGACCATTTGGTATTGGATAACCAGCTGGTGTGCTTTTCCCTCAGAAGCTTCCTGCTCTCCATATTCCTTGGCTTCCTGTAGTTGTTTCTACAGTGTTGAGGCCTCTGGATCTTTCCCCCATCCACTTGGATATGTCTATTGTTACTCATGTCCTTATTCAGCTCATCTTTAGGCAGTCATGTTGGTGAGACTTTATGGGCGTACCATTTGACATCCTAAGAGACGCAATCTCGCAGTAAACTCTATGTACCTTTGGCTCTCACAGTCTTGATGCCCCCTCTTCTGCAATGTTCCCTGAGCCTTAGGTGTAATCATTTAAAGAACTAAGAGTGTCTCAAAAAACTTAAAGTGAATAAGGAAAATTTCTTAATTATTTGAATTTAGGTAGGTTTTTTGAGGGGGATTGGGAGGTTAGGGAAAAAAAACCTTAGGGTCACTGTGATGTCAAGATCAAATGTACTCAGAATTTTATGTCTTTCCCCACTTAAATCTCTTAATTTTACAGTATTTTCTAACAGTGATAAAGAAGAACCTGAAATTATTCTCTCCAAATTAGCTCTCAGGGTTCCTTTAGCCCCAGCTGGGATCCCAACAAGCTGCTGTAGACAGTCTCAGTTCCTTCGCTACTACTAGACCTCCTCTACTCTTCTTAGAACTTGTCTGTAGGAAGCTGTTAAACCAAAAGGTAGAGGGTTTGCCTTTCATTTCTGGCATTTCTATAAACCACTGTCCTTAGCTTCTAAAAGAAATGAAACCCATGTAGGAAAAACACCTCCTCCACCTCCAAGTTCCAGGAGTCTCCACTCACCTTCAGAGAAGTTTGGGATGAAGAGAAGAGCAAGCAGAGCTACAAAAGGCCAGGTCCTAGCAGGCAGCCGCAGTTGAGCTTTGTACCTCTGGACTACAAGACAAGCCATGGCTTGATGGGAAATGTGCTCAGGTCCTCAGGAAGCAGAGTAAAACTGTACAGGATCCTGAAGCTTTGAAATGTGTTTGAACCCACACAGACTCAAGGACTTTATATAGACAGCTTTGATCCAAGGTACGTGCTACATATGTGTAGCACACACACATGACACCTGAACAGAAAGCCTTTTTGTTTTGGTTTTACGAGAAAGGAAGCCGTGGGTTTAGCTGTTACGTCGTAAAGACAACCTCAAATA
This sequence comes from Apodemus agrarius, assembly GCA_964023405.1. NCBI lineage: Eukaryota > Metazoa > Chordata > Mammalia > Rodentia > Muridae > Apodemus > Apodemus agrarius. Next base: position 61,300,246 of record OZ030014.1, on the reverse strand, counting down.
TTCAAAGTAAAACTGAACAAAACAAGCAAATCCATGGATGGAAAATGTACTCAACTTGAAACTGAAGCTTCGAGTCACCTCTGAGGACATGGATAAGTGGAGTCTTGGAGAGTATAATTTCCTGTAGTGCAAGGTATCCCTAAATCCCAATCCCAGCTTTATCCAGGCCTCTGGTCATCTTTCACCACCCAGTGCTCTTTCATGGCGTCCTCATGGTCATCCCTTTTAGTCCTGGAGCAGATGTCTATATTTCTCTTTAGAGGGCACACATAAAAATTGTGTTCTATAAATGATGCTCTGTCCTTCTATGAGCCCCTCAGCATGCAAAAGAGTTTATTTTGCCTAACTTCACTTAGTATTGTATTGAGAGAAAAATGCCAAAATCACAAGAAATGAAAGACACACACACACACACAAGAAATGAAAAACACATACTTGCATGCACACACATGCACACACATACACACACACACACCACACCACACACACACACACACACACACACACACACACAGAGAGAGAGAGAGAGAGAGAGAGAGAGAGAGAGAGAGAGAGAGAGGGAGGGAGGGAGAGAGAGAGAGAGAGAGAGAGAGAGAGAGAGAGAGAGAAAGGGGCCTTAGGTTTTGTCAACTGGGAAATAAATCAGATGTTTTTAAAGCCATAACAATGGCAAAATAAAGTTGTGGATGGCCCAGGAAAAAGTCAACCCAAATGAAAAGGCATTTAAAATTGACACAGTAGGATAGATTTAAAAAAAAATAGTAAAATTTCTAAAAGTTAGAAACTCAAAACTAGGAGACACAGCTCAGTGATAGTGACACAGCTCATACACTTCAGCGATGGAGACACAGTTCAGTATGGAGACAAAGCTCAGAGGTGGAGAGAGAGGTCAGTGGTACAATACTTCCTAGTATATAGTAGGCCTTAGGTTCAAGTCCCAGCACCATCAAAATGGAAATTCAAAACTAAGGATAAATATTGCCAAAATTCTTAAACTAAACTGTAGAAAGGGCAAATGTTCATTCATAAATAGTATGGTATTTTTATAATATTAAAATTATTTAGAATGTTCAGTATTTAGAATATCTAATTAGAGGGCTGGAGTTAAGAATATGTAAGTAGTCTCTATATTAATGCATATTATTAGATAGTTAAAATAATTAATGCACACATATTTGTAATGCATTTTTAGAATACTAGGCATTGATGACTTCCCTTAAGTCTGGGGAGCTCTCATATAGTTCAAGGGTGAAAGGGATGTTCACCGAGAATCTATCACCTGCTATGAATTGTGGGCTCTCAGGACAGGATGATGGCAAGAGAAAAAACCTAGTTGACTGCCTGGCATGGTAGAGCATGCCTTTAATCAGAGCTCTTGGAAGGCAGAGGCAGGTAGGTGTTCCAGCGTTTCTGTGGTTTCCTGCCATCTCCGCACCCCATCAGAAGCGGCTCTGTAGAGTCGGAACTGTGTGCTTCCTTTAGAGCCTGCCTGCTCGCATGTGCTCACACATGCCTTCCATTCTGCATGCCAGTTCCCAGCACGCGTCCTTCGGGTCTCATGATGAGGACACAAGCTTCCTATGCTGTAGTTGCTCTGGTTATTTCGTTGTCTCTGCTCCACATCCCCGAGCATTTAGCTGAGGTGTCGACATCCTAAGAAGCCACTTGTGATGCGTCTCTTTTCTGTATTCCCCTAGCATTTTAAAGGAGCCTCCAATCCCCAATTCATATGGCAAGAAGCAGTAAAAACCTAATGACACTAGTAAGGGGCCAGGACCCAGATTCAGCACTAAAGACTTTGAAAGTGTGTGTGTGTGTGTGTGTGTGTGTGTGTGTGTGTGTGTGTTCTGGCAGACAGCTGTACTTACATCATAATCATGGCAGAAAGGGAATGAGATAGACGATAGAGTTGAAGTATTATGAAGCCATAGAAGAGCAGGAACCACTGGTTCAGGTATGGACATCAGGACAGTCTTCTTGGAGGAGGGAAACCCTGGGCTCATTATTAAGGACAAAAGTAAAAGCTGAGTATCCAGACAAAAAGAGCAGTGTTGCCAGAGAACCTGGTGGGAGCTGATGCTTCTGCAAGAGCCAGTGAAACACAAAAAGTCATCAGCACAACCAAGCTCAAACTTCATAAAACTGTCTTCTGTCCCCAAAAGAAAGGGAGGATGGGTTCAAGAACATATGATATATAATCAGGAAGAAGTCTACTACAAACCCCCAAACAGCAAGAATTCACACGATTTTCATGTAAAGGACATGTACTAAATGTATTTCTGATTTGCAGACCATGTGGTCTCTGTTGCCACTACTGGTCCTTCAAGTTTAGGGTAGAAGCATCCATAGATCACACTTAAACAATGTGTGTGGCTTATTTTTAATAAAGCTTTATTCATAGAAATAAATGGAGACTGGACTTGGCCTGTAGACAGTGGCTTTTTAACCCCTCTTCTAAAGAAGGAAATGACAGCTTTGGTGACAAGGTTTCTAGGCAGCTAATCTAGAATCATTGAGTAAGGGGAAAGGCTTTGGAGGGGGCACAATATTTGTGGCTTGGGAGGAATCATGGTCCTTAGTTTCTTTTCCAGTGGCTGTGATAACACACTCTGACAAAAGTAACTTAGGGGAACGTGGCGAAGGGTGTTTATTTGGGCTCACAGTTGAAGGCTCATAGTCTATTATATGGTATGGTAGACAAGACAGCAGGACCGTGAGGTAGAAGCTGTTCACAGCAACTAAACCAATCAACATAACTCCTCACAAGACTGCCCTGAGACTAGCTAATCCCTCATGGGTGTGCCTAGATGTTTGCTCTCTAGGGAGTTCTAGGTCCTACTGAGGAAATGATTAACAGTAGCACTCACAAGGGCAATGATCAGAAACTGTCCAAATATTTGCCATTTTATTTCACTCAAGGCTCATAATAACCATACAAAATAAGGATTGTTAACTTTTCCCACTTAATAAAGGGACAAAACAAGGCTTTGAGAGTTATCTGACTTATCCCATCCTCAATAAAAAGAGACAAAGAATTCAAAGACAGCTAGATTTGAATACTACCATGAAGATTTGCCAGCTGTTGGCTTGAGAGCCTACTGTTGCCCAGGCAATGGCTTCAACTCAATACCTTTTCAAGGAAAATACCATCACATGGAAAAGGGTGCTCTGATGATGGCTGGCAACCCAGTTAGCAGGAATCTTCTTTTACTCAAGGATCACTGTGAAGACAGGGGTGCAATTATTGGAATAAAGAAGAGGGAAGAACAAGTCATGGCTTCCATTTTAGGGTATTCAACCTAGAGCACCTGTGGAAAGATCCAAACAGAGTTTCCAACAGGAATCCTGAGGGACAGGGTACAGTCCAAAGACATTAGCTTATGCACCTATGAACACAACAGTGAAAATTACAATTGTAATTTTGAAGGCTTGAAATGAACCCTCTGGAAATGTCTGATGATTGAGTAGAAACAGTTCCGCACTGGAAAGGAGTAAAGGTTATAATTGGGACTTTCAAAGAAGGCCTTACTGGGTTCTCTTAAGTTTGCTTTTGTGAAACTATTTCTGTCGCCATAAGAAAACTCAATGGCTATAAAAGAGTACTGTGAAAGAGCACTGATGAAAAGATATTCACCTGTATCACTCACCAGATGACTGGACTGATAAGCTGGTAAAAGGTAACTGAGTTCTGTAGATAGTACAGTCCACACAAGATGAAAGATTCTGAAATCAAGTGCCTTCAGATACAGAGAATTAAGAAGGCCACAAGCCCTCCACAGCAAGCTTGCCCACAATCCTGTGTCTCACAAAACTGCTGGCCTGGAATTACACTTCCTTTTAGAAATTAGTATCTTAGATGATGATAAAAAGAAACCCTGGAAAATAACTCTAGACTGAAGAGGAAGATAAATAGATGGTGGGGGGTTGGATGTATGATCCTTGATCATGGGCACCACTGAGAGACACGGGGAAATGCAAGGAGCTGTACACTGCAATAACAGTAGTCTACTGTTAAATCTTGGGATGTCAGCAAGTAGCCCGTGGTTGGCCAAGCACAAATTTTGGTAGTGTGTGTGTGTGTGTGTGTGTGTGTGTGTGTGTTATGCTAACTCATGTGTGCTGGAATCAAAGAGAAAAAAGAATACAGTAATAGAGACAATGTTAACAAATTGTGAATGTAGCTAATGATTAAGTGTGTGTTCATGTTTATTCTTTGTTAAATTCAAAGTTTGGTTTTTTTAAAAAGATTTATTTATTTCATATATTCATATACACCAGAAGAAGTCATCGGATCCCATTACAGATGGTTGAGAGCCACCATGTGGTTACTGGAAATTGATCTCAGGATCTCTGGAAGAACAGTCAGTGCTCTTAATTGCTGAGTCATAGAGTGTTGAACGCAAGAATGAGAAGCTCAGCTATCAGTGTGGAAGCTGTATATCACCTAGGAAATAACAGAAACATAAAGAACTAGTCACCTGCTCAGGATTATTCCCATTCTCTTTCCTCAGACCTCTCAGACACAGGCAGGGCCCTGTGTCTATTGCACACATTCCCTGTTACGCTGGCTTCTAAAGGACTTAGACCAGAATGAAATCAGGGGATTTCCATCTTCTGTCACCCAGATTCGGGCCCTGGGTACAGTAGTAATAGTATTTCCCCATAAGTACTTGTCAAGTGAGTTCCATTCTATGATGTCATTTCTCCCTGAAACTTAGTAGCACTCACCCCACCAAATGGGTCCCTTAACTCCTAAGGCTAATATCCCCTTTCACTGTGGCTAGTGTAAGCATAAATTGCTGCTGCCCCCTTAGTATTTACCAAAGTAGTTTTTCATTGACTCTCTTGCTTGAACCACCTGCTTCTTGTTAAAACCCCAATCAATCCAGCCTACCAAGTAGAAGACCCAGGACTTAGATATTTGTCCCCTGACTTTTATCCAGTACACATTTTTCCTTGTCACATTATATACAATAATTCATTATATCATATGGCCTGCATTTAGCTAATTACCCCTGCAGACTTCTATCTCTCCTACATCAGATTCTCTTTCTAGGACACTTGCAGACACACCTCACACATAGTAGCCATCCTAGGCCCCTTCATACATAGAAGATGATGGAACTCTCCTGTACTTCAGCTTACCCCTCTAGCTTCGTTCTTTCTTACTCTCATTCAGCACTCAGAAAATACCAATAACTAAAGGGACCATTGGCAGACTGACTGATGAGTACTAAAGAGCCTACCAGGGTAGTTAATAGAACTGGTGGAATCCTGCAGACAGGAATTCAGATCCTGGTTGGACTGTTTCCTACAAGTACTAGTGGAGATTAAAAGTTAGTTCAAGGGAGTCAATTCTCTCCTTCCACCTTAGGTTGTCAGGCTTGGTGGCAAACACCTTTACTTGCTGAACCTGTCCCTATAGAAGACATTTAACTTCTCTGTTCTTCATCTTCTCTGTCCTTAAAGTATGTCTCATTCTAAGGATCTTATTGTTGATGTAATGATTCAGTGAGCCTGAGCCAACACATCAGTCAACTATGTCCAAATAATGAAGATACTAGCTTGAGAGATACTATGGAGGAGGGGGGAGGGGCAAGGAGGGGCAGGGAATGCACTCTGACCCTAGCTATAGTGCATGGGATTTTTGCCCTCCAACTAAAATTCAATATTAGCTTATCTGTTAAAATTAAAATTTTCCAACTTCAGTTTTTACACACACACACACACACAAACCTTTGGTACCTTTAATCAATGGGTGGCATCTTAGAATAAAATGGGGCTCTGTGCTAGCACTCATGTTTGCTAGATTTCTGTCTCTGTCATGTCTTCCTCAGCATCTGGAAGCAAATAGTTGTTTTCTTTCTGTCTGATTGAAATAAAAGTCTTCTTACAGCTTTACTGAGAATCTAAGAATTATGTACTGCAGCTCTCACAATGTTGTTCAATGGCTGGATAGTAAAGTATCTGAGGGCATGGCTCCCTTGGCTGTTGTCATTTCAGGGTAGGAAGGGGAAAGTCAGTTTTCTGTTTACCTTGCCACTCTGATTCTTTCTAAAGGCTGGTGGTAAAGGAAATGAAAATCACTGGCTAAAATTAGGACCTGGGGATTCACTGTGGCTTCATCTCGTCACTGTCTTCCTACATCCACATTGCCTAAGTAAACCCCAGATCGGCTTTATAGTACTCTTGGTGGTTAGTGGATATGAAAGCTCTCGAGATTTGCATAATTCACAGTGGTAGCCACAGAGAAACATATCAGAATTCCAAAGGAGGGGTATATTCAGGGGAGGTAACTAACCGCCTAGCTTAATTATAAAATCCTGAGTTTTATTCAACTTTTTCTTGTCTTTGAATTTTTTCCTTCCCTTTTTCTTTCCCCAATAAGTACACCCAAACTACCGGCCTTTGGTTGAAAGATTTGCACCTGGCACTTGGTGTGCTACACACTGCAAAACATCCTTTGCTTGATGGTTTCAGGGGTAATGGGAAGAATGAAGAGGCTAATATTTGCATAGTATGCAGTTTCAAGACATCCCATTACGTTGAGCCCGTAATTTTGCCTAATTAAGGTTATATATTCTATTTTCACGTTAATTAGCTCATCACACTAAAGCCCCTTTCAAAATTGACTTCAAAGGAAAAAGGTAATCATCTACCAAAGTAAGAGATTGCTGAAGTAGAATTTATCAATCTCACTTCGAAAGAGACAAAGAAAAAGGAAACGCTATGCAAAGTGACTGGAAAGAAAGGTTAGCTTCACTACAACGAAATGGTGGAAATATGGGCCGAGCCAGACCTATTTAAATAAATGTAGCTGATTAATTTCAGTCCCTAGGCAACCAGAATCCACACCATAAATTAGGTTAAAATGGATGCTTCTGAGTTGTGGAGTTTCTATGTGTTCTTTCTTAGGAATATACAGATGGTTCCTGTTGGCTTTTTGGCTTCTATTATTCCATAGCTTGTCAGGGAAGAAGAGATTTGCTGTTCTAGATTAATAAGTGAGACACAGAGGTCTTCAGTTGAAGGCTAACCTCTGCCTGTCAGAGTTTCATGTACATGGAGATGAAAATAAGATTGTTTTTGACGAATATCCAGAAATCAACTTTCAGACACAGTAAAAATATCTGTGTTTGGATTTCTCAAGCTCTTTGCATCATATGATTAATTCTTTAAAGACTATCTTATCTCTAGTTAAATGCAATGGTCTGGTTTAACCATAATTATCTCTATTTATCTATAAGTCTGCCTAACTTCTTACACTTACAAATGAAATTAAAGTTGTGTGATTTTACCCCTTAATCCTACACTTATAACACAAACAGCTATGATTATATTCTGGGAAGAAGCTTGACAAAGATAAGTATTCTCATTACTCTTCCTGTTGCCATGGTTTTTAATTAAACATAACCTGTGACAGGAACTCAAGTAAGAAGGGGCTTCTTCTGGCTCACAGGTCAAAATGGTCTATCCAAATGGCAGGCGCTTAGAGTAGCTGGTCACACTGCATCTGCAGTCAGGGAGCAGTGAGCAGTGAAAGCATGCGCTCGGCTAGCTTTCTGCTTTCTTGAAGTCCAGGACACAAGCCCAGGGAATGGTGCTTCCTGCTTTATTTAGTGTTGGTATTCAGGTCTTCCTACCTCAATTCATCTAAACAAGATAATTCCTTAAAGGCATCGTCAAAATTTCATGTAATCTAAATGATCCCTCGCTGTGGTGGTTTGAATATGCTAGGTCCAGGGAGTGGCACTATTAGGATGTATGGCCTTTTTGGAGTAGGTGTGGCCTTGTTGGGGTAGGTGTGGCCTTGTTGGAGTGGGTGTGGCCTTGTTGGAGAAAGTGTGTCACTGTAAGGGTGGGCAATGAGACCCTCCTCCAAACCACATGGAAGCCAGTTTTCTCCCATTTGCCTTCAGAACAAGATGTAGAACTCTTTAGCTCCTTCTCCAGAACCATGTCTGCCTGGATGCTGCCATACTCCTGCTTTGATGATAATAAACTAAACCTCTGGACCTCTAAACCAGCCCTAATTAAATGTTTTCCATTATAAGAGTTGCCTTGGTCATGGTGTCTGTTCACAGCAGTAAAACTAAGACAGCTGGGCTTGAGGGCCTTCTCCCAGGTGATTCTAGATCTTGCCCAATTGACAACAATAACCATCACAGAAACAGTAGATATTTTCAAAATTGGAACCTACGTTATTTTACCGAGACAGTAACTGACTTATTCAGGACCACCCATTAGCTTACATAACTATTATCTAGGAGAAAGGGGCAGAAAGGCTTAGTAAATAGTTTAATATTTGGCCCGTGAAGTTTCCCAGGCCACTCCCTCCCACCTGTGTGACACTTTGAGTATATGTGACTGCCTTTTAGAATATGATGAGGTAACTCAGCAGGATTATCCATTTCACAAAAGAGGAACCTTCTCAAGCCAGTCACAACATTTTCTTGCCTTGATTCACACAAGAACAAAACTTGGAATGGAATATAGCCAAAGCTTTTAAAGTATTTTTCATTAATTTATTTATTTATTCACTGTTTATCCAACTCAAGCCTTTTCTTTTTTAATGCTGAACAAGCCTTTTACCCACACCACCAACCCCCAAATGCTTAGCTGTCTATAAAGAACAGCATGGCAAGGAAGCGTGGCCTGCAGGAAAGATGCCATTTCTCACACGATCTAATCTCAGCCTTAAGCCCTTATTTCAGCCTTATGGTTGCACAATCGCTGTTTCGTATTTTGAGGTGTATCATTTCAGGTCCTGCTGTGATGATTTCAGGCTCTGAACTCCCTTCACACCTCAAGTCCATCAGAGACCATCACGGTCATACCTTGATGAGAGAGGAACACCCTCGTAGCTTTGCAGAGTGAGGAGTTGTAGCTGTGGCAGTGGGAAAGCTCTACTGGGTGATGGTGCCTTTGCACATGCCTTGTGCAGAAAGCGAATCCTTGGACCCAAACTAGTGCTAGCAAGCCCCAAGCTTTCCACTGACTGAAGTTTCAAGGACTCAGAATCAGGAATCGTGGTACAAGCCCATAATCTAAGCTTCTCAAGAGGTTGGATAAAGAGGATCTCTTTTAAGGTCAGCCTAGAAACCTTAGTGAGATTGTCTCAATATAAAAAGTAAAATGAGGGCTGGGTTATGGCTTGATGGTGGAGTATATGTCTAGCACAGACACATACACACATACACAGATACAGATACACACACACACACACACACACACAGAGAGAGAGAGAGAGAGAGAGAGAGAGAGAGAGAGAGAGAGAGAGAGAGAGAGAGATGTACAGTCTGAGGCAAGGGGAAGAGATTCTGGCTATTTGTCATCTTCCACAGTCCTGACCACACATCACAATGAACCATCTTCAGCCAGAGTCAAGTTCTGACATGTGACCATTCAACTCTATCTTCCCAGGGCACAGTTTTCTAATGGTTACTCAGTTGTGGAGTAGCAAAATGAGATGGAGGGAGGCCACGCTAGTAGGAAACTTTAGCTCAATGAACTGCATGGAGGTGTGCTGCGGGGGGTTATTTAGAAGCAGCTGATTGCATTTAGCAGCTTTCCTAACCTGGATTTCATTCAGAGGAAAGGCTCTGGCTGGGTGTTTCATCCATGAGCAGGAAGCTGGGTCATCACAAACCCACAGTCACAGCGGGACCCACCGAAGGTTTTAGCCACGAAGCATAACTAAAACCCAAGCTCTTCACAGTCTGCCTAACACATTCAAAGCCCAGTTTCTGCATTCCTAATGGAATCGCAGCACTGACACTGGTTCGAATCCACTGCTTATGTCATTCCTCCCCAATATTACTTAAAGGCAGCCTGATCACTAATAAGTTCTTGCTACATGTAAACTTTGAACTCTGTGGTTCTGGCCATTTCTCTTCCATTGGTTACGAAATGCTGACAGGTAGAATGTATCAGAAACGCTTGTTTCCTGTACTCTCAAAATATGAGCAGGTCAAAACCACCAACACCCTTTGTGTGTCGCCCTTTGTATTAGAAAGAAAAGTCTGAACCTAGGACACATGAGTGTATTAGGAATTAACTCATGCTGTTGAAAAAAGGAGCCACAGGAAGTTATGATATTTTAAAACTGAATGTTCTAGTAGAACTGATGATCTTGATTTATTGGATACCTCCCTAGAACCAAGTTTATGGTAATATTGGTGAGTACATGCACTTCTTTCCCCTTCTCATCTTTCGGAACCTGTTTTCCCCCCGAGTACCTAAGCCACTTCCTCAGTTCTCTGACTCTCTGCAGACACCAAGGCTCTTAACAACTCTAAAACGTGAGCGAATGGCATTTGTTTAATCTGATTCTACTCCTCTCCTGAAGCAAAGAGACACTCAAAAACAATGAACTCTCAAGATTTTTACTTTGAGTGAAGAGAAGTAAAAGAGAAAACTGAGAAACAAACGGAGCCAGGGAAGAAAGCCAAAACCAGAAACCTTAAATGAAGGATAATTTACATATAGAAGCATCAATATGCCAATTCTCAAGTATCAATTTGGACCTGTGTGGCACAGTTCTTCAACAGTGTGAGAGCACTGGCTTGAGTGGGTGGAATTTTTATGAAATTCCAAAAGCCACCAGATAGCACAGCACCTCCAAAAATATGTTCTGAGATATTTTTTTTACACAAAGAACATACAGATAATGTCACTCTAGCACTAAATTTAGCAAATAAAATTGATTGTGATTGATAAGACTCAGAAACTTTTTTTAGACTCTTTAAGTCAAATTACTGCAATACAAATGGTTTTTCTAAAAGTCAGGAAATTCTTACTTTAGTTCTAACCATATTTCTGCTGATACCGGGTAAAGATAGACTTTCAGAGATTTATAGCTCTATTGCAGGCTGAGATACAACTGAGATATCTCAGCGTCCCTGCAGAGAACGCAACTGAAGTCTTGAAGTTTGGAAGCTAGTTCTTTCTCAATAGATTCTGACTTAATCTGTCTTCTCCAACAATAGGCAACCAAGCCTGAAGAGGAGAATTTTCCTGCTCGCTAGCCCTAGTTTGACATGTAGGATTGAGTAATAGGAAAAACAGAGGAGGAACCCGCAAGATGCAGTAAGTAGTTACCTGTGCTGAAGAATCTTGTCTTTGGCCTGGCTCTGATGCTGCCTAAGTGTGCGGCATTGTTAACTGTACTATGTTACCTGGACCCAATAAGGAGGCTCATTTAGAAAGAGTCTCCAACTTTCAGTATAAATAATTTTTAGTTGAAAGAGTACTTTGAATCTGGAACTTGGTGACAGTAGAAAAAATGTATTTCCCTTCATGATTTGTATATGAAAAAATCCCTGTTAGAAAAAAATTATGGAATGACCCATTTTATAAAATTAAACTAAAACACATGTAGAACTGTACACAGCTGCATGTGATGATTATATAAATCTTTTATGTTCCTATTTTTACCTCTATGTATTTTCCATCTTTAAGACTATGTGTGCATTATTTTGTAATAACAAAAACAGGAAAATATATAACAAATAATAAAAATTGAGTCATTTCAATGTTATGGAGCACTTAATGTATTTTAGGTCATTGGAACTTAGAAAATCCTGATATAGAAAAGAAAGTTAAAGAAGACAAACACATGGATTTAGATTCTTCTCTTTCATACAGAGATTCGACATCTAAATGAGTCCATGGGTGAGTCCCAACTTCTCAGGCACATCTTAAACCATCACCCCAGTTTCTTCTCAGGCACACCTTAAGTGCACACCATGTGCCATCAAATCTCTATTGCCATCCCGCCAATAGCACAGTACCAATAGTACTTTCCCTGAAAGCATTTTGTGTGTTAATTTTCCAAGAATACTACAAAAGTGCTGCACACATTAAGAAATATCCTTTCCCAAAGATAAATAACACCATGAGTGTGGTTAATTTGATGTGCAAGCAAACGGGTTGTGTGGCCAGAAAAGAAATGACACGTTAATGGAGGTTTCAAAAGAGCTTTATTTAGATGGAATCCATATACACAAGCTGCACATATTGATGCACACAGGTTGACAAGTTTAGACATATGCATACTGAAACCACAGCCAAGATATTAAAAAATATATATCATGAGGGAAATTTCATTAGAAAAAGTAATCTGATCTATCAGGATCCTAAATTTGTTGGAACCAAACCTGTAAAGTATGCCTCTTACTGTTTATGACAAAGCAACTTGACCTCGCCAGCAGATAGTAATTTGACTTCATATCGGATGTAGTCTTTGTATTTTCTGAATGTATGTCCTTAGTGTCTAACTGCAAAAATCAGACGGGGTCTACTAACCGGGCTAGGGAAACAGACCACCTTCAGTTTAAGATAAACCCCATGTTCAGTCATGCAACACTGAACATATTGCTCATAGGCATTGAAGAAACAAATTTTAAACAATTTTAGAATAAATTTCTACCTAATCCTTCTTGGTCAGGATAATGTTCTGAATTAAAGATGCCTTTTTTGAAAGCTGGGCATATGGGTTCAAACCTATAATCCTAGAACTCTGGAGAATGAAGTAGGAGTCTCAGGTTTGAAGGCAGTCTGGGATATATAGAGTTCCAAGTCAATCTACAGAGAAAAAAGAAAAGAAAAGGAGAGGAGAGGAGAGGAGAGGAGAGGAGAGGAGAGGAGAGGAGAGGAGAGGAGAGGAGAGGAGAGGAGAGGAGAGGAGAGGAGAGGAGAGGAGAGGAGAGGAAAGGAAAGGAAAAATGAAAGAAAGAAGAAAAAGAAGAAACAATTAATGAGCTGTTTGTTCTCTCTTCCTCCCTCTCTCCCTCCCTCCCTCCCTGCCTTCCTCCCTCTCTCCCTGCCTCCCTCCCTCCCTCCCTCTCTCCCTCTCTCCCTCTCTCCCTATCTCCCTCTCTCCCCACCTCCCTCTCTGCTACAGGAATCTATGCCTGAATAGTTAAAATTCTGCCCTGCCAGCTCTTCTCTGGAAGTAGACAAGAGAAGAAAAGTTTCATCTTTCATAATCGTGCAGAGCTTTGCAGATCACTGCAATGTTCAAAAGACATCCTCGGTATTTAACAAGGAAACTTCCAGAAGAATGCCCAGAGAGCTAGCAGCTTGCACAGCTCATGATAGCTCAAACACTTTTTATAATGAAAAGATCAATTGTCTCATCATCTTGGGAACCTGAGCACAGAACTGAAAATCAAAATGACTGTGTCCTTTGAAATACATTTTGGAGGACTATATTTTCTAATCACATTGTCACTGTTCAAGCCACCCCAGGATATTTCTTTTGGAATGCATTTTTTGCTGTTATAGACTAACAAAAAAATTAATATTTTATTACCTTAAAATCCTGCTTTGGTTTTGGTACAAAATCAAAAACAACTGATTCGGTCACAAGTTAAAAAGAAAGTACAAGGGAATGTGTCAAATTCATAACCAAATTACAAATAAACAGTGCCTTTGAAGAGGATGGAAAGATATCATTTAGAGACTACCAAGAATGTTCTCAGTAAAGGCAGCATCACTAGAACAGGAGATGCCCTGATTACATCCTGGGAGTTGGTTCTTCTCCATGACACATAAGACAGTGAAGGTGGAGAGAAAGGAGATTGTCTCATCCCTTACTGCTTCTGTGGGGACCAAAGCAGAGCATCAGGGCCAAGGGGAATTAGCTAAGGGGTTACATTAAACAAAGCATGAGACATCCACATCACAGTTTGGAAACTTAAGACAAAGAGATTGCATACACGTGGGTGGGTACAGCACAAATAGGAATCCAGGCAGGCAGTAACCAGCTATTTCTTTGATCTGACCACACAATGATCAGAAACACCCCACAATAAAAAGACATGGAGCTTGAGTCATCCAGAGGAAGGCAACCAAAAGGACCAAATCAGACACTCGTCATCTGAGATATAGGCGAAAGAGGTTTCAGGAAAGACGGGCCTTACCGGAGCACGGAGGGAATCCAGGGACCATTCCCCCTGGTATGTCAGCTCCATGGTCCAAAACTCCTTGGATACAAGTCTTGAGTAGTTATCAATTCTAAGCCTCATCCACAGAAGAACTGAGACTTTAGACACAACCTGTAAGAGAGGATGGGGAAATACAGATGTCTGAGAACACATGAACATGAACAGATGAAAGAGACCAATGAAGATGAAGATGAGACGCCAAAGAGGTCTCCTTGGAGCCCAGGACCACTCTCTGGAAAGATTAAAACTCACACAAAATCTGCTGCCTCTGTTTACAGTGTCCATCACTGTCTTCTGCTGGTGAGCCTCACGGGTGAAACACTACCCCTCCTTCCCCCGCAGTTTATTGTTCTTAGAAGGAAACAGCTCTGTTCCACGGATGGACGGGACTTGTCTTTCTGTTGTTTTAATTCAGCTATCCAAGATTGGTATGGCTGAAACCAGACCGTGGTTTTCAAAGAGCAGACAAATTGAGATCAGACTGAATTCTAAACTCCCCCAAGTTCTGGTTTCATTACGCTCTTGAAACCCAAGTCAATTTTGTGAAGAAGAAGAAAAAAAGAAGTTCATAAAACTGGGCTTGGATCGTCACATACTTGACCCAGTTATAATCTGCAGCTGGAGGGTAGTCAGTGCTAATTCAGAGTGCACTGCAAACAGTAGAAGTGAAACTCGATGTGTGCATATAGGTAAGAGGTGGAGGGAAACATTATTATGTGAAAGACTTAGTAACCCAGGAAAGAGTCATTCTTAAGTAGCTAATGTCTTAGCCCAAACCCACGGGCAAAGAACGGACATAGCCAGCTGGAAAACATTTCCAGATCCACGACCCTAGAAACTCCTCAAAGACCATAATTCTAAAACAACTTTTCTGATTAAGTTCAAACTTTCCAAGAACATTCACTCTTTATCCGAAACTAAACCATGAGAAATTTCGAACTAAAAGCCACTGTAAACCGCTTACATGAGAACTACTTTTTTTCACATTGGAACAATAGAATAAACTCTGTCCGTTAGTATGATCATGAAGCAAAAAGGCTAATCACAGCACACACACACACACACACACACACACACACACACACACACAATAAAAAGAGTAAGAGAGATAAGAAAGAAGAGAGGGGAGAAGGGAAAAGAAAGAGGGGTGAGAAGATAGGCGAGGGGGGAGGATGGAGGGAAAGATAGAGGGAGGAAAGAAGAAAAGAAAGAATTTAATAAACCCGTACAGTCAAAAAGTCTGCTCCTTGTTGTCAAAGGAACAAGATAGTGGTCATATTATTCTAAGTGTTTCTGAGAAACATTTTTTACAGATCTATTACCTACCACCTGGACCAATCTCAGAGAATTTTCTATTCCCAGGGAATCCCAAAGTAACTGGGTTATTCTTGACACCCTTTTTACCATTATTTTCTCTTCCAGCCAGAGTTCTTCAATAGCAAAACCATTGGCATTCTAGGTCAAAACTGAATTAACCATGGAATAATTTTAATAAAGGAAACATTTTGGAAAGAAGTGGAGAAGGTCAGGGAGAGCCACAGATGAAAATGTGAACCTCACCACCCCCATCACCCCCAGTGAGGAGCAGAAGGAAGGAAGAGTGAACGGTAACATTTAAATTCATGGATAGTCTAACATGTTTAGAAAGACTATTGGGAATCTTTGAGCTAAAGTGGACCAACTATGTCCACTTTAGAATAGGCTTACTTCAGAATTCCTGCCTTGGTCACCAACAGCTAGGAGCAGTCAAGAGGAAACAAGACTTCAGGTACCATGGATTGAATGCTTGTGCCTTCCCAAATCCTTCCCAAATTTCCATGCTGAAAACTAGTCTTTAATATGATAATATTTGAAGGTTGATAGAAGGTCATCAGTTCACGGGAAGGAACTGCCAAGGATGAAACTGGTGCCTTTATTAAGGAGGCCGCAAAGAGCTTCCCTACACCTTCCACCATGGGAGAGCACAGTGGCCAGTGTCTTGATCTTGAGACGATCAGCCTTAGAATTGCCAAAGCACTGTCTTTTATTTATGACCCACCTCGCCTGTACTATCCTCTTGCAGCAACCTGGACAGGGACAATAGATACCACGGTATAGAAGTGTGGGCCCTTGCTTAATTATAATCCTTACAGTAGAGGGTCTATGTGGCTCATTGTCATGAATGCCATAGTCTACCCCTTACCTGATATGCATGCAAGTCTCCACATGGACTTGGGACACTACTCTCCCATAATTCCTATGGACTTTTCCTTCTGAGGAGAAACACTGAGGAGAAGCAAACAGCGCGAACAGCTCCTGTCACTACAATTGACCTCAGGACTACAGCTAGGCCTGGCTGAGGGTGGAGAGTACTGTCTGCTCTTCCAGACAACTCAGATTCAATTTCCAGCACCCACATGGCACCTCACAACCATCTCTAACTCCATTCTCAGGGGATTTGGACCACTCTTCTGGCCTCTTCAGGCACCATGCATGCATGTGATGCACTGCTATTCATTCAGGCAAAACACCCCCACACAGTAAGTGTGGAAACAAATAAACACATTTGAAAGACTACAATCTTTCCTCTGCCCAATTTCTGGTAGCCACTCTGAATTCCATGACCTCAATTTCAAGTATCACATTGGCAATCTTGATGATATGAAGCACACTCTCATTCTTGAGAAGTGGGACTGAGGCACCAATAACCATACACTTCACCATTCTGAGATGTATATATGTTTGCTCTGTATATATGTATATATGAAGCACGAATACAAGACACACACCCAGTATACTACCCTTGCTACAGCCATTTCTGTCCTCATTGTACAGAGCTAGCCTTATGTCCTCCTCCTTGATCAGAGCTAAATATCTCCATCTGCATCATGACTCTGCTTCCTGCTTGATGTTCCTTATTTATTTGACATCCTACTGGTCTCTGGATAGCACTGTTGATGCAGTGCTCTGACAGCAGAAACAGTATGCTTAGATTAGGTATCTTTCTCTGTGAAGATGAAGAACCCACTTACTCTTTTAGAATGAAAAGACTTCAGTGTAGCCAACTTGCCAGTTGGTCTCCTAGCACTGAGCCATATGAAAGATTCTGTATTCATGTCAGTCTAGCACTCATAATAGATCAATATTATTAATAGATAATATGTGAGTTCATGCTCCTAGAACCAACAGGCCATCTCTCTAAAATTTGTATTTTATGCATGCATGCATCTCTGTCTGTCTGTCTGTCTTTCTCTGTCTCTTTCTCCCTCCCCCCTCTGTGTGTGTATGTGTGTGTCTGAGTGTCCCTACAACCTAACTGTGCTAGATAGTTTTAGTTAGATGCTCTATAAGGCTTCCAGAATCTATTTAGGTTTTTAAAAACCAGAAAGGTTAATTAAACAGAGAGATAAAAGGGGTTGCTCTCTTGCATCTTGTAGGTCTTTAATAATGGCATTAATCTCCACTGTCCACTCACCACAAGATAATTTTGCATTTACTACATTGAATGAGAGAAAAGGTGACTAGATAGCAGCAAAGATTTCCATTTTGTCTTCCCTTATTTGATAGTTTTTATTCCATAGACCAGGAAACCTTTAGAGTTGTTTCTCTAATTTCCATACACATATGTAAGATACACACATACACACACACACACACACACACACACACACACACTACAGTTGTGCACTTGGGGACAGGAAAAATTGTCAGTTATCCAGGATCCCATTTATTACTTGGATTTATAGACTCTAACAGGAGGACAGTAGATATCTTTTTTGGCATTTAGGTCTCTAAGTATTTGTATCACCTCAGACTTTGTCCATTAAGACCAGATGTGATTAATTATTTCCCTCTTCCACATCTAAGTGGCCATGAATCCCTTTGAGAAAAACTGAAAAGATGGTATAGTAATTCTTCCCATAGCAGCATCAAATCTCTCCTGCTAATTGGCCACCTGTTCAACATCAAGTCTGAAAATGACTCAAGCCCAAGAATTGAGCAAAGAATCGTGCTCAGCCTTCCTGCCCATCTGCTTCTGCCATTATTTTTCCTTGTAAGCCCTGAGCTTCCAAGAGTACCATCACCCTCATGGATGTAAACAAACCCAGATCTGTGACCATCGCTCCTACCATAACCCCTAACTCGCTGAAATATTAATGTTGTTCTGAAAAATACATTCCTTATAACCTTGGTGATTTGTCCTCTGATCTTGTCGAGGAGCGGCGTCTTCTGAGGAGTCTTCCAGTCTTGCATTCTATACTCATGTGGCATGCCCATTCTTCGGTCCCTTTATTTCTTCCTCTACCATTTCCACTTTGGGAATATTTGCCATTGTTTTACCAAACTTTCTAAGTGCTACCCAGCAGTGACTTTGCCTAGTCTGTGAACAACTTTCCTAGGGTATCGAATGTAACATCTTACAGAAGTGCCTTTAGGTCAATTAATTCTTGGTTCCAGCCTCTTTGATCAAATTCCTCAAAATGCAATCCCGGGAGTATTTGCTCAACTCCTGTCAACCTAATGGCTGTGTTTTTTTCACTGTACAACCTCCTTTTTAATAACCAGACCCAACATGACAGAGTTAAACCAAGCTATGGGCTTGGAAGGCAGGAGAGAAGGTAGGGAGAGCATCTTGAATATGTATGGCATCTCTTATGAGAATGAGATCTTCTTCTTCTTCTTCTTCTTCTTCTTCTTCTTCTTCTTCTTCTTCTTCTTCTTCTTCTTCTTCTTCTTCTTCTTCTTCTTCTTCTTCTTCTTCTTCTTCATCTTCTTCTTCTTCTCCTCCTTCTTCATCTCCTCCTCCTCCTCCTCCTCCTCCTCCTCCTCCTCCTTCTTCTTCTTCGAGACAAGTTCTCTCACTATGTAGGTCTGTCTGTCCTACAACTCACTATGCAAAGTAGGCTGCCCTAGAACTTCCTATTAGCCTCTCAAGTGCTAATATTAAAGGTGTACATCACCATGCTCATCAAGTATGAGATTTCTGTTCCATCTTCTACTACCTTAGAATTGATAGTTCTTCCTTTGCCCAGTGAGCCACTTCTGTAAGCCCAGGACATTCGGAAAGGTGGAATACTCTGCCTCTTCAGGTAGTATCTGGATAGTGCCATGCCAATCAAACTCTGGAACTCTATGGTTCTGATCAGGTCTTTAATCTGCCCTTCAACTACACATATCCTGCGACAGAAGACATCTACATCTTAAGAATTACCATAGAAGTTCTCAAGCACTCACATATGAGTAAGGTGTCCATGCTGTCTGGTTTTTTACAAACTCCACACAAATTAGAGTTTGAGAGTAGGAAGCATCAATTGAGAAAATGCCTCCATAAAATCCATCTGTAGGCAACTGTGGGACATTTTCTTGATTAGTAATTGATGGAAAGAACCCAGCCTATTGTGGGTGGTGCCACCCTGGGCTGGTCCTGGAGTCTATAAGAAAGCAGGCTGAGCAAGCAATGAGGAGTAAGGCAGTAAGCAGGACCCTCTCCTGAATGGGCTCCTGCCTCCAGGTCCCTAACCTGTTGGGGCTCCTGTCCAGACTTCCTTCAGTAGTGAACAGTGATGTGAAAGTGTAAGCCAAATGAACCCTTTCCTCCCCGATTCACTATGGTCATAATGTTTCATCACAGCAATAGTAATCCTGTCTGAGACATGAGGAATTGGTTCTGCTAGGAGGAAACAGATCAGAGTATTTGTGAACTAAAAATAAGTTAAAAACATGTTAAAGCATAATAAGCTGAAGTTTCTGTGGCTTTACAAAGCCATAAAGAAGGGAGATGTGGTAAAGGAAAGAAAACATGTCTCTTACTTCTAGATTTGCATCATCTGGAGCAACTGTATGTTTGTCCAATAGGCTTCTTCAGGCTTCGGGCTCCAATAAAGTTGAATTTAAAAGAAGCCGCACCTTCTCACAGTTTATAAAGTTATTTGGATTTCTAGAGCTTTGTCTATCTAACAGAAAGAAGCCAAGTATAGTTAGGAGGGAAGAGGAAAGGACTGACCAACGGTAAGCCATACTCTCCTCTCACCCAAAGTGTGCCTCCTCCGCAAAGGCAGCTGAGTTCAACACAGGTTTCCATGAAATAGCCTTAATTCCTGGTGACCTTTGGAAGAATCACTAGCAAGAATTTTACGTAAAACCACATACAGGAATATTCACACAGTATAGGCCTAATTAGATACACTAAGAGGAATTCTGACTTCTGACTGACTCTTACTTTCTTTATCAGAAATTATTATTCATTTGTGTACTATGTAGTCTGAACTGGGGGTGGGGGAGCACCCTAATGGAACTCATTACCCATAATGCTTAGAAGAGGCAGTAGGAAAGAGATCTGTGAACGGTGGTTGTAAAAGCACGTACTTTTATGCCCATATATAGTGTAAAGATAATTGATTCAACGAACGTAATTTTCTTCATATAAAGATGTTGCCATAAGACTGATGACTTGCTGTAGATAAGAAACCAGAGTAAAGGAAGATGAAGGCAGATAGTCAACCTCTTAAAGAGTTATATTCCTATAAAGAGCCTGATTCATAAAATCAAGGGTATATAAAAAAGAACATTTATAGTCATTTTTAATATTTAAGGTAAAAATTTCTACACTTAAGAGTAGAAAATTCACTTAAGATAATCTGTATGAAATAATTCCTATATTCATAAATAATATGATAACATACTGATATATGATGTATGTATGTATGTATATTAGACCCTTAACAAAGGGTGTTATCAGTCTTACCACAAAGTCAATAAATAATCTTTGGAAGAATGAATTTAAGATATCTTTCTGTGCATATATACATATAAAATGGAATCATCTCGTACACACTGTTTTTCATCTGCAACTATGTCACAGGCATGTATGTATGTAGATATATTCTCCCTCTGCAGTACATAGCTGCTGTATTCTATGATATGTGTGTGTGTGTGTATATATATACATATATATATCATAAATTATGTGGCCAGTTATTTTTGTGTCTAAGTCCATTGTTTGGAGTCCCCCCCTTCTTTTTTATTATCCATCTAGATTATTATCTACTTATTTCCCTTCCTTTTCCTTGGATGGTAATAGAAAGATATCAAATATATCAAATGTTCAAGTTTCTGGGTATATGCCCAGGAGCGGTATGCCAGGGTCCTCTAGAAGTGACATGCCCAATTTTCTGAGGAACCGCCAAACTGATTTCCAGAGCGGTTTTACCACCAACAGTGGAGGAGTGTTCCTCTTTCTCCACATCCTCGCCAGTACTTGTTGTCTCTTGAGTTTTTAATCTTAGCCATTCTGACTGGTGTGAGGTGGAATCTCAGCGTTGTTTTGATTTGCATTTCCCTGATGACTAATGATGTTGAACACCTCTTAAGGTGTTTCTCAGCCATTCGAATTTCTTCTGGTGAAAATTCTTTGTTTAGCTCTGTGCCCCATTTTTTGATAAGGTTATTTGGTTCTTTGGGGTCTAACTTCTTGAGTTCTTTGTATATATTGAATATTAGCCCTCTGTCAGATGTGGGGTTGGTGAAGATTTTTTCCCACTTTGTTGGTTGCTGTTTTGTCCTTCTGACAGTGTCCTTTGCCTTACAGAAACTTTGTAATTTTAAGAGGTCTATAAGTATAATTATAGGTTGCTAAAGAAATTTTTAAAAATTTAAACTGCAAGTGCCCATGTCCAGAAATCTGAATTCCTTTGGCAGAAATGGATAATGGGAAATTTTCTTGCACTAGAATTCCCATGAGATTTGTGTGCCGAGGACAGAGAGCCATCCTGAGACTCGTGGTCGTGTCAAACTGCAGAGTGCTATGGGCAGCTTCTCTGAGCTTCAAACGTGGACTGAAGACCAGCAATGCTCTGGCCCTTCAGCCCCAGATGGGGCTGCTGATTCATCCAGTCATGTGGACTCAGCAAGCACCATCCTCTCAGCCTCTCCCACTATGAGACAGCCGTTGTTGGACTTCTCCAACCGTATATCAGCCACTCTCATAGTCCTCTCAGTATATATATTCACACCATAGGTTCTGTTTCTCTAGAGAGCTCTGACTGAAGCAGAAAGAGGTTCTAATATCAGTGAAGGAATCTAGAGGCTCTTCAGTCTGCATTGGAAGCCTGGAGAAGCCTGGGCATTATTCCAGCTTTCCACCCTCTAGAAGCCTTGATCCTGCTTTGAGAATTTGAAAGAGAAATATATGAAAGTCTACTTCCAGATTCTACATAAAATGTCTTGAAATTCTTAGCCATGAGATAGTGATATGTGTGTGTGTGTGTGTGTGTGTGTGTGTGTGTGTGTTCAAATAGAAATGTATGTATAGGGACGAGCTCAATAGGGAAAGCTTTTGCTTTGCAAGTACAAAGACCTGATTTTGATGCCCAGAACTCACATTCAAAAGAGATAGGTGTGAGAGCTAGCCCTTGTGATCTCAGTGCTAAAGGGCAGATGGAAAGGTTTCCTGGGCTGGCTGGCCAGTGGCTTAACCCACTTGGTGAGTTCCAGGCCAGTGAAATACCCAGCCTCAAAAGGAGGAGCTGATTGGCACTGGCAGAGTGGCAGTTAAGGTTATCCTCTAGCCTACACACACACACACACACACACACACACACACACACACACACCATGTAGGTCTTAGGTCTTACTCTTCTACTACTTCAGAAGATGCCAAACATACTGTGACAGGTCCTCTCAGAGTTCTTTTACAATTTTGTTTTTTACATTTTTTCCACACACTTCAAATATTAGTGTGTGTGTGTGTGTGTGTGTGTGTGTGTGTGTGTGTGTGGTGTATAAAATGTAAACCTCTGAGCACACCTAGAAGGGACTGTCTCTATTAAATGAACAAAACTGGGAAGAACTCTCTTGGTTACACTGTGTGAAATGAAAAGGCCCACCTCGAATGTGAGCCACACCCTCCTGATTAAAGGGAGAGTTTGCTGCTAACTTGTTTGCTTTTGATCTTTCCAGTTCATCTACCCTGGTAGCGCCATCGTTCACTAACATCAGAAAACAGCTTCTTCAGCCTTCCAACATTAACTGAAGACTGGTGTCTCCCCAAATGTCTATGCCACTGTTCAGCAGCAGGTTGGGACTGCTGAGGTGCCCAGGCCCCTAGGGTGAGCAGCTCCCTGTGCCCCCTTCCCGGTTTGAGGATTGCCATCGTTGGACTATCTTAAAATGTGCTTATTATTACTGTTGCCCTGGTTTTCTAGACTAAGAGTAGGCTCAAAATGAATTCACCTACGGACACATAGCACGGAATAGATTATCTATGACGACTGCTAGGATTTGAACTCAGGACCTTCAGAAGAGCAGTCAGTGCTCTTACCCGCTGAGCTATCTCACCAGCCCAAATGGACAGATTTATTCATTCAAGTTTAATTCAGCTGGACTTTGAATCCCCAATCTGATAGAACCACAGTGTCAGGGGAGTGGTGTGGGCTTCTCCTGACAATCTCTCTTCATCAAGCTCCTCAGCCATCCTGGCATTATTATTTGACTCTTTCTAATCTTGAAGCTGAAAGGACATCCTGTTTTGAATGACTTGCAGTGTAGAAAACACCACACAGTTCATGGCAGGCATTTAAATCATCCAAGATTTCCTATACTTTTAAATCATGCAAATCAAATTACATTTCTCTAATGGATTATAATTTCTTGGTGATGGAGCATTCACATTTGCTGAATCCTTGTTCAAGGTGTTAATCTGGAAAGATTAAAATTTGCAACATGGAGAAATTATACTATCAATATTTCAAGGGGAAGGATGAGTGAGTAGACAGATGGATAGATGAGTGGGTGGATAGATGGATGGATAGATAGATAGATAGATAGATAGATAGATAATTAGTTCTGGTTTTAAAATTGAGGCCCCCAAAACAATTTTTTCAGATATACTGGTCACTGGCATATTTCTTAATTGTCATTGTACCATATTTAATTTTTAAATGAATATTTTCAAAATCTACTTTAAAAATGAGTTTAGAATTCTATAAATTTTCACATACATACTATTCAAACTCATAGAATCCTCACTATGAGAATACCAAACAATTCCATTCTTTCTCCTGGCCCTCAGATGTTAGTCCTTTTCCCTCACCCAATACCAGATCAGGTTCCCCTCTCCCCTACACTCCCTCCCTCCCTCCACTTTCCCTCTCAGGTCCCTCCCCCCCACACTTGTGATTGCTTGGTTCTTCTTCCCAAGTGGAACTGAGGCATCCTCACTTGGGCACTTCAGCTTGTTGACCTTTTGAGTTCTGTGCACTGTATCTTGGGTATTCTTTACCTTTTTTCTAACATCCACTTATTAGTGAGTACATGCCATGCATATCCTTTTGGGTCTGTTACCTCATTCAGAATGATATTTTCTAGTTCTCTCCATTTGATTGCAAAACTCAGAATGTCCTCTTTCTTAATAGATGAGTAGTATTCCATTGTATAAATGAACCACATTTTCTGTATCCATTCTTCTGTCGTGGGACATCTGGGTTGTTTCCAGCTTCTGGCTATTACAAATAAGGCCACTATGAACATAGTGGAACATGTGCCTCTGTGGCATGGTGGGGCACCTTTGGGTATATTCTCAAGAGTAGTATTGCTGGGTCTTCAGGTAGATATATTTCCAATTTTCTGAGGAACCTCCAGATTGATTTCCAGAGTGGCTATAGCAGTTGTGACCCCACCAGCAATGGAGGAATGTTCCTCTTTCTCCACATCCTCTCCAGCAAGTGTTGTCACCTATGATTTTGATCTTAGCCATTCTGATTTGTGTAAAGTAGAATCTCAGGGTCATTTTGATTTGCATCTCTCTGATCACTAAGGAACATTTAGTTCCTTTGAACATTGAACATTTGAACTTTGAACATTTGAACTTTGAACAGTTCTTTGGATGCTTCTCATCTAATCAAGATTCCTCAGTTGTGAAATCTCAGTTTAGTTCTATACCCAATTTGGGGGGGGGGTATATTTTGGGTTGTTTGGTTTTTTTGGTAATCAGTTTCTTGAGTTCTTTATATATTTTTGGATATTAGCCCTCTATCAGATGTGGGGTTAGTGAAGATTTTTTCCCAATCTGTAGGTTGCCTATTTGTCATCTTGACTATATCCTTTGCCTTAAAGAAGCTTTCCAGTTTCATAAGGTCCCTTATCAATTCTTGATCTTAGAGCATGAGCCATTGGAGTTCTGTTTAGGAAATTTCCTCCTGTGCCAATGAGTTCAAGGCTCTTTCCCACTTTCTCTTCTATTAGATTCAGTGTATCTGGTTTTATGTTGAGGTCCTTGATCCACTTGGACTTGAGCTTTGTACAAGGTATCAAATATGGGTTGTCTTAGTTAGGGTTTCATTGCTGTGAACAGACATCAAGACCAATGCAAGTTTTATAAAAGACAACGTTTAATTGGGGCTAGCTTACAGGCTCAGAGGTTCAATCCATTGTCATCAAGGCAGAAACATGGCAGCATCCAGGCAGCTATGGTGCAGGAGAAGCTGAGAGTTCAAGATCTTCATCTGAAGGCTGCTAGTGGAAGACTGACTTCCAGGCAAATAGGGTGAGGGTCTTAAGCCCACACCCACAGTGACACACCTACTCCAACAAGGCCACATCTCCTAATAGGGTCACTCCCTGGGCCATAACTTGGGTCTATTTTCATTTTTCTACATACAGAGAGCCAGTTAGACCAGCACCATGTGTTGAAGATGCTTTCTTTTTTCCATTGTATATTTTTTGCTTCTTTGTCAAAAATCAAGTGTCCGTAATTATGTGGTTTTATTTCAGGTCTTCAATTCTATTCCATTGATCAATGTGTCTATCTCTGTACCAATACCATGCAATTTTTATCACTCCCTCTTGTTAGCTGTGTTTGCTTGTTTATTTGTTTTTGTTTGTTTGAGACGATCTCATATATCTAAGACCAGCCTCAAACTCACTATTTATCCAAGGATGACCTTGAACTTCTGATCCCCCTTCCTCAACTTCCCAGTATCTGGAATGTCAGATCTGAGCCACCGTGGCCAGTCCACACAATGCTGGGGCTCAACTAACACTTGCTGTAAACCAGGCAAATTACCAACTGCACTATGTCCCCAGCTCTCCTCTTGAACCCCACTTTCAGTAACATGCCTCCCAACCCCTCCACAGTCACCCATTTTCCTCAGCACCATAGTTTTAAGTCTTGGAAAATTCAAAATAAATGGCATCACATGCCGCAAATATCTTCTTTAAAATGGCTTCTTTCACTTGGTTTAGTGTTTTTGAAATCTACCCAAGTTGTTATATATAACAATAGTTCCTTCTATTTCAAAATAGCGTTTCATTGAGTGGATGTAAATACAATTTATCTAATCAGCCATTGAAGGATTTTGAGGCTATTCCTGTCTCTAATGTGGATAAGTAGAACACTTAGATGGAGATGTTGTATGAATGTGTATTTTTGCTTCTCTTAGATAAATATTCAGAAGACTCTTCTGGGTAACATGATGGTAACAATGTCTTAAGAAACTGTTAGCTGGCTGTTAACTCATTCCATCACCTGAAATATATGGAGAGTATGGTTGTTTGGCATTTCTGCAGGCAGCCAGTATTGTCATCTATATAGTGGCATGTCATTTCTACTTGGGTTTTGATCAAATTTATAAGTGGCACCACTCAGACCTCAGGGTGAGAGGTTGGTATCCAGCAGAACAGATGGCCTCTCCAACACATTTTGTTTAATCAATTTCCCAATGACCTACAGCATAAGATAACAATTGATCTATAAAATAACTAAGGTTAAGCTCAGAGCTACATTCTCATTCAAAAACTACACTTAAACTTTACCTGATGATTTACAGTATAATAAAGCAACAGAACTGTCAGTGAACTCTGGCAGAAATTATTTATGAGTCTAACAGGAAATACAATCAAACTCTACATAGAAAAAGCCATACAGTTTAGTCTGTAGGTGAGTCACCCTTTCAGGCCTGCCTCTGGGTAAGGCTCTTTTTCCCAGGCTCCTAAAATCCAGTCCCACTTGACCAAATCCATCCTCACTGGGTCACTTGAGCACATATTGCCCCTCTGTCTGAAATGTACACTTTCTCTACATCATAATAAGCCTAGTCCCAGCTGGGTAGTGGTGGCGCACACCTTTAATCCCAGCACTTGGGAGGCAGAGACAGGTGGATTTCTGAGTTCCAGGACAGCCTGCTCTACAGAGTGAGTTCCAGGACAGCCGGAGCTACACAGAGAAACCCTGTCTCAAACCCCCCCCAAAAAAATCCCAGTTCCTACTGAATACTCGGATTCCAGCTGGCACACCAACTTCTCTATTTTTCATTTCAACATTTATCATTTTATCATTGCCAGAAATTATCTTATTTATTTATGGCATACATATCTTTACCTATTGCCTCAATAGCTCCTTGCCAACAAAATGATTCATCCATAGCAAATAAGTAACCGTGAGTTGAAGGGACAGATGGCTGGAGAGATAAGCATATGTGTAAGAAAAGTTTTCCTTGCAGAGACTCCCCGGTAGGCATGTTACAGCTACAGTAAGTCACACTACGTTACATGCAGGCTCTGACTGTAATTTAGTCTTCACATCTTTGAAGCACTGATGGGAAGGCTAAAAACTGGAACCACCATTTCTACCCTCTAAGCATGTCTCTGTCTTGTGAGGCAGACACACACAAAAAAATAAACTTAATGCACATGAAATGCAATCACTGATAAGTGGATATTAATGAGCCCAGAAGCCCTAAATACTCAAGACACAAATAGCAAGTCAAATGATTCCCAAGAAGAAGAAAGGAGAGGACCCTGGGCCTGTAAAGATTGCATCCAGTTTAGTAAAGAAACCGAGGGGGGAGGGGGAATGATTGGGGAACAGTTGGGGGGGAGAGGAACTATGGGAACTATGGTGGGTGGGAACTGGGAAAGGGGAAAGCCTTTGGAATGTAAACATAGAATATAGAAAATAAAATTTAAAAAAACTTGAAAAAAAAAAACTGCTCCAAACCAGCCTGCCATTGTGGGAAAATGGCTGGAATAGGCCTTTCGTTCAGACCAGAGACCCTAATCGTAAGCACAGACGTCTGAGACTATGTCTCACCAGGAAAGCAAACAGCTCTTCTGAGAATGTAAAAGGTTGCCTGCAGGGTGGGCAGGCCACGCTTCCTTTGAAGAAATGTTTCTTTTCTGAGAATGAGCTTGGATGGTTCGTGCCTACACACCTGCTCCGTTCTCATGGAGCGCTGTTTTGCTTGAAGAATGCAAAAAAGCCGTTACTGGGGTCCTGAAAACGCAAGACTTACAGGTTTGATCTCACTTCAAGCAAAAACAGATTGCCCTAGGTTTCACCAAGATGGCTGTGTTCATGGTGCAATTACAGCAAACAACAACCTAGCCTTTGACAAAGGTCTGAATGAATGAGTGAAGCTACCCTTTGCTTTGGGGATGTAGAAAAGAAAATACAAGAACATGCACATTTATTCACATGTGTGTACCTCTGTGTGTGCGCTGTATATGGACACTGGCCTGTTATTTTCTGTTGCAGACATCTCTAACTGGTCCTATGGGTAGTAAGAACATTCCAAGAAGAAAGTCAGACTACGAAAGATAAAGAACGCTGAGAGAACTTTAGAATAGGCTGCAAAGGCAATGTCTCCTGTTGTTTGGGACTCACTGTCTAGAACCAAAACCATGGAAGCCTGACCCATCTTCAGATTGTTTCCTTCTCTTTTCTGTCCAGTGAAATGATAAAACTTACAACAACATCCTAGATCATGGCAGAAGGCCCTTTATCTTCATAAAAATAGTTTGGTTTAGCTCTTCTAGCATGTGGTAAATATTTGTTGAGTGGCTACCATATACCATACACCTAATAAAAGGCAAGAGGTCAGAAGTATTAAGGAAATAAGCCAATGTTGAGATCACAGCCTCTAACTGTCACTTCTATACTATGCTCTGGCATGCTGAGGGTGGAAGTCTTCAAACTGCTTCTCAGGTTTTGACCACTGTATCTATGTTGGGCTCTGTCAATAGAAGATGCTACAGGGAGGCTGTGAATCTGAAGCAAGAGAGGTTGTAACCTTCCCACCTGCCTTGTGTTTGGGTGGCCATTGCTCTGGGCTGTCTTCTCCATTCTGAGCATTGTCCTAACCACTATCAGGAGCTTGGCATGCTTTAGTCTTTTCTAAGATTTGGAGAACTTAGCCTGTTTCTGAGGTACAATAACACTGTATATTGGAGAGTCAGGTCTGGATCCCCTCTTCTGCACAATTGTATGTTTTATTAATTTCATGTTCTTTCTCTTGCTCCCTTAGCCCTGAGGATCATAAGTGCCATTGTTCCCTCCGTGACGTTGCCTCTCAAAACCCTAGGAGACCACATCATGCCCAGCTAGTGATTCCTCAAGCTAAATTCTCTCAGTTCAAGTAATAACTCTGATTTCTGTCTTGTGGCTGAAGCCTGACAAATATAGATGCACCAAATCGGAATGTCGAGAAACACTGCATTTCTGCCTGGAGATTCCAGTACAGCTCGATCACTCCATAAATGATTTATCCTTAAAATCATAAGGAAAGGGATTTGTTTTGTGAATGATGAAAACTGGGTCCATAATAGCTCCTAATACACATTTATTAAGTAAATTAAAATCAGCTTATAAATGTTTAAAGAGTCTCAAGACATCTTTACAATTTTAGCTCATTCTATCTTGAAACACAATATAGATGCACATATATTTAGAAATAGGTATTACTATGCCAAAATAGCATACAAGCATTATATAATATTTGAATATGGGATTTTGTGAACCTCCTACTGATTGATATAGATAAAAGTTATTTTGTCCAGTTTAATAACTGAATAATAGACCATTTCCTTAGCAGAAATAAAGCATATTGCTGTTGTGGTTTTAGTATCTGACTCTTTAGGAGGGCCTAGATAGAAATAAAGGCCCTGAGTTTTCATTTGCTGTGTAGTGAAAAAGCAGACTTATACACCAATAATATTAATAAAATATTTAAACTGTCCAATGAACCTATGAAAGTACTAATTATTTTTAAGGGCTGTAATTTTTATTAAGATTTAATTAGATTTAGTAGAAAGTTGCAATAATATTCATTGGTGTTGATTTCACTGTACTAATCAAGGTCATAAATTTTTAAAAAATAAAACTTATATCTATCTTGTGGCCAGTTAGCTTCCCTCTCCTCCATTCGAAATACTAGAATGAGATAATTACCATAAAGATGGGCAGGGTGACATATGCTTTAATTCCTCTGAATTTGAGGCCAATCAGATCTATACAGTGAGTTCTAAAATAGCCTAGGGCTACCCAGAGAAATATGTCAAAAGGAAGGAAGGAAGGAAGGAAGGAAGGAAGGAAGGAAGGAAAGAAGAAAAGAAGGAAGGAAGGAAGGAAGAAAAGGAAGGAAGAAAGGAAGGAAGGAAGGAAGGAAGGAAGGAGGGAGGGAAGGAGGGAAGGAAGGAAGGAAGGAAAGGGGGAGGGAGGGAGGGAAGGAGGGAAGGAGGGAAGGAGGGAAGGAAGGAAGTTACTTTTGGCATACTAAAGTTGACTTACCTTCGCACATCTATTAGCTTCAGGCACATCTTTTCTTTTATGGACTGTATCCTCTTGGTTCATTCACACCTACTCTTGTCTGTCAATCTTCCTTTCAACGACCTTAGTCAGCCTCTCATTAAACTGTTCCAGCAACCTAAATAGGATCACTAAATTTAACACATACATACAAAAATAAAGGTGTTTGAATAAGAATTTCAAATAAACTACTTTTAGCATAAGCATGCCCCACATGCTTCCCAGGCACTACACAGGCCATATTTACATGGAAATGTGGACTTTGTACATGGAGGATTCAAATGTAATTGAAGTATAGCTTCTTGTACTTACAGGCTCCTACTCTATCTCTCTCTCCCTTCCTCCTACCCACCTTTGGATATCCATACACTCCCAGATATACTTAAAAGCTGGACCTTTCAACAGTCCGTACCACGTCTCCTGCCCTGTTTCTTCATTTAAATTTTCAGGAAGAGGGACCTCAGTATTGATTTTAATGGGACCATCTTACCATAGTATTTAAGGCTATCACAATGTCCTCTTAAGATGCAGGATTGGCCTTTTACCTAATTGTTCTCTCCCTGACCCACAACTCAGTCCATGATTCCTTGATTTCAAATCTTATCAACATACATCACCTTTCTAGGAAATATAATCGTCCCTCAAGATTGACATAAGAAACAGTGATAAAACTTATCCACAGAGCACTGTCACACAGTAAGTGTGACACTTATTATACTTACTGTGTAATATTACTGTAAGTATTACAGTAAGTGTAATACTTATCACACACATGTGCTTGTAATTATAATTTCATAATTACCAGCATTGTTCATTAGACACCAAAGAAATAAGGAGAAAGAGAGGAAGAGAGATAGAGAGACAGAGAGTCAGGGACAGAGAGACAGAGACAGAGAAAGAGACAGGGACAGAGACAGAGAGAGAGGAGAGTCAAACAGAAATTGAAGAAAAGTGTTGATCCAATCTTATCACAACTTGCTATCTTGAACCCAAAATTTTTAATCTGGAAAGTCTTATGCTATGTTATAATAAATAGGAAGTTGTGTGGGAACAAGTAATGCTGAATCTTTGGCACAAGAGAAATCAATTATAGTTGTCCAGAATGGAAAAACTTTGAGACAAACCACCAAGGATTCAGGCACTACGGAAACGAAAGCACTCCCCATCCAGACCCATACAGGTTCCAAAAATAAACTGCAGTTGCTTTCTTATTACTCTTGAGTCTTAATTTGTTCTATTTATACTATGGAACCGTTTTTAAAATCCTGAGAGTTTTCCTTTCTGCCAAAGCTTGGGGATTTCGTAGGAATTCATATTAAGTACATGCTGTAATTTTCTTTTTCATTTTATTTAATTTTTAAATTACATTTCATGTGTATAGCCATGTTTTTTGCCTACATGTATATATGCAAAGCATATGTGTGCCTAGTGCTCTCTGCAGAAGAGGGTCTTAGATCCCCTGGGACTGGACAGCTACGAGTCAACATGTGGGTGCTGGCGACGGAACACAGGTCTCCTGCAGGAACAGCAACCGCTGAGCCATCTCTCCAGCCTCCGTTCATCACTTTATGAATGGTTGAAAGTGAATAAATGAAGGAAACAATCTCAATCATCCCATAAATGCCCATTAGGGGTCCCTATTTATAGCAAATTCCAACTGAGTATAGTGTTAAGCAGGGAAGATATTAACACTACTTTAACAGCCATTTTTAAACAGCAGTGACTTTTTGCATCGTACTTGACCTCCTTTAATGTCACCCTATACGGAAACTTAACCTGAAAAAGAAATTGCCTTCTAGGAAATGACATAAAGCAACCTACAACACACGGGTGACTCAAGGCGATGAAGAAAAGACTCTTATTCTGACCAGGGTCATTAGGTTCACATGGTAATGACTGGCTGCATCATCACCCTCTCCATGGAGTATTGCTGAGCGAGTCTCCAGGAAATGAGGTCTCTCCACCAACATCAACCCCAAAACCAGTAAGAGGAGCAGCAAGCATTTCAGGCTTTATTCTCACCCTTGTCAGCTCTGCGGCAGTAAAGAGGTCAGATGCCACACTTCCTCCCCCTGGCTGCAGGGGAGCACGAAGAGACACCCTACGAGGTCACTGAGTTTGTACTTCTTTACCTGGAACTACATTATAGTTACAAAGTATTTTGAAGGCCCACACCTTCTGTTGGGGAAGGAAAAAAAAAAGGAAACAAAGTACAGAGAAGTTAACTTAAAACTCAATCGTAGTCCACGCTCTATCTCTCCAGCACTGAATTGCGCCCAGCACATCAGAGCTCAGTCAGTGGATGGAGGCTGAGCTAGCTTGTCCCTGCTCAGAAGAGCCAGTGATTGGCATGCCTTATCCACCCACCCACATTCACAGGTACCTTAGTGGTACTTTGTAATTAGTCACTGAGAGTAGGTGTACCACAGACTGTGCAAGTGCTCTCAATGCCCTTTCTGTCTCAGAGAGTCGGTCATTTAACATCTTTCATATCATCGCTAGGCTCCGTCGATACATTGAAATGTATGATATGCCTATTATATTCCAGGGTTTTTAACATATGCCCTCTCAAATACACACCATAACATTGGTAGAAATAATAATAAGCATGTGTGAGTGTGAAACAGCTGTAATATCTGTCATGCCTGTCATTACCGGGGTTGGATACTGACACAGGACAAGGTTCCACGTGATTCGTTCATTCATAAGTGGTATAGCTAAGGTTTGAACCAAAGCCAGCAAAAAGTGAAACCTCTGTGCTGTCTCCTCCGCAGCATCA
The DNA here is from genome assembly GCA_964023405.1 of Apodemus agrarius. Classification (NCBI taxonomy): domain Eukaryota; kingdom Metazoa; phylum Chordata; class Mammalia; order Rodentia; family Muridae; genus Apodemus; species Apodemus agrarius. The sequence continues at coordinate 61,266,960 of OZ030014.1, read as the reverse complement.
CACACACACACACACACACACACACACACACATACACACATGCCACTACCACCACTAACAGTAGCAAAGGCTCCACTAATACAATTTTCATGAATGCAAAATGAAATTCTAAAGGTCTCATCAGCTTAGCTGCTGGAAAGTGATCCCCAGCCCTTACACTATATGCCAGTGGTCCCTTCACTTGAGAATTAAATTTCCTTTGGTGCCTGGATACACTCACAATCTACTGAAGTTTAACTGAAGTAGGAAATTCAGAGAGGTTCCTACATTGTTCCAAGTTCCTGCTGCTCCTCACTCCCACACTCTGACCACATGAAGAGTAAGTAGGACCAGAGGGCTTAAGGTCCTAGGATGTGCTCATAGCTGTATCCAGCCACCATGACCAGGCTTCATTCCAGAGGAAGGTGGGTACGTGGATTGCTTTATCAATAGTGGGCTATGAACACAGTACTAACATGCCGATTTGAATGACTCTCACTACCTCACACCCAGGATGAATACATGGATGACAACAACTACAAATCCGTGGTCAACAGAACAGCAGTTCTCTAGTATCTGCAACCTCTGGAAATGTTGTTTTGTGGCAGAAGACAGACATTGCAGAAGAGAGTGGGGTAGAGGCATTAAACACAGAGGATGTGTCTGGATTTTTGGATGAGCTCAATAGACCCAGTCTAATCACAGGAGCCCTTCAGAGTATCAGTATGTCTTCAGTTAGAAGCAGAAGAGAAATGAAAGAGAAGAAAAAAGCCAGAGAGACCTGATGCAAGAGAAGAAGCTGATCCGCTGCTGCTGACTTTAAAGCCAAGGAAAGGAGCACAGGATCTGGGAAACCAAAGAATAAAGCTAAGTATTCCTAAACCCTGGTGGAGAGACAGATAAAGCAGGAGCTTCCTTTCCACAACTCCCTGTCATTGGATTTCCCCCAGCATTCGAACACCATTAAAAGTAGATTTACTCAGAGAGCCCCTAGAAAGAAACATGGGGGTCAGCTATACCACACCTTGATTTTGGAGTGTGAATCTTGAACCAGAGACTCAGCTCAACCCTGTCTAACCAGATCTGTGACCAACAGGACTGTGAGATAAGGAAGCAGGCATTGTTGAAAGCTGCTAAGTGCTACACGACAGACATCTGCAGGAGTCCACCACAGCCCCCACACTCCCCTCACAGACACATGACCACACCATGCCTAACCTGTCCACCACCACCCCCATAGTGTCAGTCCTGAGGGAAGCAGGAGTGGAGGCAGGTGTTTTGCCTTGTAAAGTCCCTTCCTTGTCACTCAGGGTCCCTGCAGCAAGTCCTTCCAGATGAAGCCCTCTTTTGCTTTCAAATAATGTGATGATGTTACAGCCAGGAGCACAGTGATTACTCCCCAGAAAGTTCAAAGGGGACATGGTTAAGAAAATGTGTTATTTCAGGTCACACATGCTTTTGAGCGTGACCAGAACAAAGGCTCATTCATGCTTTCTGCAAACTCTGGGTCAGACTTGCATTTGTGAGCACATTGTGGCACAGTGACAACTTTAGGTCATCGGAAGCCATTATTGGCAGGTAGTCTATGGATGGCCATTAAGTGGACTAAGAGAACCAGCCGGGTTAGGCACTCTATGCTGTTTCAGCACACACAGGCTGTGAAGAGCAACGAGTAACAGCAGCATTGCTGTCTTATGGGAAAGAATAGCAGAGCTGAAAGTAGTGTGTCTGACAAGATGATCACAGAGGCGGTCCCCAGGCCTGGACAGGAGTCTTCACAGTGAACTGATCGGGCACAAACACACAAGCACATCCTTTCTACCTGTTGTTCTGAGTCTTCACTGACAAGCCATGTGGAGCTCAGACAGATCCATGAATTTTTATTTTATTTTATTTTATTTTATTTTATTTTATTTTTCTTCTGCAGAAATGTCAAATCCAACACTCTGAAAACTGTACATCATCCAAAGCGGTGTATTAGTCAGAGTTCTCTAGAGGAACTAGATATTATAAACAAGATTGATTGGTTTGGCTTGCACGGTAGCAGCTGGATAGTCAGACAATGGACATCATAACACCGGAGATACTGAGAAGTAGTCGCTCAGTCCATAAAGCTAGGTTAGATCGACTCCTAGAGCTGGATTGTTGGAAAGACTGTCCGAAGGGTAACCAATGCAAAGCATCCAGTACAGAGCTTGAGCACAGACGCATCTTGGTGGATGGAAACAGATGGACTAACATACTGCTTAAATAATGTCATGACCCGAGCACACAGGTGTATGAGCAACTTCCTGCTATTTGTTTATCTACTCCCAAGATTTCCTAGGTCAAGACATGCTTTCGTCAGTGTGAAGATGCAAATCTTATTGAACAATCCCAAACTCATCTCTCCCCCCCGCCCCGCAACAACAGCAATGTTCAAGTAATATGAACTGCTGTCTAAAGTAACTGTGTGCTGATAGCAGGCATGCGCTCTAGCGAGTCAATAACCTGTACTACTACTCAGGAAGTTCAATCCCTGGATCTCTCACTCTCAACTTCATCCTTCCGACAGAGACTCCACCTTTAAGTAAAAGGAAACTGGATAATAAGGGGCTTCACAGTAAAAATCTGAAATGGGCCACCCTTTTAAAAATATCTAATTAGAAATGGCATCTTTTGCTCTATGTGTGACTTTTTAAACTATAAAATCAAAGAAATTAGTTAAATAGGGTTACTCTGATTAATCACCATGGGACTTTTAAGGGTTGAAGTGGTACGGTTTGGAAATTTCTAAAAATACAACTTCTATCTAGAAATCAGGAATCATCCTGAGTGGAAAACAAGCTGTCCCAGCTCAATACCATTTCCTAAGGATAATGTTGCCCTGGGGAGAGGAGCAGAGCAGTGCTTCCCTGAATGTGTTCTGATGGAGTCTAACTTTAAAAAGTTACATTTTAAGTGATTCTCCCAGCACTGTGGATTTTGAAAGAGTGAGCTCCCAGGAACTGGATCACCAACCAAAGAGTACACATGGAGGGAGCCGTGGCTCCAGCCGTGGGTGTGGTAGAGGATGGCCTTGTTGGGCATCAGTGGGAGGAGAGGCCCTTGGTCCTGTGGGGGCTCGATGCCCCAGGGTAGGGGAATGGCAGGGCGGGAAGGCGGGAGTGGGTAGGGGAGCACCCTCATAGAGGCAATGGGAGGTGGAGAGGGGATGGGGGTTTTCCAGAGGAGAGACCTGGAAAGGGGATAACATTTGAAATGTAAATAAAGAAAATATCCAATAAAAGGAAGAAAAAATAGTAACCCATAACCAAAGAGCAGAGCACCAAGACTGCCACCACGGTTAGTCTTGCCAATTTTTGTTTAGATTTTAATAATCTGTACCCCAAGGCTGAACGCTGGTATCATTTACTTCACAGCCTGAACAGTTGTCACTTCTGGCTGCTATCATCTGAATGTCTCATCTTTAAGTGGAGACCCGCTCTTAGCAATGCTCCATTAGAGAAGACAAAACATTATTTCCGCTTAAAAAACAAGCAAACAAACAAACCAAAAAAAGCTGAAGTGTCACAGACTACCTTTCCCAACATTCCTTACAAGGAGTTATGACCACAGAATTCACCAGGCAGAAGTGGCCACTCTGGAGACTGAATCTGGAGCTTTGAGCAGTGGCCATGCGGTGTGCTCTAGCTGTGGCTGCAGTTGCAGATCCTGTTTCCTTGGCAGCAGCAGGGTAGGGTGGCTTGACACCCCTCCCCCGCTCAGCAGATAATCTACTGTGCAAGCAAACAGCCCTGACAGTATGAAAGACCCCTTCCCTGTGGCATGAAATGAGGGTTCTTGTGTCCCTACAGAAGCCATAGCCTGGCTCTTTAACTCTCCTAGCAACCCTGTATAAACACCATTTATTTTGATAAATGAAATTAAGTCGGCTGGCGTGTGTTTGTATTGCCTACAGGTTAGGTCTGACAGACTCTGCGAGCCTAAAGAGAGAGGGGGACATTCAGAAAAGAAGGGACCAGGATGCTCCCACATAAAACATCAACAGTAATGACGGCTCCTGATCAGACTCACCACCAGAGGGCTGTCTGGTCTCTGGGACTTTCAACATATCATCAGCCCAAGGCAAATGGGAGCAGAGAAGACAATCCCAGTCTTCTGAGACAGAAACGGGTGCACCATGTGGCATGTTGAACGGAACCTGAAAGAAAACAGATCAAAGTAGTTAACTGTGCCTAAGAAACATGAAAGTGCAAGCAAGACACAGCAATAGGTGCCCATAAACCGTGACTATTAGAAACCACAAACACAAATCTGCCATCCCTGGGCCTTTCACCCAGTCAGTTTCCCGTGAAGCTCTATCTCTTTTAATATATCTTTAGCTGTATTTTAAATAAGTGACGTTGTATTTTCACAAAATCAGTTTTAAAAAGAGTCTGGAAAGGATGTCTCGCATACAAAGTGCCAGTTGAGGCTTTGTAAAAATCCAGATGCGAATAGCACGCAGGCTTTAATACCTATAATTTTACCAAAAAAAAAAAAAATGTATTACTTGCTCACAGAGTACCCCCAAGAGATCCGGAGTGTTACACTTGAGACAACTGTTCACACTGCAGTCAGGAAGCAGAGAATAATGATTGCTTACGCTAAGCCTTCTTTATACTATCCAAGATCCCATCCCAAGGCATGGTGCCGCCCAAAGAGTGTGTGTGTCTGTGGTGGTGGAGGGTGTCTTCCAACTTCAATTAACCGAATCAAGCTAATGCTCTGCAGGCATGTCCAAAGACCCATCTCCTAAGTGATTCTGGATCTTATCAAATTGCCAATTGAAATTACTCAGCACAGTACACTTTCACAAGAGGCTGGGAGACCATGACTGGCTGAGTGTGAGTTCAACTGGGCATATGTGTAGCAAGAAAGACACTCTACACTCACAGCAAACCATAGCTGTCCCTTAGCCCTGCCTTCTCCACTGCACTGCATAATGACAGCGTCTTGTTCCTATTAAAGAAGTCAAAAAGGATCTATCTTTGCTTCACAGAAAGCCTGGGTCCAGGTCACAGTTCAGATCCCTCAGGCTTCTCCTGGGGACCTTGTATTTGGTGTCCAACTCTTCTTTACCTGGCTTGCTCCCCCTCCATGGGTCCTTAAAATATGTCAGCTCCCAGAGACAGTGTAGAGCCCCAACAGACCCCTAGTCTGTTGTGGATAGCCTGAGTGTTGCTTGTATTCGTGATGCTAACTCCGCTTTCCCAAGAGGGGGTGGACTGAGGAATGAGTCACTTACTCAGATGACAGTCTTGTGAACCTTCAATGAATAAAGGGACCAATCACTGGGCGAGTGGGCAGGACTTCCAGGTTGGACAGAGCAAGAGAGGAGGAGGAGCGAGTTAGGGGCTTTTTGGTGGGGAATAGCGAGAGGACAAGATGTAGCTACTAATGTCTCCCAGCTTATGTGGAGAATTTAGGTTTAATATGGCTTACAAGATTAGGATTCTAGTTGTTGTGCCCAGCGATTGGATTACTATTGTTTCTGAAGTCCGTTTGTGTAGTGTTTTCCTTCACGTGGTGGTTCGACTGGGTTCAAGAAAGAAAAGTACAGTGACAAAATGTGAGTTGGCCAGAAGTCATCACAAAGGCCATGAGGGTTTTGAAGCATGGGGCCAGCGTGGTAGTGGGAACTTAGTGAGCTATGTGGGAAGATTTGGGAGCTCTGAGTCAGAAAGTCTCCATGAGATAAGAACTGGCCTGCGAGACCGTCAGGGCGGAGAGAAGCTGAGCGTAGCGTGGGAACTTGTCGTTCCTTTTTAGTATTTCCAGCAACAGGACTCCACACTCTTAAGTTCTTTGTCCTGTGATCTGGGTGCTTGGGGTGACATTGACGATAGATCCTTCTGGAAGTCAGTGGACTACAGTCCATTTCCCCCACATCTTCCCCACTAGTGTCTTACAAACAAGGCCTTTCAACAGAAGCACCATCGAAATTCTTTATCCATTAATTAGTATTGTTTCAAGTTTTCTAAACCTCACACTTTTGCTCTGAAAATGACCCAACAGCCTCCTCACACCAGCACAGAAGACTATGCAAGACCAGACATGCTCCATGTTGGACACGGCAATATGAGAAATCTGTTCGATCTCTGTTGTGAGTTCCTGCCTTGGGTTTTCTAGGTGATAGGAATTTTCTGTTATTTTTAATGTGCCCCTTCCCATCACACCTGAGCTTTGCTGTGAAATAACTAAAGGTCGCCCCTTAAACATCTACAGCATGAAGCTGGTTACCAGATAGCATCAGCATGAAGACGACTGGCAGAAAGTACAAGAAACTGGAGATTTGGACATTTCAACACAGCCCCCAATATCCTCTGAGAAAGAACGCAAGCAGTAGAGACTGTGGTTTGAAAACTCAAGGGCGTGCAGGTTTGGAGAACTTTTGGGTTGGAGAAAGGTAGTCCTGAAAACAACATGGGATCTTCTTATCTTAAATACACCTTACCTTGCCTTACCTTTTCTTGCATTTAGATGTCCCTATGTTGGCATCTTTAAACAAATCATCATAAGAAAAATGCTTTGGAGGGGAGTGCTATAACCCTCTTGTGCATACTACCAGGATTAAGCAAAATGTTGGTGAGGGAAACCCCTGGTATGCAGCCAATAAGAAAGCGACTGACATAGAACTTACAACTGGCACCTAAGATGAGGGAAATTGTGTAAGGCTGAGTAAGCTCCTTAACTGGTCAGATCTGACAGTAACTCATAACCTAGTGTCACAAGTGAATTGCATTGTTGGACACCCAACTTGTGTCTGAGATTTGTTGATAACAGAGAAAATTCCCTAGAGACATTCATAACTTCACCTTGGGAAAGACTCGGGTCACTGGGCCCCTACTATAGATAGCTCCAAAATTTCCAAAGCGGTTGCATCCTTTTTTTTTTCCAGGATCCAGTCTGTTTTTCTCTTCCTTTGTCAATGTAGGACAAAGCTAAATACACTCTCCTAAAAGTTATTAAATGATAGTTACCGTGAGGGAGGAAGAGGTATATTTAGTCTGTTCAGTCTTCTTTTCCAGCCCCACAGGGTAGGGCACTTAACATGCACATGCTCACAAATCTCGTACCTGGAAGACCAAGATGGCCTGCCCAGTGGGGTTTCATCTTGGATTATAGCCACCTTCTCACTGTGTCCTTGGTGGCCTTTCCTCTGTGGGTTGAAACAGACAAACCCTTGCCATGCCTTTTCTCAAACAGCAGTCCTGCTAGTTAGGCCACCACACAAACGGCCTCCTTCTCCTCTATCTTCCTAAATGCCCCATCTCTAAACGCAAACGCATTGGAGCATGTGCACACACTTCAAAGTCATAACAAAAGGGGTGTCTCCGTTCGTTTCCTCCCATCACTGCCGACAGTCACTAAATCAGAAAGTTCCAGAATGTTAGAGATGGGGAGAACATCAGGTCCTCAGTCATACTGTGAGTGGACAGGGTTCCCGACAGAAGGGACACGGCTGTACATGAATGTGGCTGTGCAGTGGTGAGCCCGAGAATGGACCGCAGACCGTCTCCCTCCAGACAAACGCTTCTTCACAGCTCCAGTCAACACCCCAGAGTTGACTCACAGAAAAGATACTTCATAAAGCAGGATCCGGTATTTTATAGCTTGACCTTCTTCTGCCAGGAAAAGGTTTTCCTCAAGAGATATAAGAAATCCTGTTTTCACTCAAAACCTTACTAAATGTCAGCACAAGATTTTGCTCTTGTCAACAACAACAAAAAAAGGACAAGATGCAAAGAGTTTTCGCTAGGTCTATGCAGCAGTAAATTGTTAAATGGCTCTAAGCTCCCAGTGGGTGTGCATGCCTCCCCTACACCTGCCCGAGAGCTCTGGATTTACGAAGGAAACACACACACATCACACACACACACACACACACACACACATCACACACACATCACACACACACACACATCACACACACATCACACACACACACACACACACACACACACACACACACACACACACACACCAGCTAGCTCAGTGGTTGGGCCACTCCTGAACCTCCATGTGGCTAACACACTCCCCTCTAATATTCCTGAGTTAATACTTACTAAATCTCTATTTTTATCTTTGCTGTCCTGTTTCCTTCTCGGCAGACCTTCTTGGGGTTGCTTTCCCCTTGCACCTACATTTCAGCTGTCTCACCCTCCTGCTGTTTCCCAGCATGGTGGTCCATCCTAGTTCTCAAGACAGATCCTTTCTCTCCCTCTTGCCGGAGAATTCCAAAAGTCTCCCTGTCTAGCCATTGGTCACTGGCAACTTTATTTCCCAATCATCTGGGAGTGGGGGCAGGCTTCCTTTAGCCTACACATGGGACAGTGCAAACAGATTTTGGGGCAACATAATTAGCATGAGAACACAAGCCGCTACAGATCTAGGGGTACACTTTGAGCAGCTGTTCTTCGTCTTCCCAGTGGGAACTAAACCCAGAACCTTACATTAGCTAGGCAAGTCCTCTGTCACTCAGTCAAATGCCCCAACCCCAGGCGGAACAGTTCTTTTGCTTTTAATATTAAAAAAAAAAAGGAAATGTGTGTGTGTGTGTGTGTGTGTGTGTGAGAGAGAGAGAGAGAGAGAGAGAGAGAGAGAGAGAGAGAGAGAGCAGATGCCCACAGAGGCTTTAAACAGGCTTCAGTTTCCCCACAGCTGATGCTAAGGTGGTTGTGAATTGCCTGGTGTGTGTGCTGAGCAGAAGAACCACTCTTCACAGCTGAGCCAGCCCTCTAGCCCCGCCCCCGCAGCAGCTCTTGTTGGGGGGGGGGGGCGTATCCTCACACATGAGGGAACGTCTGTGAGCCTTCTTACCCCTGAACCTCAATCTCCAGGAAACTCATATTACCACGGTACAGCTGTGAAAATCTATCCTCCTCCTCTTTCCTTGGTCACTCTAGAATCCATGTGACCACTCAGCGAACAAATGACCAGGCCAGCATGTGGCATAGAAATTCCAGTTCCTATTTCAGTCCCAGCTTTGCAAAACCAGGTGCTTCCTGCTGACAGCCTCTCATGAACCTCTGAGAATGCTGACAGGGCACTCACTGTTCCGGAAAGCTCTGTCACCAGTGTTCCAGGACCACTTTGACACTAACTGCAAAGCCACGTGGCCTTTGACAGCTCAGCTCCTGGGCCGAGGAATCCTGGAACAGCACACACCCTGAGTCCCAGGCCTTTCTCCACGCCCCGTTTGTAGATTCTGTTCCAGTCCTAACACCCAACTTTCCTAAATTTGTCTTTCCAACTTTCCCTAAACTGCAGCCCAACTGGTTTCTTGGAATATCTTTTCCATCCCTCATTCTTAGTTTTAAAAACAATTCTCAAGGACTATGGACCTATTAATTTTTCCAGTCCTCCCCTTCAGTCTGGGAAAAAGATTTTCTCTGTGAATGAACAAAGTCCCTTCCTCCACTTCCTGGGTTTATTATGGTCATATGCTCCAGCGGGGGCCTCTCTGCAGGCACTGTTCTGCTCAACACTTAGAGGACTTGAGGGAAGACAGTTCCAGAAGAACTAGCTTTCCCCTGCCCAGGGATAGTAGCAGGGCCCAGTAGCTCACCCCCATTACTGTGCTGATTACCCATTATATTCTACACCCCCAAATAATCCCTAGCACGGGCTGATAATTAGATGCTTTCAGTCACCTTTAGCCCCCACGCTCCAAAGACAGCTTAATGACAGATGGTGTCTGTGGCACCACTGCCCTACCTCTGTGGCCCTTCCAAGTGCCTCTTACTGGATATGGGGAACACAGATGTGATCCCAAACACATGCCCTTTGTAAGGATTTGACTATAGGCCTTAACCTTTAGCAGATGAGCTATACCTTCAGCCCTGTGTGGCCTTTCTGAATGAACCTCTCTTTCACTCACTTTTATGTACAAAATAATAGGTTGCCTTACGATATTTTCATGGCTAAGCCGTTGTATCTTGCTCATCGTCTCCCCTTCCATTGCCTTCCCTTATCTCCAACCCTAATGGTTTCCTTTCTGCACTCCCAATAAGTTCTTCCTTGCTTTTATGTGTCATATACACATATATATGAATGTGTATTATATACTAGCCATATGAGAGAAACGACGAGGCGTTTGTCTTCTGAGTGGCTCATTTCACTTTGCATGACGATCTTCAGTTCAATAATCTTCCTGAAAATGAAACAATACATTCTTCACTATGAATGAATAAAACTTTATCATATATGTGTGTGTTGATATATAGCATATATTATGTCATATATGTCCCTGTCTTTATCATCCATTAACGAACATCCAAGTTGGCTTCTTGATCGTTGAGAATAGCGTATAGATAAACATGGATGTGCAAGTATCTCGGTGGGGTGCTGACTGACTCCTCAGTTATGTAGCCCGGAGTGGGGGTGGCTAAAGCATATGGTAATTGTATCCTTGGCTGTGCCTCTCCAGAACCTCCACAGTCACTGATTTCCACAGTCACTGCACCATCCTCCGGTCTCATCAGCCGTGAAGAAGGACTTTCTGCCACCCTCTCTTCATGTCGGCATCTGTTGTTTCCACGTTGACAGGAGGGACATGGATCTCAGTGCCATTTTAGTCTGCATTTCCCTGGTGGCTAAGGATGCTGGGCATCTTCTCATTTATTCTTTGCCCATTTATATTTCTGTAAATCCCTCTTGAACTGCAGACATGGAGCATACAGAGTGGATGGTCTCCTCCATCCCTTAAGACCCTCATTTCTTTTAAAATCCACTTTATCCCCCCCCTGAATTTCCCTCCATTCGGTGCCTTTCCTTCCTCTGTGGATGCTAAGAATATCATCGGAACAATAGAAAGCAGCGGTCACTCCAGCCTCTCCCCCCTTTTCAGTAATCCGTGGGAAAATGCAAGCTGCCCTGGGCTCTTCAATGATGCCTGGGTCATGTAATGTCAGGGGAAGAATTTCTTGGCTATTAAAAACACATTAACAGCTGGGATCCGGGATCTGTGTCGTGGAGTCGTGCAATGACATCACTGTGCAATGCACACCCCTCCCACTTCATTCCAAAGATATGATTATTGATAATCACAAAAATCGTTGCATCTACAAAGCAATAAGAAACAGCTTTAATCAGCACAAGAGGGAGGGGGAGGGAGGGGGGAGAGAAAGAGGAGAGAGGGAGAGAGGTGGTGAGAGAGAGGGAGAGGGAGAGGGAGAAGGAAAGAGGGGGGAGGGGAGAGGAGGGGGAGGGGAAGGAGAGGGAGAGGGAGAGGGAGAGGGAGAGGGAGAGGGAGAGAGAGAGAGAGAGAGAGAGAGAGAGAGAGAGAGCTGATAAAAATCGACAGTATAAGCCGGTGGTGCACACCTGTAATCCCAGCACTTGGGAGGCAGAGAGGCAGGCAGATTTCTGAGTTCGAGGCCAGCCTGGTCTACAGAGTGAGTTTCAGGACAGCCAGGACCACACAGAGAAACCCTGTCTCGAAAAAACAAAACAAAACAAAAAATCACAGTAGGCTCTCACAGCCTATTCTTACACTTGCAATGAAGCACACTGACCAATAGATGGCAGCCACTGACTGCTCCACAAAGGTCTAGTTCCCACCCACACTGATTCAGCCGTGTCTAAATTTGCTGTGTCTAAATTTGCTGTGTCAGGGTGGGATTTTCAGGCCCATCCATCTTTTGCTACAACCACCAGACTGGCACTGCAGTTTCTGTTTCTCAACAGCTGAATAGTCGCAGAAGAGACCTTGTAGTTTACCATATTCAAAAGCCCTTTCTGTCGCTGATGAGAATGTGCCCAAGTCCTCAGGCAAGGCTGCAGTTTGTCCCACCCTATCTCCAGTGGCCAGGACCTGGTTCCTCACAAGAGCCCAGCCCCTCCTCCTTGTGTATGTCCTTGTCCTTGAGCTTCTCCACACTGCCCACTGTCTCCCTCAGCTTAGAGCTCAGACTTAGCCGTAAGCACGAAACCATGATCTATGTGGTATTTGTCAAGTCTGGCCTTGCGGGTTCAGTGTGTTCCAGCCTGTGACACTGGGCCAAAGGTAAAATCCAGGGCTTTTCAACCCACCTGACCATTTCTATCCATGCCTCCATCGTCTGTCCTGGATTAATTTTGAGTCTGCGGTTTTTGTTTGGGTTTGGTGCCTGTTTTCCGCTGGAGTTCACATCCAGGGCCTCACAAATGTCAGATAGGCACTCTGCCACTGAGCCACACACCTGTCCTTTGGCTCCAGTCCTCAGAGTTACAGCTGTGACACATTGCTAATTGCTGCTGTGTCGGGAGCTTGCATCATCCCACTGTCAACACTACCAACTCTGCTCCACAGACAGAACACTCACAGAGCCCAGATGTCATTGCAGGAGCACTATGACAAGCTTGGTGTGGCCCTAACAAACTTGTGAGGTAAATTGTTGGTATTAATCCCCGATTGATACACGAGGAAACCAAGGCACAGAGAAGTTAAATAATCTCAACAAAAGTCATGTGACGTGCTAGGATTTGTGCTCAAGCCACCTGTCCTGAGGCATTACGCCCTTAGCAACTACGCTAACTTTCACCCTGAACCAGCAGTCCTACCCAGAAAGAACTAACTTCATCTTCTCTGCCTGTCAAAATGGTGACAGGCTGGCTTGAAGGCTAGCCTGAGCTTTAGTTCCTGCCTGAAACCTCCTCCTGAGGATCTTTACAAGTCCAGACTGGTCCAAAGAATCCAGTACAGACTTGGTGAGGTTACCCACAAGCACACAAGGAAGGCTCTGAGAGCTAGGAGTTAATTAGCACAGATCTCACTGCCGAGAGAAGGCTGGTATGAGATGCTGACTTAGCCTCTCATCTATGCTTCACAGTTTGAAAACGGGAGTAGTTCCAGCATAATCACCGCAGCATCTTCAAAGGGAAGCTGCTAGACAGCGTGGGGAGCAGCTTCGCCGACTGAGAGCACCATGGGATCACTCCATGATCACAACATGGGATCACTCCACAAACAGCAGTGGACACCAGAGCTTCAGTGTATAGCAAAGCACGCCTGTAAACACTAGATAAAACACAACATATAAAGTACACTCGGAAGCTATTCAGAAGTTAAAAATAAAATTACCACACAACCCAGTAACTCCAGCCCATAGTATGCATTCATCTCTCAAATAGATTAAAACAGAAGCTTTACTTATATGTTAATATTCCTAGCAGCCTCTGCACAAGAGCCCCAAACTGGAAACAATCAAAGTGTCTAGCAACCGATGAATTTTTTTTATGCTTTTTTTTTGTCCGTGTGGCAGAATGCAAATTCCTGTTATAAAAGGAAAGAAGTTTTGATGTGTACTTCAACAAGAGTAGAATTAGAAAACACTAGACGAGGTAAAATAAGGAAATGTCTCGGGTGTCCTGGTAGAAGGTGGTAAATTCAGAGGCAGAAATAGACATGAAGAGCATCTGAGAGGAAGGCGGCTGGACACTGTTGTATGACAGGCACAGGAGTACCATTTGCAACAGAGGTTCTGCAAACAGTAGTGGTGACAGTGACTCACATTGTAAATGTATTTAGCGTCAATGAACACCGCACATAAAACGGCTAAAAGAATGACATGTTATATTGTACCACAATAAAAAATTAGTTTTAAAAACAACCTGAAGCATCTAGGACACATTTCTTAGGATTTTCAGTTACTTAAGATATATATGTGTATATATGTATATGTATATATATATATATCTTATGCATGTATACATATATATATATATATACATATATACATATATACATTTTCTTCTTTTTCTTTACCAACATAATCTTGATTTATTGGGGGGTAACATCGTGTCCAGGAGGAAAATGTTTTTTTTCCATAGTCCCTGAAGGCAACGGTCGCTACATGACTTTAAGCTGTCTAAAGTGATATAAGCTTCCTTGATTTCTAGGGGAGGAGGAGGGATTCTGAGGGAGTTCCTTGGAAATTGAGGATAAGAGACACATTTATCTGGTGTACAGAAAAACAGATGGCAGAAAGAAAAGAAGCCGAGGGGCTGAGGAAAACAGGGAGCTGCTGTGGCTTTTGTGGGTTGCATTCGAAGTCTTTGAGAGAAAAAAACTCCTGTCTGACTTTATCCCAGACGCCTACTGAGATACACAGCTCCTAATCAGCTCCACATCAGCGTTTACTGTAGCTACTGGTTTTGTTATGAAAGAAGTGCTCTACCAGAGTAGGATAGAATGTCAGGAAGACTTAAACAGGAGACTTAGCCATCCGCCTAATTGATATTTATTTGGAGCTAAGGAGCTGAGTAAACCTCCCTGCCTGTCTGTCTCTCTGCCACGGATGCAATTCGAAAACATGGAGACACCATTTCCTGTCCCCTGGGGCAACCAGGTTGATCCATGAACTTCATCAGCCCAAGGGTGAAGAGTCTGTTATTCCCAGAAGGGAGAGACTTGGAAGTATTCTCTCCAGCTCGCAGATACATCCAAGGGGGAGTCAGTGGGCTTCTTAACCCAGGGCTGCATTATGTTAACACAGTGAGGAGCTGAACCGGCAGATGTCTCATTGTGTGGGGATGATGATCCTCCACCCCACAGCTCAGCTGACTTCCTCTGCCTCCTCCACCTTCACCCCTACGCCACCCTTCCAACGACTTCCTCGTGTGTCCACACCCAGGACCTTGTCGGCTCAGGAGCTTCTCCAGCAGAATCTCACTGTCTTACTACCCCACCCTCCTTCCTCCACTTCCTCCAATTTTGTTCTTCAACGTCATTGTGCTGGAGGCGTAGTGTCTGTGGAAGCAACCGTGGCTTTGGGAACTTCAACACTGTAGATATTTTATAGACATACACCTGTTGGCCCAACAATTCTGTCCCTAGACAGATCTGAAATGTGCTCAACATCACGCATAAAAGAAAGCTCTGTTCGGGGTAAAACCATAAACAACAACAGCGATAAAGAAAACAATAGGACTGGAGAAATGGCTCTCACTTACTTGATGCTCTTGCTGAAGGCCCTGGTTATGGGAAGTGACAGAGCAGGGAAGCTTTATTGAATGGGAGCATCCTTTTGAACATCTTGATAGGCAGTATCGGCTTTGGTTTTTTTAACAATTCATTTATTTATTATATGTAAGTACACTGTAGCTGTCTTCAGACACTTTTTCTTCTCGCTCCAGCCCTACTGGCTTGCTGTAGCTGTCTTCAGACACCCCAGAAGAGGGCATCAGAACTCATTATGAATGGTTGTGAGCCATCATGTGGTTGCTGGGATTTGAACCCACGACCTTCGGAAGAGCAGTCGGTGCTCTTAACCCTTGAGCCATCTCTCCAGCCCTGGCATATGGTTTATAACATAACAAGAGCATACACTGACAAGCTACCCAGGTTCTACGAACAGAACCCACAAGGCAGCTCACAACTATCTATAACCTCTGTTCCAAGGGATTTAAAGCCTTAAGGTACCAGGCACACATGTGGTACCCAAACATATGCATATAAAATAAAAATAAATCTTAAAAGAGAAAACCTCAAAAAATAAAATTTGAAGAAGCATGCTGCTGGGATATGGTGGTACACAGCTGTTCTTCAGCAATGGGAAAATAAAGGCAGGAGGCTCAGGAGATCAAGCTCATCCTTGGCTACATAAAGACTCTGAGGCTAGCCTGGGCTAGATGAAACTTTGTCTCAGAGGAAAAAAAATTTACTAAAGGATGTGTTAAATTGTGGTATGTCCATAAAATTGAACTTTATTAAACAAGTTAAGGCCAATTCAAAGTTATATATAACAATACAAAAAACTTCCCACTATATATTCATAGAAGAACAAAATAAATAATGTGTATAATGCATACATATACGTATTTCTACAAATGCATAGACATGGATATATATATATATACACATGTAGATATACGTACACTGAATATACACTTTATGTGCAAACCACATCATACACACACACACACACACACACACACACACAAAATAACTATACCTTTAATACCTATCCCTGTAAAACACACACATCCTGTTGCACCAGCTTGGACAGAATGTGTAAGAAACAACAACAGCAGAAGACGGAGAAGAATGGTAGGAAAAGGAGACTCGCTTGTTAGTGCGTGTTCTTGTTCTAATATTGTGAACTATATGCGGACACTATCAGGATTTTCCAAAGGAAGCTCACTCGCCACAGCTTCCCTGCCTTTTCCACTTTTCTTCACTCCCTATAACCACCATCCTTCCACCTAAAGTACTTCTGTGGCCACCAGAGTCCACCGTACCTACATCTATGACACCTGATGTCATCAGTCAATGACTCCTGCAGAAGCAGGTGGGAACTGGCTCATAGTGGTGACAGTTGGGAGTGGGAGGAGGTGACTCTAAGGAGGGTCCACACTGGTTCCCAGAGTACCCCAGGAGAATTAGGCTATAAATGTCTTGGGTACACATTCTTGGTTGGCTTCTTTGTCTCTTATCTTACTCCTCTCATTCATTCTTTTAAAGTGTGGTGTGGGGTGTGTGTGTGTGTGTGTGTGTGTGTGTGTACAGAATCCAGGAGAAAGTGATGGATCCTATTGAAGCTGAAACTACAAGCGCTGCCATGAATACTGGAAACTCAGTTTGGTTCCTCTGGAAGAGCAACAAACACTTAACCACTGAACCCTCTCCAGCCCCTCCCCCTCTCGTCATCGATTCTCCGAGGTCACCACCTATCAGACTCTAAAACTGTGACGCTGTGAGTGCTGCTCTCGGGATGAACCTGAAAAGGCAAGTAGTTCCAACCACACGCCCTTTCCTCGTCTGGATTATCTTGGCAGCCTCTGTTCTCCCACAGCAAGCCTCCGACAGACAGCCCATTGTCCCTAGGGACAGTCACTGAGCCTCCGGTCGAGCCTCCCCAATTCAGTGTCTGCAACATCAGGCTCTTTCCCTCCAGCCACTTCTGCCCTTGTCTCCATGGAGCAGCGTCTCCAGTTGTCACTGTTGAGCTCCAGGACAGGGCTTCCTATCCGTCTCATCCTCCCAGTCGCCACCCACTTCTTGAGAACAGAGCGGCTGCAAGCACCAGCTCCTGCTGATGTCCACAACTGCATGGACCTACAAATTCCACAAGTGTCCGTTACCCTCAGAGACTCAGAACTCCCCTTTGGGCTCTCCTCTGTGTCTCGCAATCCCTTTGGATCCAGACACCTCAGGTTCTAGGTTCGCATCCTGGCTCCACCACTTTTTTATTCGTCTTCTGATTTTGAGCAACAGATTTGATCTCATCTACAGGAAAAGACAGCATCAATACCTTCTTTGCCTGGCAGTTTGAAGAATGAATTAATTAATGTGTGAAAGTTCATAGACTGGGTCCTAAAAAGTATTGTATATGTTCAATAAGTTAGTTATTTTGTGCATTTCCCAATATATGTGTGTATACATATATATAATTTATATAATATATTAAAATTATATATTTAAATTTAATAATTTATATTACTTTAATTATACATAATATAATACACATATAATTAACATATGAATTCATATAATTAATTGTATTAATCATATATAATTTTAATAAAATTAAAAGTATATATTTAAATTTAATTTAAATTATATAAATAATAAATATATATTATATATTTCCAAATATATAAATATCTATTCTAAATATTCTGTTAAGAAGTGTTGTGTCTGTATATGTATTCTCTTCTACTAGGTCTAACATTCTGTCTTTCTGTCTTATAACAGAAAACAAAAGGTCTCTCTTGCTCCTGGTTGACTTCTCCATCTGTATTTCTAACCTAGCCACTAATTTGCCATTTAAGACTGATCTCTAGGGCTGGAGAGATGGCTCAGCAATGAGCACTGACTGCTCTTCCAGAGGTCCTGAGTTCAATTCCCAGCAACCACATGGTGGCTCACAGCCATCTCTAATGAGATCTGACGCCCTCTTCTGGTGTGTCTGAAGACAGCAACTGTGTACTCATACATAAAATAAATACATCTTTAAAAACGCAAAACTGTGTCCTTTACCCTCATCCTTTCCTTTGCCATTAAGTCAGCATCAAATATACACAAGTATTTCTCATTAAAAAACATCAAAGGTTCCTTCTCCCCTGCCACCTATTACAGCTGATTCCCCGGACCCTGGTCGCTTCTTAGTCAGCTCTGGTCACCAGACCTAGACCTTCGCCCTTCCATCTAGTCCTCACAACTGCCACACTGCTCTTTTAAAAAGTATCTTCTTCCAGATACTTTTGTGCAGCCCTTAGCATTGTCAATTGTGACCTCTGTTCATTCATTTATTATTATATACTGAGCATTTATTATTAATTTTGTATTATGAACCTGTAAGGGTGGAGATAAATAGTGATAAAGACCTTAGGTGGGTTTTCCCCAGGTCACGAACAGAGTGTAACTGGAGAAGTGAACTCTGGAGACAAGTATGAAAGTCAAGAATGGACAGGAGGGATGGAAGCCAACTTAGATACACTCATGAACACTATGGGTAACTCAGCTTAGTCCTGAGACAACAGCTCAATGATGGCAAAAAAAAAAAAAAAAAAAAAAAAAAAAAAACCACCTCAGCTGCCTCCAACAGGGTGAGGAGGCAAGACTCAACCAAATCTCAACCAAGTCTCATCTGTCATGACCTCATGTCATCTCCCCCTGCCTCAGGCAACAGCAAGCCTGCTTAGGGGAAACCTCTGACAGAAAACTGCAGATCTTCCAGTGGGGTGCTGATGGTATCTATGGTAACGGAATCTGTCAGGGACATTGGCAGATTCTGCTCCACAGATGAGGCTTTTTTCCCTTTGGAAATTACAGAGGTAAATAATTAAAAAAGCAAGCATTTTAAGTTCAGACAGGGACAACACTATGAAGACAATACAGCCGTGGAATATGGTGGCACTTGGCTGTGTTTGTCTGTGGGTTGAGCTGTGCCCTCTCCCATTTGTTGAGGTTCTAGTGTCCAAAGCCTCCTTATACAGGTAACCAAGTTAAAATGAGCCTCACTCCAGTGAGCCGTAGCCTGATGAAGGAGGGAATTTGAACAGAGACACCCATAGAGGGATAAAGGGAGACGCCTGCCAGTGTGAAAGCCTCAGGGCAGCCTGTGACAGCCTCTAGCTCAAGAGGAAAACACGGCTCAGGTTTCTCTCCACCATGAGATACATAGTGTCTATTGTTTAAGCCACCTAGTGGGAGATACTTTATTAACAAAGGCTCTAGCAACTTAGATACTGAATGTCTGCCAATTTGACTGTGTGGCTAGGGAAAGCCCCTCTGTGGAGGCAGCTCTTACGGTGAGGCTTCATTGGAAAACAATGCCAATCCTGTGTAGGTCTAGGGCAGATCTGCCACTTTACGTGAAGGAATAGCAGAGGCAAGTGCCATGGGAAGTATTTGGTGTATTCAAAAAATATATATATAGCAAGAAGGTCACTCCCACTGGGTTTGGGGAGTAGGAGAGGGCGAGGGTCTGGCAGGGAAGGTATGCTATGCCATAGAAGCAAGTTAGGGGTGAAGCAGAGCAATGAGAGGGGTCCCCATGCTTTATGAGCACTCTTCCCAGTGGCAGTGGTCCAGGGGTGGGGGCACAGGACCAGAAGCAGGGGCACTACTGACGAGACTATTTCCATTGTCCAGGGCAGAGACAATAGGCCAACAGGTCAGAAGGCCGCGGATGGTTCCAATGGGAAGAGAAAGAGGAGAGAACAAATTCGGGGATCATTAGGAATTGATAAGACTTGTTGCTGAGAGGAAGTAGGAAGTCATCAGAGACAGCTGTTTGCTTAGGACACAGCTGGCAAGTGGTTGAGTCACCGAGTTGGGGAAGCCTGGAGCAAGGCAAAGTTAAAGCCACAAAACAACGCCATCTTCCCTTGCTTTTTTCTCTTCCCTTCCAGACTTCTTCCGAAGCTCTTTCCTGTCTCCCTTCTCTCTATCCACAGGCATGTTGTCCTTTTGTGAGGCCAGTCACTGCTCTCCACTTTGTACCGCCTACAGGCCAGTCACAACAATCTGTGGACTCTTAACCCAGTTCCTCTCCAGAGTTCCAGAACTATGTTCTCAACTGTCTTGTAGATTTCACACCTGGACATTCAAGCTAAGGGTCCATTCTAGCCACGCCCACCCTCGGGGCGACATTGCAGGAGCTCTGCTAAGAGGCTCGGCCTCTACCCACCTTCTCTATACTCGCTTCCTCATACTCCACACTTCCCCAATCCCCGAGATGGTTATAAGAAGTGGTTATAAAAATCACATACCAAGTGATGTCTCACAAGAAGAAAGGAGTGGACACTGGTGCTAGAATGGACCAAAGTATCATTGTGGGGGAGTACAAGAACAGTGAGGTGGGAGGGGGTGGATGAGGGAGCAGAGGGAGGGAAAAGGGCATGAGGGACCTTTGGGGGTGGGGAACCAGAAAAAGGGAAATGAATTGTAAATATAGAATATATCCAACAAAAAAAAATTGGAAAAAAAAAAAAGAAGTGGTTATAAGAAAGGCCACTGAGCAAAGACTTCAAAGGGGAACAGCAGACTGAGGATTGCAAACAGCGTTGCTGGATAGCATAAGCGAACTAGAAAGTCCCGTCTTCCAGACAGTATTCTTAGATAATGTGAAGAATTGTGAGCTTATCTGAAGGAATTAATGGTTGGGCTATTTTCTTAATGGAAACACGCATGTTCTAAAAGGAAAGCAGAGCATGTGGAAGGGGAACCCCTAGACATCAGGAACTCCATCTTTACGTATCACTGCTGCCCTTTGCCTGCCCTTGGTTTCTGGCTATCTCAGAGACAGTTTTCTCCTAAGTTCGATAGCTATAGAGTTAAATTGTCCCTGCCCAGCTCACACGAATGCTTCATTACAAGGGGGAGGAAGTTTATTATCATTGATGATATTAGGGAAGAAATGGATGAATTTAAATAGAATATCTAATTGAATATGACAATAATCAAGAATCAGGTCAAGGGTTTAATATTTGGATTCTATTAATATTACTCACTATGGTAACATAGCAAAGAAGTCATACAATTAGGAAAGACACCTAAAGCCATTCAAGAAAAAAAAATCATCGGCTTTAAAATCTCTTATATTAAAAAGATGCAAAAAAAAAAGTTTCAAATGTATCAGCTTTACTTTACATTATTTCTGCCTTGCTCAGCTAGTTATGTTTTCTGCGTGTTCCTCATATACATGCTTATAACAAGAGAAGCTTCAAAAGCCCATACTTTCAAAAATGATCTTTCCCCATTTTTAATAAAGGCTATAAAAAGTGCTTTGCAGCGATAACAAGCATGA
Organism: Apodemus agrarius; assembly: GCA_964023405.1. Taxonomy (NCBI): domain Eukaryota; kingdom Metazoa; phylum Chordata; class Mammalia; order Rodentia; family Muridae; genus Apodemus; species Apodemus agrarius. The sequence continues at coordinate 61,245,721 of OZ030014.1, read as the reverse complement.
AGGAATTGGGTTTGAAAAAGCTTCATTGTCTGAGGCAATTTAAAAGGCTTGTACTTGTTGCAGTATTTTCATTTGGTGGATATTACTAGTCATGGCTTTAATTTATTAATGTACAATCTGGAATCAGAAATGCAATCTCCAATAACAACTGCGTGAAAGACCTTTCACTCTAGGGGCAGCGCCAAGCTCAGCAGGCTAGAGGCAGGGACACAAAATGAATTTTGATCTATCTTTTTCTAAAGGAAATTGACAGCAGACATTCCTATCTCTTTCTAACAACTCAAGCCGACTATAATTGGAACACAAAGGCCGGTCATTCAGCGCTCCCACCCCTGGCCTTTCCCGCAGCTTCCACACCACAGAATGAATGCTGGCAGCCCTGAATCATTTTCAAGTCACTGAGAATGCTTTGCAGTCAGCAGAGCTTGTATTTATGTCTACTTTCTTCATTGCAAGAGTGATTTGCCTGTGCTCCACGCTGGAAAGTCACAGGGCATCATTATTGAAAGGCCTCTGAGCAACCCTGTCTAGACCAGTGGCTTTCAGCCATGACTGAACATTAGAATAACTATGGGCCTTTTTAAAGAGCTAATAATGTCAAGGCTACACCCTCCAAGAGTCTAATTGATTTGGTTTGGTAAGTAGCCTTGGCTTTCCTGGTTTGGAAACGCCAAGTACTTCTAACATACAAATAGCCACAGTTAGAAACTAGCACTGGTTAGAGTGACCCTTTCATTAAATGAGCAAATGCAGGTGCAGATCAGCCGAGGAGCAGAGAGCAGATTTCAGTGACTCCCCTGAAGGAGTCCCTTGCTAAGACAATGGTTCCAAATCCTGACAAAGCAAAGGATGAGTTGCGGGAGCTTCTCAATGCTGCAGCGAAACAAAGGAGCATCTGACTCTGGGGGAAAATATAACTACTATGTTACTCAGTACCATCAATTCAAAAATCAGATCTATTTAAATCCATAAAGGTTTAGATGTTACCTTGCAGAAAATGAATGTGATACGGTCCAAATACATTTTGTATGAAAAGATACAAATTATCTTTGTTCATTGAAGATGTGTCCAAGGCCTATGTGACGTTACTGCCCTCTGGAACATTAGTCAGTTTTATTTTTAAATTAGTAAATGTATCCCAGTATTCATTCTCTCTCCCCATTTTTCCCTCTGCTCCTTTTCTCCCTCTATCCCTACTTCTAATAGGTCATTTGCCTTCTTTTGTCTCACCTTCATAACTAACTTCAGCATCCTTCCAATTACCTCATTAATGAGAAATAAGACATTGGCTTGCTTCCCGCATATTTGTGTAAAAACCGTGAGTATAAGATTATGAGAATTATGTTTCGACACTTGAAAATGATGTAAATTTTATGAGAGCATTTTAAAATATTCAGAAAGCTTTAATTGGTCTGTCCAGATGTAATTTACTGTTTGCCAAAAATATTATTCATCAACCACATCCAAAAACCATAATGCTGCAGAATTTCACTTCAGGCAAAGGCATGACAAAGACCTAGCTGAAAAACATAAAAATAAATGGGCAAGATGTATGATAGTTAGCTCGCCCTGGTGGTCCCAGTGCTAGAGAACCAGAGGGCTGACCAGCTCATCTACCATCCAGGACCAGATCCAAGACTTTGAGTTGGCCCACCCCAAAATCTACATCATCTGTGAATAGTTGGAGCATGTGAAAGGGCCAGCCCTGCTGACCCAAAGCTGCAGGCTCTCCAAGACACAGGACAACAAGGACCACTGGGAGGGGTCCCAGTGAGCATCCCGTACTGACGGTGTAGCAAAGCCAGAGGCCTCGAACCAGATCAGTGACTTATTGCAATGAACATTAGTAAGTGAAGATGTGTGGACAGAGGGGTGTACTATGGGACACACTGTGACACACTCCAGCTTCCACAATGAGCTGTTTTCTATGCTTTGTTTTGTTTTGTTTTGTTGTTGTTGTTTGCTTGCTTGCTTGCTTGCTTGCTTGCTTGGTTTTTGTCTTCTTTTGGGGCAGATGGGCAAGGTTGCAAGGGGAGAGGGCAGTTACAAGGGATGGGGAGATGAGTGGGCCTGGGGTGCATGATGGGAAACTGACAAAGAATCAATAAAAAATTGGATGGAAAAAAAAGTTGGGTGGAAAAAGATATAGGAAGGTTTGACACCACGAGAGTGCATCAAGTGATCCGAGCTTTCATTTGCCCCAACCTTCTGTCTGAAATGTCTCTTCCAAGACACAGAGAGGAGGTCTCCTTGAGTTGAGGAGATGGAACAAGAATTGCAGGACAGCAAGGCACAGTTCTCGGGCCAGAGGATCAGAGAGGGCCCAGCTACACAGACAACTGAAAGTATGAAGGAGTCCGGTTAAGTCTCCAGCCAGTGTCTGGGTGGGATTTTGAGGGAGGAAACCCACCTGAGGCTAATGAAGGGTTAGAGGAAGGACTGCTTCTTGCTCACATGGGTGGGAAGTGGCTCAGGCCCCATCTGCCAGAGTGGAGAACCTCCTGTTCTCACAGCTCGCTGAAGACAGAATCTGTAGTGAGAGGGGAAAAACTAGCCCCAAAGTAAATGCTGCTCTAAATTTAACTCACAACACTTTAATATGCAGTCCAGAAGCACCACACTGTTTCCAGAACTCTATATACTAGAAGCAACACTAAAATATTTATGAGAATACAAAAATAACCACCGGACAACAAGCAAAAATTCGCAACTGCTATCTAATCCAAGATTATTAAGTATCTAAAGAAGTAGGAAAATATAACAAAACAACAGCCCCAAATGACAAAGATGTCAGAATTGTAGACAAAGACAGTTATCATTGTTATATTCCAAATCTTCAAGACTGTGAAGGGAACAGTAAACATGCTAATGAAATGTATTTAAAATGACCCAACTAGAACTTCCTTTGATTAAGTGTCAGAAATTTATGATAAACAGTGGATTAGACCTAATTAAATAGAATTAGTGAGCTTGAAAGCACAGCAATATAACCAATCTCTAATGAAATTAGAGGATTGGTGGGGAAAAAAAACAGACGACAGACAGACAGCACCTAAGATCTTCAAGTGGTCCAATACACATCAAATCGGAGAATGAAGATCTTGAGGGGAAACAGGGGAGGGGGAACAAAGAAATACTTCAAGAAATAGCTTAGATTATTTTCTTAATTTAATGAAAGCCATAAACCCCATAGATCCCAAATACTCACTCATGCCAAAGCATATAAAAAGTAAGGAAGTTTTACTGAGGTCTAAAGCCAAATTACCTACAACCAAGAACTTATCAAAGCCCTCTGAGAAAGAGAGCATGAGCTGGTTCTGCCTCCCTGATGTTGAGCGATGTCCCCTTCCACATGCCCCTTGCTGCAGGGGTGGTGCTGGGGTCTGTAAGCCGAGAGAACATTTCCTCTCCTCTCAAGCAGAACTCAAAATGTAATCAGAATCTCTAGTGTATTCTGTATATCTTTTCTTTCTTTGTAAATTTTTCTCCTTAATAAGGCATGTTAACTGGGTAACTGAAATATCAGGTACCAATTGAAAAGAGCTCAGGAAATATGTTAAGCTCAATAGATTTTTTTTTTTTTTACAAAATATCAAAATGAATGGAACAAAATCCATTAAGTAACAAAATATAAAAGTAAATGATAAAAAAAATAGGATCTGACCTTTTATACCGCTATGATTACCTCCCGCTCCTCAGTCCCAGCCCTGGACTACAAAGAATCCTGACATCTTCACAGGAATTCTTTCTTCTGTCCCCTCTTTTTTCACTCTGGCAGCTCTAACCCTCTGCCCTCATTCTCTCGGATTTCATTCACTGCCAAAATAAGAAATCTCTAAAGCCATCTTTTCAATTCTTGTTTGAATTGTCATCTTCTTCAAACCCAGATTGTTTTTCTAAAATAATTTCCTTTGGACTATGAAGGGTTATAGAATAATTGGAATCTTTTAATGAGATACTCCTAAAGAAATGAGTAGACAAGAATAAATGCTAACTTTGCTTGTTAGCAAGAAATCAGAGGTTTTGCATTTGTTTAGTTTGGGTTTGGGGACATTTAGTTTGAGTTTGGGGATGAGAGAGAGAGAGAGAGAGAGAGAGAGAGAGAGAGAGAGAGAGAGAGAGAGAGTTAAGTGCAATAACATAGAGACTGTGTTTTAATAGTGCTGTTTTGTTGCCATAGCTGCAAATTTGCATTAGCATGTTCACAAGGAAACCAATGTGTGGTATGAATATCACTCCCACTTTCACATCTGCCCACATGCTCCAGACAGGGACTGGGTAAGCTGGGCTCCAGCCCTGATCTCCTCCACCGCCCCCAAAGAGTACACATTTTTCACAGAAAATCTGAAGTTCTTTGGCATGTAAATTAGGATTGACTCCTGTTCCAGATACAAGGTCAAACAAGATTCCTGACTGGCTTGCTTCACGAGGTTCAATAACCCTTTACCTCTTTGGCATAACATATGCATGAGATCATTAGGAGACAGTTTGTTTATTTAATATCTAAGCTCTTTACAATGCATTTCAAGATAAATATAATCACTGAAGAAGTTACACAGCTTGAAAATCCTGGCACTATTCTTATAGCAGTTCTTACAAAACAAGTTTGCAAATGATCTTTTTTAAGGGTGGGTGGAAGACTCAAGACAGGGTTTCTCTGTGTAGACCTGGATGTCGTTTTGTAGACCATGGCTGGCCTTGAACTCAGTGAGATTCGCCTCCTTCTGCCTCCCTGGTGCTGGGATTAAAGACTTGTGCAATGATATCTTGATTCTTCTGTTTCGGGTAAAATATTCTCCATTCTTTATTCTTCTTTCTCACCTCCTTTTTCTTGTAAAGTTCATAATCGTCATCCAAACTTGTCTCTCTGAAATTTGAGACCCAAATCTGATCCTAGGCATATCTTCTAGTAAGTAAACAGGCAGCGATGACTCCCGAGCTTCCTGAGGCCCTGCTCGGAGACAACTCCTTAACGCAGTAGTCCTCAAGCCAGGAAGGCACTATTAGTCATGATTACACTCAAGCCATGATCATCCCTAACTGGCCTCTGAGCCTGTGTATCCTTCCCACTTCTCATTGCTGCAAACCCAAGTGATCCTTTAAAACAGCAACTCTTGTCTTCAATGTCCCTGGGTTGGAAATCTTGCAGTGTGTCCTGTTGCCGACAAGATGGTGTCCAAACTCCTTTTAAAAAGCACCTGAGGTTCTTCCGGTTCTGAATTCCACCTCCAACTCTGACCTGATTTCTCAGTGTCCACCCTGCTGCTCATCCTTGGATTCCTCTCTCCGTGAACTGCAATTCCAACAGAGTAGTTTCATGATGTCAGATGACCACAGAACTCTTAAGTCACTGATCCATATTTGAATGCTTACTACTGTGTAGCTCTGGTTGAAGAAGAAACAAATCATTCATGAGTCCTTAGGTTTTCGGTTCCTGAGATCCTTGCCCACTGGCTCCTGCGGTGGCTGTGGACCACCACCCACATTCTGCTCTCTGAACAAGATGCTTCTTATGAGCTAAAGCAGCACATTCAAGTCGCCAGAACCACAAGCAGGAGAGTGCAAAGCATGGTCCCGAGTCAGTCCCGTTTCCCATAGAGCATCTGAGCTGTTCTAGCCCAATGTTAAAAAGAAAAAAGAACAGTAAGAAGAACACAATCGTGCAGGTGATGAGGTCTGCACTGAAATTTCCCCTCTGTATCTCATATGACCTCAGGCAAGTCATTTGCCATGGTTCTCACAGTCTCATCAAAAACTGAGTTTTCTAAGGTGTGTGTTTCTCCAGCTGGGACATGGCCCACAGAGCAATTACTTAGATGGTGTTCAGCAGTGAAGGTGCCTGAGCCCACACCAAATCAGACTTCAACAGGAGTCAAGAAAATTTAGAGAAGCAGAGAGAGCCAGGGTTGGTAGTTTAATGGCTTCTAAAGTCAGTCTTAGGTTTACTAAAGTTCAGGATTTATCAAAGGAGATGATCCCCAAAGCTCGGGCTCTGCCATACCCTGAGCACACAGGCCAGGCTGTTGTCTGTTTTCAGATGTGTTGCGAAGAAACAAAACACACATGTCAAGGATTTTTGCTAGTTAGATGACCAAGCCCTCTCAGTCAGTCAACAGGCTCTCCAGCGCAGGAGTAAGGATTGAAAAGAAAGAGACAATTAGACAAAACTGCAGCATGACCCCAGTCGGTTCTGAGACTGAAGGGCGAGTTTAATAATTCTCAATCCATTTTTATACCGACTTAATTACATGCAGGAATTAAGGTCAAAAGCAGTGCAGTGAGGAATAAGCAAGACAGTAAACACAAAATTGTCAAGGCAATAAGCAAAGTCCCACATTACTTCAGTGACAGTTGTTTCCAAGGGTGTGTAAGGATGACCAAAATACCTGAGTCTACTTCCTTGTCCAAGCCCAGAATCTTGCCTGAAGTTTGCTTCTGACATAACCTACTTCCTTATTATGCCCTAATGTCAGATTCCTGCTTGAGCCCTTGTCCTTGGTCAATGTCAGGCTACTGCCAGGCAGCCCAGCACCCCAATAAGGCTCTCCACAGTTAGAGTTTAGAATTTTAATATAAAATTTAGTGTTATATTTTTTAAATAATGATGAGGGGTTCCAGATAAATTATAAACTGCACCTAATTCACTCATTGGCATTTCCTTTCTACTCTCTTGGGTTGGAGGACAATGTTGTGGATTTGGTTTAATGCTTGCATGAGAATCCCAATTTTGCTTGAGAATCCCAAGTGTGAGCTGCTAAAGGTCCTGCCCCAACTGATTCTAATTGGTAAATAAAGTTGCTGGGCAGGGAGACAGAGACAGGGCTTTAGGTTTTCCCAGCAAGGGAACCAGGTAAAGGATATAGAATTGCCATGCCAGGCTGTGAAAGCCATGGAAGACAGAAGAGTACCAGCCATGTAAGAGCTTCGGACGACAGAGATTGAATAATTTCAGTAAGTAGTAATTCAGGAGTATCAGAGTGGAGGCATTAGCTACTAGTGGAAATTTGAAAGTGGTCCTGCCATTGCACTAAGACATGTTAAAATAGAAAGGGGGTCTGTCTGTCTGTCTTTCATTCAAGAATCCAGAACATTTTGGCAGGTGATAGGTTGGTGAGGAAGGCTCACTGCCGTTAAGTATATAACATAGCGTTAAGTAATTAATATAACAAGACAAAGCTAAGGTCTCTAAGATTCCAAAAAGAGGACCCAGCCCATAGCTCATTTTGACTACCTGCATGCTATTTAAACCATTTCTTTAGGACTAAATGTCTCACCCCCTCCCTGCATACCACTCCAATTTCAGCCATGATGGGCAGTTTCACGGCAACTCAGATCCCTCTTCACTATCCCACCTGAAGCACCTGTCAAGTGGATTGATCATTATTTCAAAATAAAAGCTTTATTGAATAAACTACACATTTACAGAACTCACTGTTTAAAAGTACTCAATTTAGTGCTTTTAGTGTATTTTTCAGCGCTGACCATTGGTCATTACTGCTTCACTGTTTGTTGATATTCTTACTAGTGGCCAGTTTTTCTTCTTTCCAATGTCCACCCTGGGCAACCACTAGTCTTTCTGTCTCTGTGGGTTCACCTATTCACATCTCGAAGAAACAAAATCATGTAATATTTGGTCTTTTGTGGTTGTATCTTTTTTATTAAGTATGTTTCTAAGGCTCACCTATGTTGTAACATTTATCAGAGTGCTGTTGCTTTCTATGAACAGTATTATTTCATATGGATATGCCACAGTTTTGAAATCCATGCATCCATCCATAAACTTTGTTTCTATCATGGGTGGTGCCATTATGAGCTGCTCCTGCAGTTGTTTTTATGCTGTAACCACGGGCTTTTCTACCTCTGTATGGCACCATTTCTATGCTCTCTAAGCAGATTTCAAAAGAAAAAGACTAGAAAATTGGATTTCTTTGCACTAAGTTCAATCTGGAATGGAGTGAGATGAGGCAACTTCGTCCTTGTCAAGTCCTTGAGCTCCCACAGGGAGGGCTACAGGGTGATTAGGATCCCAAGGACACAGTGAGTCAGCATTACAGAGTTCCAACCAAGCTGGGAGCTCTGCATCATTTGCCCACAGAGCCCTTTCCACAACTCTTTCAAGCTGAGATCCTCTTGCTAATGAATTGCCACCTGGTGGGAACATGAGTCTGAGCCTCCCTCCTTTATCAGATGCCAGAAGTCTGTGGTGTTTGTCTCAATTGAATGTAGATGTGCAGACCAAGAATTCCCAAATGTACTTTTTATAGAAAATCTCATTTGCAGCATCCTGCTGTTTGGAGAGTCTCCTTGCTCTGCCAAGTAGCCATAAGATCCATTGGCCCCTGGGACTCATAGCTACTGCCACCAGGTACTCATGGAAAAGCTCTCACCTCACCATTTCTACCAAGTGGCCAGGAACCCTTCAAGGGGTTTATTCACATGCAGGCAAGGGCTGGCTCATCAACTAGCAAACAACAACAGCAAACAAACCTATGGCTACTACTAACCAAAAGTCTTGTCCATCTCATGGCAGAGCTAGTGAGTGTACAATGGGCCACCCTGAATCAGAAACCAACCAAGGTTCTCACAAAAATTAATTTAAAAAATATTGACAAGTGGTAGACTTTGTTTCTCAGGAAAAAATACCACTCTCTGTGCTAAGATTTATAATTGGTAGCATTGGCAGCGAGCAGGCTATAGTGCCAATTCTTTCCTACCGTTTGTAACGAGCAGGCTCTAGTTTTTTAAGTATTTTCCTGGTGCCTAGAACTTCACTCTCACTGTATGTTACCTCAGATGTATCTTGTACGTAAAGTAAGTAATACTCTCTGCTCGCCACAGTTTACAGACTTAAGAATCAGCCCCACAGTGATAATACTTTGTCTGGCCTAGTGTTGAATATATGAATATCTTCATGATTATGAACATTTATGAATTCATAATAAAATTAATGAATTAAGTGAAGGGTAGGTTGGACTGTTCTAGAAGTGACCTAATAATTAATGATTTTACTTTCACCATAACAATAATTAGGTGAGTTTACCCTCTCATTATTACTACATACCAAACCACTATTTTCCTGAGCATGGATCTAAACTAATAATTTTCGAACACTTGTAATTTTCTTGTCTGCAAATTATGCTTCTTAATGTAGAGATCTTTGACCCAGCTATAGCTATTATGTTTGTCTACCCCTATCTTCTACTATTTATAAGTTCTTTGAACTTAAAATAAACTTGAGTTTCAAGCTTATTGTTTCCATGTTTTTTATTATGAAAATAATATGACTCTAGAACATTTGATGGAACCAAAAATAATAAAAATAACTCTTCATAGATAAACGTGATATCTCTTTTGAGAAACAGCCTTAGTGAGTGCCCAGAGACAGGGTATTTCCTTGCTGTGTTTTCTCAACACATTGATCCGTTGAGGGCATTACTACATCTATGATTCTGTTGCTCTTATCCTTTGATCTTGAAAAGAATTTGAGTCCCCTGTAGTCTTCCACCCCCCAACTTTGAAATGTGAGGTTGTAAGACTCTGGCCAACCATAGCTTACAGGGTGAGGGTGGGGGTGGGGGTTACTGGGAGACCCGCTGAGTGAACCACAGAGTTGGGAATTGATGCAAAAAGCAAGAAGAATTTATTGTCCCAATGTGTTTGGGTCATCCTACACCTGAAGGAGAGATGGTGACCCCCTGCCCCCAGCAGCCCATTTGGTCTGTCTTTATACAGTTTTTCAGAGAAGCACCCATTAGGCACAACGTGATTGGGAGAACTTTTAAATTGATTGGTCTCTAGGGAATGAGGTGGCAGGGTCTGTCCTGCTGAATATGTTTACATGCTCTAGACCTCTCCCACCCCAAGCCCCAGTCCCTCATCCCGCACGCACGTGGCTGACCGGCTGTCTGCCCTGCAGAATATGTTTATCTGGTCTAGACCTTCCCCACCAGCAGGTGGCCAGTCGGTCCTATAGAGTGTTAATTAGCTTTCCCCTTCCGGAGGGGAGGGGTCTGGTGGGATTTTCCAAAAGGTCCGGAGTTAACCTCTTCATTCCCCCTTTTCATTGTGCATGCTTCAATCCCAGGGCTATTGTGGATATTTCTGCAGCTCACATCCCTGGTCCTCTTACTTAGCTCTTGATATCTTTGTCTCAGGACCATCAACTGTACTGTACCTATGTGATCTTTAATAAAAGCAACTAAGTGATTTAGAATGTAAGGGCCAAAGGTCAGAAGCAGGAACAAAATAATCAGGGGTCCTAGCAATGTAGAAATCAAAGTGGTAAACCAGGGGGAGCTGTTGAACGAAGACTCAAACCATCCTTGGACTTGTTCCCTTTCTCTCTTTCTCTTGGCTAGCCCCTCTTGTACCTTTGCCATAGAATCTTTAACCACCCCTGAGTAGTCGAGGTAAAAGCAACATTCTTCCCTTAGGACTGCGCAAAGCCCTCCCTGTTATAAAAAGAGTAAATCTAGACCACAATAGTTCTGTAGGATTACTTCAGAGAGGGAGGTTAGGGATTCTTGAAGGCAGGTGATTGATTCTTTGATCCTCTGTATTTCTAAGTCTATGGCAGCCCTGAGTTCTTGGTAGCTTTTGTCTTGTAATACCAGGGAAGCAGTCCCTGTCTCTACCCAAGCTGAGCCCAGTCCTTGTAAAAGAAACACTGTCAAGGCAGTGATGGTTCTCATTTGGTAAGGTAGTCCCCACCCCATCTATCTAACATTTCTTCATAAGGATGGTAAACCAGCCTGGGTATGAACTGAACTAATATACAAAAATCTCTAGATATATTCAGGACACCAAGGTGTACACAGGGGGGTGAGCCCAGTCGAACAAGCCTACCATCCATTCTCAGGTGGGATGCCATATGAAGGAGTCTGAGCAGGGGAATACAAAGTATTGTAAAGGGACCAGTGGGAGGAGGGGACGTGGCCCAGACAGAGTCCCATGCCAGTCACTGCCTGTAGGGTGAATCAACTTCTGGGACTATTGGCAGGAAGAGGACTTGTTAGACAGGCTAATATTGGGGGGAAACAAAGGCAATCTCTTCACAATATGGGGGAGCTATATTATAGAAAGCCCAGAAAGAACAAATAGCTTCAGGCCTGGATTCACTGAGTACTAGGAAGGTCTTACTGATAAGCTCAGTCGGTGGAGCCAGCTCTGAGGGACCCAGAGGGGGTGTTCCCTGGATGTTGGGGGTCATGACAGTAGTTGACCCTACTTGGGTTGGTACCGAGGGCTTGGGCTTGGGTAGCTTATAGGGGATACCCGTAACCTCCTTATTGGGTCCCACAGAGATGGTAGGGGCTTCTATCTTGAGTTTGAAGATTAAAAATGAGTTTGTCATCATATCCTTCCTGGAGGCCCCATGTCCTACCCTTTAGCCATCTATCTTTGGCCTCCTTCCCTTTCTGGGTAAAATGCACAGTGATCGGGTTACAAGAAAAGTTGAGGCATTGACCTTCTCCAACCCATGTCCCTGAAGGCTGTTGTCTTCCCCAGGAGACATCAGGACATGCCCCTGAATGAATGTTCCCCAATGAACTGTGATATCCCCGTGCCCCCCACCCCCTGCAATTACCGAGTGTGAGTCCCTTTCCTCTAGAGGATCTGCCCCCTGTGATTAAATCCCAGCTTAAGCTAGGGTTCCAGTAGGTGTCTCCGGAGGTCTCACAGCTCCAAGCAGCACAGTAGAAGTCCCCAACCCCCACCCCTCCCACCCCCACACTGATGGACTAAGGACCTAGATTTCTTATCTCTGGGGCATACATAAATTGGGATCCCATGCAGGTAGTCTCTTAATTGGGGGTGTCTGCATCCTATGTCCCTTCCTCCCAGCCCCTTTCCTGGGCATGGCATTGTTAAGCATGAGGCTTTCCCGTGACATTCTGGCAAGCCCCCCTTTACCTCTTGGTTCGGGATGTCCCAGGTGTCCAACCCGGCCGCCAGGTCACACAGGTTGAAAGTTAGGGGGGGGGGTGCCACCAGGTAAAAGGGGGTGGCCTTGGGTTACCCTGGCCACCTCCATCTCCCCTTAGTGTTGATGATACAATCCAAGTCAGTCCCGCGGGCTGATGAGGGCTAGATCTAGCACTCAGTCTCTTATGCCTTATCAGAGTCAGAACGCCCATCAGGGTCAGGAAATTTTTCATCCTTGGTGGCTCGCTGAGTGATCTTGAACTTTAAAGGGTTGCTTGTCTTCTTTGCACTCCAAAATGGGTGGTCTGCAGGGGGTGGACTGGTCACTGGTTTCACGTGAGAAGCATGTGTCCAGGCAGCTATGCTGTCCACCTTTATGGCCATAGGGGTCATCAGCAACACCAAGTAGGGGCCCTTCCACTGGGGTTCCAGGGACTGGGTCCAATGTCAGTGAACATAGTGTCACCGACCTGGAACTGATGTGGCACCTCAGTCGTTCCTGGAGCATAAAGGGACACAGCTGGGACCATATATCTCTCTGAACTGCCTCGAGGGCCACCAGTCTTTTGATAAGGTCTTGATCTTCTTGGGTTAGGTCCGGTGGCTACCAATAGAGCTGGGCCTCCATAAAGGATCTTGAAAGGTATTAGGTTGAAACGAGACAGGGTGTTCCGTGCTTGGAACAAAGCCAGGTGAAGGAGTACCACTTAGTCTCTGCCAGTTTCTAAGGTCAATTTTGTCAAGGTTTCTTTTAAAAGTCCTATTTATCCTTTCTACCTGACCTGAACTCTGGGGATGGTATACACAATGAAGTTTCTAATCTGTCCCCAATACTTTCCCTGGAACTTGCACAAAGGTGAATACAGTGACACAAGAGCTGGTCTCAGAGATCCTTTGTCTAGGTGGGTAGTAGAGACAGGAGAACCCAAAGACCTTGTCTCAAAGTTAAAGACAAGGCCCAATACCCAAGGTTGTCCTCTGGCTTCCACATGCAGGATCCACAGACACTAACCCCCCCCCCACACACACACACTCATATACTTCACAAGGACAGTAAGGTAATGTATGCAAAGTACTTAGGATGCTGCTAAATACTAATGGGTATTGCTTTTCATTTATTTCTAAACTACTTTCAAAGAATTCTGTCTTCTGTGTGGAACTGCTTCACAAAGTTCAACGCTTAGTGGAGTTACACCACATTTGCATATGATTTGAGGGAGCTTAGCTTTGTACTAAAGATTAATTTATTTTCAGACCTCATTTTGTGTGGGTCAAAAACTTTTGTAGTGGGCTGGAGAGATGGCTCAGCTGTTAAGAGCACTGACTGCTCTTCTGAAGGTCCTGAGTTCAAATGCCAGCAACCACATGGTGGCTCACAACCATCCATAATGAGATCTGATGCCCTCTACTAGAGTGTCTGAAGACAGCTACAGTGTACTCACATATAATAAAAAGAAATCTTTTAAAAAAACTTTTGTGGTTATTATCTGAGTTTCTGTGCTGCTGTTATTCCTAGGTGTTCTATAGATTTTTGTTTGTTCGTTTCTTCTCAACCATTTCTAAGTTCTTCCTGAGCCATGCAAGAGAAAGTGTTTCTTCTTGTGCAATTGAAAACTAATTTTTTTGTGTTTTTCCATTTGCTCCTTCTCAGATATTATTAAACAAGTTTAGTTACTAGCATGCTATATATTTTCTTATTTTAATTGGAAATCTCAACAGACTACAACTTGTGGTTGTCATTGCTATTCACTTTCACAAAGCAGGCTTTATCACATTCAAATAATCTTACCATATAACTTTTGTGCTTATAATTTTTGAGGGCTCAACATTGTCAAATGTCTTTTCAACATCTATTAACATGCTTTTATATCTTTTGATTAATTAATGGTATTGATAGAATCTCATATTTAAATTAACCTTGCAAACATGGAAGAAAGCCTATGGGATCATATGTTGCTGTGCCCACTGCTGAGTTCTAAGTGATTTTTTTAACTAGTTAGTATACCATATTTTCCAATAAACATCTTTATTTCAATTAAAATGTATTTACATCATTGCCTCAATTCCATTTCCTCACTCCAGTCTCTCCCATGTTACTTCCCTTCAACCCCTCCTATGTCTCTTCTCACTCCCTAATTGATGGTCTCTTTTTCTTTGATGATTATCATTCCAGATATATGCATAAATGTAAATACAACCAGCTGAGTCTGTTTGGCATTGCTTGTGTGTATATGGTTTCAAAGCTGACCACTTGGTATTAGATATGCAGTTAAGGGACTCACTCCTGGGAGAGGCTAATTCTCTCTCTCTCTCTCTCTCTCTCTCTCTCTCTCTCTCTCTCTCTCCCTCCCTCCCTCCTTCCCTTCTTCCCTCCCTCCTTCTTGCTCTCTCTCTGTCTGTCTCTCTCTCTCTGTCTCTGTCTCTCTGTCTCCCCCTCCCTCCCTCCCTCCTTCCCTCCCTCTCCCTCTCTCCACACTCTCTCTCAGCAGTTATTAGTTGCTTGTAGTTCTTTGTCTAGTAGCAAAACCCTGTAAGATTTTTCCCCTTCCATGTTGGCATTTTTTTTTTTGGTATACTTATTCACGTCTTGCTTAGGCAGTTATATTGTAGAGATATCCTGGGTGTATCTTCCCTGTCATTTCTAGGAGACACAATCTCACGTCAAACTTACACATATTCTGGGTCTTAAACACTTCCTATCCTATCACCCTTGGAGTGCCTGTCTTTCTTTATCTTTGTTCCTTTTTCTTCTTTGGCTCTAGAGCTACATTGTGACCTATCTTTTTATAAGGCTTGTCATTTACTCTGATCTTGGGCAGGTGCTTAATGCAAATTATTTCATATGAACTTCACAAATCTGTCACTAGGAATTATTGTTGTCTTCAGTTTACCAACAATTAGGGGACACTGACAACCAGGAACTGAGACCACCCAGTAGAGTTGTTGCTCTGGAAATAAAATACTGGTCTGATTTCAACTATGCTTTGAACAGTTTTGAATGTATAGTCTCACTTTTGGCTGAGCTAAATACATGCTGATCCCACCAGAGAGGACAGAAAGTAAACATTCTCCTTTGCTTAGATACTCAGCTTCCTTGTCAAACTCAAGGAATGGATTCAACAACAGATCATTGTTCCTGTTTCTAATTGCTCTTTCAAAGTACAGCTATCAACTAGACTATTCAAAATAGTCAAACTTCAGCCAGAGGAGCAGGTAGAATAACTGCAGATCTTTACCTCTTTCCTCTCTTTCAAAGCCAATCCCCCAGTCATCTCCAGCTCTCCACCTGCTGTGGCCTCTGCTTCTTCTCTGCCCCCACCTCTAATGGGCCACATAAACTTTCTCCTCCAACTTTCCTTTCCCCATCTCATCCCATTGTCCCTACCCCAATACCATCGGGCATTTCCTGGGAATCCACCAGCCAAGCCTGCCTGAGAAGCAAGTAGTCCAGAAAGCAGGTAGGCAAGCTTCAGCTCTTCACTCTCTCCTCTCCCCTATATCCAATCCCCAAAACTCATCCCATCTCTGTAGCAGACATTCTGTTGTGTCCCCATTTCTGGGATGGAATACCCTGATTTTCTTCCTCCTGTTGACCCCCTCAGTGTCCCCAGCCCATCCCCATTCCAAAAGCCAGCTCCCTAATAACCAGAAACATATTTTACCTGGAACCCCAGTAGCCACACCTATCAGGATCCCAGAAGAATTCCCTACCAGGCAACACACAGCACACAGCCACCACACTCTCCTAAGAACCTTGTTCTTGTCAACAAAGACAAGACGAGATATCAGCACCTAGAATTGAAATATTCTCAAACCCAAATGCCTAGACACCATCATAAAACAATCAGTAACAGCCAAGACAATATGTCTCCATGAGAACCCAGCAACTCTACCACAGTAGACTCTGAGAACTATAGCATAGCTGAAACACAGTAAAAGGATCTTAAAATAGCCTTAATGAATATAACAGAGGTCCTGTCAAAAAAAATCCCTTAAAAGGAATAAATCCCTCAAAGAAATCTATAAAAACACAAACAAACAGTGGAAGGTAAGGAATGAAACTGTTCAGACCTGAAAGTAGAAACAGAATCAATAAAGAAAACCTGAACTGAGGGAAATCTGTAAATGAAAAATTTGGGAACTTAAACCAAACTTCAGAGGCAAGCCTCAACAACAGACTACAAGATAGAAGAGAGAGTCTAAGGCTTTGATGGTACAATAGTAGAATAAATGGATATGTCAGTCAAAGAAAATGTTAAATCTAAAAAATTTTTGACACAAAACATCCAGGAAACCTGGGACACTATAAAAATACCAAGTCTAAGAATAATATTAGAGAATTGATAAGAAATACAAGTTAAAGTTCCAGAAAATATTTTCAATAAAATAATAGAAGAAAATTTCCCTAACCTAAAGAAGGAGATGCCTATCAAGCCAGAAGAAACACAGAGAACACTAAATAAACTGGACCAGAAATTTCCCTCAACACACAAAAATCAGAACACTAAATGTACAGAACAAAGAAAGATACTAAAAGCTACAAGGGAAAAAGACCAAGTTGCATATAAAGACAGACCTATTAGAATAACACCTGACTTCTCAATGGAAACTCTTAAAATCAGAAGGGCCTGTAAAGATGTTCTACAGACTTATAAAAGACCACAGATGCCAACCCAGACTGCTATACCCAGCAAAACTTTCCATCACAATAGATGGAGAAAATAAGATATTCTATAATAAAACCAAATGTAAGCAGTCTTTCCATAAATCCAGCCCTAGAGAAGGTGCTAGAAGGGAAACATCAATCTATAGAGGGTAACCATATGCCAAGGTTTATACAAGGAATAATCCCAGACAAGCAAATCAAAACAGAGGATGGACACACACACACACACACACACACACACACACACACACACACCATGACAACAAAATAACATGAATTAACAGACACTATTCACTGATATCTTTCAACATCAATGGTCTCAACTCAATAAAAAAGGTACTGAATCACAGAATGGAAGAGAAAATGGGATCCTGCAGGGACCTAGGATAAAATCAAATACCACTATTTAAAAGGAAAGGTTGCACTAAAACCATTCCTAATGACATTCTGCTACACTCACAGGTCAGTGTCTTGCTCAGCCATCATCAGAGATGCTTCCTCCTGCTGCAGACGGCAACAAATGCAGAGACACACAGCCAGACACTCTGAAGAGAGAGACCCAGAAACACTCCACCCTAAATGGGATGTCTCCATCAAATCTTTCCCCTCAGGCCTCAGGGCTCTCCATGGAATAAGAGGAAGAGTATAAGAGCCAGAGGCGATGGAGGACACCAAGAAAACAAGGCCCTCTAAATCAAGAGGACCCACGCACACATGCGCTCACAGAGTCGGAGGCGGCATGCACTGGGCCTGCAGGGTCTACACCAGATGCGTCCTAGGGCTGGCAGAAGTGCACACATGCCTCCTTCCCCAACCCAGAAGCGATTTCCCATTAGTAACCACTTGCAAATGAAAATATAGTTTTCCTCAAGGGACTCTCACTGAGGAATCAAACCACTATTAAGGGCAGGCTGCATCCCCAACAGTAGTGGCCTTTCCCTTTTCTTAATCTTATTATTTTATTTTATATTATTTATATTTTTCCTTGTATCTCTCTACACTGCAGGTATTTTGTCAGTATTATATCATAGCTTCCAGTTTAGTGTTTTTATTGAATTCCTGAGTGTGTGAGTCAGTGGGTCTCTGCCTCTGCATCTGTTTCTTGTGCCTTTTCTTGGGCTCTTTTTCGTTTGATGGTTTGTTTTGTCCTATTCTGGTAAGTTAGCTTTTGTTTTATCTTATCTTATCTTTTCATGTTTTATTATTATCCTTTAGATGCCTGTTCATTTTGTACTGAGAGACAGAAGGGGGGTGGATCTGGATGGGAGGTGAGGTGGGGAGGAAACGGGAGGAGTAGAGCGAGGGAAACTGTAATGGAGTATATTCTGTGAGGGGAGAAAATGCTTTTTTCAATAAAAAATAAAATAAAATAAATATAACAGATTTGGACACTGAAAAAAATCATAGGCATTCTCTCTGTTTAACTGACTATGAGTAACAACTATTGTGCCGTCTGAGGAAGGGAGACAGGAAGAACCAATGTGCGCTCTCTCCTTTTGAAGTTACTTTCCAAAGTGTACAAGTGACCTCTGCCCACATCCTGCGGGCCACCATTTAGTAACACAGGCATCTCACTGCTTGTATTCTAACTGTTCTGTCTGTACCAGATAACAGCCAGCTATTGTGGAAGAAGGCGTGGACTAATATTAGCACAACACAATTTTGTCGTAGTTGATTAAAATCAGCTGCCTATGGAAGTTTCTATGGCATCCTTCTTCAGCCCCTCAGGTTGGACAGTCTACTAATGTACCCTTTCAACACAAACACCCAAGTCGCAAGATCACTTCAACAGTCTCTTTTCCTCTCATTCTCTCTCTCTCTTAAACTCTCAGTCTTTCAATCTTTCAATATCGCTGTGTGTATGTATGTATGTATGTATGTATGTATGTGTATATGTATTTGAATACATATGCAACTGTACTTACTACACTATACTTACAGAGGTCAGAGGACTACCCCTCTGGGTAGGTTTCTCTACTGTAGACGTGACCTAAATCTGGGGTAGATTCTCTCCTACCTTGGAGAGGCAGCATCTGCCTTGCTTGCATACTTCAGGGTAATGGGCTCTTGACATCACAGGCAATTCTCCTGTATCTTCCTTCCATCTCACTGCAGAAGAGCTGAGATCACACTATCTCACACAGCATTTTCTGTGCAGGGTGGGGTTGGGGTGGGGGTGGTAGACTCTTGGGGGTTGAACTCAGACCTTCAAATTTGTATAGCAAAGATGTGTCCTTGCTGAGACAAATCACCAGCCTCTCAACACTTTAAATTTTTTTTAATTTTTTATATATTCTTTATTTACATTTTATTTCCCTTTTCCTGGTTCCCCACCCCTCCGAAGGTCCCATATGTCCTTTTCTCTCCCCCTGTTCCCCCACACACCCCTTCCCACTTCCCTGTTCTGGTATTCCCCTACACTGATGCATTGAGCCTTTTCAGAACAAGGGTCCACTCCTTCCTTCTTCTCGGATATCATTTGGTATGTGGATTGTGTCTTTGGTGTTCCAAGATTCTAGGCTAATATCCACTTATCAGTGAGTGCATACTATGAGTATTATTTTGAGACTGGGTTACCTCACTTAGAATGATGTTCTCCAGCTCCATCCATTTCTCTAAGAATTTCATGAATTCATTGTTTCTAATGGCTGAATAGTACTCCACTGTGTATATATACCACATTTTTGTATCCATTCCTCTGTTGAGGGACATCTGGGTTCATTCCAGCTTCTGGCTATTATAAATAAGGCTGCTATAAACATAGTGGAGCACGTATCCTTATTGCATGCTGGGGAATCTTCTGGGTATATGCCCAGGAGTGGTATGGCAGGGTCCTCCGGAAGTATCATGTCCAGTTTTCTGAGGAACCGCCAGACTGATTTCCAGAGTGGTTGTACCAGCTTGCAATCCCACCATCAGTGGAGGAGTGTTGCTCTTTCTCCACATCCTCGCCAACATCTACTGTTTCCTGAGTTTTTAATCTTAGCCATTCTGACTGGCGTGAGGTGAAATCTCAGGGTTGTTTTGATTTGCATTTCCTCTAATGACTAATGATGTTGAACATTTCTTAAGGTGCTTCTCAGCCATCCAAAGTTCTTCAGGTGAAAAGTTGTTTAGCTCTGTACCCCATTTTTTGATAGGGTTATTTGGTTTTCTGGGGTCTAACTTCCTGAGTTCTTTGTATACATTGGATATTAGCCCTCTGTCAGATGTAGGGTTGGTGAAGATCTTTTCCCAATTTGTTGGCTGCCGATTTATCCTTTTGACAGTGTCTTTTGCCTTACAGAAACTTTGTAATTTTATGAGGTCCCATTTGTCTGTTCTTGGTCTTAGAGCATAAGCTATTGGTGTTCTGTTCAGGAACTTTCCCCCTGAGCCAATGTCCTCAAGGGTCTTCCCCAGTTTCTTTTCTATTAGTTTTAGTGTGTCTGGTTTTATGTGGAGGTCCTTGATCCACTTGGAGTTGATCTTAGTACAAGGAGATAAGAGTGGATCAATTCTCATTCTTCTGCATGTTGACCTCCAGTTGAGCCAGCACCATTTGTTGAAAAGGCTATCCTTTTTCCACTGGATGTTTTCAGCTCCTTTGTTGAAGATCAGTTGGCCATAGATGTGTGAGTTCAATTCTGGGTCTTCAATCCTATTCCATTGATCCATCTCCCTGTCACTGCACCAATACCATGCAGTTTTTAACACTACTGCTCTGTAGTATTGCTTGAGGTCTGGAATACTGATTCCCCCAGAAGTTCTTTTACTGTTAATAATAGTTTTAGCTACCCTGGGTTTTTTGTTATTCCAGATGAATTTGAGAATTGCTCTTTCTACCTCTATGAAGAACTGAGTTGGGATTTTGATGGGGATTGCGTTGAATCTGTATATTGCTTTTGGCAAGATTGCAATTTGAACTATATTAATCCTGCCAACCCATGAGCATGGAAGATTTTTCCATTTTCTGAGGTCTTCTTTTATTTCGTTCTTCAGAGACCTGAAGTTCTTGTCATACAAATCTTTCACTTGTTTGTTTAGAGTCACACCAAGATACTTTATATTGTTTGTGGCTATTGTGAAGGGTGTCATTTCCTAATTAGTATTTCTTATTTCTGATTGCACCATCATGTTAATCAAGACCAAATTGAAGAATGTGAAGTATGCTTTTCCTTTCTAAAGAAATCTGGAGAAATATGGTTCTCTTAAGAGTCAACTCCACATTGTTCTATTAGGACATCTAAAAGTTTCCCCTCAACTGACTGGTGTTTTCTTATAGCACATGGTTAAAGAATAGGGGTGTCTGTGTATTTAAACAATGATCTTACATGGGCTTCTTGGCTCCTCGGAGCACCAAAGGTAATGACCAGCACAAAATATTTCCATTTTTCAACGGTATAAGCTAGACTTTTCCACTGTTTAGGAGACAATGTTTGTGCAATACTTCTTTGTTGCACTGGAAACACTAACAACTTTTTCTCAGCTTAAATGTGGCCATCAGAAACTTAGCCACTGCTTTCTTCTTACATAATTAATTTTGCCTATGTAAACTTTTTGCATTGGGACTAATTCAAGTATTGAAATGTTTTTATAAGAAGCAGCCTTATGAAACACATTGTACTTACACAACACAGACAAAGGTATCACTCACCTTCTTGCCCTGTGATTCATAAAACTTATCAGCCCTTCATAAACACTATCAGGTATAATCCAGAGTGATTGGCTTCGGATACCCTTACACTTTGGCCCAAAGTCAATTGTCAGGCAAGACATGAGAACTAAAGCAACTTGGGAAAGAAAAGGTTTATTTCATATTACAGTTTGTAGTCCATCATCCACAGAAGTCAGGGCAGGAACTCAAGACAGGAACTGATGTAGAGACCTAAGACTGCTACTTGCTGGCTTGCTTTTTATGGCTTGCTCAGCCTGCTCTCTTATAACACTCAATATCACTAGCTCTAAAGAGCACTGCCCACAGTGAGCTGGGCTCTCCCACCTCAATAATCAGCCAAGAAAATGCAACATATGCTTGCCAAAGGGCTAATCTAGTAGGGGAATGTTCTCAATTGAGATTCCCTTTCCCAAATGACTCTAACCTGTGTCAACGGCATAAAACTCGACATCACATCATGGTATTTTTAAAGATATGTGTCATTACATTTCGTTCTCACTTGCCCCTCCCCAACCTCACCCCCATATTCTCTGATCTTTTTGTGAGGTAGATTGACGTCAAGCTCTCGTCTACCTGCCTACAAGAGCAGCAGCTTTGGAGCAGAGCCAGACAACAGCAGCCAGACACAGTGCCTGCACTGTGGCAAGCCCATCGGCACCCAGAAGACCGTGAGTCTCGGAAGTCTGACACTCTTGGACTTTGGTTTTGCTTTGGTTTGAATGCAACTGTGTCTGAGTTCTTCCTTCCTGGAGGAAGCAGGCATTTAGCTCATTTTTTTTATTTTACAGAAGCCCACAGTGAGAGATATTGAACTTTTAATGTGACTTTGGAATTTTAGAGAAACTTTGGAACTTTACCAAGATTTTGGAATTTTAGACTTTTGGATATTTTTAAAAGACTATACTTCTGAAGTGCTTTCATTTTCAAAGATTGTGGGTCTTCTAAAAGTTATAATTTTTATTGTCAATTTTAGCATGGCATTTGGGGGACCACAAGAATGGAAAGTTACAGTTTAATAGTGATGTGCTTGTGTGTAAAGTTGACGAAGGGTCAATTGTTCTGGCCGGTTTTATGTTAACTTGATACAAGCTACAGTCAGGGATTTGAGAGAGGGAAAGAACCTCAAATGAGAAAATACCCATACCACATTGGCCTTAGGTAAGCCTGTGCTGTGTTCTCTTGATTGACTATTGAGGTGAGAGGACCCAGCTCATCATGGGCAGTACCATCCTGGGTCAATGGTCCTCAGTGCTAAAAGAAAGCAGGCTAAGCAAGCTAAAAAGCAAGCCAGTGAGTGAGCGGCATTCCTTCATGGCCTCTGTATCAGGTCCTACCTCAGGCTCCCACCTCGAGTTCCTATCCTGACTTCCTTGGATGATGGACTACAGGCTGTAAGATGAAATAAACCTTTTCTTCTCTGAGCTGTTTGGTCATAGTGGTTTATCACAGCAACGGAAACTCTAAGTTTTTTTTTTTTTGGGGGGGGGGATAGGGAGAGCCCTAAAGGTTTTTAGGAAAGAACTGAACTTTGAGCTGTGATTGAAGGGTGGAGACTGCCAGAAAAGGATGGGGAGGATATTCCAGGTAGGACTGTTCATTCTCCACATGAGAACTGACCTGGCTCAAGCAGACCTCTGTTGAAGAGTGTAAAGTCCAGGTTCTATACAGGAAATGATCATGAGAGACCTTTGTACTGCCTAACACAGGATGTTCTATGAGCAGTTAATAAATGAATCCTGATTGATTCATTGAATCACCAACTCTAATGCAATGTGTGTGTTTTCAGGGAGTTGCTCTAGTAGGAAATGAAGCTAAAGAAAGGTGGGGGCGGCAAGATGATATGTTAATAATCACGTGGAAGGAATAATGTTGGTCTTGACTTCCAAGAAACTGTAAGTAAAAGTAAACATCTGAACCAGCCCTTCCTGGTACCCATGCTGATTTTGGTCTGTTGAGCAAAGGATGAGAGACACACAAAGAAATTCCCCCAAGATTCTGAATCAAAATAAGATTTCAGTCTGGATAACCTTCTCCACTTTTCTCGGTTTCTCGGCATGCCTGGACTCTGTGTGTTTCTCTATCCCTCAAGGTACTTTCCCACTAAGAGGACGAAAAGGCTAGGATATATATATCCATGCTCTGGCACGCTCATGGAGACCCTCCACTTTTCCACTATTAAATCTGAGAGCTATTTCTTGAACAACTCACCCATCGTCATAAAATACCCAGCAATGTATACTTGCTGTTATTTTTAGATTAAACATGACAAATATTCATATGTTTGTCATCTGTACTAGTTACCCTGCATCAAACCAGATTTTTGAAGGAAGTTTTAACCTGGGAGTCATAAATAAATGACAATAGTTGCTTCTATTTTAGAAATCCATATTGGTGCTTGCTTTCCTAAAATAAATAAAATGCATAACCCTTAAGAATACCAGTTTCTGGTTGGAGAGATGGCTCAGTGGTTAAGGGCACTGAGTTCAGTTCCCAGCAACCACATGCTGGCTCACAACCATCTGTAATGGGATCCAATGCCCTCTTCTGGTGTGTCTGAAGATAGCAACAGTGTACTTACATACATAAAATAAATAAATCTTAAAAAAAAAAATAGCAGTTTCAACACCCATGCCATAAGACTCAATACAAATTTAAAATCTCACAGCATGGTTAGTTTTATAGCACTAGATCTTTCCATTTGACAGGAAGGTTGAACCTGTGTTGTTATATAAAATGGAAAACCCCCAGGAAAAATAATCCTTGGAGTGGATCCAAATCGCTAGCTTATCTTTAATATTCATCTATTTTTCTCTCCACTCTATCCCAGGACAGATTGAAACACTCCATCGTGACAAATGCATTAAGTCACTTGGAATCCGAGCATCTGCAGATACATTACAAAATAATTCTCTTTGTTCAGCGGAGGAAGGCCAGATGATGCAATAGCTAGCTTCCAGCGCTCCTTCCCCACTGGTGACTCAGCCTCTCTTGATGCCATTTTAAAAATCCTGGCCACTCACTGCGCATCTAAAGATGCGCTTAAAAACCACCACATCACTTAGGAAGAGCAAACCAGAGTCACAGGAGAATGCATGTGGCCACAAAGCAATGGAAAGATGGCTATCTTTCTCCCTGGCATTATTTCTTAAACACAAACAGACCTAAAGGAAGAGGGAAATCTGCCAGAGGCCTCGGGGGATCCCAAATGAAGGAAATTCTTCCACAGGATGAAGCTACGCATCCTATAGAAATACATAAACAAGGTCCTGTGCTCATGTTGGAGTGAGGTCTCTGAAGTCTTATGTGTGCCAAGCAGTTTAAACCATTAATTGTTTTTTTTCTTCTGCCAAAATGGATGAGCTAAGGTTTGGCTGCTTGCTTTTAGGAGACTAAAAGACAAGCAGAGGAAAGGCTCCTGAGTAAAACACAACCAAAATATTTTAGTTGATTCGAACTTCTTCTTAGCACTTAGAACTGATAGTGTTATCCTGGCCAAATGTTAAACAGCAAATAATCAAAATAAGAGCGTTGACTTAAAGCAGCTGTTTAACCAGCCGCATAATGAAGGAGGGGGAAATGGCCCGATTGTTTCTTGTTGTAAAGACAAAACAAATGTCTGATAAGATTTTTAACTTTCCAAATCGGTGGGAAGGAAGTCTTGTATGTTGTTTGCCATTCTCCAGCCTTTTGTTGGTCTGAATCCAGAAGAATAGATCTTTTTTACTACTTTCTATAAAATTGTCCCAAAATAGATATCCTGTACCATAGTAAAAACTTTAAAGATAAATAAACAAGATTTGCAAGTCTCCTACCTGGACTTTCCTGGGCCTCATGCTTATGATCCTTCTTGGATGTTCCTTGAATTAGATTCAGTACAGTCATGGATTTGTCCCATTCCCACCTATCCCAACAGGGGAGTACAATGGTTAGCCCCAACGTCAACTGCTCTTTGACCCAAAGAGCCAGGTGGGTTTCTGCTTGTTTGTTTTATTTCTGTTTGGAAAACTGGACGAAGCCTGTGGTGAGGGCAATGAGAAAAACAGAAGGAGGTCTCTGATCTTGCCCCACATTTCGCTGCCTGTCACCCATGTGCCCTTCCCAGGACAGCAGGGTCAGTTTATGATGGCTGTTGATGTGTTTAGATTTCTCAGACGTAGAAAGAACTTCAAAGCATGAACTCCTTTCCTGGGGACAAGGACTTAAAACTCAGTGTTTCATAACTGTGAGCAAAAGAAAAAAAAATGAAACCATTTAAGGATACACTTAACATTCTTGGGACTCTGGACATAACATGGTGCTCACGTAATTTGGCTGCTGGAATGGGAGACCTTTTTGCTCTAGGCTAGGATTTCTCAATCTGTGGGTAGTGACCCCTTTGGCAAGCCTCTATCTCCAAAAATATTTACATTATGATTCATAACAGTAGCCAAATTATGGTTATGGAGTAGCAATGAAAATAATTTTGTAGTTGAGGGTCACCACAGCATGAGGAACTGTATTAGAGAGTCTCAGTATCAGGAAGATTGAGAACCACTGCCCTGGCAGATTCTTTAAATAGGCACCTAATTGAAAATGCTGAAAAGAGAAATCCTTCCTGTTGCTCCTGGTTTCCTTAAATGAGTTGCTACATACAGGGCATCTACCACAGTTTCTGATTCTCACCACACTTCCCCTTCCAGACGGGCTGCAGTCCCATGTAGCCCACAAGATCCCGCCAGCTGGCACCCTCTATGGTGGATAGCTCTGGGTCCCTCATTTGTCCAGAGTCCGCATAAGTCAACCCACCTATGTTCCTCACGGTCACATCTGCAGCCACCTCCACCTCAAATATTGTTGGGGTGACAACTAAATGCATATCTGGGCACCTTCATGACCTCTCCAGAGAAGCCTAGGAGCCCACCTTCCTGGAGAACAGCCAAGGCGGATCTCTAAAGCCCGGGGATTTGGGCACAGCTTTTGCACAGTTCTGTCCCACCGTTAACCTGGGCCCTTGGAAAAGAATGTTGCTCCCTGTCATCAAGAGTCTGTTGTACAAATAACTTCACAGATGTACTTGTTAAAGTTATGCCTTTGAGGGTGGCTGGTCCAAGAGCCACGTGAGGCCTCATTTCAGTATCTTTTATACCTGTTAAGATTCTATTTCCTCCACAAATGTTCATGTTTTATACAAGAACCCATGCCATTCATTTCCGGTTTCATTTACTTTCTCGGGAGTAGGGGTGGAAATCTCTCTGCTGGCGGGCTCATTTGCTTTGTGTGGTCAAAAATGAAAACGACGGCATCCCCATTTCTTATGGATTCAACAACCACAAAACAGTTTACTCTCTCTCCTCTTTTTAGGTGACCTCCATTCTGTTTTACATTTAAATAACATATTGTTGCTGCTGCGGTCTGGTGACCCCTGAACCACCTTAGGCAGGCTATAATCAAGCTGCGTTTAATTCCTGGCATGAAGCAGTTCCCAAATGGCCACTTGGATCAGGAGAAAAACATGCCTGCTTTCAGACGCTAGTACTATACACTCTGTCTAGTTGAGTCTCTTCATCAATCTAGATACTCGGATGGGCGCCATGGTATTTGGCTTGTTCATCTAGTATTACAAATATGAGCCAAGCAGAAAATTATGATGGGCTTCCAGTGTTTTCAGCATCCAGTCTCATAGGCTGTAATTTCAAGGGCAACACAGTGTCTCCATGGTTACCTGACAAAAATTACTATGGCTTCCAGAGCCTGCTTCTCTGCAGTTGAGAGTGGAAGGTTTACCACAGGTGGCTCAGAGAAAGGCTTCACACCTACATGCCCTGCAGGGGGAGACGTTGAGCACCCAACCAACACCTGGCAATGTTCCTGGCTCCTGGCAGTGACTCAACAAAGGTTCGCTTTAGCAGAAGCCAAGTCTCATGCACATGAAATAGCACCATGGGTCATTTTGTTACCTCTAAAAGCTTTGGGGGAAAGTTCATAAAGACATCAAGTTCAAGTGTGTTGTGTGCTTTGGCCATGTTCATGTGACAGCAACCATTCATGCAGGGCAGATTTTAGGACGAGCTGTTTCCATCTTTTGCTTTCTTCTGTATCTTCCAGCACAAAAGCACTAGTTGCTTAGTTAGGGCCTTCTGACATTCCCAGAAGTCTCTTCACACGGTCCTGTCACAAAACAGCTTGTATCTCAGTCCAGTTCAATATCCGCACTGAACCTTCTTGCACACTGCCTGACGCAGAAGTCCCGGAAAACAACCTGGCAGCCAGTTTAAGGGCGGAGGCTTTGTGCACTGTCAGAAAATGCAGGATTCTGCGTTTCTGCCCTTTAACATCTGTGTGCCATCGGGCAAGTTGCATGGCCTCTTTAAGACTTAGTTTCCTCTGCGGCAAAGCATGGGTATTTAAAAATACTACCCCAAGTCAGATTAAAAAGGTTTGAGAATTAGCTCATAGCACTTTCTACTTCACCAGTGCTCACAAATTAACCTTCGGTGAGATGAACAGCTCTGCTGACATCAGCCTCTTTCTTACACTAAGCAGACTGAAATTTGTCTCAAAATGATATCAGCTATTCTCGTAGCTCTGCCGTAGAGCTACCCAGAATAAGTCTTCTTCCACACAGTGGTGCTTACATGTTTAAGGAAGCAATCACGCGCCCCCTTTTGAAGGTCCGAGGTGAGCTATGACTTTTCCTGTCTGACTGTGTCTCGCTCTTTCTGTTATTTCCCATACGACTTTCAACCCATCATTATTTGAGGCTGAACTGCCTAGCTGCTTTCCCATCCCTCTACTTGGGCATACAGGAAAGCTGTAGGCTTTACACAGGAGCACTAGATTATGGTTACATGAGACCTTTTGGACAACAAAGGGAGGGTAAAGGGTGTATGCAGCTCTATGTGTCCCACAATAGTGTCCCATAATGTCCTCCTTGCTTCTTTACATTGGTCTATTAGTGCAGAAGATTCAGTGGATGAGCTCCAAGAAGAACCTGGCAGAAGCTAAATAAGGGAAGACGTTCCAACCCATGAGGGGTCACTGAGAACCCTACCTGTGACACATACCAGACTGTGAACTGAGAAGTGAATGAGAAGTCATCATTGGTCATTGTAAATGAGGAAGACTCTGGATTTACGATGACCTCATGCACGTGGCTCTGGGGTTGCCCTGACTGGGCATATGCCAACTTGTCAGTGGCCACTCTTACAACATGAAGTCTAGAACCGAACACAAATCTCCAAACGTGCCCTGATGCTAATAGAACAAAACTAGTTAGTGCAGCTTGAATGCAATTTGAGTGGGTTCCCCAAAGGTTCGTGTGTTAGAAGCTTCTTAGAAGGCACTCCTGGTGGTAGGACTGCAGTAATTGGGGGGACACTGACTTCAGAAAAGAGTATAGAATTCTGGTAGATTCCAGGTAGTTCCTGTGAGTTGTTACAAAAGAGCATCCTGACGCCTAAGTCATACCCTGACTTCGGGCAACAGGATCTCTGTTCCATGTGCTTCTGCCGTGGTGTGATATAGGGCCTTTCACCATAAGTCAATAGAGAAGGCCCCCCAATCTTGGCATTTGACCCTCAAAAACAGAGAGCTAAATAAATCAGTTTTTAAAAGTATTCCATTTCAGATGTTCTCTTATAGTGGAAATTAGACTAAAACACTGCAATGCTTTCTTCTTTTGTCTTTTCTTCTCTTGGACTACCATTTTTTTTTTTTTTAGAAACCCTTTCGAAGATGCCGTACACTTAGCAACCATGTGATCTAAACTCCCCAACTGCCCTCTGTGCAATTCATTCATTTGCACTTCAGTTCTCATTGTCAAAGCTTTCATTGATGAGTTAACATACCTGCAGGAAACTGCGAAGTCCAATTCATAACTCAACAGATTTTTTTTCACACACTATATCCACATTGGTAACCAAACAAAGGAAGAGTATGACCCAGAGCTCCAAAAACTTCATCATCCCCACCCTCCAATTAGCCATAGTTTGCCCAAGGATTAAAATTACCCTAGTAGGTTACTTGATTTTTTCACCTCGACAGGATTTAGAATCACTGTGAAAATCTGCGGGCATCTGTGAGGGTATTTCTAGGGACACCATCCCATGTCCCCGGGTCCTGTATGGAATGTAAAGGTGAAAGCATGCTGGACACTGGGCACTGGAATCCATCTCGTCTTGCCCTCTGCTTCGTGAGCATTTCCTCTCCTCTCAGCTTTCACGCTTTCCCCACCACGATAAACTACCCTCAAAGTGGGAGCCGAGCTAAACCTTGCTTCTTGAAGCTGCTTTAGCCCCAGCTGTGAGGAAAGTAACTGACATGTCTGTCTTCTAGCAGCTCAATCTAATTCCTATGATTTTATACAAATGGAATCACAGTGTGTGCTCTTTTTGCCCAGTTATGACTCTGGGATTCACTTCACATTGCTGAGATAGCTACTGCGAGGCTATTCTCGTTCCTAAGTGATACTTCAAGCTCAGACTGCTGCCTTAGTCTCTGAAAGATATAAAAGAATTTGTTAATTTTAACATAGTCCAACTAACTTTTCTCATGTATGACCCTTCCAGCAAATGTTTGTCTACTCCAAATCATGAGATTCTCCTATCATGTTTTCTCTTAAAGTCTTTGTTTTATGTCTTAATCTTTTATTTAATCTTTGACCGTTTCATATGCATGTACATTGATCATACACACAGCCCTGGCATTCTCTCCCACTCTCCCCAGACACTTGGCAACACAGCCCACTTGCATTCCCACGCCTTCTTTGTTTCCTTTATAACTCTCTGAGTAGAATTAGTGCTGCCTGCTGAAATACTGGCTTATGGGGGGAATCTTAGGTGCTGACTTCATTAGTAGAACAGCCATGCCCTGACCAGGAGCCTCCTATCTCTAGCCCTTACACTCTCTCCAGCCTTTCTTCCATGGTCTTTCCTGAGCCTGGGCGTGTGGGATGATGTAGTTGCCCCACTTAGGGCTGAGCACACAGCAGTCACTTATTCTCATTGCTTGGACCACTATGTGCAGTAACTTCTACAGTGGGAAGCTTCTCCAGCCACAGTTGAGAACAACACTAACCCATGGACATAAACATAAACATATACAAGAAAGTTCAACATGTCCATTAAAGAAAACAATGATAGAAAGCTTCCCATTAGGGCCTATCATTTAGGCCATGAGGTTTCTTTATTTGTTTTTGTTTTGAGACAGGGTCTCTCTGGATGTCCTTGAAATCACTATATAGACCAAGCTAACTTTCAGTTCACAGAGCTCCCCCTGTCTTTGCCTCCCAAGTGCTGAGGTTAAAGACATGCATCAAACCTAGTTTGTCATGAGCTTTTGACCAGTGTATTGTAACAGATACGAATTTTGTCTGGTGGAACAGCCCTCAGATTCAATCACAAAGTGGTTTGTTTTACTTTTCAAATTGAGATTAGTGACTCCTCTAGGGTTAGACTTGGGAGCGTGAGACAAGAGCCAAGATATGTTTTTATCTTGTTGTTTTTGTTTTTCTGTTTGGATATCCTGTAGACTCTACACCATTTATTGAGAAGTCTTTTTTTTTCTTTTTCTTTTTAAACATTTATTTATTTATTTTATGTGAGTACACTATTGCTGTCTTCAGACACAACAGAAGAGGGCATCAGATCCCATTACAGATGGTTGTGAATCACCATGTGGTTGCTGGGAATTGAACTCAGGACCTCTGGAAGAGCAGTCAGTGCTCTTAACTGCTGAGCCATCTCTCCAGCACCCCCAAGAAGTCTTTTTTTTTTCTACATTGGATTGAGTGGTTTTCTATATTGATTTGAGTGGTTTCTTTATCATTAAAAAAGAACCTGTTGATTCTGTTCCTTTGGTTAATTTGACTCTCCTTTATAAATTTCACAAGTATTATAGTTTCCACAAGTATTATAGAATTATGTTGGCACTTTCCATAAAATAATTCCAGGTGTCTTGACCAGAATTCTGTTGAACTCCTACATAAATGTCTCTATCACTGACATCTTTATAATTCTGGGTCTTTTGATCTATCATCCTGGTCCCTTCTTCTACATGCTTAGGTGTGGTTTAATTCTCCAAATAATGTTTTATACTGTTTAGAACAAAGAGTGTACATGTATTTTTATCACATTTATTACTAGATATGTAATGGTTTTTATGTTATTACAAAGAACCTCTTATTTAATTCTCTATTTGTTGCTAGTATGTATATATGACTAATTTTGCACATATGCCAATTATCTAGAGAGCCTGACAACTTCACATAGCAATATAGTTTGTAGATTCTTCTGGAATTTCTCCATATGTAATCGTGTTATCTATGAATAATGTCACTTTGTTCCCTCCCTTCCGGCCATTACGCGTTTATCAACTGCATTTCATGACTCCTTTTTAAGTCAAAAATTCCAAGTGACTGAGGTAATTTAAAATCATGATTTTCTAACTCAGAACATTATCTTTTCTTCAACAACTTATCAAATTGGTAGATGTTAAATATGCTTCCCATGTATTCCAGTGTCTTGGAGACATTTTTAAATATGACTAAAACTTGACATGCCCAAGAGACTTGGCTCCAACCTAACACTCCCATTAAATTGCAACATCCCTCCATATAAGAATGCAAATCTTCATTCGAAAAGCCTACATAAATTTCAGCTGGCATTCATTTTTCTACTAGAACACCACAATATTTCTGTCAAAGTATTCTCACGTTCCATAGAGGTCATGGTTTGACAAGTATCCATCTCTTTAAACAATGTGAAAAAATTTACTGCTTTCTCTGAACGAATCTCTCCTGGCATCTTTGTGAAGATCACTTCTCCAGTGATCACTAAACAATCATAATACATCTTTAACGGTCTGTTCTGGAATTGAGCTAGGAGCCTATTTTTTATGGATATAAGTTTTCTTTAAACTGTCTTTTGGAACTTCAATGTCAACCACTTCTTCATCTCTAGCTTTCTCTTGTGTTGTTTTTATACAGTGGAACATCTACTTTAGCTCTGTGTATTTTAATCATTCTATAGCTGAGCAGGCCATATCCCACCACAACCTAACTTAGTATGTCAGTCAGAGTTCTGGGAGGACCAGAATCCACTCCTTACTCCAGAAGAAAGTCATGAAGGAATTTGAATAAGACTACTAGTGCGGTGTGAGCAGATTTAAGGGAACACACAGAGATGATAAAAGCACCTGAAAAGAGTAAAAATCTAAACAATCCTGAATCAGGCAGGGCATCAGCTGACACAGATGGCAATGTGTAATCAAAGGGACCAATAACAAAGCTGTGCACAATGTTTATTGTAAATAAAAACTGATAGTGTGGTATCTCAATATGGATAATAGTTAAGAAAGGGACTATCCAGACGGCTTAATGAAGCAGGGAAAGCTACCACTAGAATCTAGAGACTGTCATGTGGGACAGCCAACCCAACATAGTCAGAGGGTCAGGTATTAGAAAGATGGGGAGACAGAGGAATAAGCACCTCAAACTCACTCTCTGCCAACACCTTCTAAAATCCTTCTGATGCCTCTCATTGCCTGAACCCACTTGGAAAAGAAAGACAGGAAGACAGACAGACAAAGGTAGGGAGTAAGGGGGAGAGAGGAGGAAGGAGGGAGGAGGACAAGAAGAAGGAAGAGGAGGAGAAGGAGGAGAAGAGAAAGAGGAGGAGAAGGAAAAAGAGGAGAAGGAGGAGGAAGAGGAAGAGGAGGAGGAGGGAGAAGAAGAAGAAGAAGAAGAAGAAGAAGAAGAAGAAGAAGAAGAAGAAGAAGAAGAAGAAGAAGAATTGAAATCTTAAATTATGATCCTGTGATAATAATAATTGCAGCAGATTTTGTCTTCCATCATGGAATGTGGCTGTATAAAGGTACTTACTGGGTTAAGGTACTTACTGTCAAAGCCTGATGACCTGAGATCAACCCTTAGAAGCTACAGAGTAGAAGGTAAGAACTCCCTAATTCTCTGACCTCCAGAAAAGTATGGAGGCACACATTCCCATGCATATACACTTATACAGACATACATTAGACACAATAGATATATAATAGATACATAGATACATAGATAGATGACAGACAGCTAGATGTTTAAAAAGCCCATTAACTTTGTCTTATCTCCCTTTGGAGACTTGGAAACCTCACTAAAACATTTTGAAATATGCCAAATATTGTATTCTTAAACTGTTTATAAGCTGTAAAATGAAAAATGACACCCTCTTGATGTTAGCTTCACTTCAATGAAAATATTTCTTTATTGATGACCAATTATTCCATTGCTAGGATCTTCCTCATTTATTTTCCATAGCTGGAAGGCTTATGCCACCAGCAAATCATTAAAAAAAATCAAATTTTTAGGAGACCGAGGTTTCCAGTGATAGCCCAGTGGTTCCGTTTAAGAGCAAACTTCAGTCCATACTTGACAATAAAATTGGCACACTAAGCATGCGGACATTGAGTTCTTGACTTGTCCTTCACTGTGGAAATAGCCCTACAAGTGTAATCTCACCCTGCTTAGTCATGACTAGGAATAGCCCATAAAAAGGTTGACCTTAGTGTGAACCTAATACTTGGATCCAGTAGAGTAGCAGTAGGGTCCATCAGTCAACTGGGCTCCCTACAGTGAATTAAGAGATAAGTTGTTGTGCCTATCAAAACAGCATTCAGCATTTAGAATTAGAGAAGCCTTGAGATTAGCTCTAAAAGATGAAGGAAAAATGTTTGCCAATATTTGCCAATTTAATGTTCATTTGCAATTTTTAAAAGAATCTCCAGCAAATGAACAAGAGAACCCTCTTTACTGGTAGATGCCTGCTAAATGAAAGCCTGGAGTCAAGCTAATGGAGCAAACCTCCCACTTAATGCTGAATGCCAAATCATTTACTCTCTTATATCAGGACCAAGATGGGAAGGCCTATTCTCAACACTCACCACTGAATGAGAAGCTAAGTTGTCAAAGAAAGCACACAATGACTCTTTTATTAAATAAAAAGTAAAACATGTAAAGCTAAAATATTACCTAAAGAATCATATATAGAGAATAATGTCCAGGAAAGGAAGAAAATGATGAAAGCACAACCGATATTTTTTCCTCTGGTAAGGAGGAAGAGGGATTTAATAGAGTACTACTAGTTAAAGCTTATTCCTTATATTAGGACAGGCACATGTTGGTATACACAGAATTATTTTTAATTTGAACCACATATACATATACAAATTATGGATACATTATTTGTGCTAATTCATTCATTGTATATTACACATTTATAAGAAAAACCACTTTGAGAGTAAATATAATAAAGCCTTTGACCCTTCAACTTTCTTTTGGAATATTTTCCATGTAGATACTATTCCTAGAAATTAAACATACTTCTGAGAATTTTGAGGATAATTGATTCAAGATGGGAAGACAAAAGAGGCCTGGGGAGTCAGCCTTAGGTTTCTGTTGTAGTTTATTACTAAAATTAAACTACTTTACTCTCTGCTAAATAACATTTTAAGAGAATAGAGTATAAGTGAAGCTCTGGGGATTCCAGCCCCTACCAGTCTTCTGTTTGGAAACATCTGACCATGCTCATGTCAATGAGCTATGAACTATTGTCCATGTCCCCTCCTTGTATTGGATGATAATGGACCACCCCAAAGCACAGTAGAGTGACTCTAATGCTAGGAGCTCTGATTTAAACATACTTTTAAATTCAACCACAGGCTTTGTTGATCTGTCACCATTATGCTTTTATATATCACCACCTGCATCTATGCATAGCCCCTAGATTTGTGCTTCCTGTATTTGTGGTATTTTTGAAGGTGCAGGAAGCGCTAAGGTCCTTTGGAGAAATATGGGATAGAATGAAGCCTGATAATGTCTCCTACTAAATACTGCTATTTAAAAAAATGTATTTCTATGAAAAAAAATCTAAGATCTTCTTACTTGATGCAGGAAATAAATATCCTCACTTCTGGTTACACTATGACCTAAATCTTTCCTTAATATTATTCATAAATCTTTTCCTTTTTATGGTTGTTTCTTTACTTATAATATGAAAAATCTCTACTTGGGCTAAAATTATGTTTCTTGAGTTATCAAGGTCTTATGGCCAAAACCAATCATGCTTCCTCTCTGTCTCTCTGTCTCTCTTTGTCTCTGTCTCTGTCTCTGTGTCTGTCTCTGTCTGTCTGTCTCTCTCTTCTCCCTCTCTCCTCTCCCATGTTAAAAACTGCTTTTTATTTTGGTGAGATGTTTACTTAATTTGTGTACAAGACCACCTCTATTTAATGCCTTTGATCTTGGCTATTTGGACTCCGTCGCCCTGTTCCGGCCTGTGATGGAATTAGCGGCCACAGGCCCGGAGCACTCTGCCTTTCTTCACCCCAGTGACAAAGGTGGGTTGTTTTTGTTTTGGGATTTTTTGTTGTTGTTGTTGTTTTTACTGAATGATTTATGTCAAGATAAAGATGGAACCATTTTGGAATCCAAGTTAGTAAGCAAAATAGGTAATTTTTTTCCAGGATCTACTGCAGATACTGAAATTAGTCTCTGCTACCTGAGCTCTGATCTTTGAGAGTGTCCTAGCTTCCCATTTTAAGTCTAAAGAAAGTGAAGTTTTCTGGACTTTGATTCAGATGTAAAAAGAACAGGAAGCTTCTTTATCGTATTCCAAGTCCTTCTGCCTTCCTCCTCCAAGTCACATCTGCATATCCACTCAAGCACAAACTGCTCTACAGATACTCTTCTGAGTGCATGCTCAATACAGGCTTTCCATTAGGAAGAAAAAAGCAGGATTCAAATCTCTCGCCTCTGTGTTGTCATAACAACCAGTTGAACTCCACACCTCACAGCCACATCCACAAATTGGAAAATAAACATCCACCTTTGAGCCCTCTGATGAAGATAGACAGGGAACGTCCATTTAATTGCATTTCATCACTAAAATGCTCCACACAATTTAAAATTATTATTATTATTATTTGATTCACAGCTTCAGTTTGGATACAAGTGTAAGCAGCCTTGAGTAGAGGGCCAATGGTAGAGCCAAGAGAGTTAGGACTAACATTCTAAACTGTGTCATGGGACATCATCAGCTCCCCAAATTCTTAGCAAATGTTACATAAAATTAAAAATGTGGGGGAAAATATTTTTGTTACTTTTCTGCTGCTGTGATAAAACACTCTAACCAAAAGCAACATGGGGGGTTATTTAGCCTGTTTCCAGGTGATAATCCATCATGGGGAAAGTCTGGGAAGGAACATTTAAACAGGACCACCAAGCAAACCCCGTAAATGCTGCTTGCTGGCTCAATCTCTGCCTATAGGTTCCGTGTAGCTAGTACTGGGTCCATGTGGTAGGATCCATAAGCTCACACTATGCAACAGGTCTCAAGTGGGAGGTTTATTCAGAAGTGGGGGGGTGGGGATACAGAGGATGCCTCTGGTGGAGGTAGAGGATAAAGAGGGCAGGGGGAGGAATGGGCATTTCAGAAGATGATGCACATACACAGTAGAATATAGGCTGTAGCCTCTCAGCAGCTAGTAATGATGTGTCCTGCCCTGCTGTTGCTGTTGCTGGGGGTGGAGGGTGGAGGGGGGTTGGGCTGGCCATGGAGGTACCTGATTGCTAACAGCTAACTTTCTTAGATAGCCCTAGTCTATTTTCCTGGATATAGTGGCACCTACAGTGATCTGGCCTTTCCTGCATCAATTACTAAACAAGACAAATCTGCCAGAAATGCCCAAAGGCCAGTTTAAGCTAGGAAGTTCATTATCTGCCTTTTGATTTAGATTTTATAGGCGATTACAGTTAAAAGATTGCATGAATCTCAGAAGAGACTTTGAACTTTGTTGAGACTGTGATAGAATATGGGGACTTTTGAAGTTGTGTTGTGTTATGGCTACAAGCCTATAGAGTCCAGGAAATGGAATGTGGTCGTTTGAATAGGTTTGGTTCCCATAGATTCGTGTGTTTGAATGCTTGGACACAGGGAGTGCCACTATTAGGATGTGTGGCCTTGTTGGAGTAGGTGTGGCTTTGTTAGAGAAGTGTGTCACGGGTCGGGGTAGGCTTTAAGGTCTCCTTTGCTTAGGCTCCTCCCATGGTGGAATGAGAACCTCCTCCTGGCTGCCTGTAGATCAAGATGTAGAACTCTTGGCTCCTCCAGCACCAGGTCTGCCTGCATGATGTCGTGCTTCCCACCATGATGATAATGTTCTACAGGATTCTAAACTACAGCGAAAGATAAGATGCACTATTCTACAAAGACTGTAGTCTGTCTTTAATTGTCTACTTTTTTCTCTTTTTTTATTTTATTTATTTGCATTTCAAATGTTATCCCCTTTCCTGGTTTCCCCCCTGCAAGCCCCCTATTTCATCCCCCCCTTACCCTGCTTCTATGAGGGTGCTCTCCCATACACCTACCCACCCCTGCCTCACCTCCCTATCACTCCCCTACACAGGGGCATCAAGCCTTCACAGGACCAAAGGCCTCTCCTCCCACTGATGCCAGAGAAGCTCCCTTCTGCTCCTTCAGTCCTTCCCTTAACTCCTCCATTGGGGTCCCTGTGCTGTAATAATTGGCTGTGAGCCTCCGCATCTACCTTGGTCAGGCTCTGGCAGAGTCTCTCAAGAGGCAGCTGCATCAGGCTCCTGTCAACAAGCACTTCTTTGCATCAGCTATAGCGTCTGGGTTTGGTGTCTGCATGTGGGATGGATCCCCAGGTGGGGCAGTCTCTGGATGGTGTTTCCTTCAGTCTCTGCTCCACTCTTTGTCCCTGTATTTCCTTTAGACAGGAGCAATTCTGGGTTAAAATTTTGGAGATGGGTTGGGCGGCCCCATCCCTCAACTGGAGGGCCATGCCTAACCTCTGGATATGGTCTCAACAGGTTCTTCCTCCCGTTTGTGGAGTATTTCAGCTAATATCATCCCCCATGGGATCCTGGGAGGCTGTTGCTTTCCTGGCATCTGGGATTTTCTGGTTACTACCCCCCAGTTCCCCATCCCCCATTGCTACACACCTCTGTTCAATTTCCTGACCCTCTGTACCTCTCCTCCATCTCCTCTAATACCTGATTCTGCCCCTCTTTTCCCCTCCCCCCTCTTCTCTTCCTCCCAAGTCCCTCCCTCCACTTCCCTTGATTATTTTCCCCCCTTCTAAGTAGGACTGAATCATCCACTCTTTGGTCTTCCTTCTTCTTGGGCTTCATGAGGTCCAAGAGTTGTATTGTGGATACTCCATGTTCTTTGCCTAATACCCGCTTATCAGTGGGTACATACCATGTGTGTTCTTTTGTGACTGAGTTATCTCACTCAGGAATTTTTCAAGTTCCATTCATTTACCTGAGAATTTCATGAAGTCATTGTTTTTAATAGCTGAGTAGTACTCCATTGGATAAATGTACCACATTTTCTGTATCTATTCCGTTGAGGGATATCTGGGTTCTTTCCAGCTTCTGGCTATTATAAATAGGGCTGCTATGAATATAGTGGAGCATGTGTCCTTATTACATGTTGGAGCATCCTGGTATATGCCCAGGAGTGGTATAGCTGGGTCCACTGGTAGAACTAAGTCCAATTTTCTGAGGAACCGCCAGACTGATTTCCAGAGTGGAATTCCAGCTTGCAATCCCACCAGCAATGGAGTAGTGTTCCTCTTTCTCCACATCCTTGCCAGCATCTGCTCTCATCTGTGCTTTTGATCTTACCTATTTATTCTGACTGGTGTGAGGAGAAATCTAAGGGTGTTTTGATTTGCATTTCTCTGATGATGAACATTTCTTTAGGTGCTTCTTGACCATTCAGTTTTTCTCAGTTGATAATTCTGTTTAGCTCTGTTCCCCATTTTTATAGGGTTATTTGGTTCTCTGGAGTCTAACTTCTTCAGTTCTTTGTATATATTGGATATTAACTCTCTATCAGATGTAGGATTGGTTAAGATCTTTTCCCAATCTGTTGGTTGCCATTTTGTCCTATTGACAGCGTCCTTTGCCTTACAGAAGCTTTGTAATTTTATGAGGTCCCATTTGTCTATTGTTGATCTTAGAGCCATTGGTGTTCTGTTCAGGAAATTTTCCTCTGTGCCCATGTGTTTGGGGCTTTTCCCCACTTTCTCTTCTATTAGATTCAGTGTATCTGGTTTTATGTGGGGAGGTCTTTGATCCATCTTTCTCTTTCCAATGGTTTCCTTCACTGCCTAAGCTTGGCTGTCCTAGAACTTGCCACTTCCTCCTCCTGAAGCTGACACCAAAGTCCAGCTATCAAAGTATCAGAGTCCAGCAACCAAAAGCCCCCCTTTGACTCACCTAATTAGCAAGCCTAATCAAAACAAAGCAACTTATCCTAACACAGGCTTTCCCCTTTTCCTTTATAAACTGCCATTTGCCTAGTGCCCATGTCTGTCTCCCTCTAACCAGAGGCAGTCCTTTGTCCCTTTGGAGCAAATATACCTTTCCCCCGTTTCCCCTTCTCTTTGGTCCTCTGTTTCCTGTCTCTCTCTCTCTTTGCTTCTACAGATTCTTTTAAAAATATAACTTGTTCATAACATATTTTCAAGTCATACAAAAGTTTTAAGTGTGGGCAGTCTGTGTAATATAGGACTCAGCCATCATCACTGGTAAGCATAGTAAGGCAGAAAACTGGAGCACAGCTTTTCACTAGGCACTTTCCAGGCCTACCTTTCAATCATTTTCTTACTCAGAGTATAAAAAAGCTCCCAGTACTCCCTCAATCTCACAGATTTGCTATCTTCTGTTTGTGCACTCATATCTTCCTAACACACACACACACACACACACACACACACACACACACCCTCTTCCCTTCTGTCAAATGTTTTCTCGTCCTTATGACTCAGAACATAAGTTCTTGGGCCAAACCTAACTCCGTTGCCCTTATTTTTCCTTTTTGTATCATATTTAGCACGTATAATCTTTCTCACTCAGAGGCTACCAGGGCAGATGGTTGTCTAACTACGATGGTTGTCTCTCTAAGTATCACCTACACCTTCCTCAGTGTGACCCCCCATACTCCCACAAAACATCATGGCTCATCTGCTCCACTCCAACCACAGCTGCCAGGCACAAGCTTCCCCCAACCAGTAAGTGACTACCTTCTTCAGAGGCCTGTCTAAAGTCAGAAAAAACAACCCTGGGCTTGATTTGAATGTGAAAACCACTGTGTTCCTTTGTTTGTTAAAACAGTTACCAAGCATGGCTCTTTTCAGTTTCTAGACCCCTTTGCCCTAAAAAAAAAGAAAAAAAAGAAAAGAAAAAGAAAGAAAGAAAGAAAGAAAGAAAGAAAGAAAGAAAGAAAGAAAGAAAGAAAGAAGAAAAGAAAAAGCAGGAAGAGAAGAAAAACAAGTTGGGGAAGAAAATCTTATACATTTAATTCATTCCCTTTGCTACCATGCCTTGTTACAAAAACCTCAAAGACTTAAAGAATGTCTACATTAGGTTGTCAGGTTGGCTTAGCATCTACAGTAACTGGTTTTATGTCAACTTGACACAAGCTAGAGTCATCAGAGAAAAAGGAGCCTCAGTTGTGAAAATGCTTCCATGAGATCCAGATGTAAGGAATTTTCTTAATTAGTGATCAGTACGGGGGAGGGCCCAGCCCATGGTGGGTGATGTTATCCTTGGGATGGTGGTCTTGGCTTCTATAAGGAATCAGGCTGAACAAGTCTCAAGGAGCAAGCCAGTAAGCAGCACCCCTCCATGGCCTCTGCATCAGCTCCCAACTTCCAGGTTCCTTCCCTGTTTGAGTTCCTTTCTGAATTCCTTTGGTGAAGAACAGTCATGTGGAAGTATAAGCCAAATAAACCCTTTCCTTCCCAACTTGCTTTTAAGTCATGGTGTTCCATTGTAGCAGTAGAAACCCTAAGACAGCATCTAACTCATAAAAAGAATGCACTTTGAATCAGGACAAACTAAGTTGCCTTTGCTATTTCCTATCCACATGGCTTTAAACAACTTTGCTTGCCTGAACCTCAATTTCCTCATCTAAAAAGCAATGAAAATAGACAGTATGTGGGTTATCTTGATGAGGTAACATAGTTATGATGCTGTGCCTAAGGCCAAGTAATAGGAAATACAATGCTGTTTATTAGCCCAACTAATTCCCACATATTTGACAATGATCATCCAGCAACTTTAAGCCTCCACTGTTCCCCCAGTCAGTCCTTGGGATAGCCGCCAAGTCTATATTTGATGTTATGCTTGCCAACTGTTCAGGGAAGGAGAGGCTAGATGGAGCTGGGCTATAACAAGAGCTATATTTATGCCAACAGAGGAGCCATAGAGTCAGATGAACAGTAAGGGAAAACAAAATTTCATGCTCAGTCAGCTCACCATTTGCTCCTCCCCCTTCTGTATTTGCAAACCATTCCTTTCATTTCCTCCTAGAAAAGTGGTTCTCAACCTGGGGGTCGTACCCCCTGGGGGGGTCAGATAACCCTTTAACAGGATCGAATATCAGATAGCCTGCAGGTTAGATGTTTACATGAAATTTCATAACAATAGCAAAATTACAGTTATGTCATAGTAACAAAAATAATTTTATGGTTGAGAGGGTCACCCAATTTGAGGAACTGTATTAAAGGGCTGCAGCATTGGGAAGGTTGAGAAATACTGGCCTATACACACCCAGAAAGAATGAGCTAATTTGACTACTGTCCAGTTGCTAGCAAAAGTGTGACAGGTCAGAGACAACGAACATGTTGAGACCTCCAGTATGTGAACAATGTATGTAAACCTGTAGTCAACGAAAATTAGAAGTAAATGTAGAATGTCTTCACTTGGGTTCCAAAGTATGACACAAGGACTTCAATATGAATATTTTATTGGGAGGTGGAGTTCAAGGACCAATAGCAGTGGCCTGGAAATGCAAAACTAGGCAGAGTAGAACCAGTCCCAGGAAGGGTTTTTAAGTCAGTCACGGATGTAGATGCTGTGTTACTCAATGCCTCCGAAACATATGGGATGTGTATGAAGTCTCGGAATTAAAAGAGGGAACTAGTTAACCACTGTTGTCCATTCCCACAGAACACGAATCCTTCACACTTACAGGCTGCATGTGCAAGTCAGCCAACTATTTCTGAAAACAATGTATGATAACTAACTACAAGGTCTCGCTGACTTATAAACCACTCATTCTTTTACTTAAGGGTCTTCGTAAGGGTCAGCTGGTCATGCTCTGCTTCAGACTCTGTGAGGTGGTTAGATTTCTT
Source organism: Apodemus agrarius (assembly GCA_964023405.1). Taxonomy (NCBI): domain Eukaryota; kingdom Metazoa; phylum Chordata; class Mammalia; order Rodentia; family Muridae; genus Apodemus; species Apodemus agrarius. The sequence continues at coordinate 61,203,281 of OZ030014.1, read as the reverse complement.
TCTCGTCTACAGATCTATCTTTGGACTAAACTGTGTACATGCTTCTCATGATGACTAGGGAAACAGTAGGCCAATTCAAACCACAGAAACATATTTAAAGCCCTTCTCTACATTGCATGCACTCAAATTCCACTGGACATAGCAAGTTATAAAGCCAAAGTCAGGTAGAGAGATAAAATGACCATCTAGTCTACTAGGAGGCACTAAACCTAGAACTACTTGACAATGAGTACCAGGAGAAGGGAGTGAGACTGAGAGCCATAATCTAATCTAACAAGGCAAGCATCAAGTGTGCTTGTGCTTCTACCCAGAAGCCTTATGGCAGATGAGAGACACTCAAGAGCCTTGAGAGGAGGTCCTGTCAGGTTGAAACTGCATGTTCCCCTCAACAAAGGCAAGGAAAAGTGATGGACAAAGCTGAAAAGATTTGAAGTGACAATGTAAGACATGTGTGGGGCACATAGTTAACTATGATTCCATCTAGAGTGTTACAGCGTGGCAAGGATAATTACTTCATCATAGGACTTAAGAAGGAAGCTCCTTGAGACATATGTTTTTCTGTGTCATGTGACTCAATGCAAGTGTGTGGAGGTCAGAGAACAACTTTTGGGAGTCAGCTCCATCCTTCCACACTGTGTGTTCTAGGGTCCTGGTCATCAGGCTTTCATAGCAAAACCTTACACACTGAGCCATCTCACCAGCCCTATACTGTTGTGGAAAATTTTAATCCCAAATCCAGGGTTTCTACACCATCTTTGACCATTTATCTTTGACCAGATAAAAGACACACACAACCTTTTGTTTACAATAAGTCTTAATTAGCACTAGAACTGGGCAGATAGCTAACCTCTATTATGCTATTAGAATTTATTTTCCTATTGATAGCCCTGAGTTATTATATACTATCTTTTTCTTTTTTCTTTTTTTAAAATTTTTATTTTTTTATTTTTATATTCTTTGTTTACATTCCAAATGTTTTCCCCTTTCCTTGTTTCCCCCTCTCCATAAGTCCCATAAGCCCTCTTCCCTCCACCTGTTCCCCAATCAACCCCATCCCACTTCTCTGTCCTGGTAATCCTCTACATTGCTGCATCAAGCCTTTCCAGGACTAGGGCCCTCTCCTTCCTTCTTCTTGGGAATCATTTGATATGTGAATTTGTGTCTTAGGTATTCAGAGCTTCTGGGCTAATATCCACTTATCAGTGACTGCATTCCATATGTGCTCTTTTGTGATTGGGTTACCTCACTTAGTATGATATTTTCCAGTTCCAACCATTTGCCTAAGAATTTCATGAAGTCATTGTAATTGCTGAGTAGTTTTCCACTGTGTAAATATACCACATTTTCTGTATCCATTCCTCCATTGAAGGACATCTGGGTTCTTTCCAGCTTCTGGCTATTATAAATAAGGCTGCTAGAACATAGTGGAGCATGTGTCCTTATTGCATGCCGAGGAATCATCTGGGTATATGCCCAGGAGTGGTATAACAGGGTCCTCCAGAAGTGTCATACCCAGTTTTAAGAGGAACCGCCAGACTGATTTCCAGAGTGGTTGTACCAGCTTGCAATCCTACCAGCAGTAGAGGAGTGTTCCTTTTTCTCCACATTCTCACCAGCATTTGCTCTCTCCTGAGTTTTTAATCTTAGCCATTCTGACTAGTGTGAGGTGGAATCTCAGGGTTGTTTTGATTTGCATTTCCCTAATGACTAATGATGTTGAACATTTCTTAAGGTGCTTCTCAGCCATTCGAAATTCTTCAGGTGAAAATTCTTTGTTTAGCTCTGTACCCCATTTTTAATAGGGTTATTTGGCTCTCTGGAGTCTAACTTCTTGAGTTCTTTGTATATATTGGATATTATCCCTCTGTCAGATGTAGGGTTGGTGAAGATTTTTCCCAGTTTGTTGGTTGCTGTTTTGTCCTTTTGACAGTGTCCTTTGCCTTCCAGAAACTTTGTAATTTTATGAGGTCCCATTTGTCAATTCTTGATCTTAGAGCATAAGCTATTGGTGTTCTGTTCAGGAAATTTCCCCCTGTGCCCATGTGCTCAATGTTCTTGCCCAGTTTCTTCTCTATTAGTTTCAGTGTGTCTGGTTGTATGTGGAGGTTCCTGATCCACTTGCAGTTGAGATTAGTACAAGGACATAAGAATGGATCGATTTGCATTCTTCTGCATGCTGACCTCCAGCATACTATGTTTTTCATCTGGGTTGCCCTTAACTCCAATTGGCCAGCCCTCGAGGCCAGTTTCAAGACTCACCTAACCCATGGTTGCTTCTCCTCCATTAACCTTTTGCTTTTCCCTGGGCCCTCCTCCAATCCTCCAAGTCTAGGAACCCTGCCTTTGTCTCTTCTGCACAGCTATTGGCTGTTGGTATTTTTATTTACCAATCAGAAATAATCTGAGGGCAAAGTCACATAGTGTCACTTGGAAATCAGGTCTTGAGGGCCACACTTACTGTGACAATACACAGCAAAAGACCAAACCTCAACACTATACTGATATCTTTAGAATTCTGGAAGTAGGGATGAGGAATCCTGAGTCTCTCATAGAAGAAATGCGTTGTTGACCAAAGTGATGTTGTCAGATGGCTACACTCTATTATACTATCAGAATTTACCTTCCTGTTGATAACCCAGTTATTACACACTATGTTCTTCATCTGGGATGCTCTAAACTCCAGTTGGAGCTTAGCCATGCACACTCTAAGACAGCAAGCTTCTCTTCCTCATATTGTCATAGAGTGCAGGAAGAGCAGGACATCCGGGTTATGTATTTTAAAGAAATCCCTCTTCCTGAATGCAACCAAAGCCTCTCACTTGTCTCTTAAATATAGACTCTTGCCATTCTGGAATGAAAGGAAGCAGACATTCAGTAATCTTAAATTAGTTCTGGGATCAAAGTCACTGTCCCACAGGCTATCCTCCTCTGTTTCAGTCTAACGTGGTACTCATCTATCTTCTACTCAGAGAATTTCAAGGCTAAAACAGTCAGATATCTAAGTATCTTACCCACAATATGTCCAACATAGAATAGCTCGAAAAACAAAGCTGTCAACTGAAAAAAAAAAGATTGAACAAAAGTGACTTAAAACGTGTATCTTTCCGTAGATTGAGTCAATATGAAGATTGCTTTTTAAAAGCATGCATTTCTAGCCAAACATTGAGTGGAGCTTAGGGAATCTTGAAGAAGAGGGGAAGGAAGGATTGTAGTAGCCAGAGGGGGCCAGGATACAACAGGAAAACCCACAGAATCAACTAACCAGGGCTCATAAGGACTCACAGACACTGAATTGACAGTCATGGAGCCTGCACAGAACTGACCTAGGCCTTCTGCATATGTGCTACGGTTGCGTAGCTTGGTCTTCTTCTGGGACTCCTCAGGCTGTCTCTGACCCTTTTGCCTGCTTTTGGGACCTCTTTCCTCTTACTGGATCTCCTTATCCAGCCTTAATATGAAGGGAAATGCCTAGTCATTGCAATTTGATATGATGTATTTGGTTGCTATCCCTGGGAGGTCTGCCCTTTTCTGAAGGGAAATAGAAGAGGAGTGGACAGGGCAGGGAGGCTGGGAGGAGAGGAAAGAGGAAACTGTGGTCAGGATGCAATATGTTAAAGGAAACAAAACCACATTCCTATAGCAAGTAACAGAAAATCTCTTGACAAGCCCAAATCCATACCACACTAACATCTAATTTTCTCTCTTAAAATGAGTTCCCTGCATTGGTTTACTCCAGGGTATTTATCCACAGGCCTATGAACTATAATAAATCATATGAAGAAAGAGGAAAGAATATATATATATATATATATATATATATATATATACACACATATACATATATATATATATATCTTTTTTCCTGGGAAGAAATTTCATGACTTGTAAGATTCCCAAAGGGCCTGGGCTCAAAAAGAATATGAACACTTGAATCTGGTATAAACTATCTAATATAAAAAAAAACCCTCACATTATAGATTATATGAAAAATATAAAGTGGCACTCTTAAAACTTTGCCAGTGGATGAGACAAAATTATAGTCCAAATCTGTTTTCTTAAAATGAGTGTTTCCTAGAATTTTGTTGGATAAGCAAAAGATGGCAGCCCTGCCCACTGGGCTCCAGAAAGCTCGCTCATTCCCTCCAGCAAGCTTTCTTCCCCCTGGCCACTGGCAAGCATCCAAGCTGAGCAGCTCAGAATAATTCCTGATCTTCTTCAGGCTGAATCTGGGAGAATTACACACATGTTCCTCTTTGATCATCCTCCTGAAAGGATGTGATCTCAACAGCTGTGAACCCAGCAAACACGATGAATCCTACTGAGAAAGGGGATGATGAGGACAGGGTGAGTAGGCCAGGCTGGCCTTGAACTCACAGAGATCTGCCTGTCTCTGCCTCTATCTCTACTGGGACTAAAGGCCTGTGACCCTATGTTCTGCTCATAAACATTACTGCAGAGGAACTGCAGAGATGGCTCAGTTAATAAAGTGCTTGCTGCTCAAGTGTGTGAGGACCTGCGTGCTCAAAACGCCTGAAGTCCCAGGGTGCCTGTAATCCCAGTATGCCTACAGTGCCAGTGTGCCTGTAGTCCTAGTATGCCTGTAGTTCCAATGTGCCTGTAATCTTAGTATGCCTGTAGTCCCAGTGTGCCTGTAGTCTGTAGTCCTAGTATGCCTGTAATCCCAGTATGCCTGTAGTCCCAGTGTGCCTATAATATTAGTATGCCTGTAGTCCCAGTATGCCTGTAACCCCGGTATGCCCGTAGTTGCAGTATGCCTGTAGTTCCAGTATGCCTGTAGTTGCAGTATGCCTGTAATCCCAGGATCCCTATAACCCCAGGATCTGTAGTTCCAGCTTGCAGTGAACAGGTGGAAATAGGAGGATCCCCTGAACTTGAGGCCAGTCAGTCTGAGCAAACTGTAGCTTCAGTGAGAAACCCTGTCTCCAAAGACAAGGTAGGTGATTGGAGACACCAGACACAAACTCGTGCTCCCCACATATACACAAACACAAAGAACCGTTACAGAAATTGCCTCTTCACGTGGAAGGGCAGTGACGGTAACATGGTAGTCACGTGATGGCTTATTCTCTAAATTAGTCCTCTCTCTAGTCAGACTTCATAGGAAGAAACACTTCAGATTCATGGCTATCTTTGTTTCTTTCCCTGTTGCTGAGATAAAATACCCTAACAACAGTTTAACAGAGAACAGAAGTGTGGGGCATGTAATTTAAGGTGCAGTCCGCCACAGTGGGATGTCATGGTGTGGGAGCTTGAAGCAGAACTGGCCACAAAACCTCCACAGTGAAAAACAGAGTGATGAGTGCCCGCAGCTCCTTTCTGCTCTTACTTTAAAAATATAATATTTTTTATTATTTCTTTGAACATTTCACACACATATATGATGTAATTTGATCATATTCATCCCCCATTACTACCTCTAACCCCTTCTAGATTCACCTCCCACGCTCAACCTCCTCCCAAATTCATGACCTTTTTTTTTTTTTTTTTAAATCTAGTCCAGTCTGTGTTGCCCACATTTTCATGAGTGTTGATCATCTGTTGGAGCATGGTCAACCCACCAAATGCCACACCCTTAAAGAAAACTGACTGTCCCTCTTCCAGCAGCCACCAAACTGTCAGTCTCTACACCGAAACCTTAACAGGTGGACACAACTGCCTGGCATTCACCTGTGCAATAGCCAAGTCATGGCGAGAGGACGGCATTTCCTAGGCGTCCCATCCTCTGGTTCTTCCATTCTTCCTGTCCTCTCACCTGCGGTGGTAGCCAAGCCTTGGGAGAGCGGGGTTAATATAGAGTTCCCCTCTGTGGCTGCACACTCACAGTAGCCTGCTCTCTGCCCTTCAAACAGCAATGTGTCTCTGCACTCACCACTGCCCATTGCCATGAAGTCCTCTGACCAAGGTTGGAAACGGAATAAATCTATGGATGTCAACAGAAATGTTTCGAAGGCAGTTTGGGGATACAACCACTTAGGAAAACACATCAACAGATCCTCTCCTGGAATCCTTCCCTACTTGGACTGCGAGAGCATAGGCTCCCAGAATCCTCGTTGGCACACTTGGTTAGGCCGCGCCGCTCCTCACTAGCCCATCCAGCCACCCCACTACCTGCTTAAACACTGTTACAGCCCTATCCTTCCTCTCTGCCTTCGCATCTCCACAGTCTGCCACTGCCCCTCCCCACATGCATCGCTGTGCACCCGAAGCCCATTTCTAGTTTCCTAGCTTGTACATGCTTCTAGGCTAAAGTTACAAAACAAAAGATAAGAAGATAGAAACCGCATATGAAAGAGAACGTGTGAAGTTTTTCTTCAGGGGTTTGAATGACCTCAGTCACTATAAATTTTCCAGGTCCATCCATTTACCTGCAAACTTAATTTTTCATTACAGCTGAGTAATAGTCCATTGTGTATGTGTATCATATTTTCATTATCCACCATTCATCTATGATTGGTGGTAAGGCCCTTGATTACATGTCCTAGTATTGTGAAGAGAGCAGCAATGAACAGGGACATGTGACTACCTCTCTAGTAGGATATAGAGCCCTTTCTGTATATGCAGAAGAGTACTATAGCTGGATTATCTCTAGTTTGTGAGAAAACTCCATGTGGGTTTCTAGACTATGCTAGTTCACACCTCCACATATATATATATATATATATATATATATGTGTGTGTGTGTGTGTGTGTGTGTGTGTGTGTGTGTATGTGTGAGTATACTAAGATTATAATATATATGTATATGTATATGCATATGTAATCTTAGTATGCCTGTAGTCCCAGCATGCCTGTAGTCCCAGTGTGCCTGTAGTCCCAGCATGCCTGTAGTTCCAGTGTGCCTGTAGTTCCAGTGTGCCTGTAGGCCTACAGTCCCAATGTGCTTGTAGTCTGTAGTCCTAGTATGCCTATTATATATGTATATAAGTATTTCTTTTCTCCACTTCCAGACCAGCATTTGCTGCCCTTAGTATTCTTGATGATGACCATTCTGACTGGAGTGAGAAGGAACTTTAATGTAACTTTCAATCTGCATTTCCTTGTTCAGTCTAGGACCCCAACCCCAGAGGGTGGGCTTGCATATGTTCAGGTTGGGCCTTACCACCTCAATTAAGCCAATTAAAATAACTCCTCACACAGGGCTGGCAAAGTGGCCTGGTGCTTAAACTTGCTGCTCTTAAAGAAAGTCAGCATTAGCTTTCCAGCACTCATATCAGGTGATGCACAATTATCCTGTGCCAGAGGATCCAATGCCTGCTTCTGGCCTCCATAGGCACACGTATGCATGGATACACCACACACACATGCACACATATACACTATATAAACATAAATTAATGTTATGCATTAATGTGTAATGTGCATGTTATATTAAACATATTAATATTATATTTAATATAATATTGGTACTATATTAAATAAAGAATAATATGAATAAATGAATAGATAGATAGATAGATAGATAGATAGATAGATAGAATAAAAAATCCCTCATAGCCATGGCCAGAGGCCTGAGTCTCATGTGACTCTGCATTCTGTCAACTTGATAATTAACACTAACTATTACAGAATAATTAGCACAAGCCATGTGTCTGGGTGGCTCTCAACAACTTAAATGGTAGAGACAGTGTTCACATAAAAAGATTAAGAATATCACTCTGGCTCTCTGGAGGGGACCAGCTAGGAGCACACAGAGCCTAAGATTGGTGGAGCAGCTGGCACTGAAGTCTTCCAGCTCACTGCCATTTGCACCAGGGAGCCAGGAGACTCCACAGCCTTCTGTGCATATAGCCCACCAGGAGGGAGTGATCTGCCAGCAGGCTTTCACTTTTGAGCACAGAGGTAAGATCTCCACCTTCTCTCTGGAGGGGACCAGCTAGGAGCACATAGGGCTTAAGATCAGTGGAGCAGCTGGAACTGAAGTCTTCCTGCCCACACCATTTGCACAGGAGAGCTGGGAAACTCCATAGTCTTCTGTGCATAGCCCGCCAGGAGAGAGATCTCCCAGCAGTGCTTTCACTTTTGAGCTCAGAGGAGTAAGGACACAGGCTTACAGGCCCACAGGAGGTACAAACTCCACCCAGAGACAAGAATACCAACTAGCACCAGATGGCAAAAGGCAAGCACAGGAACCCTACCAACAGAAACCAAGGCCAAATGGCAACATCAGAACCCAGTTCTCCCACCACAGCAAGTCCTGGATGTCCCAACACACCGGAAAAGCAAGAGTTGGATTTAAAATCGTATCTCATGATGCTGATAGAGGGCTTCAAGAAAGACTTAAATAACTTAAAGAAATACAGGAGAACATTGGTCAACAGGTAAAAGCCCTTAAAGAGGAAACACAAAAATCCCTTAAAGAAATACAGGATATCATGGGTCAACAGGCAGAAGCCCTTAAAGAAGAAACACAAAAATCCCTTAAAGAATTACAGGAAAACATAAACAATCGAGTGAAGGAACTGAACAAAACCATTCAGGATATAAAAATGGAAGTAGAAACAATAAAGAAATCACAAAGTGAGACATCTCTGGAGATAGCAAACCTTGGAAAGAATTCAGGAGTCATAGATGCAAGCATCAACAACAGAATACAAGCGATAGAAGAAAGAACCTCAGGTGCTGAAGATACTATAGAAAACATTGACTCAACAGTCAAAGAAAATGCAAAATACATAAAGCTGGTAACCCAAAACATCCAGGAACTCCAGGACACCAAACCTAAGGATTATCGGTATAGATGAGAGTGAAGATTTCCAACTTAAAGGGCCAGTGAATATCTTCAAAAAAATTATAGAAGAAAACTTCCCAAACCTAGAAAAAGAGATGCCCATGAACATACAAGAAGCCTACAGAACTCCAAACAGCCTGGACCAGAACAGAAACTCCTCCTGGCACATAATAATCAAAACACCAAATTCACTAAACAAAGAAAGAATATTCTTTTCTTTCACAAACAAAGAAAGCAGTAAGGGAAAGGGGGGAAGTAACTTATAAAGGCAGACCTATCAGAATCACATCAGACTTCTCACCAGAGATGATGAAAGCTAGAAGATCCTGGGCAGACCTCATACAGACCCTAAGAGAACACAAATGCCAGCCCAGGCTACTATACCCAGCAAAACTTTCAGTCATCATAGATGAAGAAACCAAGATATTCCATGATAAAACCAAATTTGCACAATATCTGTCCACAAGTCCAGCTCTACAAAGGATAATTGATGGAAAATGCCAACATAAGGAGAGAAACTACACCCTAGAAAAAACAAAGTAATCTTCTTCCAACAAACCCAAAAGAAGATACCCACACAAACATAAAAATAACTTCAAAAATAACAGGAAGCAACAATCAGTATTCCTTAATATCTCTTAACAACAATAGACTCAACTCTCCAATAAAAAAACATAGACTAACAAAATATTTCTCATGTAACTCTTCAATTTTATCAGAAAAAGTTTGTAATTCCCCTTTTAATTAATTTAGTAATTTCTTTTATGTCGGTCTTTTATCTGCATTATTTTTCATGATAATCTTCAATTTTAATATGTCTTTCTATAAACTTCCTCCATTTTATCAGACATATTTCCAATGTAAATCTTTGATTTTATCACAAATGTTTCTAATTTCCACTTTCAATTAATTTAGAAAGAGTTTTTACATCAACCATTTTTATGTAAAAATTTCCCTGAAATAGTCAATTTTAATGTGTTTGTCTATTTCTTGAATTTTACCAGAAATATTTTCCATGTAAATCTTCAATGTTATCTGAAAATGTTTATAATTCCACCTTCAATCAACTTAGAATTATCTTTAGGCCTATCATTTTATCTATATAATTTCCATGATAATTAATTTTAACATGTTTTTCTATATATTTCTACAATTTTATCAGAAATATTTTCCATGTAAATCTTCAAGTTTATCAGAAAATGTTTATAATTCCACTTTTAATCAACTTAGGAATACTTTTATGCCTACCATTATTATATCTATGTAAATTTTTCCATAATAATCTTCAATTCTAACATATTTTTCTACATTTTCTACAATTTTTTCAGAAGTATTTTCCACGTAAATCTTTGATTCTATCATAAAATGTTTATATCCCATATTTCAATTCATTTAGCAATGTTTTACATGTCTACCACTTTACTCCTTAATTTTCCATGAAAATTGTCAATTTTAATGTGTTAATCTGAAATATTTTCCATGCAAATCTTTAATTTTATCATAAAGTGTTTTTACTTCCCTTTTCAATAAATACAAAAAGCTATAAAAAATGTCACTCTGGGAACAAACCTTCTTGCTCTACACTTTGACGTGTAATTCAAATTCTCTAAGTTTATTTCTTTGTCTATAAAGTAAGCAAAATAGTGGCAAAGCCAATTTTATTAAACAATTGTGAAGATTAGATAAAAACCTGTGTATGACATACATCCTATATGGCCCTACACACAGCATTCTCTAATATCCATAATTATTAATAAATGAAGCTTCAAATCTTAGTTCTTTCAATGCCAACACACATTGAAAACTGTACAAATGCCCACAACACTCAAGGAGGATTTAGAGGTATCCCCTTCGATGCAGAGATGCTACATGCAAGTGAAGGGAGACCCACCAAGCAATGACCTTGGCACTCTTTTGACATCCCTCCCCTGCAAAGAACACGGGTGTTAAAAGGCATCTTATAGGCATGTTAATTACTCAGTTCTCGCCTGATTCCCAATCCTGTATCTTTCCATTTTGCCATTGCTGAACTGGAAAACAAGCTTTTTCAAAATTCTTTGTCCCTCCTGCCCCATCTTGGGAAAACCTAATTATCTTCCCCTTGACTTTGGGCTGGTCCTACCCTAAGTTCTAAGGCAGCTTTTGCTTTGCTCTTTCATGGAGCCCTTGCCACCGAACCTTTGATTCCACACAATTAGGAAGTCTAAGTTGTGTAGAGATGCTCTGTGCAGGCCAACAACCTGTAGCCAGCAGCTCTCCTGGAAATTCTATCTGGCAGCCAACATTAGTGACCAGACTATATGAGGAAGCTTTTACAGCGGCTCCACTGCCCCTGTGAAGAGAAACAAGCTAAGCATGATCAGTCTCCAACTGCAAGAAGTGAAGAACAATTCTTTATTTCTTTGCAATCACTGCTAAGTGGATATTAATTAGAAGCTCTGAATACTCAAGACACAATTAGCAAATCATATGATTCCCAAGAAGAAGGAAGAAGAGGGCCCTGGCCTTGAAAAGACTTGATCCAGTATTGCAGGGGAGTATCAGAACAGAGAAATGGGAGGGGGAGATTGGGGAATGAGCAGAGGGAAGAGGACTTATGGGACATATGGTGAGGGGGAAACTGGGAAAGGGGAAAGGGTTTGGAATGTAAACAAAGAATATAGAAAATAAAAATTTTTTTTAAAAAAGTGAAGAACAGTAAGAGCGTGCTTGGAATCAACCATCAGACTGAGCTTGGGACCCCGGTGGGGGAGCTGGCAGAAGGACTGGAGGACCTGAGGGGAAATGCAACCCCATAGGAAGAACAATGTTGGCTGGCCATATCACCCAGTGCTCCCAGGGACTAAACCACCAACCAAGAAGTGTACAGGGAGGGATCCATGGCTCCAGATACATATGTAGCACAGGATGGCCATGTTTGATAGCAGTGGGAGGGGAGGCCCTTGCTCCTGTGGGGGTTTGATGCCCCAGGGTAGGGAAATGCTGGAGCAGTGGGGTTGGGGAGAGAGTGGGCACCCTCATAGAGGCAAAGGGGAGGGGAAAGAGTGCATATGTGGGATGGGAGGTGTGTGGAGAGGTACCCGGGAATTGGGATATCATTTGAGATGTAAATGAATAGAATGATTAGTAACAACAACAACAACAACAACAGAGTATGTGGCCCTTGCGTTGTGCCAGAGAGTTTAGAATACTTTGCCACAGGTCAACAGATAAAGGAATGCAGGTCCAGGAGAAAAGTAAATTCCATGGGGCTGAAGAGATTAGCTCACTGGTTGACAGGGCCAAGTGCTCCTGCAGAGTTCTGTTCTCATCGCCCAGCTCAAGTGGCTTGCAAACTTTTAACTCCAACTCCAGAGGATTCAACACCCTCTCTGGCCTCCTTGGGTACTTTCAGTCACATATGTATAGGATTAAACATTAAATGGATCTTTAAAAATCAAGAAAAATTTTTACACCTTTTTAGCATAGACAACCCTCCTTAAAAGAAGTCACTGGCCCCTTTTTTGGAGCATAGAAAGAGAATGCAATGCAAGCTCTAACTATTGCTGTCTGTACCTCTGTCTATGCCTTTTACACTAGCAGAAGAATAGAAGGCGCGGCTCTGCAAAAAAACCCAAGTCTTCCATAGTCTTTTGCTTTGCATCCAGTTTGTAGCCCTTGACTTCTTATGTCCTCTCAAGCTCCTTTTTGTGGTTCCAGAAAACAACTTGGGGACATTATACAATAGTAAATATTATTAATTCCAGTGTGTGTGTGTGTGTGTGTGTGTGTGTGTGTGTATGTGTGTGTGTTCGTGTGTGTGCATGTGTGTGTTGGAACACAAATGCACTGTGCTGAGTCAATGTCATTGCATGGTTATTACCCAGAGAACACAATCCGAGATTCTGAAATTTGTTAGCATGTTTTACAGAAGAACGTTCTCGGTAGACAGCATTGGAAGAGGAAGCAGAAGTGAGCAGAAGGAGGAGGCCTCTGATGTGGTTTTAGCTCAGACACAAGTTAATACTTACTGGAAGTTATGCAGCAGGGAAGGATGGCTCTTCTCAATTGTCTCCCTGGAGACACCTCCAAATTAACCAGCCATCGACAGACACTATTCCAGGAAGAGGGCGTGACTAAGGGAGCCACCTGCCTTCAGTGGAGGACCAATCCCACAGAGGGACTCATCCGTGAGCTGTCGGAAGCACTTTGGCAGCTTCAGGAGCACTGCCTTGCCCTACAGGGGATCTGGATGCCACACCTCAGTGTGACCACATCTAGATCAACACCTAACAGACAAAAATGATAGAATTGCAAGTATTTCCATTTTTATAAAACTACTAATACAATTTACTTCTCTTTTCTGAAGAGAAATGGAGGATAAATGGATCTGGGGAGGAGGGGAGGTCGGGGAGGGACTGAGAGAAGAGAAGGGAGGAAAAGCCGAGGTTGGGATGTGATATTTGAGAGAATAAATGAATTAATTAATTTAAAAAATAAATAACTTTGGTTTTATGTTAATATTTTTTTAAATTGTCAAAGGAAGGTCTGTGAGAATGGCCCTTTCATAGTTGGAAATAAATAAATATAACAGATTTTGTCCCCAAACACAGGAGCTAAAGGTGACTTTAATTCTATTTGGTACTAGGAGGCAGAATAATAGATATGTACTATGATATGAACATATTCCGTGATTACAAGCAATATTTTACAGACCTACCAGAAAGTAGAACTTTGAAGACTTTTAACTACAGTTTCTCTGAGTGCATGGTTGGTGCCGTGTTCTTTGTCTTTGCATTTCATCAGAAGTCCCTGCACTGACCCCTCGCCCATTGATGTGATAAGCAGTGTTTTCTCTCTCTCCATTTTTTTGCCATATGAGGACAGGACACACCAAGGTGTCCAGGGAGTGAGCCCTTACCAGACAGGTGTCTTGGACTCTCCAGCTTGCAGGAGAGTGAGAAACAGATGTCTATTTATGGTCATTTGTCTTGACAGGGTGAACCAAAAACAGATAGAAACCCAACTAAATACCATTAAGGCAATCAGATGCAACATAGACAGATGTGGGCTACACTAAAGGGTTGGTAAATGAAAGACGAGAAGGCTCCAGAGCAAACTGCAGATCTGTCAGAAAATAAAGTGACCTTTATGTCAGTTTTGCCTCTAGCTGTTTGATATAAACTCACTAGTTATGGCAAAAAGAAGCAAATCGGGTGTTCTGTGTTTAAAAAAAAAAAAAAAAAGAATGTAAGTACTTTTTTTAGTTAAATAAGTTTTCCTCAAAAGGAAAATGTGTGTCAGAAAAAAGCACATTAATAAAATGGCTTCAACAAACACAGGGAATTGGAACCAAAATAATATGTTTGCTCGGTGGCAGATTCACCTTCAAATAATCAAACTCATTTCTCTAGAGACTCTTTCTGGCCACCTGAGAGGAAGACAAAAACAATCCCCATTGAGATAAAGAACTAGGTGACTATGTTATAGCCATAGATACAAAAAAATATGTTTAAAGTCTTATTTTCAAACTCTTCTGTCTATTTGTGGACATTCTTTCTTCTATTATATACCAGTTGTTCAAAGGAGTTTCATAGTGGCATTTCCATGCAGTGTAACATAATATTTGTACTTGAATAAGAGCAATAAAAATAAAATTTATGGCATAAGTATATCTTAAACCTTTTAAGGATTTGTGAACCATGCAGGAAAGTACAAACCAAATTTATATAGATCAGAAAATATGTAGTAACCAACACCCAGTTCAAGAAGCAGAACACTGGAGAAAAGAGAAGCAGCAGAAGAATGTACCTTCCTTGACTCTATTGATCCCATCACCATCAACAGACAGCCGGATGTGTGTGATACTGATATTCAATTGTCATTTATATCTTGCCAGTTTTTAATCTGCATGAACATTATATTGTTGATATAGGACGCTAGACATCAATAGTTTGTTGTCTTATGCTTTTGTCTATCTAGTGGCTCTCCATTGATTTTTCTTTATCCCAAGTATCACAAAGACTAGGGCTGAGCCTGCCCGTTGTCTCCCCTTGCTGACGCCCTCTGCTCGCTCACAGCCTCCCTAGCTCCTGTGCCTCCGGCAGGTCTGGGCTTAGAGAAGCTGCGCTGCCCATATGTTTCCCACCCACCACTTGGTCTAAATTTGGTTCAGACCGTTACTCTCTCACATAAACCTAACTTTTTTTGGTAACACCTCCCATAGTCTATAATTACATATATATTCACGAGTTGGTGCTTGCCTGCTGATCCTCTTCATCAGCTTAAAAGCTCCATGAGGTGAAGAAACTCACCACTCTCTTACCATTTCCTACCCAGCATGAAGCTCATTCAAAGCAATAAGTGGGTGTTCAAGGGAAAAAGAAATGGAAGGAAGGATGGGAGGGGTAAATTAATAAACTGCACAGTGATTACTGGCTCAGAGATCTATGTCTCCCTAGTCTGGCTCCTTCTGTACACCCCAAATCTGTGTCCCACTGTCCCATAAGGCACGTGTAGCTGTATTCCCATAAACACATCAATAATGAAGTTCATTGTCCTTCCTCCATCTAATGCCAGCTTTCTCCTTGTGCATCCTGACCTTGCAGTGTGAAGCACCACCTACCAACACAGCAGTCAGAACTCAGGAGTGACTTGGGTCTCTCTAACTTTGAATGTGCCAGTCTTTCCCTCAACTAAGTACCTTCCCAATCACCTAATCCTCCAACCCATATCCTTGACAAATTTTTGCAGTACCTGTCAAACCTTCACATGCTAGCAAAGAGTCCTTCCAAAACACACTTCTGACCATGTTCCTCTTGTGCTTAAAATCTTTCCACAAGTGTGAGAGGTAGTAGATGCCTTCCATAGTAGAGAATCAATCCATTTTGTCAAGTTTAACAAATCAAGAAATAGGAATATAGACATATTGAGAATTACAGAGTTAAATAGGAGCTATTTTTAAAATGGTAACTTGTAAATAATAAAATTGCAGACAAGGGGACATGAAAAAGGAAGATTTTTTTATTTTATTTTATAGCTTTGGGTACCATGGAATACTGATTATACTCTGTTGTATATAGTGTTTGCTACCCCGCTTTAAGCTCCGAGCAGACCACGCTACCAGCCCCTACCCAGATTCCCATGGATCCACAGATAAAAAGCAACACCACCCCCCCACACACACATACCAGTTAATCTTAAAATGCCTTTGCTAAGTCAATGACTGAGCACTCCTAAACCTTCCCTGCCATCCCACGCATAATGGGATAGAGTGGCCATTGGCTACTCCAACTGAAAACTCACATGGCTGGCTGGCTTTATCTCCGGACACTGTTGTCTCTTTCTCACCCCCCTAACTGCCACCCCATCCTCTCTATTCTGCATTGTCCTCAAAGGCAACTCTAAGTGTCCTGCCCCATCCTCAGTCATTGGTCACTAGTATCTATTGATTGATCAAGAACCAATTAGGATATATTTACACAATGGAATACTACTCAGCAATTAAAAACAACGAATTCATGAAATTCTTAGGCAAATGGTTGGAACTGGAAAATATACTAAGTGAGGTAACTCATTCACAAAAGAACATACATGGAATGCAGTCACTGATAAGTGGATATTAGCCCAGAAGCTCTGAATACCCAAGACACAACTCACATATCAAATCATTCCCAAGAAGAAGGAAGGAGTGGGCCATGGTTCTGGAAAGGCTTGATGCGGCATTGTAGGGGATTGCCAAGACAGAGAAGTGGGAGGGGGTTGATTGGGGAACTGGTGGAGGAAAGAGAGCTTATGGGACTTAGGGGGAGGGGGGAACCAAGAAAGGGAAAATCTTTTGGAATATAAACAAAGAATATAGAAAAATAAATACAAAAAAAAAAAAAAGAAAAAGAAAGAACCAATTAGGGAACAGGACATTAACATCAGAACCATCCTCTACAATACTCCATAAATAATTTTAAATTAAGATTTTTAAATGTATTTTTATTAGGTTTCTGGTTCTCTTTCTCTCTCTCTCTCTCTCTCACACACACACACACACACACACACACACATTATTGTTGACATGACACTTAGGGAGTTGATTGCATTTATCCATATGCAAATTTTATTATTTACATTAGATTGCAATGTACACTATACATATAATACAAAAAATATATCCTGTAGAACAGTTATGCATAAGACATGCACAATGGATTTATACTCTGAAGCTGCAGTCTAATTAACTAGGAACTCGATGTCCTAGGAATGTTTGGTGACAGTTTGCCTCACAAGGCTATTGTGCCACACACAATTGTCAGTGTCCCAGAAACCAGGTACTGTCACATTCACAAGGTTACTGGTACACAAGTACCACTTAGCATCAGTGCATAGCTGTAAGGAATTGAGGTTCTCCCCAGGCCGCCTTAATATAACTGGATTAGTCACAGCTCAGATGAAAAGGACAGGAAGTGTGGTCTCCATAGAAACTCTGCTGTAGTCTGGAGAGTAAAGTGCTAAGACATCTGAGGACTTTAGAAGCACAGTTCTTTCTGAATTTCCAGAGCCTATCTACACTCTTCTTCAAGCTGGCCTCCTCCTCAGGTGTCAGAGTCGCTCCACCACATCTGAGATCCCATTTGTTCCAGGATGAAGGGCTTGCTGAGGGAGATGTCATCCTTTATTCCATAGAGACACTTAATCATCCTGGAAATGGTACATACATCTAGATTCTTCATCATGCTCTTGACCAAATCTGCCACATTAGTCAGGGTTTTCTAGAGTTACAAAACTTAAGGATGAATCTCTGAATCTAAATATAATCATATATACATATATATATCATATATACATGTATATATGATTATGCAAATAATCCATTATACATCCATATATAAAGGAAATTTATTAGAATGACTTACAGGCTGAAGTCTAACTAATCCAACAGTAGCCAGCTATGACTGGAAAGTCCAAGAATCTAGTAGTTGTTCAGTCCCACAAAGCTGGGGGTTTCAGCAAGTCTTCTGTATATTCTAGAATCCCAAAGAAGTGGGCTCCAATGCCAGTGAAGGAATGGATGTGCTTAGCAAGGCAAGAGCAAGCAGACAAAGGATAAGAGCTGCCTTCCTCTACGTCCTTATATAGGCTTCCAGCAGAAAGTGTGGCCCAGATTAAATGTATGTCTTCCCAAATCAAGATCTTGATCAAAGCCTGTCTTCCTACCTTAAAGATCTGGACTAGAAGTGGATCCACCTGTGTCAAACCAAGCAGAAATCTCAGGTGTGCCCTCCATTTCTGGGTTCCAGTTCATCCCAGGTGTAGTCAAGTTGACAACCAAGACTAGCCATCACGTCTACCGTTTCAGTCTGACCACCTCACAGGCACTGCCAACCACCTGTTTGCGAACCTCTTTCCACTGCTCCTTATTTGTGTCAGTGCCAAGTTCTCAGTTAAATTGTTCTGGGAGTAACATTTGTGTCAGTCCACACAAACACACTCAAGTCTCTGCGCTCTATAAGTCCCATCCATAGCAGCTTGGCAGGTGAACTCCCAGCCTTTTCCCCCACCAGGTGATGGAACTGAGATAAATCCAAACTGCACCCACTTCTAATAACTTGGTCTTGGGAAAAGCCACTTATCTTTCAAGCTGTGTAGGTCAAGATATCCAATGAGTTTAACCCAAGCAACTTCCAGTTCAGATTGTACTTCAGATATTAAAGGAGCTCACATTGCTCTGGACCAAATAGAGCTGGCTCCGTCTCTCCCTTGCTGCTGGGTCCCAGCTGTGGTAATTACCACCTTAGAGTTCTCAGTCACACTTCAGTCTTTGCCAGGTGTTCTAGGAGTGTGCTGGTGTGCTCAGGGAAAGGCTGCCATGTTAGTGGTCCATCATCTTGCCCTTCAGTTTGTCTTCCAGGGTATCAAGTTCATCTGCCAGGTCCTTCGTTATGCATGCCATCAGTATCTTCATCCTACAGCTGTGTGCCAGACACACCCATTGTGCACTTGGGTCCTTTAGTTTCTAAGTCCACAATGGTGAGGGTCGGTGCTATCGGCATGGCTGGCACCATCACTATTTTTTGTTTTCTTTATTCTTCCTTTATACAATACATCCCAACTGCAACGTCCCTTCTCTCTCCTCTCAGTTTCCACACACACACACACACACACACACACACACACACACAAACACATCCTTTCACTCCCAGATCCACTGTCCTCTCTATTTCCCTTCAGAAAAGAGCAGGCCTTTCTATGATATCAACTGGACACAGCATAACAAGATGCAATGGTTACAGGAACAAGCCCACTAGAAGAGGCAACCCAGGATGACAAAAAGGGTGCCATGAGCAGGCAAGAGTCAGAGACACTTCCACTGGTAGGAGTCCCACAAGCACACCAAGCTACCCAACCAGAGCATGATGCTAGCTTCCAGTTATGATAATGGCCAGCAAAGACTGTAGTATGATTGAGAACTCTAAGCTAGTCATTTAGCACAAATATTAAATGGGTACTTTTGAAATGGAAACTTCTAGTTCTTTTGAAAGTTAACTATGCCAAATGATGTTTTGCTGGGGCACACAGGTGAAGGGATGTCTTGCTAAAACAAGCACATGAAAGACTGTTTTCCTGGAGCCGACCCGAGTGAGAGGATGTTTGGATATAGTAGACATGTGAAAGGGTGATTGACAAAGATGTATAAATATGACCCCACAGACAGTGGGAGACAAGCACTGAGACTTGTGGATTTGCTCTGCCCTGATATTCTTCACGAAAGACACACATGTATTGGTTCCACTTACAAGTTGTTGAGCTCAACTTGTGATAATGCCGCCATTGTGAGAAACTCGCCCAAGAACTGCTCTCAAGGCTCCTGCAGCAGCTTGCAGCTTCTGCAGTCTCACCGCAGGCTGGCTGGTGAGCCTGGCAGTTTCTTCAGGATTGAATTACAGTTGCCAGTTTGTGTCTTACATCTGCTTGCTAAAAGGACTGGACTGTAGCTGCTGGTTCATGCCTGTTGTCTGCCTGCCTGGAGGACTGTTCTGTGGCTGCTGAATCCTGTTTTGTGTTTGCTATGGCACTGAACTGCTGCCCAAGAAAATCAAGCTCGCCTCCAAAGAACTGTTGCTCCTGTAGGTATAAATTTTTTGCAACCTACTTTTAATAAGGAATCAACCTCTCCTGTAGCCCACCACCCAGCAGAGGTAGTGGAAGAGAAAAGTTTTCAGGATATGGGGGAAATGGACCTGTTCAGTGATAGCCTTCTGATAAGATTTCATTAGACAAGAATAGGGTACAGAAGAGATGGCTCAGTGGGTTAAAAGTGTTTGCCATGAGGCCTGATGACCTGAGTTTAAAACCTGAAACACATATAAAGGTAGCAAAAGAGAATTAACCCCACAAAGTTGTCCTCTGACATCTACACATGTACCATGACACGCAGGAACCCCTCACACAACAATAATATTTTTTTTAAAAAAAAATGACAAGATGTGGTACTTTGCATAAAGAAATCATCCACTGATCTGAATGTGTAATAGCATTTTAAGTATATTTTAAATATAAGTATATTTGGATTTTTAAATGTACTATATTAAGAGTATTTTGAATTAGGGAATGCAGCAGGAGAAAGAGACCATTGGCACAGAAGACTCAGCCTGATTCTATGCTTTGTGTTTTAAGAGGACTCTGGGAAGAAGTGTAATAGTCCTATTTTTCAAATTCCCTGTTGATATAAAAACAAAACTCCACTTCTCCTAGACTTCCTTCTAGAACATTCTCATTGCCACTTCATACAAAAAGAGAAAGAGGAGAAAGTGTTTTTATTTAATTATTTTTTTAATTTATAATATATTTACAGCGTTTCCCTCTCCCTTTTCTTCATCCATGCTCACTTTCAAATGCATGGTCTCTTTCTTCATTAATTATTGTTGCATGTGTATATGTGTGTGTATGTATACACATGTGTGTGCATGCATGTGTGTATGTGTGTGTGTGTGTGTGTGTGTGTGTGTGTGTTCCTAAATACATAAATATAACCTGTTCAGTCTGTATACTGTTCCTTGTATGTCTATGCTTTCAGGGCTGACCATTTGGTATTAGATAACCAGTTGATACATTCCTCCCTGAGGAGGACTATTTCTCCCGCTCTCAGCATTCCTCAGCTGCCTGGAGTTCTTTGTATAGGGTTGAGGCCTTTCAGTGTCTTCCTTGCTCAGCTCAGTTTTCGGCAGTCAGGTTGGTGAAACGTTGTGGGTGTAACCTCTGACATTCTTAAGAGACACAACCTCACAGCAAACTCTCTGGTCCCCTGGCTCTTCAATCTTTCCAGTCCCTCTTCCGCTCAGCCCCTACTCCCTGAGACTCAGGTGGAGGAGTTGTTTTGTTGATGTGTCTGTCAGTTGGTACCAGGCTCTGCCTTTTGATTGGTTGTGGTTTTTTGGTTGCAAAAAGCAGTTTCTTTGATGAGAGGTATACATTCTAAATATATTTGAAGACAGTTAGGGATTGTGCTGATTTAGGATAGTAGGGGTGGTGGTAGGTTTTAAGAGGAGAAAGTATGAATGATTGCTTGACTCTTCTGTTCTTTAACTTATAGAACCTCAGCAGCCAACGTTTCAAAGCCAATAACCCAAATGTCATCTGTTCTGAGATAAGAAGGACGTTGTTACCAATATACTGGTAACACTTAGTTCTTCAGGTTGTCAGAGACTAAAACCTGAGCATGTCAAGAGGGTAAGGTACTGTTGGGTTCTTTATTTCTCCAAACAATGTGTAACTTATGAATATATATATTCATGGACTATATATAATATATAAGGTATGTAATCAGTCAACATGAAGAACTTAATTAGGATTATATGCATATAGTCATTATAAGATATTAATTCAGAGAATTACACCTCTACATGTAATAAGAAAATCCAACTGAAATATCTTAAATAATAAAGCTATTTGTTGTCAGCCATGTCAAGAAGCTGAGGAAAGACACTTTCAGAGTTGCTCCAGCCTTCAGCTCAGTTTCTTCAAGGTTCAGCTGCTTTCTCTGCCTTCCTCCCCTGGCCTCAGCCCACTCTTACCATCAGGACAATCCTGCTCATAGTCCAGAAGCCCCTTGAAGACACAACAATCTAAGATTTTAAAAAAAAAGACATTCTTTATTTCTGAATCTCTCTTTTAAGAGCAAAGAGAAACTTTCCCAGAAGTCCTTGGTGCACACTCACGGACTTATTGGTTGGAATTGTGTCCTGTGTCTATGCTGGTATCCATCAATCATGGGCAAGAGATTTACCATTGCTCTAGCTTACACCTACCATGCTCCACTCTTTGGATTTCCTGGAAAGCATAAGTGGGAAAATCATAAAATCAGAGTTCTGTTTGTTGCCAAGTTAGAGGACATAGTTTTTGATTTGAGTGTCTAAGAGGCATGGGGATAAAATACACTTTGACACTTTAAAAACTTGTAAATTTTAATCAGTAGTTTTCAAATTTCCCAAGCCTTTTCATAATACCTAGCTCATCTAATATATCAAAAGACAAAACAGCTTTTGTGTGTCTTTCAGATAAAAGGTTGTCCGTTTACCTAGCCACCTGCTTGTTCACTCAGATAAAGGTTTTGAACACCTATGTATTATACTCAATACATAATATATTGTGAAGAATTCAGTAATCACTAGGTTTGTACTATCAAGAATTATTATTAGAGATATGTTGAACTCTTAAAAGCAATGAAATTGTTTTCATTCTGTTATGTAAAGGTGATTTTCAAATTAAATCCACACCAGAAAACCCACATAAATATTTCTAGCCTAAATTCACAAGTAATCCACTATTTATTTAAAAAAAGTGACTCATAATTTTTAACTAGTGAAGATAATGTGTACAAGAAACTGTAGGCTTATTCAAATAATCCCAATGGAAAAATCTCAAAAATATACATGTGTATATAAGAGCTACAATGTGAAAAAAATAAAACAGTTGTAATGTGGGATATAAAAAGCCTGAGGCATATGCACAGAAGTGCCTTCCTCTAACCCTTTCATATAGCAGTGAGTAAAAACTAGAGACGATCTGCCGTCGTCCCACCAGAAGGTTCAAGCCAAGAATTAGCCCCAAACTTAGTATTCTACGGGGCACAATAACTCATAATTTCTCCCTGAGCTCTAAACCTGGAAGTTTGTTCTTGTATTACTAACCTGGCCACATGTGACAAACAACCCACTGAAAGAGGGCAGAGTTGAGGGGCAGGCAAGATTAGAACAAACAAACAAACAAAAACCAAAAAACCAGGAGAGAGGTGCTCGTAGTAGTCAGGGCCACTCTCTTCCTGTTTTGTTCTCAGTGGTTTTCATCCTAGGTCACTTCCTTTTGAGAACGAGAATGTGCCTCTCCCTGCAAAGCTCAGTAACCAAATGGCAGAAAGATCGCAGTAGGCCCGGCACGAAGATAAGTACTCTCCTGTCACAGCGTCCTAAGAGGAGGCTGAGCAGATGCCAGTCTTTCTTATGCCGGGTTTAGAGGCCCTTGGGAAGGGAACCGAGTGAATAACCGACATAGCAGCCCTACACACTGCATAAGAAAAGTCTCGGAGGTCCTAAGGCTGTTCACCCAGACTCTAACTTGAACGCATGTGCAAAGCCAGGATACACCATTCTGAAAGAGGTGTGTCTGATATTATAGGCTGTTGGCATTTTAAATCTTAGGCATCTGACCTTTTGGTCGTGAGTTCCTATTCTTGGCTGCACAGATAAAGCTAAATCTTACATTTGACCCTATTTTTAAAATGCCCAGATGGAATGGATGGCTCAGAGTGTGGCTCAGAGTGCCCCCATAGGCTGCACTGTTTCCAGAAAGAACTATTTGTACCTTGGGTGGTAACCAACAGCTGTAGACAAACAGGGTGGAGCGGTGATAAGGGATGACAAAGGTTGAGTCCGTGTCTTTCCGATCTGTGTAAAACTGACTTTAACACCTACCTGTGAAACACTAAGCTTTCATTGGCACTTCCAGTGGGCAGCAGCAGGGGTTGGGGGTGAGAGTGTGTTCTCCTGGTCACCTATAAATAGTAGCTAAATTTAGATTGAAAAAGTCATGGAAAGTGGTAGGAGGCCAGTCCCGAGACAGCTGCTTCTGGTCTCTGCTCCACCC
Organism: Apodemus agrarius; assembly: GCA_964023405.1. Classification (NCBI taxonomy): domain Eukaryota; kingdom Metazoa; phylum Chordata; class Mammalia; order Rodentia; family Muridae; genus Apodemus; species Apodemus agrarius. The sequence goes on along the minus strand of OZ030014.1, from coordinate 61,179,421 downwards.
ACTCCACACTGGAGTGAGGTGTGGTCCATGTGGAAGGATTCACAGGGCAATCAATCTTCTTCATTACCTTGGACACAGGCCATACCTCCCCCCACCCTGCCTACTATGAATAAAAATTTATTTTGTTTCCTTGGAGACTGCATGAATTTGTTGGTTGGATGAGAGAGAAAAGAGGAAAGAAAATGTAACAGTAATCATTGGGCTTTTAGCACTAATTTCCTGAGGACTCTGTCGTCTTGAAAGAAATTCTCATCCCCTTTGCTGAAAGTTTCCTGTCTCTTCTCCCCAGGGTGGCTCTCCCTTGGGTGAAGTCTCTCCCTCATTCTCTGCTGATCTATGCCTCTTTTTTAATAAAGTTACTTGAACACTCACCACTCCCAAAAGGTCTTTACACACACCCAGACTGATCCTTCTAGATGGTGGCTGGCATTCAAAGACAAGCTCAAAGCTTAACAATGGTGCCTTGGTTCTATCTCGGAGGTCAGCAAACTGCAGCCTACAGGCCAAGTCTAGGCACTGTCTGACACTGCACAGGCCAGGAGCTTAAGAATGGATTGTCTATGTACATATGGCTAGGATGACGGTGCAGCAATCCAAGGAATCATAATATCTAACAAGAAAATTAAAGGAGAACCAAATACCAATATCTATAAATAAAGGTTTGCTGAAATACAGTTAATCTCACTTATGTCTACAGTGACAGACTGCAGTAGCTACAAGAAAGTATGCAGTCACCAACCCTGATATATGTACTACAAGTCCCTTTACAAAAAATAATAATAAGTTCAATTTCTGGTCTAAGAACATAAAGAAATTAAGCAAGAACATCTCAGAGAAATAAATTTCAGGCAAAGCAAGAAACCAAAGTAACAGTAGATACACAATGTCTAAGTCCTACAGTCAGGACTAAGTAGTCACCCTAAGGTAATAGGGGATGGAGGTGAAGAGTTGTAAAATATACTCTGATTGGTCCTTGCAGAGATAAGGACAACAGTGTTGCTCTGTCCTTTCTCCTGTACCCAGTCCACTTTTCAGAGCTGGGAAAAATGGTCATTAAAACATTGTTGGATGAATGAAGGAGAAGACAGGACAGAAAGGCACAAAGCAAATGAAACACAAGTCGCACCCTGTTTGGAATGAAAAAGCATCCCCATGACAACCTCCAGCTAGTCTTGCTTCATGTATAATCTATATCACTGGTTCCCAGACATTAGCAAAACCCTCATTTTGGAAGCCAGTGTATCAAATGCTTAGTGTGTGTACAAGAAATTGAAAATAAAAATGTCTGTGTGAATCTGGTTAACTTGCTGAAGCTAATTCAAACCCGCCTTCCTGATCCTCTTCCGTATTCACCAAATATACATCAATTTACTCTGGACACTAAACTCAGATGTGGAAATTACCAAGGGAAAGGAAATCAAATGTAAACTTCATAAATAAACCTCCCTTGTTCGTCTCTCTCCCTCCCTCCCCCTCTCTCTGCTTGCAGGTGACACCCACACATATCCTTCAGCGTTGGCAGAGATGCTCACTCAGATAACGACGGGAGTTCATGCTGCATATTCTCATCTTCATGTGTCACCGTCACCATGTAAAACCACAACTGTAGGAAAACAGAGCTGTTTGCTGCTCTTCTGTCTCAACTGACATTTCCACCCAGCTCACAGCCTACCCTTTGGAGACAAAGGAGATTATCTGTCATTGATACCTCTGCATAATGAAGTATAAGTGAAATCCAAGCTAACCTTTACACCCTTTTATCCCCTTGAATTTGTTTGTAGCCTTTCCAATCCTTTCAGAATTTAAATGGGAAAATGAAATAGGGCATGGCCTTTGGGAAGCACATATTCTGATCCTTGATTTTTGCCCCAAGAATGAGGTTAGCTTAGAAAGTCTGACATATTCCTAGATACACAGACTTTAAATGTAAGTGGTTTCAAGCATTGGGTCCAATGTCAATCCTGAAATGAGCAAAAGATGCTTAAGGTAGTGTTTCACATTCTGCTCTGGACAGTAGTCTACAGTTTTAAGAACCATAAACCTATGACAAGAAAGAAAGAAAGAAAGAAAGAAAGAAAGAAAGAAAGAAAGAAAGAAAGAAAGAGAAAGGAAGGAAGGAAGGAAGGAAGGAAGGAAGGAAGGAAGGAAGGAAGGAAGGAAGAGAAAGAAACCCCCACACACCTTACTTTTAGGATGCCAGATGGGAAAGGGTAAGGAGATCCAGTCCCTCAGTTGTGTTCCTGAAGAACCAAGATACTGAGTACCACTGCCAGCACATCAATGGAGCCTCAGTTGAGGAGAACACAGAGCACACTAGCAGCAAGTTTCTAAGGTGGTTCCCAGACCATCTGTAGCCGCCTTTTACTGTGGGGGTCAGATTTCTCTTGCAATGAACCCAGGAGTTTCTTTGATTTGTCTCAACTATCTATCATCTCTGTTCCCAATACAATGAGAGATGTCAGAAGATACTGTCTCAATAGGAATATGGGTCTAGGGAGGTGGCCCAGTCAGTAAGGGACTTGTCGCACAAGCACAAGGATCTAAATTTGGATCCATCCCAAACACTAATAGAAAGAGCCAGGCTTTGTGGGGCTTGCCTGACATACTAGGACTGGGAAGGTGGAGGCAGGAGCTTACTGCAGCTCACTGGCATGAGCTCTAGATTAAGGGAGAAAGTCTGTCTCAAAAGGTACTGGGCAGAATGATAGAGAAAATATCCAACATCAACATGTACATGCACACACATGTGCTTATGCACACACACACACACACACACACACACGCACGCACGCACGCGCGCACACACACACACACACACACACGCACGCACGCACGCACGCACGCACGCACACGCACACGCACACGCATTACTCTCCCACTGAAAAGGAAACTAACTAACCTGGGCTGGGGATGCAGCTCAGTGGTTTGTCTACTTGCCTATATGAAGCCCTGAGCTGAATCTCCAACAAAGTGCACTAAGGGCTGTTATTTGTTGACCGTAAATTCACATATTTGTGTGGTTAAGGCATAATAGAGAGGCCTGTCTAGTGATATTATAAAATTTGCCTTGTTTCACCTTGAGGATGAGTTTGAAGGTACTTGAACTTTTTAATGGGTCATACAATTTTCTATTAGTACAATAAACACATCCTTACCAAGATCTGTGTAGAGATTTTTACATCTATCAATCTAGTACCTTTCCAGATGATCTGATTTTCCTGTTGAAATATCCAGGAGACCAGCTGATTCCAGACTCTCTTAAGTAGTAGCCTGGATGTGAGCTCATCTTTTGCAAGCTTTCACTACATTTGCTAAACAAGTCTCATTTCAAGGAAACAGAGTCATTTAGAAATGAATCCATGGTGCACCTTTTCTACTACAGGTCCTCTCCAAAGGAAAACCTGAGGCCAAATAGAAACAGCCAAATAGAAACTTGGATTATCAAGTATCAGACAAGCTCTTGTGTCTGTGGTTCAAAGGCCTACTTTGGATACACGATTCTTTTGTCCCCTACTCCCCACCCCCACTCCTCTCTGCTGATGTGTGTGTTAAATACTAGTCTGGTATAAATTTTCAGCTTGCTTCAAATGCCACGAGTTTTATTTGTTTGTTCTTCTCTTATACTGAAATTGTTGCAAGCCTTTCAAGCACCCACTTATGCCATGAGCAAGACAGGTAAAGAGACTGACATTTTCTGTTCAGATCATTGTTTGAGATCTTTTTGGATAAGAGACAACAAAACATTTCTAGACTTCGCTGGAATAAAATCATTCCATAGAAAAGGTCACCAATTCAGCTATAGGGTGAGTTTTTAACTACAAAAGCCGTATTTTCAGAAACCATAAGCTAAAGATAGGTTTAAAGCATTGACAAAACACTTCCCTCAGAAAACATGGGTTTTAAATGAAAAATCTCAGTGCCAGGCATGGGCTACGTCCCAACAAATTATTAGTCAGGGAGACTGCTACAAGGCAGCATAAGCTGCTGCTGCTGTTCCTGGCTGCCCACCTTAACTACATGGTAAAGCCCTACTGCTGAAGATACAGCAGACTTTGATTACAGAACAGAGAAGTCAAGGTAGAACGGACCTGAGAATTTCTTTCCTGCTGGTTAACATTCATAGTGTTGAGAGGTGCTTTTCGGACCACTGAGGGGTAGGTTGGAGATATAATCAATCTCACCTAGAACCTGACCCTGAAGGCTACAATATCAACCTGACAGAAAAGGTTCATCCACAAATGCAACAGTGGCAGGAAGGTTATGGGGTAACCAACCACTTTCTGATTAGATTCGAGCCCTACTCCATAGGAGGGTATTGATACCTGATATTGTGAACCTGGTCAAAAGTCCATGGCTCATGGCTTATAGGTCATAGGTCATAATAAGTCAATATTGTTTTACTGAATGGACAGGTAAGACTTCCTACTAAATATTTCTTTTTATATCCATAGATAAGTGCTGCTCTCAGCCTCGGCCTTGGTGCTTCTTTACTGTACCGGGCAGAAACTGGTCAAATGGGGGTCTATAGCATGGAACCTTTCCCACGAAGTCCAGGGGACATCATGGAAGAGGGAACTGAAAGAACGTAAGAGCCAGAGAGTGTGGTGTGCTGTGGAGTGCTGTCTTCAAAACATGGCACAGCCATTACACTGTGGACTCACAGGAGCCGTGGATACCTGGACAAGACCTGGACAAGGTCAAGCTACCAAGACTGGTACACATTCTAGCAAGTGGCTCTAACTGGATTATGTGGGTTATCAAAAATAAAAGGAAAGGAAAGGAAAGAAAAGGAAAGGAAAGGAAAGGAAAGGAAAGGAAAGGAAAGGAAAGGAAAGGAAAGGAAAGAGAAGAGATAAAAGAAAAGAAAAAAAGAAAAGAAAAGAGAAAAGGAAGGACATGAAAGTGAGAGGGGGACTGTGTTGAGTACTGTCCAGGGGACATGATGACCAGGAGCTGGGTATGGGTATTATCAGATAAATCAAACATATACATGAAATTGTCAACAAATACATCATTTTTATTTATTTTATGTGTATATGTTTTGCCTAAATGTATGCCCGATGAACCACATGAGTTTTTGGTGTCCATAGAGACCAAAAAAGAGCATCAAATATGGGTGCTGGGAAACAACCTGGGACCTCTGGAAGAATAGCCCATGTCATGCTCTTCTTAACCACTGAGCCATCTCTCCAGCCCCAATAACACATATTTTTAAAAGGATCCAAAAAATAAAAACAAAAAGGTTGTCAACAACCTATTAAGAGAGAATTTGAGAACTTTAAATGGAAAATCAACTTATTCCTAATTGGTTGTTTTTAGAATAACATTTTTAGAATGACTAACTGTATTAATCTTTCAGGATGCACAAAAATTTCTAAGCTGTAAATGAAGTTATATAAATTAGATTTCCTTCTACCAGAGTTCTCTGTGTCTGCTTTACTTCTTATGTCTCTCATAAGAAGTAGAAAACAGAAGTGATTTTGCTTTCCTTCTCAGAGTGTGAGCAGATCATTTAGATTCGCCATTAATTCATAAGCCCATGTGAAATTCATCTATTCAGTGAATAAATATTTATTGCATGCTAAGCATTATTCTAGGCATTGGGGATACAGCAATAAAATCAAAGCAAACACAGTTCTTTTTCTTTGGAGATCCAGTATAGATTAGGAAAAATAAAACATACAATAAACCAATAAATAAGAAAACCATCTAGTAATAGAGTTATAGAGAAAATAAAATGGAGCATGGAAACAGGTGATAGAGGCAATTAACCAGAGTTGAAGGTGACATTTGGGCAAATATGTCAAGGAAGTAAGAGCAAACTAAATAGATATCTAGGGACTAACACTGTAGACACAAAACACAGGATGAATAGTATGTATTAAGTCCTGGTACAGGAACAAGCTTTTGATATTTGCATAAACATAACGGTACAAGAGAGATTCAAGCTTCAAGTGGCTTTGTAGATAGCATAAACTCACAAGTCCCAAAAGAGCCCACACCTCTGTGTTTTACTAGGGTTAATGGTGGCTAGATGGACATGAACATTGTGATTTCCCGATCCATCTCACATAGTTGAATTTAAGATATTCATGTGAGTATATAAGTCACATGTAGTTCCCACATAGCAGTACAGAAAGCTGGGATGAGAGATCAGATATCCATTTGACCATCAGTATGCCTAATAAAGTAGCCATGCAGAGTAGTGGCTCACTTCGTTGACTGAATGATTGAAAGCACAATCAAGTTATATCTGTCCCCCAGCAGTCACATCACAGAGAGCACACTGGGTAAATCCAGACTGAAATCTCCAAGAGATAAAACATTAGCCTACTGATAAACTGCTACTGGTGCCTAGCAAACCAACCACAGCTTGTATTTCTTCCAAAGAAAAACAATGTTTGAATTCTGCAGAGAGATAGAGACAGAGGAGAGAGAGAGAGAGAGAGAGAGAGAGAGAGAGAGAGAGAGAGAGAGGAACCCAAAGGTGTAAAAATGCTTGTCATACACTTTTTCAAATAGCAAAATCTCTCCTGATTCACTGTGAAGGGGGTGCAGACCTGTCCCAAGGAAAACAGTAAAGCATGAGCTTAAAAACAAGTACATGCTAGTGTGGTAATTCCATCATTGGATGTAGCTATAAGATACACTGGGTCTCTTTAAAATTGGCGTGCTCAGCCCCAAATAGGTAAGCTCACAAATTACAGGCACGCTTTAATTCTAAGACTCTTAAAATAATAGCAGCAAATGACATAGTTTTCTTCATGTACACTACATCTGAAACTGCAAAAGCTTTACTCTAAGCCAGTGTTTTTAACCCATCTGTTGGTTCATACCGATAGCGGAAGGCTTCCGACACCTATGCTTTGGTTCTGTTCAGAGGAGACATGAAAGCTCTCAGGTGTGATTCATCTCCAGTAAACCTCCTTTTCCATTTAGAAAACAAAGTTATTGATTGACAAAAAAGACCAAATCTTTCCATTTAAAAAAGAATTTTTGTTATTTTCTATTGCCCTTTCAATAAATTCTCCAGCTGTGTCATTTTCAAATATAATTTTATAACTTAGATTCAAGAACTCTATGTGTCAGAGGCTGGCTGCTCTCACAAGTGCCAGGGCCACAGTCTTTATCACACAGGTACAGCTGATCTTGGTCTTCTCTGCTTTAATTAAAGGCACAGAATAGAAGCCAATTTAAAAAAAACTACCAGAGCACAACATCTTCTGTGTAGAATTAAAAGATTCTATCTCTTCCTACTCCTCAGATTTAAAAAAAAAAAAAAACAAGTTTAAAAGACCTCTTTATACACACAACAGTGGAGGGAGGGGAAATGCCTCGTGTTTGATTATAAGATAAGCTATTCCAATTAGCTGGAAAATTATTGAAGCTGAGATATTCTCATGAGTTTCTGCTTAAATTTATGTTACAAGCTGGTCATAATTGTGCACTCCTATAATCCCAACACTTGGGAGGCAGAGGCAGGAAGATCACAGCAAGTTTCATTATGTCCATTTTACAGTTGAGAAATCATAGTCTTGGATGAACAGTGACTTGCTCAAGGCCATTTAACTAGTAATGAGTTTTTTTTTTTAAACCAGGTCTTCATGCCTTTAAATCTCAGAATAATTAAAAGCACTATACAAATGGTGAAGACAGCTGTACAGCCATTCTTCAAGGTCCCCAGATACATTCCAGTTGACCCAAACTGGAAGAAAAAAAGTCCACCTTCATTCCAGTATCAGGTCTTGCAGGTTCTTGAGAACTTTGAAGTCATCCCTAAAGACACACTCCAAAATAATTCTTCATGTCAATGAATTCCCGTGGTATGAAGCAGCTGAGCCCATAACGTTCTGGAGTCCTGAGTCCTAGAACATATAAAATCCCTCTAAACTTTAGAGTCTAAAGGAACTTATTCTGGGGCTCCCTATGGTGCCTTCTGGAAAATACCTACCTCTTTTGGACATGACAAGAATTATGTCATTCCCTTCCTCAGAGGAAGCTCCCTGGAAGGCATCGTTGCCACCTTAACTAATAGTAACACTACCCCTTTTGTTCACAGTATCATGACTAGCACTATATAGACACAATTTCTGATATCCACAAAGGACAACACATGGCCCAACTGTGGAAAGTTGAAACTTAAATGGTTTAACTATAACAGGCTACTAAACAGATAATTCTTCATAGCATTCATGTGTGTGTGTGTGTGTGTGTGTGTGTGTGTGTGTGTGTCTGTCTGGGTGTATATATATATATGTATATGTGTGTGTGTGTGTGTGTGTGTGTGTGTGTGTGTGTGTGTGTGTGTTTACATAAAGTGACCTTACTTCCTCTCACATTCTTCTTGGTGTGGGAAGGCTATTTAGTTCTGAAATCATGCTGTGACTATTAATAATACTGAATTCTCATGACAGGCAATGAGGAAACAATCCCTGAGGGTGCTTTGAAGCTATCCCATGGGTCAATGTGATTAAAAATGGTCAGAAATTTTTAATCCACATCTTTTTAAACTAACAGGAAAACACTGTTTAGGAGCTAAGTGGCTCATTTCATGAGTGAAAAAAGTGTTTTAATTATTTTTCAAATAGTTAAGTACTATACTATAACCTACTCCCACTCCAAACACCAACTCAGCCAAAGAGAAGGTTTTTCCTATCCTTTCTTCTCTGTCCAAAACATCTTTGGCTATCACATCACATCACATGACTGAAATGTACTGGTAAGTGAGAAAGGGGTGGGGCTCACCCAGGAGCCTGCAAATTGACTTTCCAGGGCTGAATGAATTCTCTCTCTTTTTGATTTCTCTACTCTAACTTCCCCAATCAAGTCAATAAATATATTAAGCTTGAGTTTGGGTCAAGCCACACAGACTTTATCCTGCCAAAGAAGCTTCTTTCATTCATTACAGAGTCTCGGGATGATCATGATGTTAGATCTAGACACTCTAAAATAGTTGGCATTGGTGGCCCAGTAGAGGTCCAAAGTGGCCGGCTGAAGATGAGGCTGTCCTTTCCTATCCAGAGCAGTGATGGTGAGCAGGTAGACGGGTACCAGCCGGCGGGCTTCTGGATAGGGGTCCCTGTCAGGGGCGGTATGCAGCAAAGTCTCTCGCGGGGGCATAGGGCTGGTAATGCTTGCGCGTGGGCCCAAGCCTCCGGGGCGTCATGTTCATGTAGTCACTTTGAAGGAGCCTGTTCCTTCTGCTATTTGTCTGGGGGGAGGGGAAGAAAAAAGAAAAAGATCAATATGGAAGGACTTAGAGATATTATTGGAGGGGTTCTAAGACTTTGGGGATAATTACTCAGATCATTAGCTCTCAAAATAGTTGTCTGATCCAAAGCCCAAGAGCATATTTCAGAACATTTTCACTATTGATATTTAAACATATTAGAAAGCCCTTTGTCTTTGGATAGGTTAAACATTCTCACTGCAATCATTCATTAAGTAAGCTGTTTTTCTGTAATTAACAACAATGAAAACAAAAAACCAAACCACCAACCACAAAGAAACCTTTCCAGTCCTTCAGGATCTGAAAATATAATTATAAATTCATATTAGCAATTCTATAAGTTTAGGTTATCAGAATCCAAATGAATGAAGATTTATAGTTTGAATATCCATATCCCTATTTCCTATATGAATATGTTTCTGCAAAAACAATAATGACACCCACTACCGTTTTCCCAGGCTAAGTAACCTCTGGAAGAAATTCTACCAGAAAGAGGAATGGTACTGAACCTAGAACTAGAGTTAAACTCACTTTGCATCTTGACCATGTATTTTCTTACTGTGGTCCAGGGGCATCATTGCCAGATTAATGTGATAGTAAAGTTTGCATAATTGTCAAAAGAGGAAAGTAATGTGGATTGTAGAGGCTGGGTTCTCCGTTATGATAAAACAATGTCTACTTCTAAGCAGAAAATCCAGATGTGATAAATATGTACAATAGGTGTGAGAGACAGGGATTCCTGAATAGATAATGAGTGGATGATGACAGGCCTGGCCTCCTTTCCACTCCCACGTGCCCAAGGCCTCAAAGTAAGCAAAGACAGCTGGGGATGCTACCCAGGCAAGCATTTTCTGTACTGATGCTAACCTTTAGGGTCTCCTTTACCAACCCCCAAAATGCTAACCCTTGCCAGTGGATACCCCAATGAAACTATAGCTTAAAGAAAGGCCCCAATAAGAAAGGTGTTGTGACTCTGAGGTTCTCCAAGTTACACACAAAGATAATGACAATCTGTTACAATCAACTCCTGTGCTTACTCCAACACTATTATCAGACAGTGGGTTTAGCTGACTCTTTACCTTTGGGATGGAAATAGCTGGGAATCCAGTGCAGAACCTATAGTGCTCATGTACACTCACAGTGTGTATGCATAGAATACCTCCTGTGTCTGTATATCTGTGTCCCTCATCAACCAATGCCCATTAAAGATGTGTGACTTCAAGGCCACTCTACCTTTTGCCCTTCCTTCTACCTCTGCCTTGTGTCCTAGACAAAGAAGCAACACACAGAGCACACATAAGTAATGTACTGAAATGGCCAAGAATGTAGCAGATTTAAAGACAGACGCTTCCTAAATACACATTATCTACACATTGTGGGACATACTGGAAAAAAACATGTTAAAAACCAAACAAAAACAAACCAAAACAACCCTCCTCTAAGCTAGAAAAGGGAAGCAGTGTGACAGCTCAGCTGAGGGGACAAAGAATAAAGAATGACAGGTCATAGTCTGAGGCAACCTGGCCAAGGAAAATCCTTTCTTTACTCAAATCATCAGGTCAAGCACAGAGACAGAAACTCACACAGCCTGGAACTTCCTACAGTAGCACGGCATAGTTCTCAGGACGCTCTGGAAACCAGTTAACTTTCACCAAGGGCACACTGCTGACCAGCCAAAAATAGAATCCCAGAAAGTGGTTAAGCCCTAAATGCCTAGTTCACCAAGATGCTTCTTGACCAAATAACAGAAAAAGATGAGACCATGATAAAGGTGCCATTGTTATTTATGTGAGGTGTGAAGTATTTTTAGACCCCCATTTGGTTAGAGACCTGGATCTGAGGGCCAAATAAGTGACATTCTTGTTAGATAACCTCATTTGACTCCCAAAAGCCACAGATGAGCAGCACCGAGGCTGCGTAGTCACAGTGAGCATGGGAGATAAGTCAAAAACAGTTTTCCCAAGGCAGAGAAGACGAACCTTACCAGAAATTGTGGGGCTGCTGAAGAAAAGCACAAAACATCTCTGATACATGACTTGAAAGGTGAATTGTTTTAACTCATTGAAAGTGAGAAGCTGCCTTTGGGGTGATTTCAGTCACTCAGCACATTGGTGCCTCATCTTAGAAGCTGACTTCCTTGATCTGTATTTACCATAAGTTTTAAAGCAGTGCCTGTGGGATCACAGAAAGCCAAAGCAGTTTCCAAAAGTACTTCCCACGAAGCTATTAAATTCCTTGACCTAGGTCAATATATGACAAAGGAGCCTTCTTGGAAGGGTACCCAGAGGGCGATTGTACCTGGTCTTTAGATTAGGAAATTCAAGTTCTCGCTTAGAGACTTGGAAAGCAAGAAAGTCAGTGGTTGACGATTAGAAAAACCAAGCCAAACCTAAGGATTCTCAAATCATTGGCAGCCCCTGTAGAACCAGAAGATAGCAGGAGTGCAGACTCCAAAGTCCAGAAAGATGAAAGTTCTCAGCTAATATCAGACCCAGAATTTGGGCAATAGTTTCTATACTAAAGCCAATGTCACCATACCTTTTTTGGACAACTTTTGGAATTCCCAAGATGAAAAAATTCTCATGAGCAACAAGCTAACACTATGTTTCCCACTGTGTAAAAATCATAGATTAGTCAAAAGGCATCCTGACGAATGTCCACCTGCCCTCAAGGCCTGTGAACTACAGGAATGTGTGAGGAATAATAGAGAGAAAACTTTGGATAAGAAAATAAACAATTTAAATCTATGTTGAGAAGATACAACATCATGACTTAGAGCTAGAGCTGTCCTGTCCCCTCACCAATGCAATAGTAAATAAGATGGCATCACATGGCATGACTTCCAGAAGTCCCTGACCATATGTTGTCTCTTTAAATATATCAATTATGCCTTCAAATGGGTATCATATTTCAAACAGGTTTAGTTAGGTCCTTATTTGGTTTGTATGATGGTTACCTATTTAGCAATGCAATAAGCATCCACTAAGTCCTAAGTGTATGTACTTCATAGTAGATGGGTGGAGAATAGCAAGAAAAGGAGTCTTTTCTTCTTGTGCAGCATACATTTCTCATTGAAGAAATTACCTGTATATTCACCCAACTTCTGGAAAAAAGTAAGAGGCATGCAGAATCGATTCATAAGGCATTCTGTTCCTCATACACAAAGAGGTTTCTAAGAAAAGAATCCTTGCTAAGGTGGTAGCATCTTAACAGTGAATGTGCTCATCAAAATGTGTTCAAAGAATATAAGAAAGATAGCTTAGTGGTTAACAGCACAGGCCTCTCTTCCAGGGAACCGGGTTCAACTCCCAGCACCCACATGGTAGCTCACAAATATCTGTAACTCTGGTTTCAGAAAATCTGATGCCCTCTTCTGGCTTCCAGTGGGTCCCAGACACACAAATGGTGCACAGACATACACGCAGGCAAACACTTACCCGCATACATTAAAATTTAAAAATTTTAAAATATGCTCAAAAGCTAGGCATGGTAGTACACACCTATAATTTCAGTCCTCAAGAGGATGAAGCAGGAGGATTTACATGAGTCAAGGTCAGTTTGGATTGCATAGTAAGTTCCAGGCCAATCTGGTCCACATGGTGAGACATTGTCTCAGAAAAATAAAACAAACAAAAAGTGTTCAAGCTTGGATCAAAAATTCAACATTGAAAAAAGGTAAAATATATATATTAAACTTACTGCAGAAACATGTGCAGAGACTAGTAAGCTCTATTCAGTGGGGAGGGCTCTCCCCTTACCCTTTCATAATGACAGCATCCAAGATGACCTCACACAGTGCAATTGCTTCAGAAGAGACAGAAAATAGGACTGACATAAACAGACCTGCTTTCTTCTGGTTTGAATGCACAATTTCAGCAGCCTACTTTCTCCTGATTTTTGACCCCAAGCCAAAGCATTGACTTCAGTTGCCTAATTCTGATGAGGATTCGATTTTATACTTTATGTATGCATTTAAGCTGCTTTATGTGCAATTATTATATTGCAAAATTAAGAATAAGAAAGTTAATTCTCCATAATTGCTCATCCTAATCTTCCTATTTCATTTTAATTCTGCCTGGCCACTTGGTGCCTTCTGGAAAACAGAACTCACATCAGATCATTACTACATATAAGTTGGGCAGACTGAAAAACATCACCTGCTTTAACGCTGTAGAAAAATACAGGCCAGATTCTTAATATAGCCAGAGTGCAGATGCAGAGAAGTTACATAAAAGTAATGTTGCTCCTCTTACCCAGACAATACAAAGAGCCACGGTCACTAGCAAGCCATAAAAAAACAGGACTCCAACAACCACGACCAGTACCCAGAACAGCTTAGGAGATGCCGGATCATGACAAAGATGTTTCTCTGAAAAACATAACAGAATGGGTTAAAGGACACAGAAACAGCAGCTGAGTACATTTCTGTCCTGCACATCAGAGAAGAATTTGAAAGTGCTAATACATGCAAAATACCAGCAGCTTAGATGACCAAGTCTTGTTCTTTGGGACTTATTCAACCCCATCGCTGATCATACTTTGCCAGTATACAAGACTAAGGTTACAAATACTGCTTTATAGCGCCACACTGGTGGCAGTCACTGGGCCTTGTTAGCATTGCATAATGCTAATGGCAACTTTCAGGGACTTTAACCTGACCCCTAATCCCTTTCCCCCATCAGAAGCTAATTTATCTATACCCCAAACTCTTTGAAATAAGTAATGTTTTCAAACCCTAAGAAAAATCATTAGCTTAATATGGCAGTCAGAAAACTAGCCTGGAAAAAATTTAAAAAGACGAATATCTGGCTCCAACTCCAACAGATTATCTGATACTGAATGAGTCAGATTACATATTGATATGGGAAAGGAGATAGGAAAAAACTCCATGCAGTTCTATTGAAAATTATAGCTAAGCAGAGTACTTCATAGTTCATTGAGATGTATAGACTTTGGGTCTGATTAATTTGGATACATGAATTTTTTTTATTTCCAAGTTCTTTATAATAAAGTTGTAATAAAATACATAAATAAAAAGAATATCAACAACTCTCTAATCCATGAATTTTTACTCCTGGCTACATATTAGAATTATCTGACAGAGTGTGGAGACATTTTCTAGCGCCCCTTCCTCAAGTCGTATTGGTTAAGTCAGAAGCTCAAAGTTGAGCACAGGCATTTCTCAGTTAGCCTACTTAGTTCCATGATGTACAAATACAAACAGGGTTGAAATCTGCCAAGGACAGAACCCCTGACATATTTTCCAATTCTCCTTAATGTATATATACATATGTATGTTTGTATGCATACACACAATATACTAGTCTAAAGTAATGCATCATTTATATGGAGAAATGCTTTACTCTTAGCTCCCCAAATAGTATATCTTTTTTATCCTTTGACTTAATCCAATAAAAATATTTTGCCTGAGAATTATTGATATTAGGAATCTTAATTTGTGTATTAATTGCCTCTGTTTTTTGCCAGGACATAAACACTACCCTGTCGTATTAATATAATAATTCTTTTCTTGTTTGGTATTTAAGTTTTCTCAAGTACACCTTTGTTTTGGCACAAGAGAAAATGCATTATTATAATTGTGCTAAAAGTGAATATAAGATGGAGCATGTATTTTCTTATCTATCATTCTCATATACACAAAAACGTATCCTACCTGCCCCAGTTTTTCATGTTAAGCCAATAGCTATATTTGAGTTTGAGAATCCTATTATTTTTTCTTCCCAGTGTTTACACAGAACATAATCTCATCATAAATATAATTAACTTATTGCTGCTGATTCATGAGGACTGCTTAATTATATTGAGTTTGGGGCTACTAAAAAGTTGGATAACTTACCCAAGATCACAAATTGTATGTCCCCTAAGTTTCTAATTCAGCATCCTTTTTATGTTTTGGAAAATAGAAAGAAACTTAGTAGTGGGAGAACATGGATCACAGAAAAAGAGAATTAATTTGATATACAACCCATTCTTCCTGAGTCCTGATCCATCAGACTGTGTTTCATTGTAGAGGATTCTATGTTCAATTTTATACTTGGTCTTAACCAAAAGGCAAAAAAAAGGGGGGGTCAATTTTTAATAACAAACTTATTCTGGACATGATGTACATGAATCCAGAATAATCTCATAGGTTCTATTCCCATAGACTCTAACGCCTTCCCTCATCTACCCATATAACTCCAGTGAGGAAAGGTAAAGACATCCCAAATAAGCTGGAGTCATGGCTAGAGTGAAAGGAAACAGGTTTACGAGATTCGCTTTGAGTCTCAGGTCATGTGTGAGTGCCCCAGCTTCATTCATCCCAACCCTGCTTTCAGCACCCACAACCGTCCTTTAGGTTACAAGAGT
The DNA here is from genome assembly GCA_964023405.1 of Apodemus agrarius. Lineage (NCBI taxonomy): Eukaryota > Metazoa > Chordata > Mammalia > Rodentia > Muridae > Apodemus > Apodemus agrarius. The sequence goes on along the minus strand of OZ030014.1, from coordinate 61,163,823 downwards.
ACAGTGGCGTGTTACCTTTTATGTGAATAATAGTTCCATTGCTCTTCTCGTTGTCTAGGTAAGGCGGAGGATACATGACCTCAATTTTGCAGAAGTAAATATCTGTATGATTAACGTGCAGATTCCAGAGACGGAACGTCACTGTTTCGTTGTCGAAATTTCCATCACAGTTGAACCCCACATTTGGGCGAAACTGGGCCTGATAGGTAAAATTCCCATTCCCGACACAGACTTCCACATCACTGTTCACGCCCTTGTAAAGCGATGCTCGGAACTCCTTTGCAAGAAGGTTGTAGGAATACCTGCAGCTGAGGCTGACTTCGTTGCTATCTACCACAAGCAGGGGGGACTGCTTCACCAAAATCTTGTTTTCTGAGGGGGGCAGGGGGAAAGACATTTAGTTAGAAGCATAAGAATAATAATTCCATTGCCCTAAGATCAAAGTGAATTGATTAGCCAACTGAACAGATCTCCAACCAAGTTAGTCCCTTGGCAGATAAAGATATATTAAGAGTTCTTCTTGGAATGATGACTACATTGAAAGTTTTCAAGTGTATATTTCAATGATATTGGCATCCTTTTCTGAATGGGAAGACGGGAGCATGCTTCCACCTGGATGGCAAAATGTGAGCTTCTGTGAGCCCTGGGTACCCCAGCTAGGCACTAGAAATGTTTTAGTTGAGCTGAGATTCCTATGATGTTAATCAGGCCTTGGGTTGTCTTCCTGAAGAAGTGATTGGCTTGGAGGCAGCTTGAAAGCCTGACACAGATGTCCAAATGATTTTTTTTCAACTCTGCAACAGATTTTTGGAAGAGTATTTCAAAGTTTCAAAACATTCTTGCTTTGCTTCTTGACCAAACCAAGAGTGGGGTCAAGGGGTAAGGACAGAGTCACCACCATTTGTAGCTCCAAGTGCTGGCTTAAATTCCTCTTTCAGAGCAAATTCAGATAAGAGCCTCCCAAGAAACCTGCATACTTATTCCCTCAAATAAAGAAGAATTTTCTATCTTTATGCAACAATCCAAGCTCTGGATGCCATCTAATTTAATTTCTCCCCTTAAAGGCAGAGAGAATGAAACTACGCTCTCAGTTCCTTCGGGGGTAAGGGAGACAATGCTCATACTGTTCCCAGTACATCCCCATTTCCAGAACACAGAAATACAGAAATATATTCCTTTTTAAAAAGAAAGTATTACATTTTAAGTGTGTGTTTGTGTGTGTGTGTGTGTGTGTGTGTGTGTGTGTGTGTGTGTGCGCGCGCGCGAGCGCGCGCGTACAAGTGGAGGTCAGAGGTCAAGTTGCAGGAGAGTTCTCTCCCTCCACCCACGGATCAGGCTTGGTAACAGGTGCCTACCGTGCCTTTAGCTCTCTATGTTTTTTCTAAACAAAAACAAAACAAAACAAAACAGAAACAAAAACAGGGATTCACTGACTGTTTTGGAACTCACTACATAGACTAGGCTGGCCTAGAACTCACTAATTCACCTGCCTTTGCCTCCTGAGTGCAGGGATAAAAAGTGTGGGACACCATTCCTGTACATTTGTTTAAAGAGAAAAAAAATGATATTTTCCAGATCTAACCATTTGCCTACAAATTGCAAGAATTCATTATTTTTAATTGCTGAATAGTATTCCATTGTATAAATATACCACATTTTCTGTATCCATTCCTCCTTTGAGGGACATCTGGGCTCCTTCCAGCTTCTGGCTATTATAAATAAAGCTGCTATGAACATAGTGGAACATGTGTCTTTATTGTATGCAGGGGATTCTGCTGGGTATATGCCCAGGAGTGGTATGCCAGGGTCCTCTGGAAGTGTCATGCCCAATTTTCTGAGGAACCGCCAGATTGATTTCCAGAGCGGTTGTACCATCTTGCAATCCCACCAACAGTGTAGGAGTGTTCCTTTTTCTCCACATCCTCGCCAGCACCTGTTGTCCCTTGAGTTTTTAATCTTAGCCATTCTGACTGGTGTGAGGTGGAATCTCAGGGTTTTTTTGATTTGCATTTCCCTGATGACTAATGATGTTGAACATATCTTAAGGTGCTTCTCAGCCATACTACTCAGCAATTAAAAATAATGAATTCATGCAATTTGTAGGCAAATGGTTGGATCTGGAAAATATCATCCTAAGTGAGTTAACCCAATCACAAAAGAATACACATGAAATGCAATCATTGATAAGTGGATATTAATGAGCCCAAAAGCTCTGACTACTCAAGGCACAATTAGCAAATCAAAAGATTCCCAAGAAGAAGGAAGGAAAGGACCCTGGTCCTGAAAAGACTGGATCCAGATTTGTAGGAGAGTATCAGAACAGAGAAATGGGGGAGGGGTGATTGGGGAATGGGTGGAGGGAAGAGGAATTATGGGACATATGGTGAGAGGGGAACTGGGAAAGGATAAAGCCTTTGAAATGTAAACAAAGAATATAGAAAATAAATTAAAAATAAAATAAAAAATAGAAAAAGAAGAAAAAAGAGAAAAAAATGACTGAATGAGGTCTAGAAACATGAATGGTTCATCTACAGTCATTGAGTAAATGGTGAACAAAATCAGAACTGAAACCAAAGGCCACAACACCTAAATAGCTGACCGCTTAGGCATGGAGAGTCAACTTCACAAATCAAAGACGTATAGAATGTAGGCATCCTCTTTCTGAGACGTGACCTCAATTTTTCAGAAGTAAACAAATCGCTGTCTATGAAGAAATTTAAAAAATAAATAAATAAAATAAAAATCCATTTTTGCTGGGGGGGCATGCTAATAATTACCTATTTGTAGCTTTTGTTCTGGTGAGGCTATCCTTTAACTGTGGAGCAATCTGTTCAGCCTGCCATTTCTAATTTTTAAAAGGTTATTTGTACCCACACCCAAGAGCTAGCTAGACTCAGAAGTTGTTAAAAATGAAATTTATCATTTAACCTGGGATTAAATCCATGTACACAGGTTTTTTTGTTTGGTTTTGGTTTTGATTTTGGTTTGTTTGTTTGATGTATGTTTTCTTTCTTTTTTTCTTTCTTTCTTTGTTTTGGGTAGAAGGTAAGTACACAGAACTAAATCTCTAATAGCTTTTGTCACCTATATAATCATCAGTATTTCTATACATATAGAACTTAAAAAGAAAACACATATCTACAGCCTCTTACTCCCAGAAATTCTAATAAATTTGGTATAAGTTAAGATGTGGTTAGTGTTGATAGTTGGGTTGGAATACCTTTACTGAAATGTAATTCACATATCATAAAGTTTATGAAAATACAACTTTTTTTGAAAAGTCTTTTTAAAATTACAATTAAGGGATTTTTTAATACAATGGGAGTTGAGAATGGACCTTAACTATCTGTTTGTAAAGTATTTTCATTACACGAAATGGAAACATCAAGTTCATTAACCATCATTTCCCATCATTCTCTCTTCTCTTTCCAGCCCCTGGCAACTTCTCTACTTCTTGTCTCTATTCAGGACACTACATATGCTTGGAAGCATAGTCTGTGTATACTTTTGTATCTGGCATCTTTCACATAGCAATTTTCTAGTTTCATGTGTGTTGCAATAAAGTATCAGAATTTTAGTTTATGACTTTCTGTTGTGCAGCTATAGTACATTTTGTTTTTACACTCAACATTTTTGCCCATTATGAACAATGCTACTATGAAGATCAGTGTCGGGGTAGAGAAGGAGGAGCTAGAGGAGAGAGGACAAGCTCCAGCATCCAAACTCCAACGTCCCTTTAGTAACTCCTGTCTGATTCAGCAGATGATATCTTCCCAAGACTCGCACATGAAAGATAAAATTGACTTCCCACGTGAATTCCTAGGGCAGTTCCCAGTCTAGTAAGGAAGAAGAATATATAAATAGCTAGTTTTGATTCAGGAGACGACAGTCTGTAGGTTGTGGGACCAGTTGATTTCCTAGACATAAAGACTGCTGGTCTGTGAGGTAAAGGATGAGGCCTACATTGATTGACAAATGTTTACCAAGATCTCTTGCCAGTGATGGAGACCCAGTGAAGGCTTTTAAGCCAAAAAAAAAACAGATGTGCACAGCTTTTCATTTATTCAGATCACTCTAACCAAAGCAGAAGCAGTACTTTGGAAGATACAAGAATGAGGAAATGGAGAGTGGGCAAGATTCATCAGTCTTCTGGATCAGAGGTGAGAAAGACTAAACTGGCTTAGAAGTAACGGATGAAGTGAGAAATGTTTACAGGTTAATGATTACCCAACTTGACAGTGATTTAGGTGTGGTTAAAGAGAAAAGGAAGCGTTTAAAATTACTTCCTCAGCCACACAGAATAAGAAACAAATAGCTATTTTTCTTTTTTACTCATTTCTACTTCATTACCAGAATAGACAGATCCAAAAACAAAGTCAAGTTTGGACATCTGGGTATAAAGAAGACATGTTTTCAGCATCAGAGGTCATGACACAGGATGGGAACTTTCAGAGGAAGAGACTGCAGTCATTCTCTGAAACGGTTTTTCTTCACAAGGAGTAATATAGTAACTCAAAGGTAGCTTTTCTCCTTCTTATCATGGGGCCTCTGAGCTCAAGTCTCAGCATGGCTGAGGTTGTCTGGTTTCTCCTGAGCACGTTTGACTTCAGCATTACAAACCAGGCATGTTCTCGACGAGAACTCCACAGCCCCTGTCTGTTAGCTGCCTTTGTGCTGAAGATGCAATCAGCCACAGAGCAAGGAAAGGGGACTTCATTTTGTGACTGTGCCAAATTTTCTTGGGAAGAGTTTGAAAACTATGAAAAGGAGATGGGCAATTTATCTGTTGATGTTCGCATTTCTCTCTTCTGGGTCAACAGTTAATTTTTAGATTAGCTGATGCTTAAAAAGGGATGTTGTATTCAAGGTAATTTCTTGTTTTGTGTTCATATGTGGCTAACAGCTTCCTAGCTTAGGATTCAAGTTGATAAAACCTCTTTTTAAATGTTAATACAATTTCTAGATTTTCAGTCCACCTTAATTTATTGCATGCGAAAAACTATCTGACAGGACCTGAGAATCTATATCTCCTCTGGAGACACACTAAATAAAATAGGCTTATTTATGGTATGAAAGAAAGATTATAGTTAACCTAAATGATAATGACCATGTGTGCTCACTGTGGTTTCTAGTGCATATGATACTTCTAGCTCCTTTTAATTTCCCTTAAAAATGGAGTATGTGTGAGGAGACACACCCCCACCCTACAGCAGTACAGTACAAAACACAGATAAACCAAAGCACATGACAATGGTCAGCGTGGTCATGTATTTTGGTTTGTTCTTTTGAGTTTCTTGGAATCTGTGTTATTTCAAATAATTTAAGGGAATACTATAAAATTTAAGGACATACCTAGACTTAGAACAGTGGTTCTCAACCTGTGGATTATGACCACCTTGAAGGTCAAATATGAGATATCCTGCAACTCAGATATTTACATTGCAATTCTTAACAGTAGCAAAATTATAGTTATGACACAGCAACAGAATAATTTGATGGTTGGGGTCACCACAACATGAGGAACTGTATTGAAGGGTCACAACATTAGCAAGGTTGAGAAGCACTGGCTTGGAAGGAACTAGAGATGCATTTAACTTTCCTATACAGGCTTCTGTTTGAAGATGTGTTGTTTTCTAAATCATGCTAGGAATGATCTTTCTTTCCTTCTGCAAATATTTGATTCTATTTTCCTTCTTGTGAGTGGTTTACCTAGGTTACACCCTCAAGAAACAGCATTACTCTCCCAACTGCATTCGCTCAGCACAGTACAAGACTGCCTTGGCTGGCATGTGTCTACTAATCGGCAGGTTGTTTTGATGATGAATTTGTGCTTTGCTTTTCAAAGCCTTTCCTAGCAGCTAAACAAGCTAAAGCTGTGGAGACAGGAAGCAGCAACCTCAAGACTCTTTCCCTCACAAGTTTGTTCTACAATAGGTGACATGAAGACTAAGATCAGAGGTGAGAAGGCACTTATCTGCAGCACATGGCAGGGCTGTGAGAGCCAGATTTCCCACTGATAGTCTGTGAAACTTGTGGTAGAGCTGGCTTCTGGAAGGTTGACAATTTATTGTGTTTCCAAGGGAATGTAATACTTACAAAAACAACTTCTTTCCTTCTCATCAATTCTAAGGGGGTCAATTACTACACTTAGGAACCAGACCAACCTCTGTACAGGTGCAATGGAAACTCATCTCTAAGATTTAGCTCCCAACATCAAAGAACTTTGGCCTTAAAAGGATGTATACACACACACACACACACACACACACACACACACACACCTCCCAGTTAAGCTAAATCGTGCATTTAAAAAGAATATGAAGCATAAAATACATTGTAGGGAACATAGTGGCTTAAATCATGAGGCTGTAAAACAATTTTAAAGAGTCCAAGTTCAGGACAAATAAGCAACCTTTGAGACTTGAAACTCAAGCCTTCCAACAGATCTTGGTCTATTGTTCCTTTCCCTCAGACACACTGCATTAACATTCTAACATAATTTCAGTGGGTGGTTTTAGGTCCTCTAGAGGCTGGACTTAATGAAAGAGCTAGTACTGGGAGTTTCATGTGAGAATCAAGGAGATTACTATTTTGTAATCAGTAAGTTGAATGGTAAAAGGACTAGACCAAATCAAACTTCATTTTCTCCACCATTTTAGTGGAATAACTGGAAAGAAAGAAAGAAGGAAAGAAAGAAAGAAAGAAAGAAAGAAAGAAAGAAAGAAAGAAAGAACTCAGCTGGAAGGAACTTGAAGATTATTTAAAGCCAATCCCTTGATTTATAGATGAGGCTACTGAAAGCAAAAACAATAAATTACTTTATTTTCAAACAAGGTCACACAAAATACTAAAGAGCTAATGTGTAATTTATTTGTGTAGGTGTAAGGTCTGATGCTTTCAATAATGAAGGTTCCTTCATTATTGAATTTTAAAAAAAGAACAACTTTGTTCATTCAACAAGACTAAGACAGTTTTGTGCTCATATTTAAAGGAAATGTGTTTCTAACTAGCTCTTCCTTGGCTGTGATTTTCCTTTCCATAGTCCCTGTTACCTGTTGTCAACCACAAACCCAAATCATTTAATGGGAAATTTCATAAACAATTCATAAATTTTGAATTGGCATTCCTCTGAGTAGGATGATGAAGTCTAATACTATTCACCTAAGATGTGAATTGCCTTTATTCCGTGGTTTTACAACACATGTGCTACCACCACAAATACGGGTTAGTCGTGAAATGGCTCTCTGAGCTATCAGATCAACCACTGAGGTATCTCACTGATTTTGTTCAAACGGCCTTTATTTTACTTAATAATGGACTGCAGTGTATGAACAGTGATTCTGCCACAACTTCTCTACTTAATAAAGAAAGAACAAATCAAATGCTGAGGTACTTAGGATGCACACTAAGGAGGGAAAGTCACACTACTTTGCTGCTACACCTCTGACAGCAGAAGTTGCAGACAGAAGGCTTGGCAAAGATGGGAAAGACATTCATTTACAGAATTTTACTATCCAGGGTTTCAAGTGTCTACAGAGGGCCTTGGAACATCTTCTCCATGGATAACGAGGGATAACTATACACAAAGAGTTTGCACACAATTTGAGAGACCTACAGGTCATAGATGAACCTCAGATGAGACCTACAGACACTATTATCATACAAACTGTCCCTCATAAAGAATTTCTATTTCACAAGTAGTGGTTATCCACTGTAGCTTTTCTACTTCAGTTTAGCCCCATGTACAAAAAAGATGTCAGTCAGCTCGTAAAGTTACTTCTCAGTCCAACTTTTAATGGGTGAATTCCTAACTAAAAAAAGATTACATTTTTAATCATGTTGAAATTTATAACGTTATATCTTTCCTTTTAATGTCATAAGCATCATAGTGAAATAAAATGCCCCACCAAGGCTAGTGTGACTCAAGACTGAAGCATATACTGGCACGCTAAAGAAGATATTAGAGAGATATAATACATACTTAATTAGAAATTAGTTTTTCTTCTAGAGATCCTAATGGATTCCATTTATTCCTATCACAACATTTCTCTACATTTGAAAAAATGAAGTTATAGCTTCCTAATTCTGGTGGGTTTTTTTTGTTTATTTGTTTGTTTGTTTTTTTGAAAATTCCAAGTGAACAGAATTTGGTGTGTTAGTAGGGGCAGGGCTATATTTGGCTGTATTGTACTCTTTTTTTTATATTTTCCTTTATTGTATTGTATTCTTGTGTATGTAGCCAGTTATGGAGACAGCATTGGTTGCCCTGGCAAAGAATGCCTGGGTCCTGACCACAGATCTGATTAAGTTACTATAACTTTCCTCCGAGCGTATTTCCTGTTTAGGAATAGGATATCCTTCACCTTCTAGCCCCCTGACCACTTGCTTCCTTTCAGACTCTATGAGATACAGGTTCTCTGATGAGCCAGCCTAGTGTTTGTTCTGGAGCCTGTAAGTCAAACTAGCGGTTCAACATCCTGTGGCTCCAGTAACGAGTTTCAGAGTCATTTTCTCTCATTTTCCATCGACTGTTTTCTTGCAATTCTCCTCATTTTTAAAAGAAAGCAAGGTATAAGTAAAATCTTTTTTTAAAAAAATGAATTTAAACAATATGATATACAGGCATTATGTTGTCTCTTTCTGGGTTCCAACTGAAAATACATGGCCTGTTCAGTCACTGGCACCAGTAGACAGGCTTCTTTATGAAAGACACACCATTCAAGCTGTGAGAGAGTAGGACCCAGCAGGAGCAGGGGACACCTGTAGCATGCAGCAGCACAGCTGTGACCACTGTTAGATCTGAAGACAGGCGTTGCCAGAACAAGAAGGAAACAGAAGAGTAGCAGAGGCCATGTGACAAAACATGACTACTGTTGGTTAAAATAAAGTCAAGCCAACTGGCTAACCTTGTCCAAGACTATATGCCACAGCTACGAACTCTATCAAGCACACTAAATCTTATTAATAGAATATAAGATTTTAAAACAAAACAAATATCATTCAACTCAAACAATTACAAATTGATTATAGGTGCCAATGAAAACAGAAATAGAAGATTGATGAATAAATTTACTAAATGAGTTACTTTGGACCATTACTGGTCTAAGCCATACCCTTACCTCTGATCTATATTATGACCTACAGTGCTTTGGTTGACCACAGACTCTGAAAATCATATCAAAAAAAATTAAATGCAAGTTAAATTTTCAAAAAAAAATTTATGGTCATTTTCTCTCATTTTCTGTTAACTGCTTTTGTGAAATTCTCATTTTTATAAGAATTAATGGCAGAAATAAAGTCTTTCCCCTCCCCAAATGGCTTTGAACAGTATACTATACATGCACAATAATGTAGACGACACTTCTCTTTGTCGCTTTAAAATATTACTTCCCTATATGCAACCATCAGAAAGTAACTCAGAGATCAAAAAGTTTGGTTGCAAAAAAAAAAAATCCCATTTGAGAACTGAGACATAAAGCATTCATTTCTAGGAGAGAAAAGTTATCAGAATAATTAATGTATATACTCTGAAAACAATTTTTTTTTTAGTCAGAAGATTGTTCTCTGCTATTCTAAATTCTTCCATGACAAAGTCATTAATTCAGCAAGTAAATAATGCGCTCTGGTTATTAGGTTCCTTGTAGATGGGAAGATGTAAAAGAAGCCTTGCTAGGTACACAGTTATACTGCAAATCCATGGATGGTGCATGAACTCTACAGAGTCGTTGACAGTTCCAAGAAAAAGCTCATAGATGGAATGACTCTGGAGGCTTCTATACAGAACAGCTGACTGGTTTAGACCTGTTTTAGAATAAGGAAATGATCTTACTCGAGGGTTTTTCGGAAAGTAGAAAGGAATTTTATTTATTTAAGGAAGAAATAGGTAATATGTTCACACTGATCAGGCGGGGCCTTTGATGCCAAGAGAAGGCACTTAGATTTTTCCAGGGCTCTTTACATCTAAGATGAGAATGGAGCCCCACCTCCCCCCCACTCCCCTCGGGAGAGGTCGCACATTAGTATGAAGGAAGGATAAGGACAAATGAGAGCAGTGAGGCTGTTGCCATAACAGATGTGAGCTGGTGAGGCCTGAACTGTAAAAGGATGAGCAAAGCATCAATGAGCATTAGTGGACACTCACCCAAGTTCCAGTGCCAGCTAAGAGCAAGCACAGAGGCACCGCTGACAGTGTAAGTCAATAAACAACATCTGTATGGAGAAAAGAAACTGATGGATTGGTTCGAAATGTTAGACTTAAGGGGTGGGTAAGGCCTCCTACAGAGAAGATCAGGAGGAGACAAAAGGATAGGGCTGGAGTTTTAGGAAGCCACGGGAGACTGAAATATCCTTAGGTCACCTGTGTTGAAGGTGAATGGTAATTTTAAGATGTCTAGAAAGCCATTGCCTACTCTTGGGTAATCCAGCCCCACCTCTTAGAGATGCCACTGTGGAACTGAAACTCTTAAACACACAACCTCATAAGCCTGAGAACAATGTCATCTACCATTCTGAGGACAACAACTGTCCTCCCGCTTTCTAGAAATAGGACACCATGTCAGAGCAGTTTGATTAAACAGAAGTGGTAACCATAGTAAGTACCACTGAGCCATTCAGTCAAACTGTGCTATTCTAGGACCCAAAGAGTAGGTACCTTTATTAACTTTCAACTTAAATATTATGACCATAATTAAATTTTCAAACACAGTTATTAAAGAATTATTTACATGAGTATAATATTTTTAATCACTTCACTATATAAACTCCCAAATAAGATTACACAAATAATAGCCGGGCGTGGTGGCGCACGCCTGTAATCCCAGCACTTGGGAGGCAGAGGCAGGCGGATATCTGAGTTCGAGGCCACCCTGGTCTACAGAGTGAGTTCCAGGACAGCCAGAGCTACACAGAGAAACCCTGTCTCAAAAAATCAAAAAAAAAAAAAAAAAAAGAGAGAGAGAGATTACACAAATAAATTAAGTTACAGTGACTCCTTCAATCTGGCTACCCTGATATATTGTTTTCTATATGTGCATTTTAATCTAATGGCCAGATCTTGGGGCTCCTGAGTCTTCATCATCTGAGCTCCCAAAAAAGACAGCAAAACATTTCTCTTATCTGTTCTACTCTGTAAATATTAAACATTTGAAGAGGCTGCTCAGGGTTCCTATGACATACACAGACTCTTCTGGGTAGGTGTCAGCGCCTGGAATTTTGGAAATAATGACTATTTCAGACCTGAACTTTACAGTGGAAAATAAGTATCAACAAAGGCAATATTGCTTCTCCAAACCCTGCAGCCATTTAAAAGCACATAAGCAGCTAAGCTTATAAACAACAGATCTAAGAGATTTCAGAGATAACTGGTTTGCAATTCTCTGCATATATATGTATCTACATATATACACACATCTATATATGTGTGTATCTATGTGTGTGTATGTATGTATGTGTATGTGTGTATATATGTATGTATGTATGTATGTATGTATGTATAAAATACATTCTCGAATCTAATCCCTTCATGTGCCAGATGAGTAAATTGATACCCAGATAATGTATGTCATGACGTGACAAACTAAAACCCCTAACCACATCTCCCCATCTTGAGAAATCCTTAGATTTACATTTTGAGTTGGGAGTGAAATAGAAAGGCTTTTTTAAATAATAATACAATTATAATAATAATAAAGCAAACTAGTCTTGGTCTTCCAAAGTTCAAGCAGCTACATCCTTATTCCAAAAACAAACCAAAACAAACCAAAACAAGCAAACCAAAACCCCACAGAGATACTAAGATTAACATCCCTGACTGGAAACTGGAAGCTTCCAGTTGGTTTGAACCTTGTAGCCCTGTTATCTCAGCCAGGAGCTGAGGTCAAGCCCACACACACTCTGCACTTAGAGATTTGTCCTCTCTCTAATTTTCATGTCTCTCAAGAAGACTCCCAAACCTCCCTCTGAAGTCTGGGCTCTGTCTCCAGTGCTCACTCCAGCTGCCTCCTAACCAGAGGAATTTCCCAGATTCTACTCAACTCAGTTTTCCTGATCCTTTTAACTAGTCTGCCATTCCCATGCCTTCTGTTTCATTCCACAGATAACATTTCTAAATGCTTTCTTCTGAATCACTTCAACTGCTTCGTGGGACCCTGAAAATCAAGTTCCAGCATTGTTATCAGTTTAAAGCCCTTTGCTTTAACCTGGTCTGGTCGACTCCTACCTCCCTAGACTTCCACGTCTGACTGCCAAGAACATGGAACCATAATTGCAGTTTTGTTTCCTTACTAATTTCCTTCCTTCTCAGGTAACATAATCTTAGTCAGAACATGGGCCCTAGCTGTGGGATGCTAGGCAATATGTAAAAATGTGTAACTAGTCGGACCTGCTTGGTATTTCCATTTTCCCATCTATGAATTATGATATAATTATGATAATTTCTTAATGGGCTTTAGGGGAGATTGAATGCCTTAAACAATGGAAAAGCAAGTAGAACAATGTCTACAACATAAGTGCAAACTAAATATTAGCTGGCCATTTCATCAATAATATCACCCATTAACATCCTACCTACCAGCAACATCCATTTCAATCCCCAACTCTTCATAAAGACTTACCGTTCTACAATAATTTGTTGTTGGGAAGTTAAGGCAAGGTGCACACTCTAGCCAGGCTGGCATAAAATTCACTGTGTAACCCAGACTAGCCCACAGTTCCTGGTAATCCTCCTGCCTCCAATTCCTGAGTACTGGGATTTGGGACTACAGCATGAGCTCCACACCTCCTACATTAATTTCGACAGAGTGCTTGTTTGATACTTCTCCATTTCTGAAACATTGCAAGTTCATTTTCTTTTTGAACAATACTTGATATAATCCTACATGCTTCCAGCATTTGTACTCAAGACCTGGTTTAAATGAGCATATGAGACAAGAGCCTCCTCCCAAGGAGCTAATCGTCTGGTATGCAGAACAGATGTTATCAATTCTCAGTAACAATTTTTGGAACTCTGAAGAGAACAGAAGTCCCATGATTTGATAGTCAGGGTCTCAAAGAAGACCTTCAAGTGATAGGTAGTAGGGGTGTCCAAGACTATAAGGGTAGTGCATGCAAAGCCATTAAAGCATCATATAGCGCCATGAGGTAAAGTAGGGGAATTGTCATCGTGTAGCTGTTTTCAGATGTTGTATCCTATTACAAAGCTTCTCAACTAAATCGCTGAGTCCATGAAAACAAGAAAACTCAATTAATGATGCAAGAAGGTCTGGTGTGCTTTTTGTCCTTGCCCTCTGTTTCCTCCGTGCTAGAACCGGTATCATTGTTAGAATGAGGGGCACGTCAATAAATCAGATGTCTACATGAACAAGTAGACGATGAATAGATTTAAGTGTTTTGATTATACATTATATAGACTATCATAAGCCAACAACGTGATTCAGAAGCTGTGGAAAGGATTTCAAGATTAGAGACTAATGTGAACCATAAGCAATTCTGAATGACATTGTTAACCTGGTTACCTTGCCAACCAGCATCCTAGAGATAACGATGATGGTGGCAAGGAGATGACGGTAATCATGATGTGGAGATAAAGGAGCTCGAAGTTAAGCAAAAAACTCTCCACCACCGTGAAGTGTCTAACTCATGAAGAACACAAATACAATTTGCATAATGATACAAAGACAAAACCATGGTATCAATGACATTAGCAATGAATCACTAAGGTCAGAGAAAACACTCCTTTCCTGAGTCTCTGCCAAGAAACTGGAGACTTCTTGATCCCACTCAGCAAACCTCTCTTCTACAGCTTAGGGTTGTCAAACTTAGAGTTGCAAGCAAAAACGAACAAAAGAAAACCTACTTTGTGAATGCTTTCCCCTGAGGCCTTAATCCCCACCCCACTCCCACCCCCTATCCCCCACCCACCCACACTCCACACCTCACACCCCTCCCCCACGTGCTCCCCCAGCTTCAGGGACTAACTGCTGCTCACCGAGTCTCCTGCTCAAAGCTCTGGGCACGTTGAGCGTTTGTTGCTTTGGCCCTCTTCTTTGACTGGTTAACTAGTTGATTGGGTGGGTGGGTGGGTGGGTGATGGCAGAGCCAAAACCACATCACTGCTCAGAGAGTCCAAAGAAAGCCTCACCTGACTTAGGGAACCAGACACCCCTCCAGTGAGTCACAAAAGCACCCAGGTGTCAATTCTCTCCAAGTTTGACTAAATTCTCAACAGAAAAGTTCCAACATCTGTGAATCAATTTCTTAAGGAAAGAGGCAAACTGTAATTTAGTTGAGAGGAGAAAGGGATCTATCCTTGCCAACCGCGAGGTAACTGTGCTTTCTGGGAGATGGTGCCTCCGGTCTCAGACAAGTGAACCCCATTGTTCCCACCAATGCTTGTGCAAGTAAACAAAAAGAACAATGACCTTAGACAAATGAAATGAAATTTGCTTCTGGGGTTTTAGTGGCATAATTTTTTTTTCACTTGGTCAAGGTCAGCACACTCAACAAGAAATACTTGAAGGAAGATAACCACACATGGCAATCACAGTAATTACAGGGAATCTCTTCGCTCATGAAAATAGAAAGGGGAAGGCATTGAAAAGAAGAGTCCAGAGCTAAAGGAAGGGAGGCAATGAGAGCCCTTCCCCCATAGCAGAAGTTTGCATGCCTGCTCTTCACAGTAACGATTGCAGATTCATTTCTTCTGATCTGCCTGTGGCGATGACTCATTCTACTTCTTGGAATTGATAAATCAATATTAATTTTAAAAGTCCTTGCTATTAAAGTCTCTGCTAGATGGGTTGCCTTTAAAAGAGGGGAGTTGAGAGGGAGCTAAAAAAAATAGTGAATTAAATCAGAGCATGGTAGCGAACCAAATTCTTAGCAAATTCCATATTTTGGAAGTACCTATCAAACATACTTCAAATGACAGAATGCCTGGTCAGTTTTTAACTGGTCAGAAGAGCTGGCTGCAGTGCATCAGAATCAATGCAAATGTGGCGGTCTGCTGATTACATTACAACCTCAGGACTCATCTTTTATCTTACTTTGCAAGCCCAGTCTTGGAGAGACACTTAACCATGAGAAGCCAATGATTTTTTTTTTTTTTTTTTTGTGCATCTACCACAGAGGAAGTCATTTGCCAAAGACTGAGCAAGAATAAAGTTTTTAATTACTCTGCTTTGCAGATATGACATTTTATTAAATGCCAATCATTTTTTTCTATGCCTCCCTATGGAATAGGAGTTCTGAGGGGAATACAGACTCACTGGAGAAGTCATTCATGTTCAACCTGGCCACTTTGACATGCTCTATCCACTACGATTTGGGGAGAAATGAAAAGAAGTACTCTCATGAAAAAGTCAACAGGTATTTCCTGATTTTAGTCTCTAGACTACATGGTCAGTTTGCTGAAAAATTAACAAAAGGCTAAAAAATATACATAACCAGTGGTGTATGTTATCTACCCACTCCTACTATCAACCACAAATGATTATGCTCTCAGGAACCTGCAGCTATGAACTGGACTCACACTCCAAAACCCAACAGAATCCTGTCTTTAAAGATCTCCAGAGCACTATTATCCAACATGCATACAAATGTATAACTTTAGAGGGAAAATACCTAAAACACAGCTTCCTAACCTTTCCCGCATCATACTTCTTTAATTGATCCATAATCATCTTTCTTCTGTAACACTCAAGCCATGAGAATCAGGTTACACTTAAGCATCATCAAGTAAGTGCATGTGCATTAATGTATGCTGTGAGCCAATGAGTCAAAATTATTCAATTAATGAATCTAAAGACCTGCCCCTAACACACAGGCAGTTACATGTCTCATGTAGCCCAGGTTAGCCTTATACTTGTTATGTAGCCAAGGATAACTTTGATCATTCTGATCCTCCTGCCTCCACTGAATGTGCTATCATGCCTGGTTTATACTGTGCTGGGATCAAACCCGGTGTTTCGTGTATGCTAGACAAGTACTGTGCCAACGACAAGTATGTACCAACTGTACTACATCCCCAGCCCAAGACAATATAACATTTGACCAGGGAATTTCCTGGTGCGAGGTGGTGGACATGAAGAGAGAAATGAAAAGCACACAACAGGCTTTACATCCTTCTCCATGGGTCACACATCTCTGCATTTGCCATTATCTTCCTTTCCTTTTAACTTCTTTCTCTTCAGTTTTCTACTTCTACCCCATCCTACTTCATCAATGGCCACTTGGCATCAAATCCTAAGAGACAGTAGGAAAATGAATTGGTGTCTATGAAGCAAAACCTATCTTAAGGTAAATAAAACCAACGATCTGCAAGTGCATGAACTTGCCAGTTTCTCTTTTAGCTATCTCCTTGTAAAAGTTCTAAAAGGGGAAAAGTACAGAGCTTTGAGTCCAACCCAAAAAGTTTCCAAAGAAAATACATGAGTTTATAACAAATGGTTGTCCACAGAGGACATCAGAAAAGCATTTTCTGTAAAATCACAAATGTTGAATGACTTTCAATAGGGGCAAGGCTTTATTATCTAGTAAGCTAAGATGTCTTAAGTATCCCTTTAAAAGAAAGTTAAGATCCCTTAAACATGATATACAGAAACCTTTTAAGAACAAATTTTAAAGAATATTTTGCTGTGAATGTGTGTTGCCAGATACGGAGACCTACATCCTCTGGAGAAATTATTGAACATGCTCTTCTAGAGATGGCTTCCTTTCAATGGTCTCTTCATTTGGAATGGAGTTTATATAATAAATAGCTCTTACTTGTGAGAACCAAAGGCTGTTCAGAGCAAGAGCTTTCTAATTGATAAATATATAGTCTTCTTGCCATTGCTATTGGGAATTTGAAGGATTTTAACCTAAATAAACATATTTCAACCAACAGAAAAAGGAAACTTACTAGTATCTGTACCAGCTTTTGTGCTTACTACAGGATTCTTCTTGACTCGCTGAATCCAGGTAGATGTAGTACTTACATGAATGCCATGCTTAAGGGCCAAGCATAAATGAAGACCTTCACAACAACCATTTCATTTTGTCTCACCATGAAATTGAGGTGGTCCTCATTTAGGGTCCCATTTTACAGAGATTCAGGTTGTTTAAATACTGGCCCAAACTCCACTCGGAAGAATTGAGATATGAGCCCAGGCAAACTAATTCAAAACCTTCAGAACTTACCTACTTACTTACTTATCACAGTTTTCTAGGATGTAAAAAGTAAACTCCTGACCTGGGCAGTGGTGTCACAGCCTTTAATCCTGGCACTCAGGAGCCACAGGCAGGTGAATCTCTGAATTTAAGGACAGCCTGGTCTACAAAGTGAGTTCCAAGACAGCCAAGGCTACACAAAGAAACCTTATCTCAGAAAAAAAACCAATAAATAAATAAATAAAATTCTGAATGCAAAAGTTCTTGGGACTAGTCGTTAAATAAAATATTATTTCTAAACTTTATGAGAATTAGCTAGTTTCTGAATAGTAGTTTGCTAAATTAGTGCAAAACTTTAAATGTGTTCAAATTTCACAGATCACTACAGTTTTGAAATAAACCATGCTGGTCACAAGAACACAAATAAAAACACTTAGGGAAGACATGAGATCAAAATTGTTTTACCTGTTACTTGAAATGAGGAGAAGCAGTTGAGAGCCAAGAACAGCATCCACAGTGTCATTGTCATGACGAGGGTCAGGACTGCAGCCCCTCCTCTGTGAGCACGGCAGAGTGTGGTGTGAACTGAAGTCGCACCCGCCAGGGTCTATGACTCTCTGCCATCCAGGGCCACTTTACAGGGCACATGATCAAGGGACTCAAACCACAAGGCTTCGTGACTTTCACACAGGATATTATATTGTTTTTGATGACTTGACTTTTACTTCTTCTTCTTCTTCTTCTTCTTCTTTTTTTTAGCAGAGAAAGGAGATATAATTCAAGTCAGTACACTGGAAAGAAGAGCAAATAATGTGCTCCTAGGTCACCGCACCCCAACTTAGGGTCCTCACATGAGGGTTCATTTGCAATAGAAATCAACAAGTGTGCAACAGTAAGCAGTCCTGAGTGACACAAGGTAGGGCCCACACTGAGCCATCATGGCTTCGGCTCCAGTTTGACTTTTACTTCTTTTAGCGACCAGTCCCTTTGTGTGTGTGTGTGTGTGTGTGTGTGTGTGTGTGTGTGCCCCCGCGCGCTGAAGTGTCAACCACCAGGTAATGTGCTCAGGAGAGTTATTGCTGGTGAGTATCAGCACTGTGAAATGTGGGTGCTTGGGGTCCAGCAACAACAAAAGCAGACAAACAAGGCATTCTAATGAAGAGAGAAAACCCTCTCACAGAAGAGAAACTCTTACAGACAAGTCCAAAACACAAGGCTGTGTGGGAAGTTGGGAGATTTCTAGGTAAGTGTTTAAATTCTACATAAATGTTATAAAATTGATGTTTGGAATAGCCCTAAGGTAACCCTATGGAATGTATGTACAACTCACTTCTACCAATTTTGAAAATGGCTTCCAAGTACACACTTGGCAAGCACCCAGGTGTCTGAGCAGCTGCAGAAATTTCCAGAGCAAAGGGGAAGTCATAAAAACACCATATTTTCTTAGGGAAACAGGAGGCAAACAAAATACTCCATCTTCTCTATGTCCCTCAAAGAACCATTCAAGAAACAGACCATTGTAAGATGCAGCACAGAGACATCCGGGGCCTCTGGAACAGGCTCTCCATACTTCCTCCCCACCTCCCCGGCCTTCTGTAGACAGGGCTAGCCCACCAGCATGGCCAGCTCCACATTCCTCTTCTGGAGCCTTCCTTGATCCCCCTAGTCAGCGTCTGTACTCAGCAGCTTCCCTGATATTCTGGCTTCTATATAAGCTATAAACATCCTAGTTTGTGGTCATGTGCATCTCATACACATTAGCTTTCTCAAAATGTTCTTGGTGATTTTTTTTTTCTTTCCTGATGATTTGAGCTGTGTGAAGCCAGCCTCATTTGTGATTTTGTATGTATTTTAAGGAATGATTTATATTGTTTTCTATTCTGACCACAAAAGTATGAGCTATATTGCATATGTAAAAAATTAGTAAAAGAAATATAAGCATAAAGTCAAAGTTTACCTATATTATTACCAAATTGTAAAAATACTTAATATTTGGACCATTACTTTGCATGTTGTTTTGTTTGTAGTTTTCAATAGATATGTTACCATTTGTTAATTTCTAAGGCATCCACTTGTGATATAAGTATTTTTATTAAGTTTTAGCTAGTATATAAAACTTAACTATTAAAAGTATTAATCAAACACCATATGATGTTTTCTAGGCATATATTTTTAAATGTTTAAATCAGATTGAGCATTGTTTCTTCACATATTTATTATCACTGTGTGTGTGTGTGTGTGTGTGTGTGTTCCCACTCTATCCTGTAGTAACATACTAAAATGTCTTGCTTTTATCTAACCATGGCTTAATACCCATCTTTTTTGGGGGGAATTGAATCCTTTGATGTTAAAAGAAATTAGGGAATAGTGATCATTGCTTCTTGTTATTTTTTTGTTATTTTTATGATTGTGTGGCTATCTCCTTTGGGGTATGTTGAAAGAAGATTACTTTCTTGCTTTTTCTAGGGTGTAGTTTCCCTCCTTGTGTTGGCATTTTCTATCGATTATCCTTTGTAGGGCTGGATTTGTGGACAGATATTGTGTAAATTTGCTTATGTCATGGAATATCTTGGTTTCTCCATCTATGATGATTGAGAATTTTGCTGGGTATAGTAATCTGGGCTGGCATTTGTACTCTCTTAGGGTCTGTAAGACATCTGCCCAGTGCCTTCTAGCTTCCATAGTCTCTGTGAGAAGTCTGGTGTAATTCTGATAGGTCTGCCTTTATATGTTACTTGACTTTTTTCCCCCTTACTGCTTTTAATATTCTTTCTTTGTTTTGTGCATTTGGTGTTTTGACTATTATGTGATGGGAGGAATTTCTCTTCTGGTCCAATTTATTTGGAGTTCTGTAGGCTTCTTGTATATTCATGGGCATCTCTTTCTTTAGGTTAGGAAGGTTTTCTTCTATAATTTTGTTGGTCCTTTGAGTTGGGAATCTTCACCCTCTTCTATACCTATTATCCTTAGGTTTGGTCTTTTCATTGTGTCCTAGATTTCCTGGATGTTTAAGGTTAAGAGCCTTTTGCATTTTGCATTTTCTTTGACTGCTGTGTCAATGCTTTCTATGGTATCTTTGGCACCTGAGATTCTCTCTTCTACCTCTTGTATTCTGTTGGGGATCCTTGTATCTATGACTCCTGGTCTCTCCTAGGTTTTCTATCTCCAGGGTTGTCTCCCTTTGTGATTTCTTTATTGTTTCTATTTCCACTTTTAGATCCTGGATGATTTTGTTCAATTCTCTCACTTGTTTGGTTGTGTTTTCC
The DNA here is from genome assembly GCA_964023405.1 of Apodemus agrarius. Lineage (NCBI taxonomy): Eukaryota > Metazoa > Chordata > Mammalia > Rodentia > Muridae > Apodemus > Apodemus agrarius. Next base: position 61,143,412 of record OZ030014.1, on the reverse strand, counting down.
TGTCATTCTTTAAGGGATTTTGGTGTTTCCTCTTTAAGGGCTTCTACCTGTTTACCTGTGTTCTCCTGTGTTTCTTTAAGGGAGTCCTTTTACATCCTTCTTAAAGTCCTCTTTCATAATCATGAGATGTGATTTTAAATCAGAGACTTGCTTTTCCAGTGAGTTGGAGTATCCAGGGCTCACTGTGGTAGGAGAACTGGGTTCTGATGATGCCAAGTAGCCTTGGTTTCTGTTGCTTATGTCCGTGCCCTGGCCTCTCTCCATCTGGTTATCTGTGGTGTTATCTGGTCTTACTGTCTCTCATTGTGGCTTGTCCCTCCTGTAAGCCTGTGTGTCAGCACTCCTGGGAGACCAGCTCTCTCCCTGTGGGATTTGGGTATGGAGATCTGTAGCACAGGGTCAATTCTGGGGTGCAGACGGAAACTGGAAGAATCCGGTCCCCAGCTGTTCCTTGGTTCCTGTGCCCTAATGGCTCTGGGTGGGTCTCTCTTGAGCCAGGAATTTGAGCAGAAGTGGTGGTCTCACCTATGCTCTCAGATGTGTCAGGACTCCTGGGAGACCAGCTCTCTCCCAATAGGATTTGGGTATGGAAAGCTGTGGCACAGACAGGGTCAACTCCAGGTGCAAATATTTACATTTTTATTTTATTTATTTTACTTATTCACTATATATCCCAATCACTGCTCCCCTCACAATTATCCTCTGAGAGGGTGGGGGGTCCCTTAGGTATCACCCCACTACCCTGGCACTTCAAGTCTCTGTGAAGCTAGGCATTGCCTCTCCCAGTGAAGTCAGACAAGGCAGCCTCGCTAGTAGAACTGGCAACAGCTCTTGGGATAGCTCCTGCTCCAGTTGTTCAGGACCAATAGGAAGGCAAAGCTGCACATCTGCTACATATGAGTGCATAGGATCAGCCCATGTAAGTTCTTTGGTTGGTGGTTCAGACTCTGAGGGCCCCAAAGGTCCAGGTTAGTTGACTCTGTTGGTCTGACTGTGGAGTCCCTATTCCCCTTAGGGAACACAAACATTTTCTTGCATTCAGTGGATCATTGCTTTGCTTTGTTATTCCTTAATGGTTTTTAAGTTTAATATAGTGACAGTCACCTGTTTTTGCTTTTGGTTTTATGCTTTTGAAGTCTTCTCCTTGCCTCCTCCAAGATCTTGAAGCTTATTCTTTATAAATAGCATTTTAATTGGTGCATAATTTTTCATTCTGTTCCCATATGTGGTTCTTCATGTTCTATCAGTGAGCATCTTCAAAAACCCAATTATAAATCCCTCTTCACCTGATAAATAAGAAATCAATAAATTTCATTTCATGTCCTTGTAGACCTCCTTTGTCTATATTTCAATTGTTCCAAAGCATAGTCTTGGTGACCCTCCTATTTTAATGAATCTTTTAGGCCTTTAGAGCAGTTTCGTTTATAAAATAGATTTGCCACATTTATGAACTACACTTTCATGAGAAAGTCATTCCCCAATCCCAGGGAATAGCACTTCTAAACTTTAATTCAGTGTTTCTAGGTCTGGCCTTCCACCCAGTTAAAAGAGTCTGTTTTACTCAAAGCTTAGTGTTTTCCCAGGAACAACTTAAAGATGGTAGAATGACTGTTCCTAAGAGCAAACAGAAACCAGATTATCCAAATCCAGAGGGAGAGGTGTTGAGGTTCAAGACAAAGATATATGCGCGCGCGCGTGTGTGTGTGTGTGTGTGTGTGTGTGTGTGTGTGTGTATTTTGTCACAGTTCTCTATGGTTTATTTTTAAAAGGTAAATGTAAATTAATGCTTTCAAGCATTTTTTTTGGGGGGGGTTCGAGACAGGGTTTCTCTGTGTAGCCCTGGCTGTCCTGGAACTTACTCTGTAGACCAGGCTGGCCTCGAACTCAGAAATTCGCCTGCTTCTGCCTCCCAGAGTGCTGGGATTACAGGCATGTGCCACCACACCCGGCTGCTCTCAAGCATTTTAAAGACAGTGAAATAGCATCTAGTTCATATTATACAAATGGTAATGCTTAACTGAACCAAGCTTGCATGGCAATGAAATCTTACAACTGATCCAATTTGACTCCTTTATTGCACATAAAGGAAGCAGACTCTCTGGGTAAAGTGACCTACACAGATTTAAAAGACAGCAATTAAGCATACTCAATTCTTTAAAAAAAAGATTTAATTTTATTTATGTATGTATGTGATTGTGTGAGAGTGCATGTATGCCACATGGGTACAGGTGCCTTCAGAGGCCAGGAGGGCGTGTCATCTTCCTCTGGAGCTGGAGTTACAGGTGTAAGCTGTCTAATATGGCTAATGGAACCAAATTCTGATTCTCTGAAAGAGAGTTCTTAATCACAGAGCCCTCTCTCCAGTGCACTTAATGTTTATCAATGGAACAGTACAATTTCATTTTATTTCTTTAGAATAAAAAGAAACACAAGATCTATATATATATATATATATATATATACATATATATATATATATATGAAAAACATTCTATGACCTTAATCATCCTGAACTCACAGGATCTCCTCAAAAAAAAAAAGGCAGATATTTTATTTGCCATTTCACATTTGTTCTTGAGATTCCGTGGTATTTATGTAATCCTAAGAAGTAGAAATAAAAGAAATGAAATAAGGAATCTTAAACCCATCAGTGCATAAAGGTACCCTGATATATGTCTATAGTAGTAATATTTTAATAAATCCCACCTTGGGGTTACTACCCACCTCAATGGATTGTGTTCCCAATGAAAGACACACACACAGACTTCATATTTTAATATGCCTTAAGCAGCACTATAGCTGGACAACTGCCTAGCCTCCATACTGTTAGAATTTACCTCCCACCAACTCTGAGTCACTACTTACAATTTCTATGTTCCATCTTGGCTGCTCTTGACCCATTGAGCAGCTCCCTGGGCCGAATTCTCTTGGCCCCTTCACTTAAAGGCCCTGGTTCTCCCTCCTACATGTTCTTAAGGCATGGCCTCTCTTCTCTCTTCTCCTCCACACTCTCCTTAGGCATGGCCGAGCTACCCTCTCTCTCTCTTTCCTTGTGGTCCCAATCTCTGGAACCCTAAACCTTACCTCTGTCTTCTTTCCAGCTTATTAGCTGCTGGTGTCTTTATTTACCAATCAGAATTAACTGGGGACAGGTTCCCAGAAGCTACTTGCTGACTCCAAATCTTGGAGGCCAGCACTTAACATTAGAATAACAACAAAGACCATCTGTACAGGAGAACAACACCGTAATCTATCTATCAATTACTTAACTCTCCCAGTGTCATCTGATAGTCAACCCTGAGGAAGATGGTGCTACATCCCCATTTGCAGAAGAGAAAGCTCATCTTAGTGAGGATTAAGAAGACTCAAGAAATAGTGGGGCTAGGAGCTGAACCTAGACATTTCTAACTTTACTTACTATCATGTAACCAAAGCACTATACTATCCTCAAGTTTTAACTTCCTCTAATATTGAAGATTTCTTCAGGATTAAAAAAGAGTCAAAATTTATAACATCATTCAGCTGATTTCTAACACAGTAACTACAGTCATTGAGGTAGGAGAGAATGGTCCTCATAACACTTGAAGACTTCATTAAAATGTATAAATATTTTACTAAAATAATTCGATACCATAAGTCTATACATTCTTGAAAATTGGGAACATATACATAGTAATGAAATAAACTGCCTAATTAATCAACTAGTGTCTTCAAATTCCAAGCACATCCTTTGCTAGAATGAATTTTGCTAGAATGAATATATATATATATATATATATATAATAGAATATATAGTCATGTGTGTGTATGTGTGTGTAACTAGATGCTATATGTTCTTTGAAACATAGTATGAAGTAAGTGGCTGGCTAGTATGTCTGTCTTCAATCTATCTGAGTAAATCACACTCATTCTTCCAAGTTCCATGTAAACAGGACCCCTTCAGGCATGCCTTCTCCAACCAACCAACAACAACAACAACACACACACACACACACACACACACACACACACACACACACCTCATCTCCCTGCTAAGCCCTCTATCACACTATCACATTGTATCATACCACAAAGACAAAGTACCCACAGATTCATGCATGGTGCTATTTGTCTAATGCCTCTCCAGCATCATGCGAGGACAAGGATAGACACATCTCTGTTCTTCACAGCTCTATCCCTATGTCTAGCACTCAGTGAATGCTCAGAAGATATAGGACTGAAGGTGTAAATGGCATGAAATTCCCTACAACTCCAATATGGCTGCAATTGTGGGCATCCCTGTCTGGTAGTCTGATCAGCGAAGTCTTTACCTTGACTGTAATCTTTTTTTTTTTTTTTGCCATTTTAAATTTCTTTTTTTTATTGGATATATTCTATATTTACAATTCATTTCCCTTTTTCTGGTTCCTCACCCCCCAAAGGTCCCACATGCCCTTTTCCCTCCCCCTGCTCCCTCATCCACCCTTTCCCTCTTCCCAGTTCTTGTATTCCCCTACACTGATGCTTTGATCCTTTCCAGCACCAGTGTCCACTCCTTTCTTCTTGTCAGACATCATTTGGTACGTGAATTGTGTCTTTGGTGTTCCAAGATTCTAGGCTAATATCCACTTATCAGTGAGTGGATACCATGAGTATTCTTTTGAGACTGGGTTACCTCACTTAGTATGACGTTCTCCAGCTCCATCCATTTCTCTAAGAATTTCATGAATTCATTGTTTCTAATGGCTGAATAGTACTCCATTGTGTATATATACCACCTTGACTGTATTCTTAAACACCAGACACTAAGAAACAGTGCAAACTATGCCTTATCTCTAGCTAGGACCTCAGCACCAGATTCCTGTTCCTCTACCCCTGGGATAAGCTTTAAACCAGTAGGCATCTCAGAAACCTGCTTTCTTCATAAATCATTTGTGTTATAGCCAAAGTCAGAGTCACATCTAGCCACTCAGCCTCTCCTCCCCTCTGTGCATCCCTTATGGTTTTGGAAAATGGGATGTTTCCTCCACTGGACACATACTTAAGACTTAGTTTTCCAATTTGGATACAGAAAAGGAAAGACGCTGAGCTTGGGAATTCTGCTAGCTAAAAGCACAGGATGTGAAGCCTCACATAATTAGGGGTTGCCTGCTCTAAGAGAGCTACAACCTCAATTCCTCTTACATAAAACAGAGATGAAAATATCTCGCTCAATATGTTGCTCATATTTCACACAGTATGAATCTCCTCCACCCTTAAGATAGCGATATATTTAATCTCCATTTCACATTGCTTGTACAGGCTGAATAAATGCTTGTTGGATCAAACAAAACAGATCATCGAATGCACCTGTGCTCTATTTAGATGGATCCACTTTACTACACAGAGTGGGTCCCTCCAGCACTCTTCTTTGGAAGTTAGCATTAGTTTCTCCTTATTAGACACTCTTGAAGTTTGAACATATATAGGTATTAACTGCAAAGTAGCATTGAAAGCTTCCAAGAGTTACAGTTGTTGAGCTGCAAGTTACCAATAAAAAGGCTTGTCACTAACTACTGGCACACAGAACAAGCCAAGAAGCATAAAGTGTCTTTCTCCTGGATTCCAGCTAGATACTTACTATTCATTTATATTCCTAATTCTCCCCACGGCTCCTTCTTACAGAGGCTCAAATGCTCCCAGGATGGTTGTAGGAAAAGAATGAAGCAAGTGATTCTGTCTTTGAGCTTTATAGTATTATGCCAGTGACTAACATTTTTTAAAGAATTTATTTAAAACGATAGACAACGATGAAGTTACAAGTCGTGTATATTATCCCAAACACACGGAATCAACACATTATATAGAAAATTATGCTAAACCCGGAAGAAAGGAAAACCACGGAAAGGCTGCTACACTGATCATCTAATCCCATGGAGTAAGCAAGTATTAAAAACTTTTGCAAGAACAACTTAGGAGGTTTTTATCAAGAATTACATGAAACAATATTGTGAATATTTTCTTAAAGTAATTACCTAAAGGACCTAAGTGGACTTTGGCCACTTAGCAGGTAGGCTTATCACTGTGAATTATAAAAGCTGAAGCTTTGTTCCAGGCTTCCAGCTGCATGGTGCTAAGAACTAGGCATGCTTCAAATCACCTAATCCTCGCTCCAACCCCAGGAGACGGGAGCATCATTATCTCCATTTCATGGTTAAGGAAACAAGAGCTGAGCGGTTAAGCCATGTGCCCACAGTGTAACTCTAAGCAACTGTCTTAATTTTTTTCATTCTGCTGAGTGTAACTCTAAGGCAGTAGTTCTCAACCTTCCAATGCTCTGACCCTCTAATACCTTTCCTCATGTTGTGATGACTCCCAACCATAAAATTATTTTGTTGCTACTTGGTAACTGTTGTGTTTCTACTGTCATGAATTTTAATGTAAGAATCTGATATACAAGACAGATGGTGGTGGCACATGCCTTTAATCCCAGCACTTGGGAGGCAGAGGCAGGCAGATTTCTGAGTTCGAGCCCAGCCTGGTTATGATGGTTCGTATATGATTGGCCCAGGAAGTGAACCTATTAGGAGGTGTGGCCTTGTTGGAGTAGGTGTGTCACTGTGGGTGTGGGTTTAAGACCTTCACCCTAGTCACCTGGAAGTCAGTCTTCTACTAGCAGCCTTCAGATGAAGATGTGGAACTCTCAGCTCCTCCGCACCATATCTGCCTTGATGCTGCCATGTTTCTGCCTTGATGACAATGGACTGAACCTCTGAGCCTGTAAGCCAGCCCCAATTAAATGTTGTCTTTTATAAACTTGCATTGGTCATGGTGTCTGTTCACAGCAGTAAAACCCTAACTAAGACACTGGTCTACAGAGTGAGTCCCAGGACAGCCAGGGCTACACAGAGAAACCCTGTCTCGAAAAATAAAAAAATAAAAAAAATAAAAAAAAAGAATCTGATATACAGACTGTCTGATATGGGACCCCCCCACACACAAGGAGGACACGACCCACTGGTGAAGAACTGCTTCTCTACAGTCTTCTTTGATGAGGAAGGTGTGGTTATCAGCAATACCATGCTGACCTTACACTCATGGAGACCCCACCAGAAGAGGAAGCAAAGCCTGTACAGCCTTGATATCATCTGAAAGGAAGTTATCCTGACCAGACGAAGAATGGCGCTACTGTCAGCAAGGTGGAGGTATCCTGAGCCCAAACGACAGGCACTGACAAAAGGTTCGTGTGTTTGACGATCTGTAGAAAGTGAAGGGGCGTGGCCTCATGAACACGGAGACTTCGGCTAGGTCATTTCAGCAGGATACACTTACACACCTGACATTGTGTGCTAATGTCGGCTATCAGTGAAATAGTCGATTATTCCCGAAATTCTGCATTTCTGAAAATCTGGTGGTTTCACTGAGGTTGATCTAAAGGCAGTCTTCTACCTCCTGGGTGGCGTGACGGCAAGCATCCTGTGTCTGATTGATTTGCTGTTTAAAAAAAAAAAAAAACTGGGATATTTGGATATTCTCTGGAGACCAGAATGATAATTAACTATGACTGGGTTGGGAGAGCAGGGAAAGGAATGTATTTCACTCTGTGTCCTGTATTGAACCTGACGTGACCCCTTTCTATTCCTGACCATGCAATCAGTGGGATTGTGAGCAGGCCACCTCTGACCTCTTCAGGAACTGAAATCCTGTCCAAGCCTTGGGAAAACTGTCATGCCTGGGCTTCCTCCCCCTCTGCTGCAAGTTTTACAGGCCTTCGAATGTGTTGCTTAAAGCGGCGCCCCCAGGAAACAAAGCTGTTAACTTCAACATTGCCTCCTCCGTGGTCGCTCATGTTACTGACCCACTGGGAATCCGCTCCTCCTCCCGGCTTTGCTGTGGCTCCCTGTCTCCGACTCTTTCCCACAGTCGCTGAAGAAGGAAGGTCAATCTGAATCCATCTGTCCACTTTCCGGAATGTCACAGAAGAGTAACAGCTGTTGACCTGTTATCCTGTTTGTCTCAAAAGCAGCTTGGATGAACTCCAGCTAATATATACAATCTCTGCTTCCTGCGAAGAGTGTGGGGCCAGCAGGGTGCTTTCCACCCGTGCTTTGATTTGTAGCATAAATGCAACCTGCTTTTTTAAAATTGGACCTTTTTACAAATAATGATTATACTTATGGCTACAGTTTATTAAGCATTTGATATATAAGACAAAGGTAGGACCATCTCGAAGATTTAAGACTTAAATTTTCCAGAAAAAGCAATATTCTTTTCTTCCTAAGTGACCATGTTTAGTTATCTTCACACACACACACATACACACACACACACACACACACACACACACACACATCTTTATTAACATCCCATAAGTTCACAGGATGAAATTAAAATTGTGTGCTTTCTTCTAGAGATAGGGAGCGGAATGGCGATGTAAGACAATAAAGAAGCTATTGGAAGCTAAGGCAGGTAGATCAAGAATTTGAGTGCCAACCTGGGCTACATACAATCAGTTTGTGGCTAGCCTGAGCTACATGATGAAATCCTATCTCAAAAATAATGCACAGGAAAGAACAGGAGAAGATCATGAAGAGCAGATGAATCTAGGATTTGTCTAAGAATGCACCTAGAACACCCACTACGCCCATAACACCAACGGTACATATGGTATCTTTTGCATGTTGCCTTGAGAAAAATTCCAGACTATTTTTATGCTCACAGAATGCAGCTCCTGTGGTATCCCAGGCACCACGCTCATCGTTCTGTCCAGTCACAGACTCTGGGGGGAGACTGGGAATATGGGAAAGCCTTATCCCCTCAGGGGTTGGCTCTGACTTCATTTCTGCTGTTATTGCTCACAGTGTGACATTTACTCATGTTTGCTGGACCAAATTATTATAGGGCTCTTCTGGGAAAACTGCAGTTGTGCAGCTGACATCTTTTTATTTTTTTAATTATTTTTTTATTATATGTAAGTACACTGTAGCTGTCTTCAGACACTTCAGAAGAGGGAGTCAGATCTCATTACGAGATGTTGTGAGCCACCATGTGGTTGCTGGGATTTGAACTCGGAACCTTAGGAAGAGCAGTCAGTGCTCTTAACCACTGAGCCATCTCTCCAGCCCCAGCTGACTTCTAAACATAACAAATAAGACTAGAAATGTATATAAGTCATATGAAGTCACCTTGAAAATGCCCTCATTCACCCAATAGACTGGTACAGAGAATATTCAAGAAAGATTAAAGGAATTCCAAAAATGTGAGCCTTGAAGGTACACAGAGGAAGAAAGCCCTAACCTACCAGAAGAGGCATAAGTGGGCGGGGTCGCCATGATGCAGAGAATAAGCAAAACTGTCCAGACCACGGTCAGGAGGGGGACGTTTTTGCTCTTCAGGCACAATATAAACTACCAATAAAAGCCTAAAGCTGCCTGGCCTGCTTGTAGACATACAAAGAGTTCAGTGAGGTGACAATGAAGAGACACCAAGGAAGGCTTGGGCTGTGGCACACTTATCACCACGAGTCTCCACGCCACGCCTACACCTTCCCCCTGAACGGAGCTCAGCGAAGAACCCTTGAGGTAAGGCACAGCACACACCCCTGCTTTGCTGCCATGGATTTAGGAGGCATTCGCATGATGGATCCGCTGTTTAGAACAGGTTTACTAGCCAATGTCAGTTTCATGTGATTGCTATCAGTTGCCTTAAGGTCCGTATCCAACCCGATTGCTGCACGCTCAGAGCAGGGGGAGGGGAAGCGAGAGATAGGCAGTGGTACTCAGGGGAGTCCCAGCCCAGAGCCGCTACCAGCGGTGAAACCGCTCCTTCCCACCTGTCCCTTAAATAGTGACAGTTTTCCATTGTTGAGGTATGGAAAGGATAACAAATTATTGTCTTCCACTTGCCGACTCAGTTTAAAATCAAGTAATGAAGACCGAGAAAGGCAAAGGAGACAGGGCGATGGGCAGAGAACTGTCACCGAGGAAATCTGCTGGAGACTGAGACTTGAGACCTGCAGCCACAGAAAGCAGCCCAGAAAGCATGGCATTTAACCCCCAGCCACAGACATTGCTGGGGGACTGCAGGCACCACCTCTAAGGATAGAGCCTTTACTCCTAGCTAGCACATGGTACAGAAAAATGGCTGGCCCCAAAGGCGGGGATGAGATAGATACAGGAGAGTCAGGGGAGATGTGACATCAGGGGAGGGATTGTGTAAGTCAAGAGAAAAGGCGAGATTTCAGATCCACAACAAAATGCACAGAGAGGAAAACTGAAGGCCGGAGAAGCAGCTGGTCTCTGGGGGGTGGGAGTGGGGACAAGGAAAAAGAGGAAGTGACCCAGAACATGACCCAGTTTCTTGGTGTCTAGGATCAGAAGCTACAGACCGACAAACGTTGATCAGTCCCTTTTCCAGTTTGCCCATATTGTCTCAGAAAACCTGCATGTGGGAGCTTTTAGCCCGTGTTATGGATGAAAAGACCTAGGAAACAGCCAAAGGACGTAGGTGCACTCCTCTCAGCTCTGAGATCATGATCTAAGGGAAGCCGATAGATGACTTGATTTCTTGCTTTTTGTCATTAAATCACAGCTTCAGAATAAGCTGTCCCTAGGCTGTGTGAGCTGATAGGAGAAGCATCAGAAATTACTCCTGCATATCATGAGTTCAAGGTCAGCCTGGGTGGCATGAGACCCAGTAAAAAGAAGGAAGGAAGGAAGGCAAGTAGCAGGCAGGCAGGGCAGGCAGGCAGGGCAGGCAGGCAGGCAGGCAGGCAGGCAGGCAGGCAGGCAGGCAGGCAGGCTAGCTCATACATTATGGTAGGTGATGAGTGAATATTCTGTGCATTTTTATATTCAGTTTTTAGTCTTTGGTGATACGACCAGACATTGCTTCTATCTCCTCCCCCTCCCTCCAACATGCAGAAATAGAAGCATTCTCATTTCAGCAGAGAGTGAGAACAAGGCGCTTAACTCGGGGGTGCCACCTCAGACATCCCGCTAACCTCTCAGGCTTGCTACTGTTGCTGTCTCTGCTGAGAAATTCAGACTTCCAAAAATAGCATCTGTAAGGTGGCTGAGCAGTGGGAAGTGGCAGACTGAATGATGATTTGTACTGTGTCTTCAGATGTGGTCCCTAAGGACTGCGAGGCTGCAGCCCACGGGGCCTGGGAAGGCTCTGGCTGGCTGCTGGGCTTTGCCCAGGTCCTGGAGGTCGGAGCTTCAAAACAAATGATGTCTGTTATTTTTCAGATCACTGCTTAGGGAACATTTGTGGAAGTGTACAATTTGTACCCAATCTTAAAGGCACAGTCTCTCACTCAGATCTGCCTAATCTCTAAATCTACCACTGTTTCTAATTCTTGGAAATCCACTCTCTGAATTGGTCTACAAAACTGGACAAAGGGTGTATGGGGGATCTGCGCAGACAAGGGGTTTACAGAACCTCTTGACTCTTGCCTTTTTGCCACCCAAACAGAAGAAATATATCATGTGAGAGTGGGTATGAAAATGAGGTTTGTTGAAAATGTGAGCTCCTATTATATCCCAGTAACTAAGCCTGACTGTTGTTGACCTTTCTTGTGACCAGAATCTCTTTACCCATCTAAAAGCCTTATCTCAACATTTTTGAAATGTATCATATAAATACACATGATTGCAAAATCAAAACTCATTTACACTACTAAAACACAGTTTTCATCAATTAATCATGGTGGCGTGTCTTTAGTCCCAGCACTCAGGAAGCAAAGACTGGCAGATCTGTGAGTTCAAGGTCATCCTCAACTACATAGTGAGTCCAGGACAGCCGAGCTAAACAGAGAAACCCTGTCTTGGGGGGAAAAAAACAACCAACAAACAAAACAAAACCGATTTCAATGTAGTGGGGTTAGATTGGTGTGTGTGTGTGTGTGTGTGTGTGTGTGTGTGTGTGTGTGTGTTGAGGGGAATCAAACGTCAGGCCTTATTTGTAAGAACATACCTTAACATTGAGCTACACTCCCCAGAGCCTTTTTTAGTTTTCTGATACAGGGTTTCACTGCAAAGCCCAGACCAGCTTGGAATCTACACCAGTCCTGCCTTGGCCTCCCATTAAAGGTGTATACTTCAACACCTACCTTTAATTTTTTTCAAAGGAATATTTTCATCAAACATCCTGTGGTAAGAAAATAATCTGTGATTTCTACTGATGACAAAGTCACCCGTTAAAGTAAAATTACTGTGGTTCAATGCCTAAATATATCCTTGCAGCATTAAGTTTCGGTTAGAGAGGATAGTGGAAAAAGATGTCATTTTCCTCACCAAGTTTATATAGATGTCTCCCTTAAAAGCCCTGGATAAGGCAGAACATCTGACAGCCATTAGCTCCTCATCTACCTACACATGAATCATAAACACAAACTCACGCATACACACTAAGCGCTGTATCATCCAAGACCTGGACTCTGAATGCATCTTAATGACATTCATGAGAGAGAACACTTCCCAGATGGTTGTTATTCTATAAGATCATGAAACAGACAGTGTAAATAGCATTATACACTTCAGCCTCGGTATGCTCCAAAACCTCCAGTTCCAAATACTGGCTGAATGCGGATGGTGGCTCCCCCCATGGTCTCAAGGCTTGGGCCAGAATCACAAGCACCACCAGTTCACTTGTCTAGCATTTGGTTTCCCTCGCATTTTAGATGAAGTGTGACTTTCCGTTCTGACCACTATTACTCAGCTGAGATGAGACCTTAAATCCATGGTGAGAGGACCTCACCCAAGCTCAGAATCCTTTTTTTTTATTTGTCTGTTAGTTTATTTTTTATCTTCATGTGTATGCGTGTGTACACTATGCCTGGGGAGCATCTGTGGAGGCAAGAAGAGAGTGCTGGATCCACTAGAACTAGGGCGGCAGTCAACAGTGGCTGGAAGATGGATGCCCATATTCTTTCGTGGTGTAGCCACTGTTAAGTTAACCAGTAAATACCCACCCACCCCATGCTCATGGAAGGAATCCTAATTAGATTCAATGAGTCATATCCAATACCCTCCAAAAACCAAGAAAATGCACGAAAAGAAGAGGCAGGCTTGTTGGGAAGAGGAGGGAGATTGAGCAGAAACAGGCAGGAGGTGTGAAGATGTAAGGGGTGTTCATGAATGTCCTGGTTTGCCTTCAATTGCTGTGGTAAACACCATGACCAAAAGCGACTTTTAGAAGAAAGGAGGTGGTCCACCTCCCGTGGATCCTGTGAGCCATGCCACGTGCGTGCTGGAGCCAAACTCAGGTCCTCTGTAAGAATGACAATCGCTCTTAATAACCACTGAACCATCTCTCCAGCCCAAACAATTTCTTGTTCTAGATAGAGAAATAAAGGCCCCAACTTCTTGAAAACATTCAACACATACCTTTGCATATTGTGTCCTGCGAGTAGATCTAAACATTTTTTGGAAGACTTCTGCCAGTTAGAACACACACCATGCCTGTACACCGTAGGAAGCTCCTGACATTGTGTTTCCTTTACTTTCTCCTCTAAAACAACAATTCTTTTCAGCTGTCGGGTCATTAATATGAGTTCCTTCCACTCTGTGATATGTCGGTCTTTCATTCTCCCAAAGCATGTGTCTTCTCCTGACAGAGTTTTGGTTTTGTTGTTGTTTTGTTTTGTCTTGTTTTGTTGTTGTTGTTTTTGTAGTTTTTTCTTCTGTTAGTCTTCCTTCATATTTTTAAAAAATATTTTATTCTTCAACATTTCATACATGTTTGCAATATTTTTGGCCCTTTTTACTGTGCTAGCTAGTTTTTTATCAGCTTGACACTAGCTAAAATCTTCTGGAAAATGGAAACCTCACTTGAGAAAATGCTTCTATCAGATTGCCTATAGGAAAGTCGATAGGGGGCAGTTTCTTGATTAATAAATTGACGGGGTAAGTTCCAGGCCACTGTGGGTGGTGCCACGCCCCTAACCTAAGTTCTATAATGAAACAGTCTGAGCAAGCCATGAAGAGCAAACCAGTAAGCAAACATACAATCTCTGTGGCTCTGCTTCAGCTCCTGCCTTGGGTCCCTGTCTTGATTTCCTGCCCTGACTTCCGTCGTGATGATGTTTATCTATAAGATTAAATAAACCCTTTTCTTCCAAAAGTTGGCTTTGGTCATGGTATTTGTCTTAGGCTTTCTATTGCTGTGAACAAACACCAAGACCAAGGCAACTCTTATAAAGAAAAGCATTTCATTGGGGCTGGCTTACAGTTTCAGAGGTTCAGCCCATTATCATCATGGTGAGAAGCATGGCAGTGCACAGGCAGACATGGCACTGGAGGAGAACCTGAGAGTTCTACATCTTGATTTGCAGGCAGTAGAAACAGACTGCGTTGCGCTCCTGAGACCTCAAGCAGGCTCCCAGTGACAAACCTCCTCCAACAAAGCCTATTCCAACAAGGCCACGCCTCCTAATATTGTTGCTTCTTATGGAACTATGGGGGCTGGATTTATCCACAGTGTTTATTACAGCAACTGAAAACAAACCAGGATATAAACCCATTATAGCCTCATACCTCTTGCCCATTTCTGATGAATCTCTTCTTTCCAACAAGTCTACCTGTTTTTTGTTTTTTGTTTTTTGTTTTTACTTTTGTTTCATTTTTGTTTTTTGTTTTGTTTTTTTGTTTGTTTTTGTTTTCTTTTTCAAGACAGGGTTTCTCTGTGTAGCCCTGACTGACCTGGAACTCACTCTGTAGACCAGGCTGGCCTCAAACTCAGAAATCTGCCTGCCTCTGCCTCCCAAGTGCTAGAATTAAAGGCGTGCGCCACCACTGCCCGACCTACCTGTTTTTTTTTAATTAGTTACTTTATTTATTTACATTCCAAATGTTGCCCCCCTCCCAAAGTTCTTCATCTCACTCTCCCTCCCCTTTGCCAGTGAGAGGGTGTCTTCCCCTCCCTCTGTCCTGGGCATCCCCCTTCCCTGGGGTATCAAGTGTCTATAGCACTAACCACATCCTCTCCCACTGAGACCAGACAAGGCAGTCCTTTGCTACGTATGTGCCAGGCGCCTCGGATCACCCCATGTATGCTCTTTGGTTGGTGGCTCCGTCTCTGAGAGCCCCCAATGGTCCAGGTTAGTTCATACTGTTGTTCTTTCTATGGGGTTGCCATCTTCTTCAGCTCCTTCAATCCTTCCCCTCACTCTTCCATAGGGGTTCCAATCCTCAGTTCAATGTAAGTATCAGTCAGTAGAGCCTCTCAGAGGACAGCCGTGTTGGGCTTCTGTCAGCAAGCACAACATAGCATGAGTAAAAGTGTTAGGGTTTGGTGCCTGCCCATGGGATGGATTCCAAGTTGGGCCTGTCACTGGACAGCCTTTCCTTCACTCTGCTCCATTTCTGTCCCTGCATTTCTTTCAGGTATCAGTGGGCCAGGAGAAAAGCCCAGAAGGCCAGGAGAATGAATGGAAATAAGCAGTTTCTGGAGGGCGGAGGGTGGGGAGGGGAACCTCTAGAAAGTTCCAGAGACCTGGGATGTGAGAGGTTCCCAGGACTTAATGGGGGTGACCTTAGCCAAAACTGCCCAACAGTGGGGAGATGGAGCCTGAAGTAGATGGACCACCTCCAGTAGATAGACAGGACCCCAGTAAAGGCATAGGGTCACCAACCCACCTTCCAAACTCTTGACCCAGAACTGTTCCTGTCTGCCAGTCTGCCTCTTATTTTCATGTATTTACTTGAGTTTGGAGGGTGTGGGGTGTGACTCATTGAGTCTAATTAGGATTGCTTTCATGAGGATGGGGAGAATGTATGTACCAGAGCGTGACTGACTCAAGAGTGGCTATACCACTGAGGAATAGGAGTTTCCCTCTTCTGCCAATCATCGCCTGCCAATCATTCCTCAGGAAGGGGCAGGGGGCTCATGATGTAATGTGATGAGCCCTCACCTTGTTTGGGTCTTGTGAAAGTGACTGCAGCTGCTTAATTTCATGGGTATCATGGCCATGTTGTATCCACAGGCAGCATTTCATTTTTTCTCACCCCCTGCCCACCACTTCTGCAATGTTCCCTCATCCTTCGATAAAGTAGCCTAGATGCCCTGTTTAGATTAGAGACAAGCACTCAGTGGTCACTTACTCTCAGTGCTTCAACCAGTTTTGAGTCTCTACATGAACCATTACTCAGTGAGAGGAGATGCTTCTCTGACCAAGGCTGAGAGCAGTACTAATTTACAAGTATAAAGGAGGTATTTCAAGGCAGTTTGACACCATTATCCACTTAACAGTTGTAGGTTACTTCTAGACCTCCTCTTAGCAATGAGCCTTTAACCAGGTTTACAGAACCAGGTATTAATTCTCTCCTATGAAACAACCCCAAATCCAAGCAAGAAACAGTTGGTTACCACTTAACAGCCATGCCACTGGTGCACCAGTAGGCCCTTCTTCCCTAGACAGTTGTTTCTAGCCCTCGGCAAACTTTCATTTACTCCCTACAACACATAACAGTTTATATTTCACATTGAATACAATGTATAATTATTTTGTGGGTGGTTTTTGGTTTTTTTTGTTTTATTTTGTTTTGTTTTGTTTTTTGTTTTTTTGTTTGTTTTTTGTTTTTTTTTTGTTTTTTTTGTTTTTTGTTTTTTGTTTTTTTTTTTGTTTTTTGTTTTTTTTTTCTTGATTGGTTGGTTGGTTGGTTGGTTTTGTCCATTAGTCCTCTATTAGAGGCTAAATTTCTTATGGACAGGATCCATGCCTAAATTGTTCCCTTCTACATTCTAGCACCAATACATGCCTGCACCTAATAGACACTCAACAAAAACTTGTTAAGTATTGAATGTTCCCTATCATCATATGAAGCTCTACAAACCACAATGCATACTCTAAGCTCCTATAGACTAGCAATTGGGGAAGGTAAGCAGAGTGAAGTATGCCAAGCAGTGTATAACCAAAGTTGTCTTTCTAGTAGATGGGCCAGAAGTAGAATCCAGCTGGCATAATCACTCCACATGCTCTGCCAAGATCTCACAAGGTAAAGGTAATCCTGAGCCTGATTCTTGGAAGAACGGTTATATGAAGCATAGTGTTACTTAATCTCTGGAGTCATGAGTTTGTTGCCTCAGTCAAATTCTAGTCCTGGATAGTAAAGTGGACTTTCAGCCAGAGTCACAATACCAGGACAGGACAAAAATGTAGGTAGAAATCTACTCACTGGAATTTACTTCTTCGTCAAGCCATTCATTCATTCATTCATTCATTCATTCATCCAAAAGTGGTTAATGGGATTAATCATTACTGTAGGCTGGGAAGACAAAGGCAATAAACATCTCAAGTGGTTCAAGGTAAGTGCAGGGTAAGTTTCTCCTTCCAAATTAACAGAAACAGGCCATGTTATATTCTGGCTCATATAGAATTATCTTTCTAAAACATCTATAGACTATGCACATCCACCCACTTTCTAAGTGCACCACAGAAGAATTAGTGAGACTGTGCAAACATACATGTACAATCACATTTGCTGTCCCTCATGATATCCTGAAAGTATAAAAAAGAAAATGAACCTCTCTCCCACAGACATACGAACCAGACTTTACCATTTAATACAATGACTGTTCCTTTAAGAGATGTCTGGAGTCACTTCCCTGCCCAGCCCAGTAAGCACAATGGAACATTTTCCTTGAGATTACCTCACTCCCGCTGACCCACACAGGAAATAATTATTTTGGTAGTCCCTCATAAACAGTAAAATATACTTGCTTGAAAAATAAGCTCTTTGACCCTGTAAGTCAGTGGCTTCATGAGCATATGAAACCAAGTATCCTTCCAAATCCAACAATTTTGTACGTAAATGGTGCCTTATTCTTGAATTGTGGGTTCCCAGATCCAGGCCACACTTGAGAGTTCTGCCAAAATGCCACCACAGACAGTGGTTTCCTTGTATTTCTGCCTAAAGAAGAATGTAGCATCAAAGAAAAATTATATTTCTTTCCTAAGATAGAATTTGGAAATTCAACAGATGTCCTAGCAACAGATTCAAACACTGTAGTCATGGCTGAGAAAGCAGCTCTGCTCTTGCACACATCCACCCAAGGGTACACCAGAGAAATGCAGCGGTGTTTAAAAGAGTGATGGTTTGGAACCCAGTTTCTGAGTCTAGTGAAAGATCAAGATGTCAGCCCTTACCCTAAGACCTGCTACTATGTCCCTTTCTTTCACTATAGGATCCCACGGGCAGACATCTAGAGGATTTCAAGCAGACTGTCTGAGAGAGGAGTCTGGCTACCTGCAGAAAACAGAAGCATTGGAGCCATAAGGCCATGTTCCCAGTTGAAGCTGACACTAATCTACTCAACTCCCAAGCCACTCCCTTGGAATAAAAGCCTATTGGACAACTGGAGGTGCAGTGGGGGGGGTGCTGTCCCTAAATCTGATGCCTGCCTTTGGATCCCATTTCCCTAACTGGGCTGCCTTATATGGCCTCAGTGGGAGAGGATGTGCTTAGCTCAGCAGAGACTTGATGTGCTAGGGTGGGGGGATACCCAGGGGGCCCTCCACACTCTCAGAGGAGAAGGGGAGGAGGGTGGGGGAAGGACTTTGTGAAGAGAGACTGGAAGAAGTGTGGATAGTGATCAGGATATTAAATAAATAAATAAATAAATAAATAAATAAATAAATGGAAAAAAAACCCTTTGGGACTGCCTGACAAACACCCAAAATTAATAGGAGCTAAAGACAATGGTGTGTATTCCTACCTCTTTCAACAATCTACAGATGAGCAGCTCAGGACTCAAAATGTCAACTGGAGAGCCAGGAACTCAGTTACCTCCCAGCAAGTAGCCACACCCTTCTCTTTCGGGTCACAACCCAGAAATTGCAGTATTTCTGCTTATTTCCTACAGACCAAAGCTTAGTCACATGGCCAATGTAGCTTCGTGGTCATTCCCATTTGCATACTCAGAATTCTATGACGATGAGCAAAAAGGAAATCAGGGTAGGAGACAGCCAGGAGTCTAGCACACTCATCAGTTTTCCGATTGTTCATTTCATGATGGATATGTTATCAGAAGACGCCACCTCTTGTCTTACAAAGCTGCTGTAGTACCCATCCCTCCCAAATCACTCTGCTCACTAGACCTCCTGCGCTAGTTGGATCCACTGACATACTAAGGAGTGAAAGGTCCTAAAGAACAGAGCCTCGGTCCTTGTGTGCAACTGTATGATAACATCTGGCCAGATGTGTAAGCAAGCTTCCTCTTACCTCTGGAGTCTACCTTGATGGCCACAGTACCCAACTATTGATCCCATGACTGTTGAGGGTCACTTTGTTCCATTTTGTCTTCCACACCCTATACATAATAGGAGAATCATCCAATAAGGAGCTGGAGAGGTGGCTCCCAGGCAACTTCAGCGTTGGAAAGGAAAGAGAGCATCCAAACCTCAACTGAAGGTAAACTAGTCCAAGAAAGGACTTACATGTCAGCTTGGAACTTCTCTGAGAGCTTCTGGGATCGTACCAAGAAAGAGGAGGCTTGGGGGGTGACTGAGCCAGTTTCCTTCTTGTGTCCTTTTGGAGTGAAACTTGCTGCTGACTTCTAAGGCACAGAGAATTCCTGACTGGGGCTTCCCACTGGTTTTCATTCACTAAGGAGGAATGGAAGAAGACTCTGTGCTGAGTGGATTAGAATCCCACCTGGTGTTTACACCAGACTACAGGATGTGCCTAACATCCTGGCATGAATAGGCCAGCACTTGGCAGCAGTGAACAGCACCTGCTTAGAGTGTCCACTTTGGCCAAATAAACCAACGATACTCGAATATCAAGTAATTTAAGAACCAGATATATGGATACTCAATAGTTCAAAGACCTCTGAGGGACAAAGTAGTGATGTAAACCACATCGAAACAAGTTCTTCCCGGAGGAATGAGACAGAGACATAAATTTGTTTCTATGCTATTAGCAGAAATCATGATATACTGCAACTAAGTTATTACTGTTGAGGCAAACAAAAAAGATATTTGAGTTAAGAAATATGAATAAACAGCCTTTACTCAACATAGACCTATAAACCACAGACATGGGAAGATTTAGCCAGTCACACACCTGGTGTTTATGGGTTTTTTTTTATACAGCACATTTATTAAGGCATATAAATACAGATAATGCATATACATGCCATATAACCTTAACAATATTTTAATTACAAGCCTATTCCAAAGTCCAACCTAGGTCCCTGGTCGGGAAACATTAGCACATCCTTTTCCTGTTTCTGCCTTATCCGAAAACTGGAACAGAACTCTTGGAAGGGATCCAGGGTGACAGGAAGAAATTATTTTAAGTGTTGTTATGTGTGAGCCAGGCAGCAGGGCAGCATGAGCTGACCTCCATATCTGAGGCTATGCCTATGTAATAATAACGCAAGTCCTAAAACGACTCTGCTGTGCTCATTTCTGGCAGTGGGCAAGGGACTTGGTACACATGGCTGACTCTCCTTCCTCCGCTCCATACAGCTCCCCTTAGCACTTACCTCATTCATTACACTGTAATCATTTGTTCACAGGCCTGTCTCCAGGACATGGGAAGGAGTTAAGAACACTAGCTCTGCAGCCAAGCTGTCTAGATTTCAATCGTAGCTCTGCCACTAGCTAGTTTCTGCGACTCTCGGCAAGTCCCTTAACTTTGCCAAGCTTCTGTTTTACCATCTCCAAAGCCCACTTCATAACAGGTCATTAGAGTGTCAGCTGTGCAAACCTCGTGACGAATGAATGAAAACCACTCCCATCCTTAAAGAACATCTTCAGTAACTGTTAGTGTTCTCACTTAGAGTAAAACCGCTCATGTGTGTATTCCCATCCCCAGACTCCTGAAGGCAGGTGAAACAGGGCAAGAGAGACAATGTTCTCAGCTCCTCTGCTACAGTAGAGTGGGAATTCTCTGCTGGTTACACTAAAGAAGAATAACCAGCACCTATGGCCAGTGCCAGTCATCTTCCTCTTAGGCAAGAGATGCCCTCACAGGGTACAGCCCAGCCCTGCATTCCCAGCGTCATCTTAGTGGGCAGACCCACACATTTCCTCCCCAAAAGAAAACCTTCTCTGCTTTCCTACAAGAGCTGGCACTCCCACATGCTTTGGGGCTGTCTCTGGGTCTCACTAGGAAAGATGATTCCAGGTCCTGCGGGCAGAGTCACAGGTCCTCATACTGAGCTCTTCCCTGCAACTTAAACTGACCTGTCATAAGCAGGATAGCTTAACTTCCATCTGTCATGCAGTGTGTTGTTTCTCAACATGTCCTGTTCATTGCACCTCTAAAACGCTAAACAGAGGAGGGGTGGGGGAGGAGGGGGGAAGAGGGAGGAGGAGAATTATTTTTACATCCAGATGGTAGCACACACCTGCAAATCCAGGGGATTGAGGCAGGAGGACCACAAGTTCAATCTTGGAAAAATAAATCCAGATTTCTAATTTTTTCTGAGTTTAATGAAGTATTCCATATGGAAGAACTGAAAGGCAGACCTCACAAGGACTGTGGAGTTGAAGAGAACAGGTTTGGTCTGTTCTGACCACTTTGGACAATATGACCTGGACTCTCTTGAACCTTTTACCTTCTATTTGGATTCCATCAATTACATGAGACTCTGTGGGTAGAAGGAAAGAAACCAAAGCATTTGTTAGTCTACCCTTGCCCTAACTGACTAGGTTTGGCAGTTATGGCAAACCTCTACATAGCTCTCACTCTGGTTGTATGGCCTCTCTGTAGACATAGCTCTTGCTGGATTCTCTTCATTTGTCCCCACTGTCCTCTCAAATCTAAGAGCAGTTACAGCTTCTCAACATTCCTAGTCTCCTTGATCTTCCAATGCTCTTGTTAGCTCTATTAAACCATTCCACACTTCTGAAAAGTGTCCCTTTGTTAAAATCTTTTTAAGGATGCTGGGCATGGCTGGCTCATGCCTATATTAATGTTACATGGGCAAGGGGCAGGAGGATCACTGTAAATTCAAGGTCAACCTCATCGATATAATGAGTTACAAGCTAACCATGGTTTTATATATCAGGTCATGGGGGGGGGCACAAAATTTAAGTTAAAAATAAAGTCTTTTTGTGGAAAACTCATTTGACTGCTAGAACCCTAAGTGAAATAAGTGGTCAAATACAACAGGAAGACAAGTGGAGAGAGAAACATGAGTCCTTCATAGTATGATGTCAATGAACATTGTCTCATCCAAAACAGCATGATCCTCCTTTTCATTACACCTTGCTCTAGCAGCCTGCAGACAGCTTGACTTTCAGTGTTGCTCTGCTTAAGGAGAGAGACCCTGATCAAACCACCCCTACACTCAGTTGCTTGTGATGGCTCCATATCTCTTTTCAAATCAAAACATCATAAGGAGTGGAAAGTCAGAGGGAAGTAGAAGTGACAGAATTACCTGTTTGTTTTTAGCTCAGTGGGGAAGGATCTGCACATTTCAAGATGTGGCATTATAATGTAGAGAACACTCAGATCAACACACAAAGATAAAAGATCTGAAGTTTGCAAGACACGAGCTTCCGAGAATATCGCCTCTAAGCGAATATATATACAAACTGCTTTTCTGTTTTCTGACTTTCTATCAAGTTCAATCTTCCCTTTCATATTTTAATGTTTGACTGTTTACCCATATTTCCAAATGTGGGCACCAATTTCTCATAGCCTAAAACTCCAAGTGAGAACGAATTTTTGCTAGAAGGGTAGCATTAGTAAAGATTAGCCCATTGAGAAATTTCTAAAGACAGCAGTCAAATGATAATTATTTCTCTACAAATAGTAAATGTCATAAAAATAAAAACACCATCACTTCAACATCTAGACCTTCAGAGCCTACAGCTGCCCTGCAGCATGAACTCCCTGACACAATACAGCACACTTCCTCCTACTGTTCGTCCGTGGTGCACCCTGTGACCCACAGTCTGAAACACTGTCCCCAGTTCTGTCCTTCTATCTCAGTCTGACTTGTCAGCATCATTACTCAGCTGTGACCACACAGTCAGGTGTAACCCCTCCCCTGCACTTGTCAATCATGGTGTATGTAATAAACATTCTCTGCCCTTGGAGCACTGAGCTACTTGCTGCTCTGTCTCTCGGTAAACTGCCTTCTTCAAGCCATTCTATTGTCTCCCTCCAACCCTTTTGTCTTAGCTAGGGTTCTACTGCTATAATGAAGCACCATTACCAAAGGCAACCTAGGGAGGAAAGGGTTTATTTTCCCTCATTTTCCAGATCACAGTGCATCATTTTCAAAGACAGCCGAGTCCATTCAAACCGGCCAGACCCTAGAGGCAGGAGCTGATGCCGAGGCCATGAAGGGATGCTGCTTGCTGGCTTGCTCTTTATGGCCTACTCAGCTTGCTTTCATATATATAGAACCCAGGACCACCATCTCAGAAGAGGCACCAGCAGTGGTGGGTGTGGCCCTCCCTGTATATCACTAATTAAGAAAATGTCCTACAACCTTGCCTACAGTCCAATCTCATGAAGGCATTTTCTCAACTGAGGTTCCATCTTCTCAGATGACACTGGCTTATGTGAAGTTGACATAAAACTAGCCAGCACATTTTTGATGAGGCAGTTCTTCATGACTTTAATATCCTTTTAATAGACTGATCTCTTACGTTCTTTGTGTCAACTCTCTTGAGTTGGCATCTTCAGAGCAATAAGCAAACATTTTGTCATTTTCATTAACTGAATCACCTTCATAATCTTAATTTCAATGATTCCAGTCTACAGTTGCAACCCTCAATATCTCGGATTACTGTTACCCCAGTGCTCTTCAGTTAACCAAGCCTATATTTTTAGGTTCTCACATCTTTAACAGTTTTCTTTTTACTGAAACTTAAGGCCCAATAGCCATCACTATACTCAACTACTATATGTATGTACATATGTATGTTTATATATGTATATGTGTATGTTTATATATGTATATGTGTATATATGTGCACATGTGCATTTGTGCATATGCACATATGTATATACATTTAATTCCTCTATTTTCTCTGCTTTTATAATCCTCTGGTGAAACCCCAAGCTTATCTAAATCCAAAGTTCTAGCCATATTTGAGTTTGGCTGAGAACATGCTTATAAAACATTTTGGCTATTCTCCATACTCTCTCTCTACAAAGCATTCAATGTGGTTTTTGTAGAAACTACTATCCTACTTCTTGACTATTATTCACAGGTTTATCTGATGCCTCATTAAATAATAAGTGTACTTGTAAATGCAAGTGCTATAAACAGCTCAGGGAACAAGCACACTGACTCTGGGTAAGCAACTGAAGAGATCGGGAGCATAGCATACAACAATGAGTCACTCATCTGTATACAATGTTCAAAGTGCCGCGTGCCCCAGTGTAGTTATATCACAGGTGTATATATACATGTAAGCATGTATGCATGTATGCACATATGCACATATGCATGTATACACATATACATATATACACCATACATGTATATACATATACATATATGCATATATACACATATACACATATACATCCTCCATTAACTTAGCAAGACATGTAAGGGAAGTAGAGAGAATGTCTACTGGTCATACACACTGTGTATTAAGAATGATGTAGATTCTGTAAAGGTACAAGAGGCTTTACCTCCTACTTCTTTTGTTTCCAATTCTGAGAGTCTGACCTACATTTCTTGAATTTGTAGTAAGTCTATTGAAAAATCGATTTATTTGCCCCAATAATTGCCCATTATTATTTTTAGCCATGCTATCATTTTGTCTTCATCCCATCATATCAATTTCTTTTTTTATTTTATTCAATATTTCTTCATTTACACTTCATATGATTTCCCCCTTTCCATGCTTCCCCCTCCCCACAAGTCCCATAAGCCCTCTTCCCTCCCCCTGTTCCCTCATTCATCCCTTCCCTCTTCCCTGTTCTGGTATTTCCCTACACTGCTGCATTAAGCCTTTCCAGAATCAGGAGTCCTTCCTTCCTTCTTCTTGGACATCATTTGATATGTGGATTGTGTCTTAGGTATTCCAGTCTTCTAGGCTAATATCCACTTATCAGTGAGTGCATACCATGAGTGTTCTTCTGAGATTGGGTTACCTCACTTAGGATGATGTTCTCCAGCTCCATCCATTTGTCTAAGAATTCCATGAATTCATTGTTTCTAATGGCTTAATAGTACTCCATTGTGTATATATACCATATTTTTCGTATCCATTCCTCCATTGAGGGACATCTGGGTTCTTTCCAACTTCTGGCTATTATAGATAGGGCTGCTATGAACATAGTGGAACATATATCCTTATTACATGCTGGGGAATCCTCTGGGTATATACCCAGGAGTGGATTAGCAGGGTCCTCTAGAAGTGTCTTGCCCAGTTTTCTGAGGAACCACCAGACTGATTTCCAGAGTAGTTGTACCAATTTGCAATCCCACCAGCAGTGGAGGAGTGTTCCTCTTTCTTCACATCCTCGCCAACACCTGCAGTCTCCTGAGTTTTTAATCTCAGCCATTCTGACTGGTGTGAGGTGAAATCTCAGGGTTGTTTTTGATTTGCATTTCCCTGATGACTAATGATGTTGAACATTTCTTAAGGTGCTTCTCAGCCATCCGAATTTCTTCAGGTGAAAAGTTTTTGTTTAGCTCTGTACCCCATCTTTTAATAGGGTTTTTCGTTCTCTGGGGTCTAACTTCTTGAATTCTTTGTATATATTGGATATTAGCCCTCTGTCAGATGTAAGGTTAGTGAAGATCTTTTCCCAATTAGTTGGTTGCTGTTTTGTCCTTCTGACAGTGTCCTTTGCCTTACAGAAACTTTGTAATTTTATGAGGTCCCATTTGTCAATTCTTGATCTTAGAACATAAGCTGTTGTTGGTGTTCTATTCAGGAACTTTTCCCCTGTGCCCATGACCTCAAGGGTCTTCCCAAGTTTCTTTTCTATTAGTTTCAGCGTGTCTTGTTTTATGTGGAGGTCCTTGATCCACTTGGAGTTGAGCTTAGTACAAGGAGATAAGAATGGATCAATGTGCATTCTTCTGCAAGCTGACCTCCAGTTGAGCCAGCACCAATTGTTGAAAAGGCTATCTTTTTTCCACTGGATGGTTTCAGCTCCTTTGTCAAAGATCAAGTGGCCATTTCTGGGTCTTCAATCCTATTCCATTGATCTACCTGTCTGTCACTGTACCAATACCATGCAGTTTTTAACACCATTGCTCTGTAGTACTGCTTGAGGTCCAGGATACTGATTCCCCTGGAAGTTCTTTTACTGTAGAGAATACCTTTAGCTCTCCTAGGTTTTTTGTTATTCCCCCATCATATCAATTTCTAGTTGATGTTGTTGCATAAGTAAGTTACTCAAGATTAAGAAACTTTTCCAAAAGTAAGTAATCTTCTTTATACAGCATGAGCATCCTGCTAAGACAGTACTTGCCAGCCATTTGCTTGATTCAATATTACCTCCCAGTGAAGACTCTTCTCAGACAGTCTTTTCCTAGTTGCCACCCTATGGATTTTTAACACCATAGTTACACTGTACACCTGCTAATGCAATTGTACATATATCTATGCTTTATATATTAAAAAGTAAGTTTATACAAACACACACACACACACACACACACACACACACACACACACACACCTTTCACCCCTGGTGGGTAATTTCTGTTGAGAATGTATGATTTAGACAGAGCATAGGACGTACATCCTGAATATGACTGTTAGGTGTGGCTGATATGTTAAGTGCAGGTGGGATACTCCTTTGGGGAAGTGTGTGCTTTAGTGGTTAAGCCCTTCTTTTGGTACCTCATTTCATTTTTTATTTGATCTTTCTTACTTTGCTATCTTTACTGAATGGCAGGAATGGGTGCAAAAGAGGAGGAAGAGGAGGAGGAGAGGGAGGAAGGAAGGAAGGAAGAAAGAAAGGAAGGAAGGAAGGGAGGGAGGGGAAGGAGAGGGGAGGGGAGGGGAGGAGAGGGGAAGGGAGGGGAGGGGAGGGGAGGGGAGGGGAGGGGAGGGGAGAGGAGAGGAGAGGAGAGGAGAGGAGAGGAGAGGAGAGGAGAGGAGAGGAGAGGAGAGGAGAGGAGAGGAGAGGAGAGGAGAGGAGAGGAGAGGAGACACAGCTTCTTATATCTCAAAATTCCAAAGGGCACCATGAAACACCAATGTAACAGTAGTACATGGTTCTATTATATTAGAAAGGTCAGCTTTCTCCCCCAGCCTTCATATCTAATACTGTGAAGTTACTTCAAATTATTTTTTTTGGATCTATAACCAGAAAAAGTCCTATTCTGTGTATATTAATAAGCATCCAGTAATAATATGCCTGACATTTAGAGAACAAAGAAAATTCTTGATGCTTGTTTTTTTTCTACTTTGGTTTTTCCTTCTAAGCTTTCAATGTGCAGTAATAACCCTCCTCTGTACAGGTGTTAGCAATATCAGATCTCCAAAGTATCCACGAAAAGCAATGGGTTTGACACACTAGATAATATCAGGACAACTGGAAGACAATTTTGGAGGGAATCTGAATGCTGGTTATGATTAACTGGTATTTATTTACAAAAAAAAAGTGGCTCTTGCTATTAGCAATTGAGCCAGGCCAGAAAACTAAAATATCTAAAAGAAGCCTTGTTTTGTGTCCCTCTCCCAAAAGAAAGTATGCATTTTGAGTATAAAACAGTAATTATTATAGGGGAATAAAAGGAAAGAATGATAGAAATATGAGATACAGTTTTTATAGACATCCAAAAATGCAGCAAAATCTTTTATTTTCTTGCCAATCTCAGCAAAAATCTTTTATTTTGAGATCTGTACCTATGTTGTTCCTTTTGGTAGAATTGGAATTTATGTGCTTATAAGTTAATATATAAAATTCTCTTCATCTTTAACAATGTATGTTCCACAAGAACCAGAACCTTGTGATGTCTGCTCATGACCACAGCCCACAGCAAACATGGGCTTGACCATAGTAGGTACCCAATGCACTTAGAAGAATTAAAAAAAATTCAGTGGGAGGAAAGGTATTTTGACATGACTCTTTTCTCAATGCAAAGATACAGTGAAAATATCTTATTTTCTCATGTCTCAATTTCGCCGCCTCCTCCTTCCATCCCAGAGCTATATTGTATTCAATGGAGTTTACCAAGGCATGGTCCCCAACCTTATGGGACTTCTAATCTATTGAGGGAGACAGATTTAAACCAAGAAATCACCATATAGCAACATGTAAGGAATACCATCTTTGTAAGGAGAAAGAAGTATCAACCCAACTGTCTCCTGCAGAAATCTGAATTGCGCTTTGGCAGGCAACCATCTAAGGGCAAGAGGAAATAAACTTTTCAGAATTGAATTTTTACTTTTATAATCAGTTCATTGAAAATGGAGCCTGTGCTGGATAGCTTTATGTCAACTAAAATCGTTTGAGAGAATGGAACCTCAATTAAGAAAATACCTCCATAAAATCAAGCTATAGACAAGCATGTAGGACATTTTTTTTTAATTAGTGACTGATGAGAGAGGGCCCAGACCACTGTGAGTGGTGCCATCCCTGGGCTGGTGGAAGAAGGCAGGCTGATCAAGCCGTGAGGACCAAACCAGTAACCAGCACTCCTCCATGGCTTCTGCATCAGCTCCTGCCTCCAGGTTCCGTTCCTGTCCTATTTGATTTCCTGCCTTTACCTCCTTCTATGATGGACTATGATTTGAAACTATAAACCAAATAAAGCCTTTCCTTCCCAGCCTTGCTTTTGGCCATAGTATCTTATCATTATGGCAATAGAAAGCCTTGAGAGCTTTGTCCATCTAATTCCTTTAGGTTCTTTTTATTTTTTTTTAAGGTTTACTTATTTTATGTACATGAGTATATTGTAGTTGTCTTCAGGCACACCAGAAGAGGGCATCAGATCCTATTACAGATGGTTGTGAGCCACCATGTAGTTTCTGGGAATTGAACTCAGGACTTCTGGTAGAGCAGTCAGTGCTCTTAACCGCTGAGCCATCTCTCCAGCCCTCATTAGGTTCTTGATTTAAGCATCACTCAGAAGTATCACTACGGATCCCATTATGTACACACACACACACACACACACACACACACACACACACACACTCTAGTTTAGGTAACTAGCTGAACCCTTCCACTAGACTAGGAAGCCTATGAAGGAAAAGAATATCTCTTCTCTCTTGATTATTATTCTTCTAGAGCCTGCAACTATTTCTCATGCATAGTAAGTGCTCAGGAAACATTTGATGAAAGACTCCTTTACAATATGTTTACTTTTCTCTTTTTAAACCCAACTTATCTCATTCTTCCATTCAATTAATAGAAAATTATTCCATTCCTAAATAATATCATTTGCCTTCTCTTTAAAGATTTTTCCCCCTAATTTCACCAGGCAATTGAACTGTCATTCAATAACTGAGAATGAATTGTGTTTTGTGCATTTGTCCCAGGAAAGAATTTACCCCGAGGAGTACTTCTAAGGTTGCTTCCTCTCCTCTTGTCAGGAAGCCACAAGAAGCAGGTTTATTTGTAGGCTCCCAGAACGGCTTCCCCGTGGGGTTTCTCCTGCCTTCTGTATACATGGAATTCAAAGAATTCAGTCTGAAAAAGTAAGAGTTTCTTTTGGAGAGTAGTTTAAAATTAATGTTCTCAGGGAACTGGCAACAGGTCAGCATTGCTTTCTGTTCCCAAAATTAATTCTTACTCTCTGTTTTCACTTACAAGGGGCAGAGGGAGGAGAAGAGTAAGGTCTTGGTTTAAGGCTTAAAATGGTACAGATGTTTAAATATAGAAATGTCAGAAGGACCCTGAAAGAGTTCTAGTCCGAAGGCACCCAGAAGTCTCTCTCTAAAGTCAGTGGCTCCTAAGTTTGGTGTCTCCTTGGGCCATCTGGCAGCCAAAGAGAGATATTTTAAGCCATGGTAAGGCATGTTGGCAACCTCAAAAACCACACCCTTTGAATGTTAACCTTGTCCACCAGCATGAGGCATGTCTGACAGGGGTCCGGGGCAGGAAACAAGGGCTGTGCTATGGGATTGCCAGTTCCACAGAAATGCTGTTGACTTCTTAAAACACATGTGGTTAGGACAAGTGCCTTATTCTTTTATTTACTAAGTGTTCTAAAAACTGGAAAAGTCAATCAAATTTGGATGTTTCCAACTGTCCAGATGTGTCCTAGATTCGCCCTGGATGTGAAGGAGAGGCTCAGATTGATTTAAATATGGAGTATTTTTTTTCACAGTAGAAATAACTTTTCTGAATTATACTATCTTTCACATGACCCTTGAAGGAAACAAAAAAAATTGTTACTGAGGATATTGGTTCTTACACATATTACCTAAAAGTAGACATAGAACTAAACGAAAGAAGTTTAAAGTTTCCCTTACTAGCTTAAGGTTTCATACACATAGGATGAACTGGGTGTGAATGCTTGTAATCCTGGCACTCAGGAGACTGAGGCAGGAGGATTGCTGTGATTCTGAGGGCCAGCCTGGGCAGTATAATGTATTTAAGACTAGCCTAGGCTATAGGGCAGACCCGTTTTGGGGAGGAGAAACCATGAATAAAATTACTACCAAAAGAAAATATTTTCTTAACTGTTAGATATTTGTTTTTGGTTGTAGTTACAATTCATAAAATGCTATACTGTTATATCAATTATAAAAACGAACATATAAATGGAATGCCCTAAAGTTTTCTGTTGGGTTTAATTCCAACTGAAAATGAGAATTACTCTTCCTTTCTTCCTTTCTTTCTTCCTTTCTTTCTTCCTTCCTTCTCTTTCTTCCTTCCTTCCTTCCTTCCTTCCTTTCTTTCTTCAAAAGTTGACCATTTATTTGTTCCTCTTAAAGACTTATTTTTGATGGGACTCCGACTCAGAAATAGCAGCTCTCAGGGAGGACAGCCTACGTCTCCTGGCAATCTGTTTTTGGCATTTGGCTTTGGCTTCTGTCATTCTCTTGGCAAAAGGTTAGCACTTACTGCAGCTTCCTTCTTATTTTTCTTAGTTATTTCTCCAGAGCAATATGTCAGCATTTGTGTTACGGGACCTGTAGAGTGCCAAGATGCTGCACCTCGGATACATTGATCCTTGGCATCTCACCGTCTTTGTTTCAGAGCTTCCTGACAGAGTATTGGTAAACAACATCTTCTTTTAGAGAGACTGAAAAGCTTTCAGGTTTTGCTAGCTCCCTGGGGCCTTGGGACTGAGGCTCAGTAGCATCCATCAGTTAAGGAATATCCCTCTCTTCCCCCACCCCTTTTCCCTAATAACTGAATTGAGAAACTCAGATTGGCATCTACAATGCAAGGGCTTGCATGTCCTTGCTCCAATTCTCCTGGGTCTATAACAAGAATGCCCCTTATTCAATAGCAGCCATACTTTACCATGGATCAAGACATCTTGCTTCATGGGGAAAACTTGCCTGTGGTTCTCACCACTCATTCAAACCACATAACCCTTCCAGTCTTCACAAAGAGCATCATCAGCTACTCTTTACAGAAAGCGCAAAGTTTGTAGTCATTGTCCATTTCAATGGCCTTCTGACAGCTGGTGTCTGGGAAGGAGACATCCAGCTTCATCTTGATGTGGCTAACTGCCTAGGAGATGCTCACCCCACCCCATCCCCAAAAAGGTCTTAGTTTCTTTAAATTGGAACATCTCAAGTTTAAGGGAGGGATGCTACCATATTAGCATCTTGAGTTGAAGGCAGCAGGTAGGAAGGAAGTTTCTAAATGGCCCAGATTTTAGTATCAGTTCTGACACATTTTGTTCGCTTGGAAAAACAAACCAAAATCCTTACTACAAAATGGGAAAACTCATATGTGCATGTCTACAAGGTACAATTGATTAACCAAAACATCAGTTTTGCACTTGAAATGTATATCATTTTATTTGCTTATTAGAGACCAAATTAATTTCTGTAAGATTTCCGTGATGTGTGATGTGTGTGTACATTTTCCTGTATGTGTGCATGTGTGTAGGTAAACATGGGAATGCAGGTTAGAGATTGGCAGCATTATTTTCCTTGTTTGCTTCTCCACCATTTTAGGCAGGGTCTTTCACCTAACCTGGAGCTCACCAATTGGCTAGAATAGGGCTGGGCAGCAAGTCTCGGCAATCCTCCTGTCTCTACCCTTAGCACTGAGATTATAGGTCTTCATGCTTGTGTGGTGAGTACTTCACCAGCTGAGCCATCTCCCCCAGCTCCAAAGATTCCTCTTCCTACCATTGTTCCAGCTGTAGTGTCATGAATGATAATGTCCCCCATAGGATGCCTATGGTCCCCAGGTGATGCCACTGTTTGAGGAGACTTAAGAGGTATAGACTTTTTGGAAGAAGTTAGTCACTGTGAATGGCTTTGAAAATTTAAGGACTCGTGCCATTTCCAGTTCACTCTCTACTTTATGCTTGTAGTCCAAGATGTGATTCCTCAACTTCCTGTTCCTGCTGCCATGCCTGCTACCAGCTGCCCCCATTCTGCCATCATGGACTGACCCTGTAGAACTGAAAGTCAGAATAAAGGCTTTCTTCCATGACCAGGACCATGACCTTGACCGTGGTATTTTATCGAGGTAATTAGAAAGTGACTGATATACCAACTGTGCTTGAAAACAACTTGGAGAGCACTAGGCCAATTGTCTGCCTGAATACAGCACCCAGAAGCTTCCCTCCTGCGGCCTTCTAACCTCGTGAGGCTAAAAAATTCAGCAATTTCATTTTGCATTTGTTTGTTTTTGTTTTCAAAAGGTTTAACAGTAAACCAAATAGAAAGAAGGAGATGCCAAAAATACATCTGCTGCTATCTCAAGTATATGACAAAGGTACCTTGCAAAAACAATGTACTGGATCTAAACATTTGAATGAAGTTGCCACAGAAGATAAATAGTATGAGAAAATAAACTAAGAGAAGGAATGAGTCCGAGTCCTCTTTGTTAGTGACAATCTGGATCAACTTTCTTTCTTTCTTACCTTCTTTCTTTCTTTCTTTTTTTAAGATTTATTTTATGTATGTGTACACTGTCATTGTCTTCAGACTCACCAGAAGAGGGCATCAGATCCCATTAAAGATGGTTGTGAGCCACCTTGCAATTGCTAGGAATTGAACTCAGAACCCCAGGAAGAACAGTCAGTGCTCTTAACCTCTGAGCCGCCTCTCTAGCCCCATAAACCAACTTTCTTACTGTAACTCATCTATAGGTTCAGCAAGCTACAAGGAAACAGTTCACAGTGATGGCTACAAAGTTTGGCTTCCAAAGATGGCTTCAGCCTTTGGAAGTTTCAAGTCCTCGACTCTAGCCAGCCTTGAATTCCAACTGAGGAATTGTACGTGCAGACAGAGCCAGTAGTAAAGGTTACCATCTGGACCAAAACCAACATCACTGGCTCTGGGGTGTATCCGGACAGAGAAATCCAAAAATCAACCAAGTGTTTGTGTTTGATATTGGTTATTAACTTTCCTAGAACCTCCTAGAAAACAAACCAGGAGACATGCCTGTGAAGGAGTCGTAGATTGGGAGATGGAAAGACTCTGCAGTGTAGGCAGCATCAGTCTCTGGACTGATGTCCCAGACCGAATAAAAAGAGAAAGCGAGTTGAGCTGCATAGATCCCACCTCTGCTTCCTTACAACAGATACAGTGTAGCAGCCCCCCCATGGTTTTCTCACCCTCAAACTGTGAGACAAAAGAAACCCTTCCTTCCTTGTTTTGCTCAGGCAAGTTCTGTCACAGCAAAAGGAAAAGAATCTGAAACTGTAAGCTTTCCTGACACGAGACAGAACACACAGTTCTTTCATGATCTTCAGGTCTGTTTTTCTGAGTTATCAATCCCTGTTTGGAAGGAAAACAATCCTTAAATTTTTCAGGAAGCATGTTAAGTGGAAACCTAATTCTAAGTTTGCTACAGTAAGTACATGGTTCTAAACACTTTGATGGGTGTTTGTGTGTGTGTGTGTGTGTGTGTGTGTGTGTGTGAGAGAGAGAGAGAGAGAGAGAGAGAGAGAGAGAGAGAGAGAGAGAGAGAGAGTTGTTGCTGTGGCAAAAAAAAATGAAGAAAGGAAGGAAGGAAGGAAGGAAGGAAGGAAGGAAGGAAGGAAGGAAGGAAGGAAGGAAGATTGATTTTCACTTATAATTTCAGTGTTTTTAGTCCATGTGGTCACTCGACTCCATCACTTCTGGACCCATAGGGAAGCACACCATACTGGAGAGCACATACCCCAGCAAAAGCTACTTCCCTCACATAAATCTTAATCTTTCTTAGAATCATAAACATGGTTGTAATAGAGCCGCTCTTGAACTCACTCCCAGACTATTGAATGCTGACCTCAGGTAGAAGACAGAGTACTTGCTTTTCTGCTCTGGTAAAACACCAAGCCTGAGGCAATGTTAAAAGAAAAGAGTTTCATTTTGGACCCATGGTTTCAGAGGGCTAGATTCCATGATGGCAGAGCAGTGGAGGGATGTGATAACTGAGAACTCACATCTGGATCTTCAAACAGGAAACAAATGGCATACTGGAGATGTCTCAAGTCTTTTAACACTTCAAAGCTACCCCCCCCCGGTGACACACCTCCTCCAACAAGACCATGCCCCCTAATCCTTTCCAAATGGTTCAACCAACTGACGACCAAGAATTCAAGTAGTTGAGTATATAGGGGCCATTCTCATTCAAACCAGCAGAGTAATAAAAAGCAAAATTAGGCAGTTCATCCACTTCCAGGATAAACCAATCTAATTTTGTTCCACTGGCATTCATATTTCTCCTCTACCCTGAAAAGACTGCTTGACAAGACTGATGTGAGAGGACAACTCATCTTCCAGAACATTATACTGACAGCTCTCCACGTGTAAGCCTGGGAAGATTCTCTTGTGCATATTTTGATATTGCCTCTTCTAATATTGTTCTTACTTACAGATAATTTAAACACACACACACACACACACACACACACACACACACACGTTTCAAAATAGTTTTAAGTTAAACTCTTAAGGATTTATGTAACCCATGCTATCCTCCATGTATTTTTGTACCAACCCAGAAATTTATCAACATTAAGTCCAAGAAAACAATATCCAAGTAGAGCTAAGAAGATGACTCAGTGGGTAACGTGCTTGCTGTACAAGCATAGGGATTTGGTTTCAGATCCCCAGAACCCACACAAGAAGCCAGGTAAAGCAGCATACCTATAACCCCATTGGGGTGGGCAGACACAGGTAGATCCAGGGGGCTTTTTGGCCAGCCAGTCAAGGAAACAGGGAGCTCCAGGTTCAGTGAGAAACCCTGCATCACAAATAAGGTGGAGAGCAACAGAGGAAAGGCATTGTTGACCTCCAACCCTCACATGCACAGGCACAGAAGAATGCATCTTGCATTCCTATGTGCATGAAGAATTATACTAGCCACACACGAGTACAAAAATATCTGACAAATGATGAATCAGCTTTCCCTATGCCTAATGAGAACCGGCTAAAATGGTTTCCTCATTATCATCTTCATTTAAGAAGGAGCATATCTTCTCAAGAGTTATGATCTCACTGGGCTCAGAAATCCTGGCCAGGAGCCCCAGGGAAGATTAGATTGTTACTTCAGCTATGGCAAGCCTAGGCCAGTGCAAAGCCTATAGGGACATGTCAAAGCTTGTCATTAAATGTAATGCTAAACTTTATGTTTAGCCACCAGAACAAAAATCTAAATGTTAGAACCTTGCAAGCTCCCAAACTCTGTTTTCTGTAGCATAGCAAAGTAATTTATTCTCCCAGTAAAATAATCATCTGTTTTCTAAATCAGTGGTTCTTAAAATACAAGGTTGCTAGCCCAGAAGCACCATTATTACCTAGGAGCTTGTTAAAAATGCAGATTATCTACCACCCCTCCACCTGCTGAAACAGGCATTCCAGGGGCAGGACCCAGAAATCCTGTTGGAGCAAGCCCTCCCAGAAATTCTAATACTTGTAAGGCTTGACAGGCATAGCTAGATGTGGTCTGTGAATTAGAGCATTCGAATCCTCCAGGATCATATGAGAGATGCAGAATTTCAGGCCCTGGACCAGACCTGTGGTAGCACAAACTGCACCCTTAACATTTGAAAAGCACACTCAGGGGTAAAACCAGAAAGCAAACCTGAATAAGTAAATTAATATGGCACGCTCTTGTACGTGTGTGTGTGTGTGTGTGTGTGTGTGTGTGTGTGTGTGTGTGGTGTGTATTGGGCAGGGGTTGGTGTGCATATGGAAGGCAAAGGTCAACGTCAGTTGTCTGCTGTCTTCAGTGGCTAGCCGCCTTTTTGTTTTAGTTTTGTTTTAAAACAGGGTCTCTCATTGAACCCAGAGCTCACAGCTTACTGACTGGCTAAAGTCAGTGACCAGTGCACCTAGGTATCTGCCTATTTCTACTCTGGTAGAGTGACAGACACATCCAGCATATCTGGCTTCTCCTGGAGATCTGACTTCATGTGTTCATGTTTGCGTGGCAGGCACTTCGCTAAATGTACTGTCTCCCACACTTTCCTCATTCAAGCTTCTCAATAGCATTGAAGATCAAGTATGGTGCTAAACTCCATCTTACTGAGACACAAGGAGGGTAAACAATCTACCAAATGTCACAAAGTCAGCAAACATGGAATCCAAGATTGGACTCAGGCAGTTTAAACCTGAAATGCAGGCTCTTAGCCACCGTCTAAAAGTCATTCTGATTGTAATTACAGCAATCCAACACATACATAATACAGCCTCTCCAATATAATTTCATTCATAGTAACCCAGTAAGCCTTTCCCTAAAACTAAAAGCAATGTATGCATATATTTTAGCTGAAGAAACCATTTATAGAGGTATATTTTATGACAGCTCTGACCTATTGAAGTTGATGGTACAGGGTTAATAAATGTAGTTGTGCAGTAACTATCTTCTGAACCAATGAATGAGTGAATGGTTTTATTATAATATGTTCAGTTATGCAGGAGCAGAAACGAGATGTCCATTTACATACTGAGACCGCAGATGTTTCCTA
Organism: Apodemus agrarius; assembly: GCA_964023405.1. Classification (NCBI taxonomy): domain Eukaryota; kingdom Metazoa; phylum Chordata; class Mammalia; order Rodentia; family Muridae; genus Apodemus; species Apodemus agrarius. Next base: position 61,106,464 of record OZ030014.1, on the reverse strand, counting down.
TGCATATGAACAACTGAACTAAGCCCAGAAATGAGAAAGGGTCAGACAGGCAAAGAATGGAAGATAAATATTCACTGGTGTATCCAAGGGAGGACTCCAGACTCAAGTAAATAGATTAGAGTATACATAATGGAGATACACAAATCATTTACAAATCAAGAATACCAAAGCATCAGAGCTTCACATATAACCTGTTCAGACTTAGATTACTTTCAGGTACATCCTAGTGAGTATTTACATGGGTGAGTTGCAACTTCCCTTTCACACAGAAACAGAGGTACAGGTCTGGCTTGAAAACAGAGGCTGCCTCACTAAGGGTAAGGGAACACAAAAGAGACAGAAGAAACAATACCTTCATCAGGGACTGTCCCTCAGCTTCAGGACCAGCTCTCAGTAGAGTCACAGCAAACAGAGGTGGGCACCTGAGGTTTGATCTTAGCTATTCCGGTTGGTGTGAGGTGAAATCTCAAGGTCGTTTTGGTTTGCATTTCCCTGATCACTAAGGGCCTTGAACATTTCTTTAGGTGCTTATCAGCCATTCGAGATTCTTCTGTTGTAAATTCTCTGTTTAGCTCTATACTCCATTTTTAAATTGGGTTGTTTGGTTTTTTTGGAGGTTAGTTTCTTGAGTTCTTTATATATTTTGGGTATTAGCCCTCTATCAGATGTGGGATTAGTGAAGATTTTTTTCCCAATCTGTAAGTTGCTGTTTGTCCTATTTGACTGTGTCTTTTGCCTTACAGAAGCTTTTCAGTTTCATGAGGTCCCATTTATCAATTGTTGATCTCAGAGCCTGAATCATTGGAGTTCTGTTCAGGAAATTTTCCCCTGTTCCAATGAGTTCAAGGTTCTTCCCCACTTTCTCCTCTATGAGATTCAGTGTATCTGGTTTTATGTTGAGGTCCTAGATCACCTGGACTTAAGATATGTGGAAAGTGACAAATATGGGTCTATTTTTATTTTTCTACATACAGACAGACAGTTAGACCAACATGACTTATTGAAGCTGCTTTCTATTTTCCACCATATGTTTTTGGCTTCTTTATCAAAGATCAAGTGTCCATAAATGTGTGGGTTTATTTCTGAGTCTCCGATTCTATTCCATTGATCTACCTGTCTATCTCTAAAAAAAATACCACATTTTTTAAAAATCACTATTGCTCTGTAGTAAAGCTTGAGGTCAGGTATGGTGATTCCCCCAGAAATTCTTTTATTGTTTTTGGTTTTGGGTTTTTGGTCTTTCAAGACAGGGTTTCTCTGTGTAGCCCTGGCTGTCCTGGAACTCACTCACTAAACCAGGTTGGCCTTGATCTCAGAAATCTGCCTGCCTTTGCCTCCCAAGTGCTGGGATTAAAGGTGTGCGCCACCACTGCCCAGCAATTCTTTTATTGTTAAGAACTGTTTTTTACTCTCCTGGGCTTTTTGTTTTTCCATATGAAATTGAAAATTGCTCTTTCCATGTCTGTGAAGAATTGTGTTGGAATTTTGATGGGGATTATGTTGAATCTATAGATTTGATAGGCCAATTTTACTATGTTAACCCTACCAATTCATGGGCTCAGGAGCTCTTTCCATCTTCTAAGGTCTTCTTTGATTTCTTTCTTCAGACACTTGAAATTCTTGACATACAGATTTTTCACTTGTTTGATTAGAGTCACACCAAGATAAATTATTTGTGACTATTCTAAAGGTATTGTTTCCCTAATTTATTTCTCAGCCTTGCTATCATTTGTATAAAGGAGGTTATTGATTTGTTTGAGTTGACTGTATATCTACCCACTTTGCTGAAGTTGTTTATCAGCTGTGGAAGTGCTCTGGTAGAATTTTTGGAGTCACTTATGTATGCTATCATATAATCTGCAAATAGTGGTACCTTGACTTCTTTGCCAATTTGTATTTTCTTGATCTCCTTTTGTTGTCTTATGGCTCTAGCTAGAACTTTGAGTACTATATTAAATAGATACAGAGAGTGGGCAGCCTTGTCTTGTCCCTGGTTTTAGTGGGATTGCTTCAAGTATCTCTCCATTTAATTTAATATTGGCTATTTGTTTGATGTATATTGCTTGTATTATGTTTAGGTATGGGGCTTGAATTCCTGATCTCTCCAAGACTTTCAGCAATGAAGGGGTGTTGTATTTTGTCAGCATCTAATAAGAGGATCATGTGACTTTTTCCTTGAGTTTGTTCATACAGTGTATTATGCTGATGGATTTTTATATATTGAACCATCCCTACATCCCTGGGTGACACCTACTTGATCCTAGCAAATGCTGACAAGGATGTGGAGGAAGAAGAATACTCCTCCATTGCTGGTGGGAGTGTAAACTGGTACAACCACTCTGCAAATCAATCTGGTGGTTCCTCAGAAAACTGGAAATTGTTCTACCTGAAGACCCAGCTATATCATTCTTGGGAATATACCCAAAAGATGTCCCACCATAGAACACGTGCTCTACTAGGTTCATAGTAGCCTTATTTGTAATAGCCAGAAGCTGGAAACAACCCAGATGTTCCTCAACTGAAGAATGTATACAGAAAATGCGGTTCATTTACACAACAGAATATACACGATAGAATACTTTCCAGCTATTAAGGAAAAGGACATCATGAGTTTTGCAGACAAATGGATGGAACTAGAAAATATCATCCTGAGTGAGGTAACCCAGACCCAAAAGGATATACATGATATGTACTCACTAATAAATGAGTATTAGCCAAAAAGTACAGAATACCTAGGCTACAACCCACAAACTACAAGAAGATTAACAAGCAGAAAGGTCTAAGTGAGGATGCTTCAATTCCACTTAGAAGGGGAAAGATCCTGTTCCCTCTTTGTCTCCCATGACCTATGTTTTGCTTCTCAAAAAATAAAATCCAGAATTTAATAAATAAAAAAGGTGTCAGTATTTAGAGAGACAGTTACCTGTATCATCTGATTAAGTCCTGAAGATACTTCATCAACAATAAACAAAACTTTTAAGCATTTGTTTTGTATGCCGTGTGCACATGTGTGAAGGACAACGTGCACGCGCATGAGAATGCGTGGGGAGGACAACGTGCGCGTGCATGAGAATGCGTGGGGAGGACAACGTGCGCGTGCATGAGAATGCAAGGGCATGAGAATGCAAGCGAAGGATAATGTCAAACACCATCCACCTTTTTAATTTTTAAAATGGGTCTCTCACTGGCCTGAAACTTGCCTTGAAGTAGGATAGGCTAGCTGGCTAGCGAGCCCCAGGGAAGCAGTGGTCTCCTCCTCTGCACCGGGATTACAAGATACCGGCCATTCAGATTTTGCCTTTTCTTTTTTATCTGAGTTCTGGGATCAAACGCAGGTACTCTTGATTGCTTGTCAAACACACTTGTCAAGTGGACCATCTCAACCGTCTCCCAAAGCCTCTTAAGTTCCTCATCAGGGCTCCCATATTAAAGCTGTTTTCCTTGAAGTATTTTGAGAACATCAAATGGTTCCAAAGAAAACTGACTTCATTCTGAACCCCAGATCAGACTTGGAAGGCTTCTTTATTAATAGGATGTTTTAGAACCTCTGATGGAATGCATCCTGCACCCCTCGGTTGGAAGTACAGAGATAGTGATCCACCCCACCCCCGCTGTCCGGACGCCATCTTGAACTAAGGACCCTCCACAGAACATGACCCAGATGGCCAGATCACCGGTCAGGCCAACAGAGATCAAAGCAGCTCTCCTTTAGAGCCCTCAATTCCTCAGCCTGTCCTTTCAAGCAGTAGCTTTCTATGCCGGGGCAGAGGGAAAAGAGGCCAGGAGTGGGCAGGGTTGGGGGTGGCCACCCTTCCTGCCAAGAGGACATGAAAGCAACTCAAGAATGTTTGTCAAGGCCTGTTTGTCCTTAGACTTTTCATGCACACTTAGTTTCTCCAGTCAAAAATTAATGATATATTGCTAAGATGTTGGTAAAGCATTTTTAAAAGCTAACTCTAGAGTGTTGGAACCACCTTAAAACCAATAGAGGAATTAGAAACCTAAATTTAAGAACAAAAACAACAGAAATGTAAAATCCTTTATTAAACCAATTGAAAATAATTTTTAGTTAAGATTTTTTTTTTAATTGTTTGTATTTAAAATTGACTGGGAGAGGTGGGGGCGGGAGGGTCGGGGGAGCCTCGGAGGAGGCTGGACAGATGGTTCAGTGGTTAAGAGCACTGGCTGCTCTTTCAAAGGACCTGGGTTCAATTCCCAACACCCAGATGGCAGCTCACACTTGTCTATAACTCCAGTCCCAGGGCTTCTGACAGCCTCACACAGACTTACATGCAGGCAAAACACCATTGCACATAAAATAAAAATAAATTATAAAACAAATAGAAAGTTGATTTTGTATGCAATATATTCAAATTATGGTTTCCCCTCCCTCATCTCCTCCCAGATCCCTCACTTCCCCCACTCACAACTCCATGCTTTCTTCTGTCTCTCTCTCTCTCTCAAGCAAACAAGCAAATAAACAGAGAAAAAAACAAAACAAAACAAGGGAAAAGCCTGAGAAATACACACCAAGGCACACGTCTCCACAGAAAACCAAAGGACATAGAGCCGTCCCTGTGGGCACGGTGTAGTCCGGTGTTCTCCCTCCGTGCCAGCATTTCTTATTCTGTCCTCGGCCCCGCCCACATCTCTCCACATAGATGCTTAAGTCATGTAAATGTTTTCTCTTAGCCTTCAGCTATTCATCCCTTTTCTTCAGAATCCCTTTGAATATACCCATCTCCCTCTACCTGATTAATCCCACATTAGTCCTTGAACTTTGGCTTCAAACTCTTTAAGTATAGACAGACTGAAACATCAGATCCACCGTCCTCTGTGGGGCCAGGGAGCCAAAGCGCCAGAGGAGCAGGCCTGGGACAAGACCAGGCCGGAGGCTTGTCCAAACCCTGGGAATCTAATTTTGAGATTGGAAGAAGTAAAATGGCTTTCACCCTGCCCTGGGCCTGCATGTCCTGGGACACATTGCCCTGGGCCTCTCACCCTAGCCACACCAGAGGAGGTCATAGAGCCTGAAGCTAGGTTAAACTTCCTTTCCCCTTAGAAGGTCATGCACTGCAGTGCCTGGAATCCATCCTCATGCAAATGAGGCATCCCCAGCAGTGTGGCCCCAGCCAGTGGCCAGCGGCATACAACACACACCAATAGCCTCTCCTTACCCCCCAAAAGGTTTAAATAGCCTTTGTTCTCCCCAGAAACAGACTCCAAAGCTGCTCACCCAGTCAGGAGGGTTCTTCACCTGTGAGCTCACCATCCACCCAGCTAAGCATCTCTACCTCCAGTCCAGCCTGGTGCACAATGGGCCTGGCTGCCTCCCTCCCCGGGGGGCGGGGGGATTGGAGTGGGGGAGGAAGTGAGTCCTCTTCTACTACTCAATCCCATCAGCCTGTCTTCCTAACTCCAATGATCCTCATCTTATTCTCAGGATCTTCCTGAACAATTCTACTGCTGCCAATCTCAGGGTGAGATTTCTAGAGTTTGGACATGCCTCAGAAGATTTCTCGCCTTCTATCTGACTCTGGTGTCCCCTTATATCACCGACCCTCTTGAAGGTTCCTGTCTTGTCCTAGCACCTAAGACACGGTACCTTGATCTACCAGTGGGCTTTTCATTCTGGGTCTTGTTAGGGAAGCAAAAGTTCCCTAAACTTGCTAGCTCTAGGTCTATACTGCTACTGGTCTCTAACTACCTGCATCACAAACTCAAGCTTCGGATCAAGCTGTTCCTCTCTCCTGGTCCAGGAGAAAAATCTAAAGGTCATCTGCAGCTATCTCCCTTTCCCAACTCGTGCAATTTGTAAAGTTCTTATACATTCCCAGTATCGCTGTTGTTCTAAAAAGCCAAGTATTACATAGTCTCTTCCCTCCTGACCTCCAAAAAACCATGTGTAATGCTTCCAAAGTAGCCTTGAGAACCCTGTCCCTTGGGGTGTGACTCCTGCTGATTGAGTGTGTGTGTGTGTGTGTGTGTGTGTGTGTGCATCTCACATGTTTGGAGGTCAGCTGGCTGTCAGGGATTAGGATGGCCTTGGATCCTCTCCGCACATCTGCCACACATCTGCAGAAAGTTAGCCTAAATATGTTCCACAGCAAGAAAGAAATGAAAAAAGAACACAGTTTAGTCCTGGCAGTAAGCTAAGGAAATGCATGTGGTTTCGAGCCCCTGTCTGCATCACACTTGGTAACGCTCCGTGAGCCAAAGCAAGTAGAAGTGAGCCCAGAGTCAGAATAGGAAGGCGCTATGCAGGCCCAGCACGGAGGCTGTGGTGACAAAGAAAGGTCACTAATACAGTCATTCTGCATAATGTCCTAAAGGTGTTTGCATTTTGTACTTATACACACCAACGGTCTTTTTATTAGTGTTGTTGTTGGCGTTTAAAGACTAAAGACAAAAACTGATCTGGGCTGTCCTCAGACTTGCCGTGCACTTGAGACTGGCCTTGAATTCCTCACCCTCCTGTGTCCACTCCCAAGTTCCGGAATTATAAGCATGTACCAACCATCATGCCTGGCCATATGCTGTCAATCTTACTGATTATAAACTCTAGAGTGTAGGAACTGTATTTTACTCTTACTGTATCTCCAACTGACATTAGCCAAATAATACACACAAAGTAGACACCAACAAATTTTATAGCATATCTCTAAACCCCACATTTATAAATTATTATATGTGTTATGTTATGTATATTATATAATAACTCATTATGCATACAGCAGCTCTGCATTCTCTAAATTCTTTTCAAGTATACTGATATACTAAGCATGTTCCTATACATGCTTAGTATCTGCTGTGTAAAATAGTATTTCTTACTCATTGCCTAAGCAACCTTTATTTAAACTCAGCCAGGTAATTCTCATGTTCAAAAGGATAGTAAACATAATTTCCTGCCACAAAATTTTGCAAATTTCAACCTGGCCTTGTTCCTCCTGAAAAGGGATCTCAATTTTGTCCGATTTTCTTCTCTGTCCTCTCCTCTGTATCCTCCTTTGTAGTGAGAATTTTGGTTCCTCTAAAAACACAGAAATGTTACGGGATTATGTTTTTGCCTTAATCCCAGTTGTGGGATTTGGGGCTGCTTCAGATGGTCCACAGCAGCAGACTGTGATTGCCTCATGCTCTGGCAGGACCATGGTTTTGCTAGCTGCAGATGGTTGGTTTCTGCGAGTGTATGACATTCGTAGTTCTGGGCACTCTTGAGAGGATAGAACAGTGCTGGAGCCCTGAGAAGGGCTGGAGCCGTTGCTGCTCCTCCTGCTCCTGTTGTTGATGGATGCTGGGTGCAGGTTGGAGATTTCCTGACAAGGAAGATCAAATTTGCCCCTAGGAACTCGATGCCCCTAATCAGCAGGAAGTAATCTAACAAGATCGAAACCCCCTTTCCCCTCCAGCCTTCTTTCCCTTATACCAGGTGTTGGGAGTTGGAAGGGGCTGGGTGGAGAAGGCTGCTAAGAAAAACCTGTAAAGTAGCCAAAAATCGGGCTACATGCCTCACTTAAGGAGCAGCCATCACAACTGCCCTTCAGATCTCTGGGGAAATGCTGTGATCTGGTTTAAAGCTCCCTAAATGTCATCATAGACCCAGACATTAAGTGAGTTAAACAGAGACAACTTGTCACCACACACTAAAAACCAAGTCTCCTGCATCTCTGCTCTCTGTGTATCCTTTCTTCCCGTGCTCCTAAGCCACTCAGGCATCTCATCTAGAAACCCCACCCAAGGAGACAGCCTATCTAGGAGCACCACAGCAGTCCCCTATGGCTCTTTCTTTCACACTCCACATTTGGTTCAGCACCAATCCATGTCAATTCTCTGGCCACTTCTCTTCATTTCCACTGTTCCTATCCTGGTCCAGACAACCATTATTTTGCACTTGGACTATGAAAATAGTTTCCTACACGTTCTCCTCCCATCTTGTCTTTTGTACTAGAGCCCAAATACAAACCCAACTATCAAAAACCTGCTCAGGTGGTCTGCCTGGAGCAGCCTGCAGAGGTGAGTTACATGGGCCCCATTGTCTAGCTCTGAGCTTGCTTTTACATCCCAAGGAGGCTTAAGGGACCCCATGAGTCTCCTGTTTCCACATGGAAATCTTTAGGGGGCCCCAAAACTAAACAGCTTAGAGTCCTGTTCCACCAATCCCATCCCAGTCGGATCTGCCCACTATCCCAGTGGAGTCCACCTGGGACACATCCTTCAGAGCAGGGGTCTGCCTGAAGCACAGCTAGCAGAATCAGGTACTATGACCTCCATTGTCTGCCCCACGGTTCCCCCCCACACACACCTTTCTGAGAAATCCTTCTCTCATCAGGATCATCCAGCCAACACCAGGGAAAACCAAATCCCTAAAGGACGGTTTCAGAACACAATCAATAGAGGCATTAAAAAGGAAGCAACTAAATCTAAAGATAGAGGAAAATACAGTCAAGCAGTTGAAGGATATGAATAAAACTGTCCACAACCTGAAAAGGGAAATAGAAGCAATAAAGAAAACACAACCTGAGACAATCCTGGAGATAGAAAACCTAGGAAAGAAAGCAGTAGCTAAAGGCATAAGTGTCACAAAAAGAATACAGGAGCTAGAGAATCTCAAGTGTAGAAGATAAAATAGAAGAAATCAATATATCAGTCAAAGAAAATGCAAAATCTGTAAAGTTCATGACATAAAACATCCAGGAAATTTGGGACAGTATGAAAAGACCAAACCTAAGAATAACAGGAAGAGAAGATTTGCAGCTCAATGGCCCAGAAAACTTCAACAAAATCATAGAAGGAAATTTCCCTAACCTAAAGAAAGAGATACCTATAAAGGTACAAGAAATATACAAAACACCAAACAGATTAGACCAGAAAAGAAAATCCTCCCACCACATAATAAAACACTAAATATGCAGAACAAAAAATAATTTTAAAAGCAGCAAAGGAAAAAGTCCAAGTAACATATAAAGGCAGACCTATCAGATTTATACCCAATTTATCATCTGAGTCTCTAAAAGCAAGAAGAGCCTGGGCAGAGACCACAGATGTCAGACCAGACTACTATACCCAATAAAATATCAGTCACCATAGATGGAGAAACCAAGATATTCCATGACAAAAATAAAATTAAACAATAACTTTTCACTAACGCAACCCTACAGAGGATATTAAAAGGAAAACTCCAACCCAATGAGGCTAACTACACTAAAAATAACACACAAGAAATAAATAAATAATTCACACCATTAAAACCAATAGAAGAGAAATACACACACACACACACACACACACACACACAAAACCACCACCAATATCACAATAACAGGAAGTAACAATCATTGGTCATTAACATCTCTCAACGTCAATGGACTCAATTCCCAAATAAAAAGACAAAGACTAACAGAATGGATGCATAAAGAGAATCCATCATTCTGCTCTATACAAGAAGCACATTTCAACAACATATCTCAGCATAAAGGCTGGAAAAAAAGGTTTTCCAAACAAACAGACCCAAGAAACAAGCTGGATTAGCCATTCTAATAACTAATAAAATAGACTTTCAACCAAAAGCAATCAAAAGAGACAGGGAAGTACATTTCATACTTATCAAAGGAAAAATTCACCAAGAGGTCATCTCAGTTCTGAACATTGATGCCCCTAATGCAAGAACACCCACATTTGTAAAAGGAACATGACTAAGGCTTAAATCACACATCAAAGACCACACATTAATAGTGGGAGACTTCAACACCCCTCTCTCACCATTGGACATGTCATTAAGACAGAAACTAAACAGAGAAATAACAAAACTAACTGAGGTTATGATTCAAACTGACCTAACAGTACATCTATAGAACATTTCACCCAAGCACAAATGAATATACCTTCTTCTCAGGACCTCGTGGAACCTTCTCCAAAATTGACCATATAATCAGTCACAAAGCAAGCCTCAACAGATAAGAAGAAGATCAAAATAACCTCATGGATCTTAGCAGATCACCATAGATTAAAGCTGGACTTCAACAACAACAGAAATAACTGAAAGCTTATATATTCAAAGAAACTGAACAGCTCTCTACTCAATGATCAGTGGGGTCAGGGAAGAAATAAAGAAAGAAATTTAAGACTTTCTAAAATTCAGTGAAAATGAGAGCACAACAGACCCAAATTTATGAGACACTATGTAAATAGTGCTAGAGGAAAATTTATAGCACTAAGTGCCCTCATAAAGAAATTGAAAAGTTTTCATACTAATGAATTAAAAGTTAATTACATGTGAAGGCTCTAGAAAAAAAAAGGAAGCAAACATACCCAAGAGGAGTAGATGGCAGGAAATAATCAAACTCAGGGTTGAAATCAATCAATTAGAAAGGGGTGGGGGAAGAGAGACTAGTACAAAGAATCAGCAAAAGCTGGTTCTTTGAGAAAAATCAACAAAATAGACAAACCCTTAGCCAAGCCAACTAAAAGACAGACAGACAGACAGACAGACACACACACACACACACACACACAGAGAGAGAGAGAGAGAGAGAGAGAGAGAGAGAGAGAGAGAGAGAATCCAAATTAACAAAATCAGAAATGAAAAAGGAGACAGATATAATGGACACTGAGGAAATTCAAAGAATCATTTGGTCTTACTTCAAAAGCCTGTATTCCACAAAATTGGAAAATCCAAATGAAACGGATGGTTTTCTAGACAGATACTAATTACCAAGCCAATATGAAGATCAGGTAAACTATCTGAATAGTCTTATAACTGCTTAAAAAATAGAAGCAGTCATTAAAAGTGTCCCAACTAAAATAAGTCCTGGGCCAGATGGTTTTAATGCAAAATTCTACCAGACTTTCATAGAAGAGCTAATGCCAATACTTCTCAAACTATCCCACAAAACAGAAACATAAATAACATTACCAAACTCATTCTATGAGGCCACAGTCACCCTGATAACTAAATCACACAAAGACCCAACAAAGAAAAACAATTTCAGACCAATTTCCCTTAACATTGATGCAAAAATACTCAATAAAATACTGACAAACCTTGCCGGGCGTGGTGGCGCACGCCTGTAATCCCAGCACTTGGGAGGCAGAGGCAGGTGGATTTCTGAGTTCGAGGCCAGCCTGGTCTACAGAGTGAGTTCCAGGACAGCCAAGACTACACAGAGAAACCCTGTCTCGAAAAAAACCAAAAAAAAAAAAAAATACTGACAAACCAAATTCAAGAACACATCAAAGAAATCATCATCCCAAGGATGCAGGGATGATTCAATATATAAAAATCCATTAACATAATTTACCATATAAACAAACTAAAAGAAAAAACCATATGATCATTTCACTAGATGCTGTAAAATCAAACACCCCTTCCCTTCATGATAAAAGACTTGAAGGGATATAATGGGTATACCTAAACACAATAAAAGGCAATATAAAGGAAGCCAATACCCAACATCAAATTAAATGGAGAGAAATTAAAAGCATTTCCACTAAAATCGGAGACAAGACTGACCATTCTCCCCCTGTCTCTTCAATATAGCACTTGAAGTTACTAAAGGAGATCAAGGAGATACAAATTAGAAAGGAAGAAGTCAAAGTATCACAATTCAAAAATGACAAGGTAGTATACATAAGGGATCCCAAAATTTCTACCAGCAAACACCTACAGCTCATAAACATCTTCAGCAAAGTGGTTGGACACACAATTAACTCAAAGAAATTAATAGCCCTCCTCTACACAAGCGATAAACAGACTCAAAAAGTAGTTGGGGAGACAGTACCCTTCACAATAGCCACAAATAATATAAAACTGTGGTGTAACTTGCTGCAGACCACACTCTCTCATGGTTGGGGCCTCTAACCAAGCAAGTGAAAGACCTGTATGACATGAACTTCAAGTCTCTGAAGAAAGAAACTGAGGAAGATCTCAGAAGACGGAAAGATCTCTCCCATGCTCATGGATCCACAGGATTCACATAGTGAAAATGGTCATAGTACCAAAAGCAATCTACAGATTCAATGCCATCCCCATCAAAATTCCAACACAATTCTTTATAGATCTTGAAAGAACAATTCTCAACTTCATTTGGAAAAACAAACAAAAAACAAACAAACAAACAACAACAAAAATAAAACAGGAGAGCTAAAACAATCCTGAACAATAAAAGAACTTCTGGAGGTATCACTATGCCTGACTTCAAGCTGCACTACTGAGCAATAGTAATAAAAAGCTTCATGCTGTTGGTATAGAAACAGACCAATGGAATTGGATGGATCAATGGAATAGAATCAAAGACTCAGAAATAAACCCACACACCTACAGACACTTGACTTTTGATAAAGAAGCCAAAACTATACAATGGAAAAAGGAGAGCATCTTCAACAAATGGTGCTAGTTTAACTGGATGTCTGCATGTAGATGAGTGCAAATAGATCCACCTTTATCATCCTGCACAAAACTCAAGTCCAACTGGATCGAAGAACTCAATGTAAAACCAGATTTGCTGAATTTAATAGACCAGAAAGTGGGGAACAGCCTTAAACTTGTCAGTACAGGACACAACTTCCTGAATGGAACATCAATGGCTCAGACACTAAAGTGAAAAAATTAATAAATGGGACCTCATAAAACTAAAAAAGTCAAAGGACATCGTCATTAGGACAAAATCACAGCCTACAGATTGGGAAAAGTTCTTCACTAACCCTACATCAGACAGGGGGCTAATATCCAAAATATATAAAGAACTCAAGAAGTTAGACACCAACAATCCAAATAACCCAATTAAAATGGGGTACAAAATGGGGTACAGAGCTAGACAGAATTCTCAAAGAGGAGTCTTGAATGGTCTAGAAGTACCTACAAAATTGTTCAAAATCCTTAGTTATCAAAGAAATGCAAATCAAAACAACTCTGAGATTCCAGCTTACACCCAACAGGATGGCTGAGATCAAAACTATAATGGAATACCACTCAGCCAGTAAAAACAAAAACATCATGAATTTCACAGACAAACTGATGGATGGAACTAGAAAATATAATCCTGAGATAGATAATCCAGACCCAAAAGGACATGCATGGAATGTACTCACTTAAAAGTAGATATTAGCAATAAAGTACAGAATAACCAAGCTATAATCAACAGACCCAAAGAAGCCAAATAACAGAAGGACCCAAAAGAAGATGGTTGAATCTTTCTCAGGAGGAGAAACAAGATAGATATTGGAAGTCAATAGGAGGGAACTGGGTGGAAGAGGGAATAGGGAAGGGAGCAGGGATGGGTCACAAGTAGGGAAAGAGAATGGAGATTGGTGGAGGGTGGGCAATCTCTATGACATCTCAAAGACCTGGGACAGGAGGAGGCCCCAGAGGGCCTATGCGGGCTACTCTAGCTGAGACTCCTAGCAGTGAGGGATATGGATCACGAAATGGCCACTCTCTATAGTCAGGCAGGACTCCCAGAGGAAGAATAAGGACAGCAACCTACCCACAAAACCTTCCACCCAAAATGTGTCCTGTCTATAAAATATACAGGGACAAAGAACAGAGACTGAGAGAATGGTCAACCAATGACTACCCCAATTTGAAACCCATCCCGTGGGCGAGAACCAATCTCTGATACCATTAATGATTCACTGTTATGCTTGCAGACAGAAACCTACCATAACTGTCCTCTGAGAGGGCCCACCCAGCAGCCAATACAAAGTGATGCAGAGACCCACACCCAAACATTAGATGGAGCTCAGAGAGTCTTACAGAAGAGTTGGGAGAAGGATTGAGGGACCTGAAAAGGACAGGGACTCCACAGGAAGACCAACAGAGTCAACTAACCTGGACTCTTGAGGGCTCCCATAGACTGAATCACCAACCAAAGAGTGAGCACAGGCTGGACCTAGGCCCCCTCCACATATGTAGCAGATGCGCAGCTTGCTCTTCATATGGGTTTCCCATCATAGGTGGTGGGGGCTAGTTGGGGTGACACCCAGAGGGAGCCACGAGAGAAGGGGAAGGTGGAATAGGTGGGTGGGACTTTCATGAGGAGGTACTGGGAGGAGAGGAAGGGCTGATATTGGGTTGTAACATGAATAAATAAATTAATTTTAAAGAGCCTGCTGAGATTTCTCAGTGGATCCCTTTTATTCAGATTAGTAGCCAAGTTCTTATAGTAATCTATACGGACTACCATGATGCCCCCACCCTGTACCTTCACCTAATTACACCTTTTTGGTTCCCTTTGATGCAGACCACAATGGTCCTCTGATTACTTTCTACCCCCTTGGTGCCTTACTTTTGATCCCCTTCTGTCTAGAGTATATTTCACATACACATGCACTCACACACATGTACACATGCAGGCACATGCACAGAGGCACTCACTAACACAGGCACACTCACATACAAACACATGCACACACACTCTCTCTCTCACACACACACACACACACACACACACACAGAGAGAGAGAGAGAGAGAGAGAGAGAGAGAGAGAGAGAGAGAGAGAGAGAGAAACTCACCAGTTTCCTGTTCAAACATAACAGAAGTCCTTCTCTAACTACTCATTCTGAACTAATACCATTTCCCCTCACCTCCCTTCCTTTTTGACGTCATATACACTAATTTGTGTTCGTATCACTTGTGTCTCCTACTAAGCTTTAAGTGAGTGACGACAGGAGTTTATCTGTCTTGTGGTCTTATTCTCAGAAACTAGAATAGACTTGGTACACAATATGAGCTTATAAAACACTTGAGTCAGGAAGCTGTGCCCTCGTCTTACTTGCATGGGCGCCTTCACTTGATGGAACGGATGGATGAGTTTAGTTCATTCCTTTTCTTTCTAATCCATTCCTCAAAGCTACTCAGGATTTATATCTGCCTATGAGATTAGTAATCTTGAAGAGCATGAATTCTGTAGTAGTTTTAAAGAGATCCATTTTAGTTATTTTCTGTGCTGGAGAAAAAGAAGGAAATTTCCAGCCTGGTTCCTGAATCACTGTGCATAAGAAAAAGATAAAGGTGCCTCTTCTCACTGCAGCCACTGCACGTGTCTGCCGTCTAGGGGCAACACAACGTACTTCTCTAACTGTGAGGAAGGACCCTGATCTCTCAGTACCAAACAGGTGCCAGCTCTTAAGTATACATTGAACACTGTTTTCTGCACATCTTCTAAATCATCAAACTATGGGGATTGGCTGGAGTTCTTGGCCAAGTCTGGGTACCACTCTCTAGAAGAGTAACCTAGCATGATCACTCCACAAAGAGGAGGGCAAAGTCATCTTTCAAATGCTACCATAGGGCCATTGGTTGTGCAAGCAACTTCAGGTGTACTTCTGTGTTTTTCCATGCTGCCCTTCTCTTTACTGTGATTTGTATTCATGTGTGGATAACAGCAAGTTATTATACCCTAAACAGTATGGCCTAGCATCCTCCCTTGTTAATAATAAAATGAGTCTACGCACTGTTACAGGGAAGTACATTGATCCACTTTGCAACGAGTAAAACAGCACGCCAACAACAAAGGATTACTGAAGCATGTGAACACTTCATTCCGTGAGTGTATTAGACAAGGTCAAGGGGATACATACATGCCTTTACCTCGTCCTCAAACCTAGACTTGGCTCTGAAAGGCAGGCATACGCGAGGCCCTGCTGGAATTACTTCTACGAATACCATATGTTTCATTATAGCAGAGATGGTGGTGTCATTTTGATGTCTTCAAGCTTTTTATTTGTGTCACCAATAATACAGAACTGAAAAGGGTGCCGTGAACTCAAAGACTGACAACCTCTAACAGGAAGCTCTGTGCTATAATGGAAGACCTAGTCAGTAGATAGAAATCGTTATCTGAGGATGCAGAGGAGTCATTGTGACGAGAATGGGGTAAAGAAAAAAACCTAGCCTAAGGATGGGTCCTGCATCCCAGAAGCAACGTCCAAAACTGCGTAGTCAAAGAAACTGCGAGCAGCTCCGTTAGAGAATTACACAATCTTGGAAATCCCCATTGGCTGGTGTTTTGAATGCCTTACAAGGCCCCATGCTGAAGACAATGGCACTGATGCTTGAAATGTCTGTGTCCCTGAGCCCTCTCTCTCTCTTTGTCAGTTATGGCAGCACTGTTTCCTTTCCTCTGAAGGAAACAAAGAATAACTCCAGGTTTCTTAAAGATGTTTTGTTTCATAAATTTTAGAAAAAAATAAATAAATGTGGGTTTCCTGTCTCTTTCAATCAAATTCATTCAAAATCACAGCACTTGCCAGGCCCGGAGGCTGTGGGGAAGGGAGGAGAGCGGCTGGAAGCTACTGCTGCGAACTGTTCCCCGCAGCTGATATTTCTCCATAGCAAGTGTTCGTGCAAAACAAAAGACTGCTTTAGAAAACCAGGAGCAGACACAAAGGCCCAGAAAGGGGTAGTTGCGATGGTATTTTAGAGATCAAAACCCTTGAATTTGCTTGAACCTAGTTTCCTGGTTGCTTCATTAGTTACATAGTAATTAATATAACAATCCAATATAAGGAAAATGACAAGCATAGAAACTATTATAAAATATGTTATCTACAGGCACCTGTGGTTTCCTCTATCTCTCAAAGTGCTGGGGATAAAGATAAAAGATGCGTTAACACGGGGAGGCAGTATAGCACAGTGGTTAGAAGTGCGGGTTTAGCGTCTCATGGAACTGTAGCCTTTAATAGCTGCTGGCGGGGTGGCCGGGGGAAGGTCCTGGAAGCATGTGACCACTGATTGATCAGCCAGATCCAAGGCAGGCCCCGCACCCAAGCATTTTTGAACAACACGAATTGCACCTGGTGGATATTGAGAGAGAGAGAGAGAGAGAGAGAGAGAGAGAGAGAGAGAGAGAAAGTTAGGTTCAAAGTAAGTTGGGGGTGGACCTGAAAGGCAATGGGGGAGGCGTGATCAAAAAATGTTGGATGGATTTTCAAAGAATTAAGGGGCAACATTAAGTAGGGGTTTGATATGACAGCGGGTGAAGCCCTAGCTTAGCCTCTGCTGATATGTGACCTGAGGCAAGTTTCCAAACCTCCCTAAAGACTTGATTTCAAATAGAGACGGAAACGTGTCTTCTTGACAGGTCATGTAAGAATGAAGAAAGATACTAATACCTAAGGGGTTTTAACAGTTTCTGGTCTGAAGTGAGCCCTCACTGAATATTTGTACTTAAAGCCAGCGTGAAAGTACTTGCCTCTCCTTTGGCACTTCCAAAGAGGAAAGTGTCTGGAATCAGTAGCTATGTGCTTCAGATCAGACTCTGAAGGGGGAAAAGAACTGACTGACTACTGCTTGGCTTTGCAGTTGGGGAGAAGGCTGCCGCCCAGCTGTTTGTTCCCTGGGCTGAGAGTCATCCCTTCTCTGACACATCCGCTTTGACCCTGCGGAAAGGCAGCACACCTCAGCCCAGCCCATCCACGACAGAGGGGAGGATTACGTGTGAGAGTTCAGGTTGTTGCCCTTCAGGAAGCAAGAATTATGAAACGTTTATACTGTCCTGGAGCAAAGGTCCCTGGTGAAGAGAGATAGCCATGGGGCATGGAGTCCAAAGGCTTCTGGGGGCAGGGAGGAAAACATTTGAAAATAGACAAAAAATAAGCAGTGTTCCTAGCTTTACAGCCATTTCCTGAAAACATTTACTTAACTGACTATAATTTCTAAGCAACATCAAGAATTGTCAAGTTTCTACATAGCCAAAGAGAGAGAAACAAAGAGAGAGAGAGAGAGAGAGAGAGAGAGAGAGAGAGAGAGATTTAGGTCTGGGTCTGTGTGAATGATAATATCAAGAAGGAATTTTACAATTATAGGTTTCCTAAGACAAAGGAGCCAAAAGGTCTTCTATGCACTAAACAGGCATGAGCGGCACCTTCACTCACGGTGGCTTATGGACTATCTAAATCTCCCCCCTCCCCCAGACATAAGTCTGGTTATATGCAAACTCCAAACACCAAGGTAAATAACAGCTGTTAAACCATTTATAAAACACTCGTTAAAAGCACACAGAATGCACACACATGAAGGTATTCCCCTGTGTCCAAAGCAGCAGGCTTGCTAACGGACAGTGAGATCAGCCGGCCTAAAGCCAAGGGAAGCCCTTCATCGAGACGGAAATTATAGTGCTGTTATTGTGTCGTAATAAGCTTCTATGAAATGGAGCATTGTGTTTCTGCTGAGTCGTGAACAAAAAAAAAAAAAAAATCAGGATCTGGCTTCCTTGCAGGCAAGGCAAAATGTATTTTGATTCCTTGGATGAGATTTCCTTGGTCCCAAAGAGTGTACATTTTTTTCATCTTTAAAAAAAAAAAATTCTACCTTTCAAAGGAAGCTATCTTTGAGAATTGAAAGTGCTTCTTCTGTGTAGATGTCTTTTTTTTCTACCTGTTTTCAGGAGGGCGGTCCTGTGTGTGAATGGCTTGCTATTGCAGAACCTCAGGTGGAGGGGACTAAACAATGGTATTAAGTTCCACGGTGACACTGTTCCCTTGTGCCATCCTCTGCAGTGGATTAATGCAGAAACCTCATCCAAACTTAGTGACCAGGAGCACAGGGCATTCCTGCGTCTTTAAGACTGAATGTTGGGTGGACTGTAAACTCAGGCACGTTGGCTGGTGGGAGAGAGTGAAGCCTGGTGCAGAAGCCTCAAGCAGTCTGTCATTCTGAAAGGTTGACTGTCAGTTGCAAAAGAGCAAAGGTTGCTATGGTTCACCTTTTACATTTATAGCTTTTGTTTTTAGTCCTTGGGGTTGTATAACGAGACCCTTTATGCTGCAGACTACCTAAAGTAATATTTTTTACCCTAATAAAATGCTCTTAGGATTCGAATCACCTAATCTGATTCTGCTTCCCCCATTTCAATACCCCAGACACCTCTTTCAGGTTTGAGAACATAAAAATCTAGTTTTCATTTATCAATCTATGTTCCAAATTGATTTTATTGAGAGTCTTGTCCCTTAATCTCTATTGCCTTTTAGTTTCTTGTTGCTTTCAGTTGAGAAGTTATGGTCACTAGAGCAGAAGGCAAAAAACAGTCATCGACATCTACATATATAAATACTGATATCTTGCACCTTTGAAAAGATTTTAGCATGTAGCTACCGCTTACCAAGCATTGCAGTGGGTATCTTGTTAATGGCCTTCAAACACAAGCTCCTTCAATCTGAACATTTTCTAAAGTAGACTCTATTATCTCTACCTTGTAGTGGAGGGAATTAGGGCTCAGAAGAATTAAAGGATTTGTCCTGGGTCATGAAAAGCCAAGAGTTAAATCAGAATAATTTAAAATCCATTACACAGTGTTCCTCCCGAACTCCAACTTTGTTTGCCCTGGGCAAACATTACACTTACATTTCAACCACTAAGGAAGAGAGGGGGTGGTGATGCAGACTAGGGGCAAAGTAAATGAGAAAATACTACAGGGCATTAAAAGACAAACACTCCTAAGGGTCCTTCAGATTGCAGGACAGTTCCTGCCCTCAGAAAGCTAATAGTTCAGCTGAGAAGACACATCAGAATTAAATCAAATGAGTGCTGCAGTCCAGGGGTACCCCAAATATTGTGTGTATGGCGGAGTAGGGGTAAGAAGGTTTTATTCCCACATCTCGGCAAACAGTTGAAGAAAAAATCAGCCTTGCCTACTTTATTGTTACCATCACATCTGGTTTCTTCTGCTCATAAGAGCATCTGGCATACGTTTGCAAAAATTAAGGTACCACTATGTTGATGTTGAATATGTGAAGATTCTCAAGCAGTGTGCTGAAAAACCTGCTTCTGTGTTCTCAAATATCAGTAGGGGTCAAAATTGATTTTCCCCCTTTGTTTTGTTTTGTTTTGTTTTTGAAAGAAAACCAGGGATCAGACTTCTACAATTGTTCTACTTTATGGGTGAGCTCCTGAGGAAAAGAGAGTTAGTTCTACAAGAACATTAGGTCAAGCCTTGCTCCCATAATACCAAGCTAGAAACAATATCTGCTAGCTGAGGATTAATTAAATTCCCAGTTTGTATATACACAGTGGACTGCTTCTGTAGCTGTTAAACAAAACTTAGTATTTATTTAAAAAGTTTCCATTGCAGATGCCTGAGTGAAAAGGCAAAATAAAGAAAAGGTATAATATTGTTTACATTAAAATTACATATGTATGTATATATAAACAAAAATGTACACATAGCATGCATAAGATACATGCATAGAAAGCTATACAGGCGTATGCTTGAAATGCTGGCATTAGCTGGGAAAATCAGGATTAAATTTGTTTTTAATGTTTTTCTATATTGTTTAGATTTTCTGTGTCAATCTGTTACTTTCTGTTGAAACAAGAAAAGAGAAAATAAAACAACGTGTTGCGTATTACAAACTATTTTCCAGAAAGAACATTTTAAAATATGTTTCTACTGAAGTATTGATGCCTTCACTTCCCTTAACCAAAGGGATCCTTGTAT
Source organism: Apodemus agrarius (assembly GCA_964023405.1). NCBI lineage: Eukaryota > Metazoa > Chordata > Mammalia > Rodentia > Muridae > Apodemus > Apodemus agrarius. The sequence goes on along the minus strand of OZ030014.1, from coordinate 61,086,031 downwards.
AGGAACTAATTTTGAATGGTCGATTTACCATCATTAGAAAAATTACATCACATTAAAAATAACGGATATGAGATTAGATTTAGCTCACTTGTTCTTCAGTGAAGTTGTTTTTGTTTGTTTTGCTTTGTGTTTGGTTTTGTTTTTTTAAAGACATATACCTTCCAGCTGGCAAATAATATATTTCTGGCAGAGAAAAATGTTGACCTATGCCTTGTATTAGGGTCCATTTTAAAAACAACAAACAATAAGATATTATTAACTTTGAAGGCCTTTCAAAGGAGCTTGGGTAGACTTTTAACCCGGCCTCATGCCCGTCATGCACCCAAGTTTCTAGAGGAAGCGGGCTGTGTTTACATTCCTCTCCTCCGCGTTACTGGTGATGCTGTGCGAACACACTAAATGACCAGAGCATCCTGAGTGTCTTCCCACTGTGCATGAATTATAATCAGACCTCCAACACGCCTTCAACCTCAAGAATAGGTAGTACAGTCTTAATAACAACGAGAAATAAAGTGCCCCTTTATTTAAAGTGTTTAATTTTATTTTTAAACACTTTATTTTTAAAGTGTTTTTAAAGGGATTCTGTCCCTTTGTGTAAAAGCTCCGTCTCTTCCATGGCTGACATTCTAAGCCTTCTGGCATTTCTAGGACACACATGTGCTCTTGAAGGTTTAAAGGCTATATGGTTCTGAACAGATCACATTTCAGGGTAGAATTATTCCATTCTGGGAGTGAACCAACTCTGTTGGTAGCATGTGTTCTTGCTACATTCCAGTCATTACTAAACAATTATCCGTTTCTAAAATGTGAGTAAGCAAATCTAATCTAACTTGGTATCATATACCAAGTACAGAGTTCCGATGAAAACATACGTGACTCAGTAATAAGAGGTAGGAAAAATTATCAATAGCAGGAAGATGAAAGAAAAGACTGGCTCTGTTGTTACTGCTGCTGTTTTAATTTAAAGTGTTGCTGGAGAGATGGCTCCGCACTTAACAGTACTTACTTGTGTTATTGAGGACTGAGTTTAGTGTCAATAACTATGCTGGCCATAACTCCAGGTGGGGCTCTTCTGGCTTCTTCAGACACATGCACACACATAGCACACGCTCAAACAGATAAATACTCACATAAATCACAATAAAAATAAATCTTAAAAAAAAAACCAGAAAGTATAGAAAAGAAAACTTTTTTAATGAATTGAAGGGAAATAACAAAAAGAAGAAAAAGAAAAGAAAGGGGGGAAAAGGCCTGTCTCTTTAACCAAAATAACATGAATATGTATAGATTTGTATAATTCCTCAATTGTTCCAGAACTTCCTCTTTGTCAATTTGAGTTGCAAAATGAGGATAGTCCGTAGCTCTCATACACACTTCTGATGTTAAAAGCCTCATCACTTTCTACAAAGCCATAGAATTCTCTAGTTGTTCTGAGGACAATTTTAAAAAGGTCTCAGACTCTCAAGTAGTTTAGTTCAGCTTTTTTTTGTGAATGCTAAATGTTTGAAAATTCTAGAAGTTTGTCCAGTAGAATCTCACATTTAATACATATTTTTAAAGCTTGTTAAACACTTAGATAATCAAGTAGAAAGCAAGTAGATTGTTGTGCAAAGGGGCGTGTAGCAAGGGGATCTGTGGCCTTAGAGAATGTGAGCTTAGGTATTGACACAGACTCTGAACTTTACTCCTGCTGAGCTGGCTGGCCTCTTTCCTACTTGAACTCGGAACTACAGAATAGGAGTGGGTGTGTGTGTGTGTGTGTTTGTGATCGTGTTGTTGTTGTTGTTTTTAACAAAATCTCAATCATTCGATTTTACCAATGAAGACTCAGGAGCCAGATGCTGGGGTGAGAGCCTGCTGGCTTAGAGGCAGAGAAAGTACCCAGCTGGCCTTCTTCAGCTGATGTCCCAAAAGGAAACTCTCCTTCTCTGCTCCATCTCCAAAACCCTCAAACTGAATGTCTCTCCTCTTTTCTTCCTGTGCACCTCTCTCTATCTGTCCTCCTGATTTATTCTGTTTTTTTTTTTCTCCTATGTTCACTCTCTGTCAACGGTTGCTTGTTCTGCCTCTTGACCTATGGTTGACTTTATTTAATACTTTTTTTACAATAAATTGAAAGTTCTGGGATTAAAGGTGTGTGCTAAGGCGGAACCACACCACAATTAGAAACAGGTTTTCCCAGTAGAAAACTCAATCTCAGGGTTCAAAATATGGTCAAATATCCAGCAACAAATGTGTGTGTGAGTGAATGAGTGTGTAAATGTATTTGAGTATATGTGTATATGTGTGCAAGTAACTATGTACGAATGTGTATGTATGTGTGTATGAGTGTACATGTGTAGAGTATGATGTGTGTATGCATGTGAATGTATACGTATATTTGAGAGCATATGTGTAAGTGTGCATGCACATGTGTATGCATGTGAATGTGTATGTGTGTGTATATGTGCAAGTGTGTATGCATGTGTGTATATGTGTGTATGTATATATGTGAGTATATGTATGTATGTCTGTGTGTGAGTGTATGTATGTATGCACTTAAGTGTATGAGTATTTGTGAAAGTGAGTGTGTGTGAGTCTGTGTGTGCATACACATGTGTGTGCATGCATTCGTGCACTTGTAAGCAAGGAATTTACTTATCCTGTGATATCTGACTCCTCACAAACAAAAATGAAATAAGCACATCCACTTCATGAACAAATTATATCATATGCTTATCAGTAAGAAGTGCTTAAAAATGTTACCTACTTTCTTCCCTTAGTCTTTTTTGTTGTATTTCTTGCCCTATTTCTTAGAAATATAATTAAACATATTATATTTAAACTAAAAAGATTTTTAACATGTTTCCTTAAAGTTTTGCATCGAGGTATAATTTACATCTAATAAAGTATGTAGGCCAGGCGGTGATGGCACATGCCTTTGATCCCAGCACTTGGGAGGCAGAGGCAGGCGGATTTCTGAGTTTGAGGCTAGCCTGGTCTACAGAGTGAGTTCCAGGACAGCCAGAACTACACAGAGAAACCCTGTCTCGAAACCCCCCCCCAAAAAAAAGATATGTAGAATACACGAGTTTTTAATTATATTTTATTAAACATTGTGATATGTGTATGTGCATGCACATACATGTAAGCGTGTGCCACAGCTTATGTGTGAAGGTCAGAGGATGACTTGTAGGATTCTGTTCGCTCCTCCCATCACGTGGGTCCCAGGTCCAGGTCTTTGAGTTGGGTAACAAGCACCTTTACTTACTGAGCCATCTTTCCAGCCCACAAACAAGACTTTAAATATGTGCATACTACCAGAAAAATCATGTCTCAGGGTTTACTATGAACCATTTCTTTTTTTTCTCTTATTTTATTGAGCATAATCTTCATTACAGTTCAAATGGTAAAACCATTTCCCAGTTTACCCCTCCCCGAAAACCCCCAACCCCTCCTCCCACCCCCTGCCTCCAAGTATATGTCCCTCCAGCTGACCCACTCCCACCTCGCCACCCCACTCTGCTTGATTTCCCTTTGTTGGGGCCTCTATTGAGCCTTCACCTGATCAAGGACCACTCCTCCCACTGATGCCTGACAAGGCCTTCCTCTGCCACATTTTTGACTGGAACCATGTGTACCCCTTGGTTGGTGATTTAGTCCCTGGGAATCCTGAGGCATCTGGGTGGCCTACATCGATGTTATTCCCATGGAGCTGTAGATCCCTACAGCTCAGACCAATGGTTGGCTGCTAGCATCTGCCTCTGTATGTGTAAGGCTCTGGCAGGGCCCCTCCGGAGGCAACCATGTCTCCTTTTGGTATGCACTTCTTGTCATGCATAATAGTGTCAGGGGTTTGGTGACTATTTATAGGATGAATCCCCAGGTAGGGCAGTCTCTGGGAGTATAAACTATTTCTTAAAGCAGGATATAGATTAGTGTCTCATCATCCCAGAAGATTCCACATGGCCTCTTCAGGACTAACTATTTTTTTCTGACTTCAGCAATCTTAAATGTTGATAAATGCTACAAAATAAATATGTATGTTCCAAGGAATTAAAAAAGGAATAGCTTGTTGTTGTTGTTGTTGTTTTAAGGAAGTAAGCTAGCTGCATATGCCAACGTGGAAAAATCCCAAGACTTCCGTATTCCTAATGTAGTTGAAAATTAACAGTGGAATTGATAACAGAAAGGATATGAGAAAGGGAAGAGGAATGTGACAGATGAAGTTCTTTGAGTCTGGTTTAACTCCTTGAACAACATGTGCCTTCACTTAACAACAGAGGAAGCCCCCAAACTACAGTCAGTCACCAGCACACCCTTAGGGGAATGTAAAGTGTCAGTAAGCATTGACTTTGACAGACCACACTATTTACAGAAGCAGAAGTCCTTCTCTCCCCAGGCTTGGACACCGCCCATCCTGGCTAAGGCTCCTCATAATCTCTGTGTGGCCCCACCTTTTTGTCCCATAGCCAAGAGTCAAACCGAAAGGCAAGGAACCCTGAGGGCGCAGATCCCTTCAGTCTCACTGTGCAAACCACAGAGCTGGAGGTCATCAGCCTCCTCCTGGAGGTCACACCCGAGCTTAGCTGCTGTCCAAGAGAGTGGTGAATTGCACAGATTTGCCAAAACCCATCCAACTTAAGCCTCATCTCCGGAAGTTCTGAAAGAGCCTACTTTGCACTTACACAGCCTACCTAACTTATTTGTTAACTTTTACACTTAACTAGTAAACAACTAAATAAACAGTGAGAAGATGACTGCTTCCGCTCACTCCTGGCAGGTAAATGTGGACGAGCAGCTGCTTTCTCTCTTGGTTACCAGTGTGAGCCTTGAGAACGGCCTTCTGAACAATTCTCACAGCCAAAACATCCTCACTGCATTGGGAGCTTCTTGTCGCTGGTATTTGTGGAGACAGGAAAGAACTAATGTCTGTCTTATAAAAACCCTCCAAATCAGTTGGACCTTTTTTCTCTAAATAAATAGCCTCACTGCTCTTTGGCCTTTCCTTGTAACCCTTCTTTTCTATGCTTTAATTATATACATTTTCTCTTTTTCTGGGGCTCTGCCATTTCTCCGCATCCTCCTTTAAAGGAGAGACACAAAGTAGCCACAGATGAGGTCAGCTCAGCACTGGGAAGCCGACAGGTTACTTCCTGCCTTTCACTCTTTGTACATTCACTATTTCACTGGTCTTTTAAAAATAAATAAATAAATAAATAAATAAATAAATAAACAAACAAATAAATAACACGTATTTAGCTAATTCTAGAAAAAATGTCACATTGGATTAAACACCCATATTTCTCCATCTTACATCTCAACTATTTGATTTTGTCGTGTGTGTGTGTGTGTGTGTGTGTGTGTGTGCGCGCGCGCGCACACGCACTGTGCGAGATGTCTTTGTATTAGCTTTTGAGTCGGGGTTAGACTAAGAAACCCAACTCATGATGTTACAGTCTTCTGACAATGTTAGTTGTGGGCATCTGAAGACGAGAGAGAGAGAGAGAGAGAGAGAGAGAGAGAGAGAGAGAGAGAGAGAGAGAGAGAGAGAGAGCAGGAAAGGCCAAGGAGGTGGCATCTTAGTAATGTTTGTCTGTTGCACACAAGGCCCTGCCTCTGATCAGCAAGGGTGGCCCCAGGGAGGGTGAGGAGACGGATGTCACAGGCTCCACGCCTGCCCAGACATGGCCACAGAGTTTGTCTACCAAAACTTTGAGGGAACCTCTGCTCTATAAGGCTTTACCATCTCCTTTGCAGTCACATAGGGAATAATGTGGTAGAGCAATACATTGTCTTGTGGTTTGGACAGAATGAAACACAAGTCTGCCCCTGAAACACAGACACTGTGGACAGGAATCATATGGACAGAGAAAAGATTCTGTGCTGAAGAGTTTTTGATCATTTGCCTCCACTGTTAATTTATTGCCAAATACTGTATAGGAGATGATCATTATTGATCACACGAAACTAGCACTACATTATCATTACTATGAAAACAGAATAGACATGATCAGAATTGAAAGCCATCTGTGTACAGTGCCATAGACTAGGAACTCACAGTAACTAGTGGCCACTAGAGGCAGTGTGCAGGACAAAGGCGCCTTTCCCACTGCCCCAGCGAAATCAAGAGGACATCTGAATACTGCATGCGAATCAATTATTTAAGCAACTGTCTTTGTTACTTCATCTGCCCAAAACTACTCTTAGGAATTTTATTGTTTAAATAAGAAATATTTTCAAGTATATGAGAAAAACATTAATATGTAGAGCAAAAATACTGTAATGTGCCTGGAATGGTGGCACAGACCTTTAATCCCAGGTCTCAGGAGGTAGAGGCAAACGGATCTCTGAGTTCGAAGCCAGCCTGGTCTACAAAGTGAGTTCCAATACAGCCAGGGTTACACAGAGAAACCCTGTCTCAAAAAACTAAGCAAAACAAAACAAAAATACTATAATGTAAAATTCAATAAATGTGGGTTTGAGGAAGGTTAGTTTTGAAGACTAAAAAACTGTCTCTCTGAAATCAAAATTTAAAGCCCCTAAGCAGAAATGGAATTGTTAAGTACTTGATCAGTATCAGATCTATAAACCCACTATTATTAGGACAGGTGACCCAAATGTTAAACTTTTCCTCAAGGATTTGATGAACTTTCTCTCCTGTTAAAATAAAAATGTCCTACTTTCTAATACCAACTCTGATTAAAGCTAGACTCACACTAAATCAAATAAAGATTACTTAATTTTAAAGCTAGCTTCCTGAGTTTTATAACTTTAACCTTATATATCTTAGAGATATTTTTAGAAAATTGACATTTACCAATGCATATTTAAATGTCAACAACTAGAGAATTCTATTGTGCAACCACTCAGATACCACTGTTAATATGAAAAATGGCATTTACTTAACTTTCTGAATTAAAAAAAAAATTGGTTTTGAGATTTCCTGATAGTTCCTCTAAGACTGTGTGCCTCTATAATCTGCTTGCTTGAAAAAAGAAATCCATTTCAATCACTGCCTGGCCAAAGTTTAAACATGTAAAATAGACTCAACAGTTAATCAATAGGTTGATCTGCTGATGCAGAAGGTACTTAGGCACAGTCAGAGGTCATCGCTCTGAGACAGTCAACAACTTATTCGGTATAACTCAGCACAGAGAATGCATCTAAGCAATCAGACCTTATCTCACGGACTTAGTGACATGGGTCTAAGGAGAGCCTCCACAAATGTCAGTCTCAAGTATGCACGTTAACTGCTCCATTGCCTGACCTGATATCTGTAGATTGTTCATGCCTGCATTAGGGTAGCTGTAACTGTAGGCAACAAGATTTTCTACAACAGGATTCCTTGTGCGCTACAGCATTTGAATATTAGACACCTTGAAAAGCAAATGTGTAACTCTATGGTCCTAAGCAAAATGAATCTTCTCTGAATTGCTATACAGGAAAGTTTTGTAATGAGGAAAAAAATATATAAGTTGTTCATGCAAATTTTATGAACTTGCATTAAATTAAGCATGATTTAATTAGGCCAATTTCTGAGTGATACTGCATCAGGCTTTCAATTTACAAGAGCAAGTATTTTAAAGAAACTCAACAGAAAACATGCCCATTTTCTTTTTACAAAGTTGTATTTGCCTAAATCATCTACAGTATCCAAAGGTTAGCTAGTCTTTCATAACAGCTTTGGAAAAATAAATAAATAAAATGTGTAGTCAGCGTGAGTCTACAGTAAATTCTCTTCATCTAATCACGACTCTGATAGACCAATAAAATACTGAGCAACTTGCCATCAAATGAGTTCCAGCTCTCCCATCTTGTAAGTAAATGCCTCTAAAAATCATTGGACCAAGGCTGAGAAAGCCAGGGGAGAAATATCATTAGTGTCTAGTGGAAAGCTGCAGGATGGAGAAACCTGGTTCCTTCCCTTGCTCCGCAGTTGGCAGCCCTGGGGACAGTTTTACAGTGTGTCTGCCTTCCTTTGTCCACAAGACTCCTCTGGAATAGATGCAGGGACTGACAAGCATTCAAGTTTGTGAAGTCAACACCTGGCAAGGATGCCTTGTGAACAAGGAGTCTCCATACAGATATAGTGGACAGTGAGGTCAGGTGGCAGCAACAGCCGCAGACCTGGTCTTAGAATCACCACGATGGCAGTTCTGAAGTCAGTGCTCTGAGCCAGACTTCCTAGGTGTTATAGTCTGACTGTTTCAACAGTGGAGTGGCCCTGTCTAGGGAGGTTGTAGAACTTTTTGGACATGGGGCCCAGCTGGCAAATGTTGAGTCTAGCTATAGGGGTGGGGCTAATAAGTAATGACTCTGCCATGGTTATGACCAAAGTTTTCTTTGCGTCCACACTGCTGAGACAGTGTAGCCACCACCATACAGCCCTGCTCCCCTACTTCTTCCATCATGTGGACTGTCTCCCTTCCTATGATCCTGAATAAAACCTTTCTGTCACAGACTGTTTCTGTCAGGAATTCTGTCAGAGCAATGAGGAAAGTAACTAGTCCCCATACTGTTTCTAGGTTTCCAGGTGCAACATCCTAACCTGGTTTCTTTACCGTCTTGTGCCTTAGTTTCCTTATCTGAAAGAGGGTGGCATTTAATAATAGCCACCTTGATGTGTTGTTGCAAATATTGATTGATATAAGGCACTGACACAGCGCTGGCCACCTAGAATGTCAGTCATTCCTCATCAGAACTCCCTATCCCAAATCTCTATGGACAGTTTAATTCTGGGTTTCTTTACCAATTTGTAATGGAAAACCCTTCCAATTAGGAGCTATCTTAAGTCACACTTTCTAAAAAGATCTTCCTACATATTCAACTCCTTGCTCAAAAACTCCAACAGCTCCATATCTCTGAAAAGATTCACAAGCCCCTTCCTTGAATTCAGCTTGCAGAACGCCATCTTCTCTATCTCTAGTCTGCTTACCCAACCTCCTCCTCCACTTAGACTCACCTCCCTTATATCATCGGCCAAATCGTGTCTCTATCCCACTGCCACACAGGCTCTGCTCCACACACGGGAAGTGCTTGTCAGCTGTCTGTTATGTTCTTTTTGCTCTGGCATCCTGGAGCATAGTTGTTTATATCGCACTATGGTGGAGGATCCAGAAGACTGAGGTCTACCCAGAGGGAAGACAGAAAACTTAGCCCAACCACAGCTTCTGAGAAACTCAGCAGTGGTTGCCAGGTTGAGCTAAGGCTGGGAGCACAGATCTCCCACAATGTTTAGTCTCAGACATGCTCAGTAACACACATGTGCATTGAAGCTATTTTAAAATAATAATCCTATTGAGGAGTCTAGGGAGAATTCTTAAGTGGGAGTTTTCAAAAATAAAGACTCTGGAGGATTTTAAAAAGCAGTAGCAACTTTGGCTAAAAGCTGCAAGCCTTAACCACGCTGCTTTCCCAATTGGGGCACACTCACTGAGAGGAATTTTTTAATTTATTTATACAATGCAACAAACCAATCTCTCTTTTTGGTCAACACAAACTTCCGGCCCCGTTCACAAAACTGACCTAAAACTCTCCGTTAGGTCAGTTTGCTTCCTCTTTGGTGCTACTGGGATTTGAGGAAGAGGCAGCAGGGAGTTCAGAATTCTTGACCTCAAGAGACCCATGTTTGGTGTGCTGATAACCCCTGAGGTTGAAAGCAGACCGTGAGTGTTTACTCTAGCTATCCATCATGGAAGTAAAGGGCAGGCCCCCTGATAACCTTCCAAGAAAGCATCCTTGCTTCCATGGTAACAGAAAAAGGGACAGGGGAGAGCTGGGGAGACCGCTCTGTTGCAAACATGAGAACTTGAGTTTGAGCCTCAGAAGCCATGTGTTTGTAACCTGAGTAGAGACAGACAGATCCCTACTTTGCAGTAAGAGTCCATCCCCCATACAAAAATAAATAAAAAAAGTGGACAGTACTGAGAAAAGACACCACTGGCCTCTGGCCCTCCACAAGCTCAAGTGCACGCACATCTGTATATTTATACACACGGCAGGGGGACAAGGAGAACTTTACATTCTTTTATCGTAGCAGAAAAATTGAACAGTGGCTTCCTGGTATATAAAAAGGATTCATACGTCACTTTTAACAGAAAAATATAACCCTAACATTCTGGCTTTCAATCTTGCTCATTCAGTAGATTCAGCAGGCACAAACTATCCCCTGAGTAAAAATCAGAACTCATAAATCTGTTCTGTTTGGTCATCCTAGTGTTTTTACCATTTAAAAACCACTACTTAAATGCCCCGATACTGGATTCATGCTCTGCAGTTTAATACGCTCTCCACTGTCTCTCTCATCTTTACATCGTGTAGTCATAGTCCTGGCATGGAGGCATTTGTGTCTGCAGTTTCTTCTGGAATTGGCCTCTCTGATGGAATCCTGAATGAACTGAACACTAGGGCATCTAGCATGCCATCCCACATAACTCTCATTCTCCCTTCTAGCATCTGCAAAGCTCACCACGTGCTGCTGTTTAAAGTAACCCACCATGGTCTCTTCTGTTTGTTTGTTTGTTTGTTTGCTGTCCAATGAGAAGAGACCATCATTTCTGATTACCTCAATCCTCAGTTTACCCATAAGACTCCCTGGGCTTAAAGGCAGATGAGTTTGCAGTAATTAGTTTCTGCCTTCCTGCTGAAAGCCCAGTCTTGGACCTGCACCACTGGCCTTCAGCTCTGGAGAGTAGTTAGCTGGAAACTTCATCCTGCCTCAGATTTCCTGTACTGTAACTTCACAGCCTTCTCTCCAGTACTACCTGCCCGGCCCAGCTTATCAGGACAGAGGATTGGCCTTTGTTGCACTGTGCCCCACCAGAACACGGTAAGTAAGGCACACAGCATTCCAGTTCTTGGCCACGATAGAGGAGAGAGGACAGAGTCAGCCTTTGACATAAACAGGACTCATCCTGTAAGTAGCTGGAGGGGAATGCTGGCAACATGCAATTAGCCAGCTGGTCATCTCTATTTCAATCCACCCTCGTCGCTAACTGCCAAGTTTTAAAGCATTTGAATGCTTTAGCGTGCCAGGCAGAGTTCAAAATCAGATTTTTAAAAGCTGCTTTCCATGTTGCCTCCCTCCTTCCTTAGCCAGTGTCATGTACAAACTAGAGGTCAAGCGAGTTAATACTTCAAATAAAAGGGTGCTGAGGCGTCATGTGGAAGCCAGTTGGTAAGTCAGTATAAACTTTTCTTGAACTCTTGCTCAAGATGAAAACCTCTTGAGTGTTCATCATTCTTGAGGATATTCTTGGAATGCTCAGAGTCCATCTCACAATCAGGTCCAGCTCCTTCAGTAGGACAAATAATTGGGGGATGGGGCTGGGTCGTAAAAGATATGCCTGGTTATCAAAACAGACCCACAGTATACGTGAAAAGAGTGAGAACATGGCGGGGGTTGATGAGATCCAATTCTTATCTTTTCTGCGCTTTTAAATTCCTAGTCTCTATTCTGGGAAATAAACAGCCATCCCTGGAATGTTAATACATACTTATCCCAGCTCCCCAGCTCCCTTCTTTCCTGCCTGTCACCTCCCTGTCTTTCTCCTTGGCTAACAATGTTTACTTCGACTCAGCTGAACTCGATATAGCCTCCATCAAAACAAAATCCTGCCAATAAAGAAATAAAGTTATTTCTTTAACTCTCTGATATTCAAACAAAAACTTCCATATGCTTGGAATTCTTGAACAAGTTGTCCACAGGAAAAGATCACAAACGTAGAATGCAATTTATTATGGTGGAAACATTAATCTCCTATCTGATACCCTTCTCCGGCTCAGCAATGAGTTATTCGTTTGAGACATCAGAGAAAGGAGATTCTCTTGAAGTAATAGCTTATGGCAACTAGTCTACCTTGGGACACTCACTTACTGAAGAGATTTCCAAGCTTGTTATTATTCATTAGCCTTCTCAGGGGTTGTGTGAACCTAATTCTGGGGGGATGTAAACAAACTCATTTCAAAAAGGGAATCTACAATGGACCAAAGTACAGATATCACCAGTTCAACTTGAGCCAATAGGTTTTATTAGGCTTGCTTACAGAAGTGTGGGTAAGGAATTACTTACAGGAGCAGAAATGACTCAAAGACAGCTGCATCACCAAAAGCCCTTTCCAGCATGGGTGACAGCTCACGAAAGCTGGGAACTCTAAGTTTCTGCACAACTTCTAGGCAGCTCAGTCAGCGTCTTTTTCAGGTAGTTTAGCTGGTCTCTTTCTTCTTGGCTGATCTCTCTTGCCTATTATAGTCAATACCTGAAAATATCTCTCAGCAGTCCTTATTGCTTATGTATGCTTAGAGAAGGAGGAGCCAAATTAGTCTGATCAGTTTCAGGGACTTCCTGAGGTTTTTGAGTTGTTCTCTTCCTAAACTTCAGAGATTCCTACAGATGAATGTTTAACCTTTTTTAGGACAGACATTCTATGTCTTAAGTACATTTCCTCTATGATGGGAGGATTTTTTTTTCTAGAAGGAAATTGTTAAATATCATCAATACATAGGAAATTAAGCATTTCTGACTTGAGAGATGACTCAGCAGACAAAGGCACCTGCCACAAGATTGATGACCTGAACTCAATCCCTTCGACCCACATGGTAGAAGGAAAGAACCTATTCCCAAAAGTTGTCCTCTGGCTATCACACTTTGGGTACTCTGTAGTTCACATTCTACTTACAGAGAGACATCCACCAACAGACACATACACACATGTGCAGAAAGAGATTTTATGTATAAATTAAGCATTTTAAAAATTCTAGAAAAACAGCAATATCCCTTCTTACTCTTCTATCTACAGACCCATATGTTATAAATGAAATTGATCTGGTAGAATTAATATTTTTATTGGTTTTGTCAGAAATCAAAATGTATGATCAGAACAATGACGTATTTGCATTTCTCACAGCTCCTAAATTGTTGTCACTGTGGTGCCTTATCTTTCTTCTGTAGCTCAAAACCTTGACTTTTCTCTTAGACCCCATTGAGCACCAGAATTCCTGATTGTTTGCATCTGGGACCAGGTGCAAAACAGACAGCCATAAACACTCTTGTCACACAACCTGGGACAAGATGCAAATTGTTCAGAAGACTTCATTGAACATCTCTTCTGCACCACTAATCCTAGGTTCCTGTGTACTGTGCTTGCCGTACTGCCCAGTTTCTGAAATCAATGTATTCCTTCCTTGTAACTACCTGCTTGACTCACCATGGCCCTTCTCACTTATACCTAGTAGATACATTCAGTTTCCTGAATCCAGCCACACAGAGTCACCTGTACTCAAGCCACTGGCTTCTCTGTCCTGTGATGGCGTTATGCTAGCACATTAGCTGGGTATCACCACTTTCCATGATATCTAGACAATACAATGCTATCACCTGCAGCAAGAGTTTCTATTCTGTGATGGATTGTTCTCTCCTTAAAGATATGCTCAAAGCCTAATCCTGATTCTGTGAATGAAACAAATCTGTAAACAGGACCTTAGCCTATATAATTGGGTTAAGATAAGGTCAAGCTAGGTTAAGGTGAGCCTTAAATTCAACATGACTGATGTCCTTACAAGTTTGCACCCAGGAAAGAGGTGCAAAAGACATCCCCGGGGAAAATGCCATATGAAGATAGAAATGCAGGACAGATGTTTAGCTGCAAGCCAAAAAAATCTCCAGGATTGCCAGCAGCCAAGAAGCTGATATATGCATGGGAGAGGCCCTTCCTCAGGCCCCTCCACAAGGACCCAACCTCACCACCACCTTACATTTGTGCTCCTAGACTCAAGAATTGTAAGATAATACATTTTTGCTAAACTATCAGTTTCTGCTACTTTGTTATGGCAGCCTGGGAAATTAATATAATTTCTCTCATGCTTTTGGGGAATTATTCGGTTCATTTAACAAACATTTATTCGGCACCTACTATCTGCCAGGGATTTTTTTTCTGGGTGTTATAAAAAGTACCATAAATAAAAAATGGTCTCTCTTCCAGTCTGGCTGAGAGATGAGGTCATGTAAGTCTAGGGAGGGAAAGCTGCATGGGGTGTTAAGGAAGCAGGGACACTTACTCAGGGTTCAGGGAAGGCACACTGAAAGAGATAAAGGCACAGAAGAATCCTGACGGATACAAGCAGTACCGGAAATCTGAGGCAGGAGGTAATAAACAACCCTTCTCCCCCACACCCAGTTCTCTTCCTGAAGCCGCATGGCTTCCATGGAGAATGAAAGTGTGTGATTGTTCTGGCTGATTCTCTGCACCCTGAAATCCATTGCCAGCTTGGCTTTATGAAACATGTCCATTATTTTAGGACTGAGGAGAAAGAATGGGAAGTCTAGTCTTGGGGGCAAGGGTTGTTTCTGGTTTGGTTTTGCCTTTTCTCTCTAGATGCCTCTGTCATGTGACACAATATTATTTGTCTTCGAAGATATTATTGTTTTTGAGACACAAAAACACTTTGAATCCAGACTAAAGACAGCAAGGTCCATCTGGGTGTGATGTTGTGTATCGGCAAGGCCTGTCTGGGCAGCTTACTTACAGCATGTCTCAAAATAAAAGATAATCTGAAACTCTGTGTGTGTCACTGAGTGGCAGGTAGCTTGCTTCATACACTCTGAGTTCAATCACCAGTTCTGGAGGGAGCGGGGAGTAAAGTACAAGTTCTCCCAAGACATATTATTGGATCCTCCCAATGACCAATACCGAGGAAACAGAAAGATAGTCAAAATGAAACATACTCATAATCTGGAAAACTGAGTAACTAAAAGATTATTTTACAAAGTCAATCACCATATTAATATTGTGATAGAGTCACCACTAGATTGTTTTCCAGGAAATTTTTTATTGTGTTTGTTTCTGTGCAGTTATGAGCAATGGGCCATCCAGCCCTTTATACAGAGCATTACAGCATAAACATTTTCTTAGGCCTTGAAAAACCATTATAAACATGATTTCAGTGGCTCCAAAACACTTGATTGCATGCATGCCCATGGTTTACTTAGGCTTAGAGTTGGCCCTCAAGTCAGATCATAACTTATGAATAGCCTTCAGATAAATATAGTGAGTTTTTAAGTGGTGATTTTGACTACTCTCATCACAGACAGTGGCCTTTTGATGCAAGGACAGTTTTGTTTTCAAGAAGTCGACTTCGATACAAACCAAAAGAACTGAAAAAGACTTGGACTTTATAATATAGACTGAGCGACAGTGTGAGCTGCTCTCCCCTCCCACCCCCAAAGATTTTCTTCTCTATCCCTGAAGCCCTTTCTTGCTGGGACAACTCATCTCAACTTCCTGGTAAAGCTGGGTATGGAGACTAAGTATTCTGGGACCTCTGTCCTCCTTATTATACTAAGCACTAGACAAGCCTTCTATTGTTCTTGCTCAAGACAAGCACTGCAGCACTAGCCCAGACTCCTGCTTACTCTCCAAGACATTCCCTTGTGACTTCACTCAAGTTTGTCTCACAGCTAGTCCGGCTGACCCTGGTCGAATCTATATTTTTCCTAAGCCATCATCCTCATATCATCCACATATGGTTTCTTAGACCTTCTCACCAAAATATTCTATTATTGGGGTTACACACATGCATGTGCAACACACACACACACACACACACACACACACACACTTATCCATTTGTATTAGTTCCTCTGGGGTGTTTCTCTTTCTATTGTTGTAAATGTCTTAGAAAAAATACAAATGCTTATACTGAGTTATGTATAAATAGACATTTATTGCTCACAGCTCCAGAGACAGGAGAGACCAAGATCAAGGCTACAGGAGATGACAGCTGCCTCCAAGACCTTGTCCTTCTTGCTGTGTTCTCACCTGGTGAAAAATGGCAATAACAACAAAGAAGCAAAGCAGAAAGATGGGAGGCCGGGTCTCTCCCCGAATCCTCTTCTAGAGAAGCTCTTCCAGCCTCATCTCTTCCCACACGCCTGACCGCTTAACACCGTCATATGGTTCAAGCTCCAGCACATAAATTTTGGAGTCACACGAACAGTCAAACTGTAGGAGTAACCCCTCTCCTGCCATTACCTCCTGGTGCTCCAGCCCTTATCAAAACTACACCTGAGCCAGACTCCCGCTCACCTGGACCTTTGAGAGACACCTGCGCAGAACAGACACCCACTGAGCTCCTTCTTGAGTCGCCGAGACTAAATGTCCTTGTGCCTCTAAGGTTAAACACATTGTAGTGGCTATTCCTGGTTGTCAACTTGACTATATGTGGAATGAACTACAATCTAGAATTGGAAGGCTCACCTATGATCCTAATCTGGAGGCTCAGAGATATAAGTTTCTGACCTGGACTTAGCATGGAGATCTTGAAGCATGGATTCCAGTTCAAGGTCATCTGGGATTAAAGGTGTGGAGACATACACCGTTAATCCCAGATTATGGCTATGGATTCTAGTTCAAGATCACCTGGGATTAAAGGCATGGATACATACACCTTTAATCTGGGCTACACCTTCTACTGGAGACATATATAAGGACATTGAAAGAAGGAAGACTGTTTTTCTCCCTTGCCGGCTTGCTTCGTGGGACTGAGCAACTGCAAGATCCTTGGACTTCCATCCACAGCTGCTGCTGACTACTGTTGGGGAGTTGGACTACAGACTGTAAGTCATCGACAAACTCCCTAACTACATAGAGACTGCCCATACGATCTGTGACTCTAGAGAACCCAGACTAATACACACATCGCCCTGCCGACTCCCGACACTCACATTTCTTCTAAGGACACTTGCCACGCCCTACTCCAACGTAGTTCAGTATGAACCACATGGTCACAATGTGCGCTGCTTACTTACAGTAGTACTGCTGCTCCCGCTCTGACTGCATAAGTGACTAAGTACTGTAGCCTTCACTTTGAAAGATGCTTGCATATCATAGAAGTCCACAGTATCTGACAATGGACTTTTCTTTTAATCATTTGTTTAATAACAAAATCTTACCGTACTGGTTTCCTCTGACTTCTGTGTTGAATCCACGCAAACTTGGCATCTAAAACAGTAGCAGAGTAGTCTGACAGTTATGTAAGCCAGATGTTCAGAATCAGTCTTCCCCAGCCAAAGTCAAGGTGTCTACAAGGCTACAGTCACTCCAATCTGGTCCTTGCGTCTTCCAATTTTTAGTTGCTACTGGTATTCCTCGATTCAATCTACCTGCTTCTGAAGGTAGATTGTTGATCTTCTCTCTGTGTTAATCTGCCTCCGCCTTCCTTTTGTAGGGATGTGTGTGACTGTGTTTAGGACTCACTAGGGTAACCCAGGGTCATCTCACACTGCCCTTTCACAAGGTAACAAGTGCAGGGATTAGGACTTGACAGGTACACGTGGCTATCATGCATCCCACTTTACTGACCTCAGTGAAAATGGGGCTATAGTGATCTTTAGCCCTCCTGTCTCACCAAAGAAATATTCACATGTGGGATTACAGAGTACCACTGCACTGGACCTTAAAAGGAACACTAAATGACACCTAGTGTCTGTGCTGTTCATCCTTTCTAAAAATCAGACCAGCCCTGTATCACCCCAGGCTTTCAAGTAAAATAGTAATGGTTTGCAGCTCTGAAATTCCCCTGCCTCAGACAGAGCAGCAGGCCTGGCTGTCTGCATAGCATTTCATGGCCCTGTCGGCTCTGAACCAACCCCGTATGGTAAGCAGTGTGACAATCATCATTCTTGTTTTAGAACCAGGAAATCAGAGGGTTGCGTGTCGTGCTGAGTTTCCACATTAGTCCGTTGCAAAGACTAATCTTCATTGAGTTCATCAGAGCTGCCTCCCCGGGGAGAGGCAATCTGAAATCAATTACTCTTTAAAGCATACAATTTGAATATTTTTACTGGCGAAGGTTAGAAAATAGCTCTGTGAATCCTGTCAAATGACAAAACAGATAGGCCCTGAGCCAAGATCAAACAAAGGGGAGACGAAAGGTACAAGAAAATGTTAAATACTGTGGGGAACCCGAAGGCAGCTGTGGAGGCCATATGCTGGGTGAACTGACGTCCTGTGGTCTGTTGGTTGCTTTTGTTTTTGTTTTTGTTTTTCCCTATGAATGCATTGCTGCATTTGAGGTTTGGGGAAGGAAAAAGCTACGTTCACAAAGAAATTTGCATTCTGTTGCAGGCAAGTTGACAGGCCACTTATAAACTACAGATAATGGTGCTTCTGCTATCCTGGGAATTAAACAAGCGCATATGAAATGCCTAACACAGAGGCTTATTGAACATGAGGTACCCCAGCCCCCTCTTATTATCACTGTCCCTCAAGACAGCCACCTCACAGAGCAGAATCTCCTGAGACTCAGGGTTCCCATCTCCTAAGTCGCTGAGACTGGTGGGGGCTGGCAGCCCAGATGCTCACCCTGACCAAGTTCTGGACAGTACAGGGGAACACATGGTCCCTTTTTGAATTTACACATCCCTCCGACAGCCGAGGTGTGGGCCAATGTGCAATCCCTGCTGCATCTCTCTCCCTGCACCTTCTCATCCTTACATCCCTAAGAGATTCTGCTTTCTTCATGATGACACAAATGAAATCTGAATGGCACACCCAGAGGCTTACATCTTACGGAAGGAGGGGTTTATAAACTTACATATTTATAAGGCATTTTCTCCAAGCCCTATTTTATCCTATCGTGAAAAGTCGCATCAGCCTAGCACCATATTTTCATGATCTCTATTCCAGCCTGCGTTTCTGTTCCTTATTCCGATTGGTCTTGACCTTGTCATCTTCTCACAGGACCACCCTGCGTATCCTCTCTTCAAAGGCGTTGACTTAGTTCCAGACCCTCCCACATGGCAGCCTCTCTTCAGCCTCTTCCGTGAGCTAGCTCTCCTGACGCCCTGGCTCCTCTCTGTGCTCTCTCAAGGAACGCTGCTCCTGTGCCTAGCTTTGAAAGAAGACCCACACCCCTGGAGCTCACCACCGGCGCTTGCCATCTATCTGAGGAACTAATTAAGCGGGGGAAATGTAGCTGCTACATTTAAAGTCCGCCTAGCCTTAGCATCAGACCGCCATAGTCAGCTCAGCCCCACCTTGCTCACTCCAGCTGCCTCAGCAAGGACTTTCTACCCCAAGTCCCTCCACAGCTGCTGTGACTGTCCCCCTCTGAGATCTTGAGCGCCCTCGTCCAGGACTTCACCCCACCGCCAGGGTCTACTTAGATCTGCTGTTCTTTGACTTCTCCATTTGAGAGAACGCCAGTCCCTGACTGGCCTCTCTTCTACCCCAAGCCTACAGACCATGGCGGCCCACTTTCTCTCTTCTGTTACCTGAACACCTCACTCCTTTGCACGTCTGTTCTTTTAGCTGCTTTACACGAGGTACAAAACCTTCTGCCCCGGGCCATTTCCACGGCCTTGTGTCCGCTGCCTCTTATGTGGGCAGCTACCTTCTCCAGGAAGGAAGAAGACTTAACTCTGTTGACAGTTTTAAATTTTTTTTGTAGTTATATTCTGGTGTTTTGTTTTGTTTTTGTTTTTGTTTTTTCCTTCCAGTATGTGGGTCCCAGGAATTGAACTCAGTTGTCAATCTTGACAGCAAGTGCTTTTACCGCTGACATCTTGCTGGCTCAGCAGATTTTTGGCACTCGGGGTTCGTGCTCAGACTTAACTTGTGTTTGCATCAGTGGACAATCATTTTAACTGCCCACATCAGCGGCCTCCCCATTCTCCCAAGCAGCTAGCCACTGCGATCACTCAGGAGCCGCATACCCCTCCTCTCACACTCGGGGCGTGGCTGTTACCACGGTATTTCAAGTACTAACTTTCTCTTTTTCAATTTGCCACTGTCTGCGTTTCAGAAACTGATCTGTCCCACCTCTAGTTCAAGGCCGACCCTTCCTACCCTCCCTTATCTAATAATTCCTTCTCTCCATTTATAAACATTCTCCACTGCCATCCATTTTTAAAAGTGTTTGGCTCTAAATCCCGCTGTGCCTCCTGCCTTTTGCCATGCTTCTACTTTTTGACTTCGTGAAGGGTCTTTATGCTCCCCACTAATGGTGCACGCTTATTACCTCAGCAGTTAGGAGACTTAGGTGGGAGAATCACAGGTTTGAGGCCAGCCTAAGCTACAGAGGGAGCCCCTGACTCAAAACGCTGTTATCCTCCTCAGCGCACTGCGCTCTCTTGCCTTTTGTCCCTGCTCCCTTTGAATGGGGCGGCCCAACATTGCTCCCCTGGAAGTGACACTCCCAGGGTCACTGCTCAACAGGGTGAAACCTTCCAGACCCAGCAGAGTCGTTTGTCTAAATTCTGTAGCTACTCTGCACCAGCAGGTACTCAGACCTAGGCCTGAAAGGTGACAGGGACAGCTGTTCACAGTGTGGTCAGAGTTTTGCTGTGTAAACCAGACTGAGCACACGCTTGAAAGGCAGAGAACCCTCCATAACATGGACAAAGACTGAGACCCTATCTATAATAATAAAAACAACAACAACAATAGTTTTAATCATAACAAAATACATATAACATAAAAATTTCCACCTTCACGGTTTATAAGTGTATAATCATATGTCTTTCCAAACTCACAAAACTCACAAAAAGTATCTACTTAAAAAAAAAAAAACCCAAACCTAAACTGGGCAGTGGTGGTACACACCTTTAATCACAGTACTTGGGAGGCAGAGGCAGGCCATTCTCTGTGAGTTCAAGGCCAGCCTGATCTACAAAGTGAAAGGGCTACATCCAGAGAAATCCTGTCTCAAAAAGAAGAGGGGGAAGAGGGGGGAGGAGGAGGGGGAGGAGGAGGGGGGAAGGAGGAGGAGGAGGAGAAAAAAGAGGAGGAAGAGGAGGAGCAGCTCCCTATTCCTGTCCCCTCCCAGTCCTGCTAACCACATTCTCTCTCCATGAATTTTCCCACTCAAGGAACCTCATTAAGTAGAACCCTTTTGTGACTGGCTTCACTTAGCCTAAATTCCTTCAGGTTCACTTGTGCTAGCACACGCTAGACTTTCCTACCTTTTAAAAGCAGATGACTCTCCGATCTGAGTGTATGCTACGCCACCCACGCCTTGGTTAATGGACCGTTAGGCTGCCTCCACCTTTTGGCTACTGTGAATAATGGTCCTAGGGATGAATGCAAATGTCTGTTTGTCCCTCGGTGGTTTATACCTTTTAAATATTTAGACGTACAGCTTGCGGCCTCCTTCTCTGCCCCTGCTCCAGGCTCCACAGATGCTAGAGTAGCCTTCATGAGACATTAGCATTCCCATTTACCAAAGATGGAAGCCTGCTTTCACCTAAAGGACCACTCCCTCAATGCCAGGGAAACTCCTACAGATCCACGTTGAGAGTCAGCAGGGTAGAACCCCAGAGTGACTCGTGAAACCTGCCCTAGGCATACCTGGTGCTTTCCTTCACTTAACAGCAACTCTTCATTCCATGTGGGAGAACACTGGGCTCAGGAGCCGTTAAGATTCTGCCCCTTTCTAGTGAGGAATAAACTAGACGCAGGTCCATGGCACTGGGTCAGAGCATTGGCTTCATAACGCCGGGAGAGACTTGGTCCTGAGAAGGCGTGGGGAAAAGACTTCTCAGGCTTCTCATGGAGCTGCTGGCTTTATGCTCAGAAAAAGGTTATGACAGGATGAAATAATTAGTTCAAAAACATGTCATGTGAGAAAAATGCAGTTGCAGGTTTTCTAACAAAGCCCATAGTGTTCTGAATTAAGAAGAGATTGTTTTAGCTTAATTTCAGTTCAACGCCTTATCCATTAGCCGACCAGGACTGTTCCAGCTTGGTTTTAATGAAAAAGATGCAGGCAATCAGTTTGAAAACACACACACACACACACACACACACACACACACAACTTTAATAGCAAGACTGATTTTGAGGAATGTAAATGAGGATACAGCAACTAGGCTTTAGAAATGAGCTATTGAGTCAGGAATGAGTAAGCCAGCACTTAATGTCAGTCTTTCAGTAATCACGGTGCATGATTGACAGGCCCAAAGAGAGGAGAATATGACAGATGACAGTCTGGGATTTGCGTCTGTGGCCGACCAACTGCAAGACAAATTCTTGATTATTCTGAAACACCAGCTTCCTTTCAGTACAGTGGCAGTAACATCTACCTTTCTATGTTGCTGTGATGTTAATTAAAAATGATGATGGGGTAGAAAACACAGTATAGAAAACAGGTACTTGAGCTATTAGCTATATGGAATCTGCAACATTCATTTACTCAGTGACACTTTATTAAGCGTCTGCCGGTCGGCCCATGTAACCAGGCTAGGGAGAATGTCCTAGTTAGACTCACCATTGCCGTGGTAAAACATCAGGGCCAAACAACCTAAGGGAGGAAGGGAGTATCGGGTTTACAATGAAACATCATTATTTATCTTCAAAGGAAGTCAGGGTGGGAGCTCAAACTGGACAGTGCTTTATGGATACTAGTTATCATTAATCGGTTATCCATTAATCATTGACATTGAGGATTCTCCTGATGCCATTGCAAACATGGATGGGCCTTGTCCCTCGGAAGCCCTTCCTGAACTGGGAGATGCTGCTGAGGTCTGCAGAGCCTCGAACTATAGAAAAACCCATCCATCCAGGCAACACTGAACAGAGTCCGCTGGCTTCGTTTCAACCGCCAATTAAACAGCCGTCCTCTTTGTCTGGGTTTAATAAAACAGCCATGCGTTCAGAACGAAAATACTCTTTCCACATCCTTTAAGCCAACAATCTTCCTCCTGGAAAGCCACCCCGGGCAAATTATCCCTTCAAGAGAAATGTAGAGATACATGTGCAATATTTTTGTGATGGAGATTAAAAGCAAAGCGTTTACACTGGCGCAAAGATAAAAATCGTTGCTACGTTCCAAAGAAGGTGAGAATCCAAGTGCAGTGTTTAAAAAGATTTGGCTGAAAATGGGTTTTATAACTCTCAAAAACACCTAACTTTCGTTTAAGATGGCTGGGACAGGGAAGAGGAGAAAGAGGGCTTGGGAAGAGGGTTTCTTGGGAAGATCTTGTGGGACGTGCGGAGACTGTTTCTCCCTGCCCCTCAAGCCTCACACAGAGGACTCAAAAGATCATTTCATAAGCTTGAGAGGACAGCTGAAGCGGCTGGAGGATAGACCCTGGGTCCTAACTCCAACTTGAGAAAGGTTCGCGACTGGCAGCATCAGAGAATACAAGAGTGGGTCAAGTGTGAATCCCGTAACCCCTAAGCAGAAACCCGAGAGAGCCACCTGCCTGGACCCCGCGGCCCTGGATTCCACACATTGTACCGCATGAGTGGAACGATAACGTCAGGAGAAGGTCTATACAGAGTGCATTCCTGCTTACAGGGGCCCTGTAAGAGCGGCCAGCAAAGGGCATCACAAATTGTAGCCTACCTTCCCAAGGCTCCAAGTAAAAACCTCCCAACTGCACTCCTGACCTCCCTCCGGTGCACCCGGGTCCTGCTAACTCTGCTGATGAGGAAGGAGTCAGCACGAAGCTGGCTACAACATGCTGCTGCAGGCCTGTGCGGCACGGAAGGAGCTCGTGTTTAAAATCAAAACAAAAGCAAACACCACACACACACACACACACACACACACACACACATTAAAAAGTGGCTTCTTATTGTGCATTGGATATTGTCACTTCTGAATGATGCTCATGAGATTTCAGGTCACTTTGTCATCATAAAAGCCATGGCAAGGTGAGCCAGTGGGGAAGAGCACCTGCTGCCAAGCCCGACTTCCTGAGAGCAAAGCCCAGAAGCCGTGCATGGTAGGAAGAGAGACCTGACCCCGCCCGATGTTCTGTCTTCCATGTGTGTACTGGCAGAAGCACACACCACACAGAGATAAAGAAGTAAGTGGGGTTTGGAGTGTGGGGTTTTTTGTTTTTTTGTTTGTTTTGTTTGTTTGTTTGTTTGTTTGTTTTTTTAAGATAAGAAGTCATGGAGATGCTCACGTTTCCTGTGGAATCTAGGGAATACTTGGGACAAAAATATTTTAAGTCAAAATTTTGAAAGACAAAGATGCTGACTGCTTTCAGGCCGTTTCCTGTGAGCCTAATTTATCAAATGTGCTATTTATATATTCTTTTTATAATAGAGAAAACTGAGAATAACCTAATTATTAATTATAGCAAAAATGGCTTTGGAATGTCATTCCATTCTTTTCAGTGAGTGTTTTTGACACAAATCTTAGTTCTGTTCATTAATGGGAAACAGGAGAAGCCGCCGACAGCTCACCAAAGAGCCTTGTCCCACCCCTTTCAGCCAAAGAAATCTACCATGAAGCAAACTAGGTCTGTGGGTGATGGGTGTGTGGACTCTAGGACTTAGCGATGAGAGGGCTTTCCTGCACTGTGCTACTTTATACCTGGGCGCTCTATCATATGGCAAATGAGTTCTCCACTGTGTGACTGCAAACGCCACCATGTATCTTGTAGGAAATTGAGATTGCCTTAAATGAACCCTGTAACTGTTATAACCCTAGCACCACAGGGAGGAATGCCAGATTGCGTAATTGGAAGAAAGATAATAAAAGGACCAGGAATCTGCTGCAAGATAGTGTCTTCTAGACAGGACAGGGAAGCTTCACCCAGAAAACCTCAAAATATGGTGGCCTAAACGAATCGTGCATGGCAAGGCTAGCTGGTGAGGGTGGAGGAACTCTCACCGGGCCCACCCCTAGATGAAGAATTATTGACAATGAATGACTACTGAGAAAAGGAAAATGAGTCCTCCCCAGGGACAAGCTCCACCCTGGGTTATCCAATCCCAAGTTGTCAGCCTTAAAGACATATACATACAAGCAATACTGAATGGATCAGTAGGTTATTCACACACACACACACACACACACACACACACAATAATAATTAAAGAAGAGGTAATGAATTTGAAGAGGAGTAAAGAAGACATGGGAGAATTAAGGGGTAGAATAAGGGTGGAAACAATATGAATATTTATGAAATTTCTCCAAAAAAATAAAATTTTAATTGAAAAATAAAGTAATTAAATTTTTTCTTTATTTATTTATTTACTTTTTTGCGGGAAAGACAGGACATGAAGTACACAGGACCCTGCACCCAGCATTGGCAGCCCAGGGGGGAACCCAGCACTCGGGGTGGGCCCCACAGGTGCCCTGAGGGGCTCTGGAGACACAAACACACACACACACACACACACACACACACACACAGCCTTGGGAACAGCGGTGGTGGGAAGGGCAGTTGAGTCTGAGGAAGCCAAGTTAGGAGGGACCAGACTGGGAAGTCCTCCCGAAAAATTTTGATTTTAAAAGAGAGATAATATGTATCCAGCTCTATAAATTCAAACACAGGTGTCTATATCTCTCTGTTCCTAAAACTTGTCTGAAGGTTCTGGGTCCCCTAACTCCTTTCCTGTGAGGAAGAAATCTCCTAAGAATCCTTGTCTAGGGCTGGCACTTGTAGCAGCAAGGAAAGCCTTCGGAGCCACTAAGGCAAAGGGAGAATGGTATAATTCTGCAGTCTCTATGGTAACAGACCGGGTTTGTCTCCTTTCCTACAGGTTGCACCCACCACCCTGAGGTCCTCTGCAGGGATTTATGGATCTCTTGGAACTTGAACACAGACACCTACTTTACCTTAGGATCGCTCAACTCCATTCCTCCTCTGGTTGTAAAAGTACAAAACTTTATATTTCCAGGCAAAAGTGGTTAATGTTTGTTTGTTGGGTCATACAACTTTACCCTGTAGTGCTTAAAAGGCGGTGCCTACCCTTAGTCCCAGCACTTAATAACAGAGGCAGGCAGATCTCTGTGAGTTGGATACCAGCCTGGTGTGTGTAGTGAGTTCTAAGCTACCCAGGGCTACCTAACAAAACCCCATCTCGAAGAAAGGAAAAAAAGATTCTTCCTTTAGAAATATGATTATTTGCCGCATTAATTTTACGTTTCTCAAATACAAATCTCTTAAAACATTGACTTTAATCCCCACATATCCATGTTTGAAACTGAGAAAGGAAAGCCCCCAGTGAAAAACATTAGTAGATAAATGCTTACATCTAGAGAGAATTGGTGACACTTTAAAGATCAGCTGGGAACCATTTCATCAATGTGTGGGAAGTGTTCTCTTTTATAATCTATATTTCACAAAGGGCCGCACGATTGACAGTGGCAAGAAGTTTGTGGTTAAAACCTAGCAAATGAGCAATCAAATACTGTGGCCAGAGGAGAAAAAGATGTTATACTAGGAAAAAAATGCACAAAAGACATTAATAATATATCAAGTAGGTCACTCGATATGAGCTACTAAGTCTCCAGGAGTTATTAAATCCTTTGTTATTTATGGGCCCATTTTACAAGCAATCGTTCTTCCTCCCTTCCTTCCAAATGTGCTCTGTGTGAATGACAGAAAGCCTATATTCCTCCAGGACTACTCTGGTTAATTCAGGGGTTTGGTAATTTTCCTAATGGAAAAAACTCAAATTCATAAAAAAAAAAGAAAGAAAGAAAAAAAGAAAATGTTCACGGTCTCCCTGGCAGAGGGCCTGAGACCATATTCAAGATGTGATTCAGAACATTTATTTGATTGCTCTCTTTTTCAACACACACTGGAGCTCTCCAAAATTGGTTTGCCTCCATTCCAAACTCTTGGCACAGGTCTTTCCTAGGCCCTTGGATGGAGTGAGAGCATTTATTGTTGGTATCTTCTCCAAGAAAACAGACTGATTGAGTGGTGAAAACATGCTAGTGAGAAGATGCAACTGCAAATGAGCTGATCTGGATATCATACGGAACCAACCTTGATGTAGATAAAGGTGGAAACCTGGAGAGGGAATATGCCCCAATCTCGTTGTTTACTGACTCGGTATAAACTGCACCATGCAAAGCGAAGGAAAGGGTAGGCTACGCCAACACTGTTAGGCTAGGACACAAACAGGTGGGAGAGCACACTCCCAGAATCCTCGGGTACGCAGTCTCCGTGCAGCCTCTTTCTCTCCCATGATAGCCTTCCCGACTGATGATGTGTTAATGGGGACCAGAAATAAAATGGTGTGACTGCAGTGAGCAGACCCAGGATGGTACCAAGGGCCAATGACACACACTTAATCTATCAGAGAAATTCTAGGACCAGTACAACTAGACCCAACTGTAGCTTCCCAGTAAGCCTGCTGGACAGCTCCACGTGTCTTTTCAACAGTGAGCATGCGCCATCAGGATGGGCATCACTAATGGAGGGCCAATTTAGAGACGGCATAGCTGCCAGCCTAGAGGTGCAAGGTCAGGACTTGAACGTCCCATCCCATTTTATCTGTAAACGAGTCTTTCCCTTTCTGTCACTTATTTTATTTATTTCATTTTTCTTTACCATGTTTCACATTCACCACGTCTTACAATTTATAATCACATCAACACATCTTACAAATTCCATTTTTCTCACAAGCTATTTCCTCACTCATTATATAAACTTAACATTGTAGGAATTTATCATGAGTCTCATAAGCTGCTGGTTTGCTTTCCCTGTGTTCTAAAAATGTTCCCTGCTCTTTGCCAACTTCCACAGCATAAAGGAATGCATATCACAGTTTTCTTTTTTTTTTTTTTTTTGTGCCTATCATCAGAATCCAGAGAGATTCTTGCAAGAGCCTGTGAATCCCCACATGTTCTTCAGACTCTCTCTTAGAGTTTACAAACTTTGATTCCTTTCATGACAATATAAATAATGATTGTTTAAGGGTAATTTGAGTTGAATGTCTTGGGATCTTGAAACAGAGAGGGTAACTATTATCCTATAAAATCTCTAGGATGAGATTTTTTTTTCCTTTTTAATTTTGGATTATTCAGCTGCGGAGATACAAAACTAAACAATTGGCCTCTTTTTGTTTTGTTTTGTTTTTTCATGAAAAAAATCACTTTGAGCAAATCAGTTATCAGGTGAAAACACTTAACCTAGGAGTCTGACCCACTAGAACAAGGTACAAAACTAACAGAAGCTAACAAAATCTGGCTAAATAGGATTCTGGATGATCATATAATTCAAGTCCTTTCAAAATGGGATCTTCCCATCATTACCTTATTGTGAGACTAGTCAAAGCATCCATTGCTATCGATGCGTATGTGTGGCATAAGAAAAGAAAATTTACAGGAAGAAAGGACTTTTGGGCTACATCACAAGGGTTTCCCCAAAGCCTAGCTTTCTCCACAGTAGCAGAAAGGGTAAGTCCATGTTCAGTGTCTGCAGGCACATGGAACTACAGTCAAGTCCCAACTCTCATGCCTGCCATCTTTCTGGTACTTTGAAGCTGTTTGGCCTCTCTAAACCAAGTCCCCTTCACTTACAAATTGATATTAATATATGCATCTAGAAGGGTCACAGTTTAAAGTTAAAAGAAGTTACTTCCAGAAATCAGTTTGGTGGTTCCTCAGAAAATTGGACATAGTACTACCTGAGGACCCAGTTATCCCACTCCTGGACATATACTCAGAAGATACTCCAACATGTAATAAGGACACATGCTTCACTATGTTTATAGCAGCCTTATTTATAATAACCAGGAGCTGGAAAGAACCCAGATGTCCCTCAACAGAGGAATGGATACAGAAAAATGTGGTACATTTACACAAATACTATTCAACTATTAAAAACAATGACTTCATGAAATTCTTAGGCAAATGGATGGAACTAGAAAATATCAACCTGAGTGAGGTAAATTCTTAGGCAAATGGATGGAACTAGAAAATATCAACCTGAGTGGTACCAGGAGTGGGGTTCGAACCCACGCAGACATACGTCCATTGGATCACTTCTGTATTAGTCTGGGTTCTCTAGAGTCACAGATCGTATGGGCAGTCTCTATGTAGTTAGGGAATTTGTCGATGACTTACAGTCTGTAGTCCAACTCCCCAACAGTAGTCAGCAGCAGCTGTGGATGGAAGTCCAAGGATCTTGCAGTTGCTCAGTCCCACGAAGCAAGCCGGCAAGGAAGAATGAGTCTTCCTTCTTTCAATGTCCTTATATATGTCTCCAGTAGAAGGTGTAGCCCAGATTAAAGGTGTACACCTTTAATCCCAGATGAACTTGAAGTCTGGGATTAAAGGTGTATGTCTCCACACCTTTAATCCCAGATGACCTTGACTGGAATCCATGCTTCAAGATCTCCATGCTAAGTCCAGGTCAGAAACTTATATCTCTGAGCCTCCACATTAGGATCATAGGTGAGCCTTCCAATTCTAGATTGTAGTTCATTCCACATATAGTCAAGTTGACAACCAGGAATAGCCACTACAGTGAGGTAACCCAATCACAAAAGAACACACACGGTATGCACTCACTGATACGTGGATATTAGCCCCAAAACTCAGAATACCCAAGATACAATTCACAGACCACATGAAGCTCAAGAGAAGGAAGACCAAAGTGTGGATACTTTGATCCTTCTAGAAGGGGGATCAAAACACCCATGGCTCACAGCCAACCAATGGACTGAGCATAGGGTCCCCAGTGGAGGAGCAAGAGAAAGGACCCAAGGAGCTGAAGAGGTTTGCAGTCCCATAAGAGGAACAATAATATGTATCAACCAGTACACCCAGAGCTCCCAGCGATTAAACCACCAACCAAAGAGTACACATGTAGGGACCCATGGTTCCAGCCGCATATGTAGCAGAGGATGGCCTTGTCAGACATCAATGAGAGGAGAGGCCATTGGTCCTGTGAAGGATCGATGTCCCAGTATAGGGGTATACCAGGTCAGGAAAGTGGGAGGGGGGGTTGGTAAGTAGGGGGAGGGGGGATGAGAATGGGGGTTTTCCAGAGGGGTAACAAGGAGTAAAGGGGATAACATTTGAAATGTAAATAAAGCAAATATTGAATAAAACAATAGAAGTTACTTCCATGGATGACATTGTGTGGTACTCCTAGCTCAAGCCCCTTCTGTACTCATTATAACCATCATTATTTTGATTACCATTGTTGCTGTTGATGTGATTAGCAAGGCCAACATCAGAGTCATAATGATGCTTTTTTAGTATAATTTCACAAATTTCTCTCTACCTTCCACTAGCCATAATACCACAAATATTTTCAACAAAGTAGAGCCTCTTATTTTGGCAAAGGATCTTAAAATAAGAATCTCTACCTGAAATGTGATACATTAACTTAAATCCATTCCTTGTCTGGGTGGAACTTTTGAAAACAGTTGGGTATCAAACAAACAGAACCAAGATAGATTAGATGATGATGATGAAGAAGAAGAAGAAGAAGAAGAAGAAGAAGAAGAAGAAGAAGAAGAAGAAAGATAGGTAGATAGATAGATAGATAGATAGATAGATAGATGATAGATAGACAGACAGATAGATGATAGAAGATAAGAGATTTATTGTAGAAGCCCACAGTATGCTATCTGTACATTGGAGAACCAGGAAAGTCAATGATGAACTAAGAAAGTCAATGATGTCATTCAGTCTAAGTCCAAAAGCCTAAGAACAGGAACTCTGATTCATCAATCTGAGGGCAGTCCCAACTGAAGAAGAGGAAGAGGAGGAGGAGGAGGAAGAGGAAGAAGAAATTCATTCTTCCTCTGTCCATTAGTTTTATTCAGGTTGCTGATGAATAAGATCATGGCTGAGCCGGGCGGTGGTGGCGCACGCCTTTAATCCCAGCACTTGGGAGGCAGAGGCAGGCAGATTTCTGAGTTTGAGGCCAGCCTGGTCTACAGAGTGAGCTCCAGGACAGCCAGGGCTACACAGAGAAACCCTGTCTCAAAAAACCAAAAAAAAAAAAAAAAAAAAAAAAAAAAGATCATGGCTGCCTAGTACTTTAGTCAATCTATTGATCAAGTGTCAATCTCCTGTGCACTCTCACAGAGACATACCCAGAAATAAGTGTTTTTCCACCATCTGGACATCCCTTAGTCCACTCAAGTTGAGACAGAAAATGAATCATCACTAATGAAAATAAGAAATATGATGGCTAGTTTTATGACAACTTGACACCAGCTAGGGTCATCTGAAAGAAGGGAATCTCAGGCGTTAAAATGGCTCTATAACACACAGCTGTGGGGCAGTTTCTTCATTAGTGACTGATGAGAGAGAGCCCAACCCATTATGGATGACTCCATCCCTGGGCTGGTGGTCCTGGGTTCTGTAAGAAATAGGTCTGACTAAGCCGTGAGTAGCAAGTCAGTAAGCAGTATCCTTCCGTGGTCTCTGCATCAGCTCGTTCCTCCAAGTTTCTGTCCTGTTTGAGTTCCTGTCCTGACTTCCTTTGGCAATGAACAATGCTGTGGAAGTGTAAGCCAAGGTTCCTTCCTTCCCCAGGTTGCTTTGGCCATGGTGGTGTGTCACAGCCACAGTAACTCTAACTAAGACATAAAGAATATCTGGAAAAGGCTGAGTCAGGGAAGACTGGAAACTTTCAAGCAGGTGCAGTCTTTGAAAGCAGAGGAGGAATTGGGTATGGACTCCATCACACTGTCACGGCGACCCTTTTTAAGGTCTGAATTTCAACATCCTCATTCATAAAATGGGGGCAGTTATGGGACCACTTTTTACATGGGTATAAACATGCACACTGACTAATGTCTAGGAGGGCACGTGAAGATTTGGTTTCCTTTCCTGTGCATTTCCAGTGCTGCCTGGACTGATGCTGGTTTCTTACCTTGTATTCTCCTTTCTGGGTACCAATGGTTTTCCTACAGAGAGTAAGCAGAAAGATGCAGAGATGTTTAAGATTTTAATTTTTGTAGGAAGAAAAAAAAAGCAACAGCAGTCGTGTGTTGAAGTATTTAGTGGAGAGAGTCAAAGCACCATCAGCCTGCTACACTGGAAGAAGTCTCAGGCTAGAAGGCTTTGTTCATACAACTTTGGGGTCCTTCTTAGAGTCTGGGCCTCTCTGAGCTGCAGAATTTGCCAAAGGCCAGGCTAGCTGGAAAATGGACTAGAATTTTACTCTGTGCAGTCTGAGACCCTCCTTTGAGCCTCTGGGTCTTCATCAAGAACTCATCAGGGTTAAACTGAGGCACTGACATGCATCAGGCTCCAAAGGTCCTCGAGGTCATCCCTGGGTTCTCATGACTAAACTGAAGTGACAGACAGGAGCTATAGGGACACTTCTGCAAGTTAAGTTTTCTGGTTCTGTCATTCAAGAACCACTGACCACATATACCAGAAGAGAAGGGGGCAGTACACCATAAGCTTAGGAAATTGAGACTTTTGCAGCAACTCATATTTCATGTGTGTGTGTGTGTGTGTGTGTGTGTGTGTGTGTGTGGTGTATATGGTATACACCTGCAATGTATATGTAAACAAGTTTGTGAACCCATGTATGAATGTAGAGGCCAGAACAGGATGGTGGATGTTTGAGGCAGAATGTCTCATTGATCCGGGAGCTAAGCTGGTGGTTACCAACCCTTACCAATCCTTCTGCATCCACCCATCACAGAGTTGGAGTTATTGGCAGCTGTGACCCGATATGGGTGGAAGGAATTCAAACGTGGGTTCTCATTCTTGCACAGCAAGCCTTCTTACCCACTGAATTGTCTCTTCCCCAACCTCCTCTAATAACTCATAGCTCAAAAGAAAGGGTCATATATGTGTTCTGAGAATGCTAATGGTTAGTGTAAAGAGTAGGAGAGGTCAGGAGAGGTATCTAGCTGCAAAGCCCTAATTTACAGAACAATGAGAAGAATTTAAATACTTTCCCCTTTCTTGGTAGTGTTTTAAAGGCCAGGCTTCCTTTCCTTCTCACCAGGTAATAGTTGGCAGTTGAGGAGATGGAAGAGCAGGAGGGTAACTTCCTAGGAGTTGGACAGCCGGCAGGTGTTAAGCCAGGATCCAAAGAGAGGCAAGCTGGCACTAGATTCCATGAGCTAATCATTGAGAGAAACCAGAATGAAGGCAAGCATTCATTGGGCCCTACATTTGAGACACCACCTTAAATACCTGTTTTGCTGCTGGCCCTGGTGGTACAGGCCTGTAATTCCAGCACTTGGGAGGCAGAGGCAGAAAGATTTTGAGTCGGAGCCCAGCCTGAACTATCTCAACAAAACAAAACAAAACAAAACAAAACAAAACAAAACAACATGGGGGGATGTTGGGGAGGGAGGCGGGGATGCTTTTACGTGTATCCTCTCACTCAGTCCTTACAGTGATCCCTGTTTCATAGATAAACTAACTCAATACAGAGCATAACTCAAGGTCCTGGGCCCAGAAATCTACTTGAGTAAAAGAACACATTGCCATTTTATGCCACCAGCCTGCCGTTCTGGTTCTCTGCTGCCGCTGATGAGTAAACTGTGAGGTAGTTTTTGCAGCATCTACTTCAAAAGGCCTTTCTCTTTGTTGTTTACAGCTATCTGCCCATTCAAACACACTGCTTGAAGCCGAAGGGGTCTCCTGCTCGGTTTTGCTAGCAGTTCAGAAAAAAACAAAAAACAAAACAAAACAAAAAACCACCCCATCTGTTTAAACCACATCACACTGTGAATTCATTTGTGTTGCTTCTGCCCAGATGTGAAAGGCATTAGCTAATGAGGTCTGTGCTCATGTCAAGCAGGGAACGTGCTCAGCTGTTCCTTAGGAGGTTCCATCAGCCACTCTCTGTTTCCTGTAACTATCCGAAGCTCATCCCAGATGACAGGTCTTAACTATA
This sequence comes from Apodemus agrarius, assembly GCA_964023405.1. Classification (NCBI taxonomy): domain Eukaryota; kingdom Metazoa; phylum Chordata; class Mammalia; order Rodentia; family Muridae; genus Apodemus; species Apodemus agrarius. The sequence continues at coordinate 61,052,469 of OZ030014.1, read as the reverse complement.
GCAAATGGATCCAGTTTTCTTACCCCTAAACACACACACACACACACACACACACACACACACAGACTTCTTAAAGTTCTGTGTTGGAGGGGTTTTGTTTATATATATTTTTTCCTCTTTCTGTAACTAGCTTTAGGCTGCAGCGAGTTCTCAGAAGGCTCCGTTCCTCTGCAGCTTCCTCAGAAGTGATGAACTGATGGTATTTGGGGTTTGGGGTTTGAGGGAGGGGAAGTTTGGGGAAGGAAACAGTGACACAGCCCAGGATTTCTTCTTAAGCGATGTGCACAATTTACCCTGACTCTGAAGTCAGTGAAAATGACGTGCAAGGAGTCCGGGCAGGCCGATGCTGTCACAGGACTGTCATGTGAGGCCATCACAGATGCATACAGTAGACAGCTCTGCTCCAGGACAGCCTCATTCTGGAAAACGAACAGGCATGATGCTTAGGGTGACAAAAGGCTTCCTTGGGATTTGCCTTCAACAGGATCCAGTGAAATGTCCCAGGTCGCTTCTCTTTTGTGAGTCCAAATCCATGTGTGTCCTTACCTTAAACCCTCAGCCCTCTCAGCCAGTGCTGGCAACCAGCAGGACCCAAACATTGAAACAAAGCTGACAAAACCCTCAGGATCCCCAAGTTCTCAGACCAGGTTCTCAGCACAAAGGAGATTCATTTGCCTCAGAGGGACAGAGGGAAGGGATAGGGACAGAGACAGGAGATAGAGGAAGAAGAGGGGGGGAACCGGGAGAGAGGAGAAAGGGGGCAAGGGAGGGGGAGGGGTATTCCTCACGGAGGGGCGGGGGGGATGGACAACAAGGACTGCTCTGGATGGAGAAGAGTCAGACACGGCTCATAGGAAAACGGGAGAGCCTATGTTAGGACGAGGTGGTTAATTTTAATTGTTAATGTTAATTAGGTGAGCGGAAGAGGCCTTTTGGTAACTGTGTCCCGCAGGAGAAGGAGCTGACCAAATAAGAGAATAGACTTTGGGGGCTAGCTTTAGGAACGGGATCTAATGGTTTTTAGCAAGGCAGGGGAAAATGAAGAGAAGGCAAAGGCCTGCCAGAGCCAGGCTCCTCCTGCTCACGCTGCTACCCAGAGTCCCCTCACTCACCTGTGAGGAGGCCCCTCCTCTCTATGCTTAACCTTCTGGGGAGAGAACTGGAGGTCAGCAGGCAGATTTGGCGCGGGGAATCAGCCTGCCTTGGGAGTGCAGAAAGGAAGGCAGCGTCTGGAACTGTATTTTCTAACCTTTTGCATGCACTCCCCACCCCCACCCCCACCCCCACCCCCGCCCCAGGTCCTCTCCTCCTCTCTCCTTTGCAGCCCGACTCTGTGTTTCACCTCCTGAGGAAAAGCTTCCTCCTATTTTCTCAGTGGGCATACAAGCTCATCGGGAAGAGACAGTGAATCCACGTAACGCAGGGTACTACAGAGCCACGTTAGTCCACTTTGTGTTTTCTGAGAATCTGGAAAAGCAGCCCTGTCCATGGGCTGTCGGCATACAGAGAAGAACATGGCTCAGCTAGCTCTCAGCCACACATGGTCCCCTGGCCAGGAGCTCTTGAAGTGAGCACAAAGTGCACAGCATTGTGGGACAACTAGGGGTGGGGGTGGGGTGGGGGTGGGGTGGGGTGATTCAAAACTTCAGATCAATGTAATACACCACAAATGGGCCAGGGACAGATGGATAAGAACGCTCGGAGAGAGGGCTCTGGACTGGTGGATGTAACCCAGAAGGTCACCTTCTGAGTGGGGAGGGCATTACGTAGGGGAAAACAAGAGATGGGAAGGGAGGGGAAGCACACTGCCCGTTCCTCTTCACACTGCCGCTTTCTCCCTTCTGTTTGTATGTGCCTTCCGTTGAAATATTTCCTCCCAGTCCTTGTTTTCATTCATTCATCTTTCTTCCCTCCGGTCTTTGTATGCATGAGGAAGCCTGTTCTGATTCTGTCTGTGTTAAGCCTTCTCAGCAGTAAGTATATCACATCGGTCTCCATAGTTACTAACCTCATTCCTGCCATGCGCTTCAGAGACACGGTAAACATGGAGACACCTGAGGCTGTACCAACATCAGATTTCCTGACTCTCTGGGGTTATTTGGCTTTTGTCTCCAGCCTGGACAGTTGATATTTCATTACTGTCTCTTTGTCTCTCTGTGTGGTATTAAAAGATGTGGTTAAACATATAAGAAACATTGATGCCAGCACACTAGCTCCACGGATGCATGATTGACATGGTGTACCAGTGAGCCCTTTATCTGCAGCCCCTCAAAGCAAGTTTTTTTTTTTTTTTCAAATGAAGGTGTGTTTTTAGAACCCAGCCCTCCTTAGCTAACTGACAAATGAGAAGAGCAGGTTGCCAACATAATTGGGATTGTTTGCTTCCTCACCTAAAACAAATAAGGGACGATAATAGACACGAAGAAGGCTGTCTGAAGTCTTCTATACAGGGATCTTTTCTAAACTATAAAGAGTACCTAATTTCCCTGGGAAAGTACCGCTGACAGAGCTCACGATGAGGGGGTAGGACTCCCTTTCTTACTTTGTTTTGCTTTGTTTTGTTTTGAGACCGGATTTTACTTTGTATCCCAGGTTGGTCTTCATTTATAATTCCCCTGCCTCAGATCCCCTGGTGCTGAAATTATCAGTATGTGCCACCACACTTGTCTTTTACTGTTTTTGTTTGGTTTTTAGTTTTGGTTGGTTTCAGTGTGTGTGTGTGTGTGTGTGTGTGTGTGTGTACTTATACTGAATTTATTGTATTCTGTCTTTAAGGACACTCATTGGCCCCAGGTTCACCTTCCACAGGCTGAAGCCTGTCTTCTGTAATTGAAGCAAGAGGCCTGCATTCCAGTCCCAGCACCCCTTTAACCACCCTGCTACTTTGAACAAAGTGAAGTTAGCTTCTTGGAGCTTTGATTTCCTCACTTAAACGTTGAAAACGATGTCTTCCTGGTTTCCCTCTCAGTCAAAATAAATTAAGCAGTAAGAGTAAAGGACCTTTAAGAACTGTAAGGCTCTGTAAAAAGTTTTCCTTTATTCCCATGTAATTCCTCCAAATATCTGAAGATGTCTGGTTGGCCCTTTGGTCTTTGTGAGTGCAATAGTTCTGAATTTTTCTTTTTTTAAAAAAAATCTGGGACAACTATCCTCAACAGAAAGCTTTCCACTTGTCAACTTCTTTTTTAAGCATAGCACTCAAAATGACACCCCAGAGATATGTAGGGATAATCTCTTGTGCACTTCATAAAAGCATTCACCTGTCAAGAAAGAGCTGAGTGGCCAACAGTAAACCAGGAGAGAATAGGCAGGACTTCCAGGAGAGAGAGGATGCTGGGAAAGATTCAGCCACAGGAAGATTCACCACTCAGAGGAAGTCAAAAGTGTGAAACTGAGGAGCAGTGACTAACCAGCCACATAGCGAGAATAAATGAGATAACTGAGTTATGATCTAGGTGGGAAACAAAGCCTTCCTTAAGGTCATAAGCACTTGAATAAATGTAAGCCTCCATCTCGATATTCGGGAATCGGGGCAGATGTAGAAAAGGCCAGGCGGTTACAACGATACAGCCAACAAGGATGAAGGACGTGATGTGAGATCATCCCTGCGCACCCCGACCTCAGGCAGCTCACAGAGCACTCGTATTTTCACCATATTTCACTGCCTTGGGTTAGACCATGGCCTTTATGACCTCTTCCATACAGTAAGTTGGGGTCAAATAACAATTTGCTTTTCTTTTTTTTAAATAGACTTTCTTTTTAAGAACAGATTTTGGTTACAGAGATCTCCCATACCCACCTTGTCCCTACCACGTTTCTAACCTTGAGGGTTTTTGGTTTTTTGTATGTTTTTGTTGTTGTTGTTGTTGTTGTTCTAACATGAACTGCTATCAAAGCTGATCCAGCATTTCCTGAGTTCATTTAATGTTAGGGTGCACATCCACAAACAATTCTGTGTTTATGCCGAGTGAATCCATCTCTGTTGAATGTCATCTCATTGCTATCAGCTCACTGTCAAGGAAAAGGAGGCTGCCTCATTATCCTTCCGCTGCCTTGACCTTGTATACGGAATGGGCCTTAGAGCAATGGGATGACTTCTGTGAAGTTTCAAAATGTTCGGTAAACATCACTACTTGCAGGAAGATATGCGCTCTGCAAGAGGAAATCTCCCTCACCAAGGTCCATAACGATCATTCCTGTGGTGAGAAAAGCTTATTTTAATAAAACTAAGATGATTGCTCTATCAAAATATTTTTAGCACTAATAGATGTTTCCGTTTCTAGAGACCTACAAATATAATTGTGCTCCCAGAGTTTGAAAATGTCTTTATCCTGAGATTTTTACATGTTTCTTTTCATTTAAAGGCTTGCTCAAATAAAACACCACCTAGACATTCATAGTATCTATCATGTAAGACAGGAGTGATGTCCGTCCCCCACTCCCAAAGGAACAGCCAATCGTTACTGATAAAGAAAAAACTCAGAAGGACTTTCTCTTCTGCCTCTTTCTAGATACCAGGCCATGGCACTCTTATCTACAATACAATAATACAATCAGGAATCCTTCCTATGCAAGTTACAAGCCTGTTGCTGAAACCTAAGGGAGCAGGCAGGTGGGAGAGAGAGATTGGGAGTGGAATTTACTGGTTTGAGTGCAATTAGACCATCCAGAGACTGGTGAGGTGGTTCATCAAGTGTATTATTAGTCATGAATCTCTGAAAAGACAGAACTGATAGAATATCTATACATATACACACAACTTACATACATACATGCTTACACATATATGTGCATTTATTAGATTGACTTACATCATGTGGTCCAGGTAGTTCAACAATGGCTTTCTCGTGATAGAAAAGTCAAAAAGTTGTTCAGTCCTTGAGGCTACTTGTCTCCTGCTGTTCCAGTCTGGTGCCGGAGTACTAAAGAATTCCTGGAGAGCTGCTGGTCTTCAGTCTGTGTTGGAATCCTGAAGAAGCTTGATTTATATCAGCCACAGCAATGGGGTAGATAACTTGCCAGCAAAAGGGAGGGCGAGCAGACGGAAATCGAGTTTCCTTCTTCCTTATCCTTTAACGGCCCAGATTTAGGGTAAGTCTTCCTGCTTCAAACAATCTGATTAGGAAAATTCCTCACAGGAATGCTCAGCAGAGTGAGTGTTAGTTGATTCCAGATGTAGTAGTCAAGTTGACAACCAAGATTAGCCATCACACAAGGTGAATGCCCCTGCTCCCAAGCCTGATAGTCTGAGTTCAATTCCTGGGACCCACATGACTTCCTCAAATTATCCTCTAACATCCATTCACATGCTATAGTAGACACACACACACACACACACACACACACACTAAGTAAATAAATAAATACATATTTTAAAATACCCAGAAATTTACTTCAGCAGTACTATCCCTGGGCATGAAGAATATAATAACAGAAGAGCTTTATTTTATCTTATATTTTCTTTTTCCCCATATTAGACTTCAAATTTTCAAATCTCTTTGGTTTTGTTTTCCAGCCCCAAACAATATTTTGAACAGACTAAAAAGCTTCTCCCAAGCTTCTCATTTTACAACAGTGTTGTTTAGGTTTAATATTCTTTAGACTCCAACCCTCATTTCCTCTGCTGGCCTTTCCCACCTACGTTCTAGGTCAGCACTCCTGGGTCTTAGTAACCAGCAATAAGGAAGTAAAACATAGTTTTTGACTCAGCCACGCCTGACTCAGTCTGCTGCTCCTTGTTCCTTCTGAGAAGCAGAGGAGAAAGAAGAACTGAGGAAGCACAGAGGCTGAGCCTAGTGTGTAGGTCCAGAATCCCAACACATAAGATACTGAGGCAGTAGGACCAATAAAAGTTCAAGGCTAGCCTGGTCTATACAGTGAGACCCTGCCTCAAAATTTAAAAGAGAAGCAAAAGGTCTTCATTATTTAGCTGGTTCCATTTTATCTAGCCATTGGTGTCCTCTGTTGGGAAAGGTGTTCATTTGTCTGCCAACCCTTTTTTGTAAAGAATGTATGGCTTTCCTTTAGAAAAAACAAAGAACTCAGAACCAGAGCTGGAGAGATGACTCATTGGTTAAGAGCCCTGGCTGCTCTTCCAGAGGACCTCGATTCAATTCCCAGCATCCACAAAGCAACTATCTCCTGGGAGATCTAACACTGTCTTCTGGCCTCCAAGGGCACTAGGCATGCATGTGGTGAACAGACATACACACAGATGAAATACCCATACACCTTTTTAAAAATTATTTTAGGAAATACACTCAACCCTTCAAATAACCAACAACAGCTTTCTTTTCTTTCAGGTAGATATTAGTCTGCTGCAGACCATAGATTCTCTTGTATCTTTGTTTAGGTAATAAATTCCTCATATAGATAACATTCTTGGGTAGTATTCTTTACAGGATACCTTTAATGTTCACCATGTTCACATGTATTATTTTTATTGCTGTGATGAAAAGCATGATGTACGTCAATAAAGGAAGGGAGCGTTTACCTCAGCTCATAGTCTGAGGATACAGATCATCATGTTGAGGACAGAGTTGGTGGCAGAAGCGGGAGGTCACATTGCTTCCACAGTCAAGAAGCAAAGAGAAATGTCCCTCATAGGCTTGGGCATCTAAACACATGGTGGTGCGTGAGATACAACTGGGAGTGTCACCCCACTTCTAGTTTGACTTCTGCTTCCTGATATGACCTCTCTGCTTCTGGTTCTTGCTGCCCTGTTTACCATTTGCTGCCACAAAATTCTCTTACCTCTCTTAAAACTGTACATCAAAATAAACTTTTCCATAAGTCACTTTTTGGCCTGGCATTTTATCACAGAAGCACAAAAGTAACTAATGCAAAGATTAATGTTTTGTACTCACCTCATTTTCTCATTTCCATCCAATCCAGGATCCAAGTCCATGGGATGATATGGTTCATATTTAGGTGGGTCTTCTCTCTTCTATTAAGCCTTCCTGGAAATACCACTCTGAGGGTGGACCCAGCCAGCCTCATGCCTAGGCAAAGAGATGATACCATCTTCTGTTTACAGACTTCAAAGGACAGAGGTCAAATTCACACAAGATCACGGATAAATATGATCATGGATATTCACAGCCACAATCTTTACAATAATTCTATATTAATCAGCCTCCTGCTACTATAACAAAGTGCCAGAGATAACTGACTTAGACAAGAAACAATTTTCTTAGCTCATGTGTTTTGACATTCCAGTCTATCATCAATGGACTCCAGTCTATCATAATGGAGTAAGGCCTCCTGTATCATGAACCAGGAAACAGTAGAGAGAAAAAGGAAGAGACTAGGGTCTCACAGTGCACTTCAAGAACACTTCCCCAGAGACCTAAAGGCCTCCAACTAGGCTAAGACCTTCTAAAGGATCCAACACTGCCCAACAGTGCTCTGCTGCGAATCAAGCCTTTTAGGACAGCATGATGGACCAGCAGGTAAAAATACTTGCTGAGCAAGCCTGATGACCTGAGTCTGATCCCTGGGAGCCACACAGAAAAGCCAGATGCACTGTCCATATCTATAATCCCACAGCCCTTGGGCAATATGGGAGGCAGAGACAGGAAACTCATTTGGAAGTTTATGGCCCAGCTACTCTGGTGAGCACGGCGCAGCAGAAGCAACAAGTAAGTCAATGTCTCAGAGAAGTAGAAGAACCGACTACTGGATGTTGCCCTTTAGCCTCCACAGTATGCCGTGGCACACATTGGTCTGCACATTAACACACCCACCAAACACACCACCGCCACAAACAACAGCAATAATAATAATACATAAAAATCTAAAAATACATGGATTTTTTTTTTTGGAGAGATGTTTTTTCAAATGATAGCGAGCTCCAAAATCAAAACAACCCACATTCACAACAGCAGACAAATAGATGAATAAAATATGGTAAAGTCATCTAATGAATAATTTTAGCTCTAAAAAGGACTGAAGTACTAATAGATGCCACACTGATGAGCTTTGAAAATGTCATTCCAGCCATAAGATGCCAGACACAAAAAAGCCAGCCATGGTATGATTCCATGCAAGTGAAATATCCAGTACAGGCAAAAATTCATAGGACAGAAATCAGACTGACACTTGCTAGAGACCAGGAGGAGAGGCAGAGGAGCGACTGCTAATGACATTTTATTTCTTTTAGGGATAATAAGCATGGTCTGAGATTAGAGAATTGCAACTGAATACACGCAAAACCATTGACTGCTTTGAAAGGGAAGCTGGGGCTAAACCCATTACTGTTAGTACTGCACATCCCTTAGAAGCACAAGGACCTGAGCTGGATCCCCAGATTCTACATTTAAGAAAACAAACCTGAGAACAGTGGCACACACTTGTAATATCAGTACTGACGAGGTTCAAAAGGGCTAAGACTCACTTGCCAGACACTCTGTACAACCTATTTGGAGAGAGCAGTGAGAGACCCTGTCTCCCAAAACAAGATTATCAGAGATTGGGGAATGACATCTGAGCTTGCCCCTTGGTCTCCTCTCATAGCTGTGCATGCACACACACACACACACACACACACACACACACACAGAGAGAGAGAGAGAGAGAGAGAGAGAGAGAGAGAGAGAGAGAGAAAGAGAGATTGGTCAAATATGAACTTTGTCTCAAGTAATTTATTATTTTAAAAGTGTTCTAAGGACCTTCTTGTTGGATATTGTTTTAGAAACAGCCTGGGCACCTCTTAGCAAGCCCTGGGGTTGGTCTAGCCCTTCTCGATCAAATGTAGGATACGTATCCCCTGCTGGGATGTTTGAGAGCCTCCATCTGAACAAGCAGGAAATTCCCCTCTGGCAACTTTACACTTGGTTCTATTTCCAGGCTCTTACTAAAAGTAACCATGATGCTCATATGTCCACAACTCCCTCTGTACAGAACAGTCATCTTTCAAAACCTCTAGCAGGGGTATAAATCCCTCTCCACAGGGCTACAGAGACTACCACTGTCTATTCAAAAGCCAAGGACACTACAGTGCTTTGTGATCCCAGAAACACGGGAAAACATACTCACTGAATAACATTAGGTAGGTCAACCACACTCTAGTGGGTGGCCTTATACCTAGGAGTGTATGAATGGTACAAATCAGATTCCATGGGTCATTTATAAAAAGAAGAGAAAGGAAGAGAGAGGGGGCAGAAGTTGGGGAGAGAGACTGGGTTGGTCTGGGAGGAGTTGGGAAAGAGTAGAGGTGATCAAAACACATTTTATGAAGTTCTCAAATAATTAATAAAAGTGTTACAGTAAATGTAAAAAAAAAATCTAAACACTATTGATTGTATTACACAGAGCCCTGGTAGCTTAATCAACACAGAGAAGCCATTCCTTATTTGGTTTATCTTGTGGCAATTATTTCCACCATTGACAATTACGACCATTATTAGAGTCGTCAGAGGACATGTTTTATTCACTCACAACTTCAGTGAGAGTCTATTATTATACACAGATGACTCCTTAGTCACAGTAAACTTACTTCATTTCAGTTATCAATTGTATTTCGGGGTTGGAAATATAACCCAGAGGTTGAGTGCTTGCCTAGCACTCAAAAGAATCCATGATTCTATCAATGATGACTGGTAATCAAGAAAAGAGATTGTTAATGGTAGATAGTGTACACAAAGTACAGGTAAGGTCCTGGGTTTAATCCTACCACCACAATAAAGGAGACAGACAGAGACAAAGATTGATTGTACTCATCAGGAACAACTGAACCTACACATGTGTGGACACACACACACACACACACACACACACACACACATACCACATACACACTACTGTGTAAGTCCTAAAATCCAAATCCTTCCAGATCTTGTGTTGCGAAACATATGCTCTTATGACCTCGATTCTGCCCCACTTTTTGTTATTGGTTTTACCATAGCTAACACAGTAGGAAGAAGATGTCACAGTAAGATTTATGTAAATATTAATAAATTCATCATTTCTTCAAAGGGCATTTCACAGTTTCAATTTGTAGAAGTCTTATGGGAATTTTTTTTTCTTTTTCTGGTCCAAATTTTAATGCTTACCACATTTCCATTAATCAACAAACAGCAAAGCTGCCTCTAATGTCCAACTTGCCTCTCCCCTAGAAGGAGTTGCTTTCCAATGTCCTCCCAACTTACAAATCCCCCAGAACTTCACTCAACTGGAATTTGCCACCTCACTGTATCTAGTATGACTCACTATGACACTTAGCCTCTCAGTCCAGAACCACACAGACTGCAACCTTACTTTAGGGTTTTTTGGCCTCCATTGGCCTCCATTCTCCATTCTTGTTCCAAAAGAGCACTTGAGTGGGGGAGGGGTGTACAAGTGAAAGAATACGTGAAGATGTGTGTGTCTGTGTGTGTCTGTGTGTCTGTATGTGTCTCTGTGTTCCAATTCTTTGTCTTTCAGAGATTGAGTAGAGAAAGTAAACATCATGAGTATGATGTTTAAAGGAACATCATACATGTTTAAGGAAGCCTAAACCTGAACAGAAGTCCCTCCCTTTTCAGATGAAGGGTGGTGTGTCTGGAGAGGCTAAGAAACTGACAGAGAGGCACATAGCTGGTAAATAGTCAACATATCTGAGCTGTAAGTGCTGGGCCTGCAGTGCCCTACAAAGCTGTTTTTACTCAGTTCTCATACATCTTTCCTCCATGCCATTATTTCCTATTCTGTAACCTAAGAATAATAACAGTTCTGCCCCTCTCATGGAGCGCTGAGATGACGTGCAGATGTGCATTAAAACCCTTGCAAATGTCAGATGCTGTGTGAAGTGAAAATTATTTCAATCAAGGAATAAATGCATACCATAAAACATGGATGAGAGAACCATTCGTGAGTGGGAAATACTCTGAAAATGGCTTGCCGCACTCATAATTAAGTTTTCAATTACATCTAAGTACTAAATAGAACTGAAGGGGAAATAAGATTGTCGTCCGTGCATAGGGCCAAAAGAAATCAGCGTGTGTCTAATGGAAATTACACAACTACATGGGGCCTAATGAAAATTGGGTTGTGTCACTAAAAGCAGGGCATTTTACTCTGCCCTTTTGTCCCTTCCACTCTTGACTTTTACGACACCCTCATCAGTGATGAAGCCGTGAAGTTATCACCATAATGGAGATGATGGAGTTTCATACTCCAGAACAAAGTGAGCATCCAGACTCAAAGGGACTGAGGCCCAGGAGAGGACATTATTTGCAATGATATTTAAATTGTACTCAAGTTTTAGAAAATGCTAAGAAGCAAAAATAGGAATGGGAGAAGCAAAGGGGCAGCCCATGGGTTCTTAAACCGTTCAGCCTGCATGAAGACACCAAGAATAAAAACCGTGCAGAAAAACAGAAGTGAAAAAACCCAGAGGCACAATAGGAGGACTTCACTAGATCACGCAGTATGACCAATATGGGAGGGGGATGGGACTGTTATTTGGAAAGATAAATTAGAAAAGAGATTTTTTTTTTTACTTTTATTGTTTTTAGGTTAGCGTACAAAGGACTGGGTAATTATGCTCTGTTCTAATTTGTCCCCAGTTCCTTCCTTCCTAGTCTTCCTTTTGCCTTATTATTACAAAGATCCATCACCCTCTCCTCCTCTCACCTTTCTCAAGATCTCTCCATCCTCTCTCATGACACATAGACACATTCACATTCATGCACATAACACACACACATGCACACACACATACATGCATGCACACACATCTATATATAATTCCAAGCCTAGGATCTACATAGAAGGGAAAGCATGCAGTATCTGTCATCGGAGTCTGATTTATTTCACTTTACATGACGATCTCCAGTTCTACACATATCCCTAAAATAATAATATTTCATTCTTCTGCATGCCTGCATAAAATTCCACTTGTGTGCGTACAACATTTTTTCTTTATCTTTTTGTATGTTGATAGACATCTAGGCTGGTTTCCTGGTCATTGTGTGGTAATAAACAGGTATGCGCAAGTATTTCTGTAATATGTTGACTTAAAGTCCTTTGGGTATATATTCAGGTATAGCATAGCTAGAATTACTAAGAAGTTTTTCTTAACTTGAGCATCAAGGAAAGACACTCCCCCACATCATGTGGCAAACTTTATTTAGTAACTCCCTCCGTGGAGGGAGGCATGGCTATTTATTACCACTACCTCCTGATACACACAGCCGGAAATTCCTAAACAAGTCAGCTAAACTAGATCACTCCATTGTCTGACTCAGCATTTCTTGGCTGCTTCCTCCTGTCAGTAGGGAAGAGTAAATGGCAGCAGAAGTCATGATCCAGATAAGACCAGAAACTAAACACCTTCTGCTGAGAGGAGTGGGCGTTAGAAAAGACCAGCAAGGTAGGTAGGGCACAGTGTCAGGAGAGTAAAAGAGTAGGCTGGGAGGTGGCAGAACTGGTGGAAGAATGCAGCAGTCTATACAGAACCCTAGAGGACATACTATATAGAAATCTAGACAGCAAGAAGATCTGGTGACTCCCACGCTAGCGGCTGCAATCCTGGTGGACAAGGACAGCTTGGTAACCAAGGCAAGACTTCTCATCCAGAAAAACTGACGCCTTGGCCAGAAATGAAGGCAGAGACTTAGGATAGAGAAATAGGTCCAGGTACTACCATAGAGACACAGGTTGGGGTTTGGGCCAAGGGAACAGTAAGGGGCTCACTGCTGGGAATGCAAATGCAGTGCAGAATTAGAATGGACTGGCTTACACTAACACTACACTGAGGCTGAACAGCCAAACTCTGGCTGCACTCACTTCCTTTATATCTTCTTAAATTGAAAGACATCCCCAAATCTGGAGCAAAGTTAAATGGATGCAAAGTTTTAATCTTGCTGATAAGACTATGTGTTCCTATAATTCCCTGTGATAGATCTTATTATAGTCACTTACTCATTCATTTAACCAATATATAATGCATAGCCCTTGCTGTGTCTCAGGCATTGTACATATCCCTAAATATCAACGCCTACAATGATCCTATGAGGTTGGCATAATGGCAATCACCGTTTTACAAATAAGTACACTAAGTACAGAGCCTTTAAATAACTTATCCAGGTCGCACAGCTGGCAAGGGAAGAGCCAGAACATGAATCCAAACATTCAGACTCAAAGTCCCGATTTCTGAACGCAGTCAACCCCACCATGTCACTGCCTTTGTCATGCTTCAGCTGTATGTCTGTGCCCCCTGTAGTCAAGGACTTGGGTTATCTTTGAAGGCCGAGTGCAATACCTAACACGTAGAGAACATTAATATAATAAGCGCCCAACGCGTGAATGAATGTGTGCCTGCCACAGTGAATGCACAAATAGCGACAGCTACAGGCTCCGTAAGAGGAGAAGCAACAAGGGGATACTGGATGTGGATAGCAAGGGCTGCTTGACAGTACAAGAGAATGCACTCAATACCCAAGGCGAGGAGCATCTGTGTGGTGATTTAAATAAGACTGGCCTCCACAGACTCATATGTTTAATTGTTTAAGGAGTGACACTCTTGGAAAGGATTAAGAGATATGACCTTGTTAGAGTGGGTGTGGCCTTTTTGGAGGAAGTGTGTCACTGGGAGTAGGCTTTGGGAGTTTAGAAGCCCAAACCAGGCCCAGAGGCTCTCGCCCTTCCTGCTGCCTGTGGATCAGATGCCTGTGGATCAGCTTCTCCAGCACCTTGTCTGCTCACATGCTGCCACGCTCCTTGCCGTGGGAATAATAGACTAAAGCCTATGAAACTGTAAGCCAGCCCCCAGGGTCATAGTTTCCTTTCTTGGAGCTGCTGCAGTCGTGGTATCTCTTCACGGCCATCCAACACTGACTAAGACAGCCTGGTAGAACTGCAAAGGGAGGTGCTGGGCTATGGCTCATAGCAGGAGCTGTGGGTGAGTAACTTTAAAAAGTAGCTGAGGTCAGAGGGGACTGAGACCCAGGAAATATTTGTACAATGAATGCTCTGCTACTTATAAATGTCCCTTCCCACACCTCCCACTTGCTCCATGGGATTTTATGTCCTGCCTCTCAGTTGAAAGAATATATAGACTTAGTTGCACATGGAAAGTGCCTATTCCCCAGATCATTGACAACCATTCTGTATGATTGGCACACTACCATCTCTGGATAAGAGTCAGCTATAATAAGCACACCTCGTCGTCGTCGTCGTCAAAACATCCAAAGGACAGAGTATTAGTAAGCACAGACCTGATCTCCCTTACAGCCTGCGGCCAGAAAGGTCATTTCTGAGAAAAGCTTTCATTAAATGTTTGAATATCTGATGGCCCCTCTGTTGCATTGTTCACAAATATGGATAAACCTAGGAATTGAGATGGACAGATAACCCATCCCCAAAATTCTCACTGTCTTGTAAGTCCCTCTCCAGCTAGAAGTTTAGTAGTAGGTGACATCACCTATAATTTCAAGAGAAGGAGAAAAAAATGGCTAATATCAATTGTACACATACTTAGCTGTAGATCTTATTGGAAGTACCTTGTTCTCGTTCCCTTATTGAGCATCACAACAGCTTCTATTTTATAGAACCAGAGAACATGATGAGCTTGAGCGTTCTGTCCAAGATCACTTGCCAGATAATTAGTAGATGCTGGGTTCAAAGTCAAATCAGTTCGTCTCCAGAACCTGTGCTGGGAACCACAGAACTAAATAGATCATCAGCTCGTGAGTATAGCAAAGACTACCATGACTAAAATGCAAAACCGACTTAGGAAGCCATACCGGCTTGTTTCAGACAGGCATTCAAAACCCATGCACTATGTGCATGTTCCAGACTGAGTGAAATCAACCAGACTGCTTGTCTTCTCCTTGTAATAGATATGAAGGAATCTAAACCTCTCAAAGGGATTCCACAGAGGCATTGTAGAGGCTCCTGCTAAAGCCTCCTCTAATCAGAGATATGTGAAAATAGAATACAAGTCATAGTCTACCCACGCTAGCCATAAACTCTGCTCCATGCTAATGGTTGGTGCAACTGATAATTTTATTTCAAGCCATGACTACCGAGCCTGCTGCTCCTGAACTCTTTCTTCAGGCCAAACTTATTATAATTAGAGAACGCCTCAACAGGACCAGCATGCCTTTGGCATCCAATTTCTACCTTGGCAAGAATCCAGCCTAAGAAGGCACTCTTTGGCTCATAAGGACCAAGCCCATCCAAAGCAAACAGTTCCCATCACTGTTTACAGCAGAACAGGCTTCTTCCTTTAAACAGGGCGAATGTGGAAAATCACTCTGCCAGACATTGCTTGTTATTTTAGCTTCTGAAGCTTGGAGAGGAGCCCCACCCAACCAAGAGATCTAGTGCTCCTCCAATAGGAAAAGCTTAGGTTGGGAAACACACCAAATGTCCAATCAGTGCGTATGAGGCAGTGGTTGGTTTCTCTAAAAGCACGTCATTGTTTTAACTACTTAAATGATCTCCACCCAATCAGCCAGTTTTAGCCCAACCTGAAAATTCTCCCCACTTTTCTGACACTACCCAGAAGAACTGCATAATTTGTAGGCGTTTCTCTGGCCTGGGATTAGCAAGGAAAGAAGGCGCTTAGTAAGTTGTCTGCCTGTCATTAACTTTCACTGCTGTATCATTATAGACTCCTATTTAAAAGTAAGGATTATCACATTATTACCGAAATGTTTATAGACAATCGATAGCACCTGCTAAGTTTCACAAAACAGGGCTGGAGAGGTGGCTCAGAGGTTAGAGAGCACTGTCTTGCATGGCCTTGGGCTCAATTTCCAGCATCCACATGACAACTCATAATCAGTCTGCAACTCCAGTTAGAGCAGATACAATACCTTCTTCTGGCCTCTAAGTGTGTCTACATACCCATGGATTGCATTCATACAATCACATTTAAAAGGGACAGAGGAGGGAGTGAGGGAAAGAGGAAAGGGAGAGAAAAAGAGAGAGAGAGAGTTCTGAGACTTCACAGACCCATGTCTGAAACTCAGTGGGTCATGGTGAGACCTCTGGATGACATGTCCAGTAGTTGGCAGTTACATGAAGCCAAAGAAGGTAAGTGTAAGAGAAAAGACATACATGATTCAGATATGGATCTTAGCTGTTTTCTTTATCCTCCATTTCTAGTTCTCAAGTGCCAGGCATCTTTGACTGAGAAGTAACAGAATATTCACTGCTTCAAACTCTAAAATGACTAGGCCAACTAAAATATCAGTGTTCAGTGTACTGGGAATAGCAGTACTTATTTATATGGTTCTAGAAATGGAAATAGCACAAAAAAAGTAATCTCCCCATTCCTAGCTTACTAAAGGCAGAGGTGGGCCTCGGCGTGGAGCAGCAAGCTTAAGAGCTTATTTCTGATTAAAATACAGAGAAGTATTCAGATGCCTTACAGGGGCTAATTTAGGGCTGTCAAAGCCCCTGGCGGCTGATGGTCGTGGGCATTCCTGACTCTGCCTTTCTTGCTTACAACAGAGCATGAGAAGGTTCTCTGACAGCATCTGCTTCTCTTTGAAGTGCATGGCAGAGGGTAGATGTCAGCTCTCCTGTCAGAGTGCCTAATGTGCTACACAGGGCTCCAGAGAGCTCTGCTCCCACAGACCGGCTTTAGTATTCCCAACCCCAGGAATCCGTGTGTTACGCATGACATTACAGCCTATCTGCTCTGTCAGTAAACAGCACCAACACCAAGACCAGAGCTATCAGTCTGCTTATCATTTCCAAAAGCATTCAGAAAACAAATATGGACATCTCCATGTACTCCTTTTTCAATAAGAAGTACTTGAAATGTGAAAAATGTATTTAAATCATTGTCCTTTTTTTTTTAATGGATAAGATCAATTTAACAAGATCTGAGAGAGTTTCTTAAAGAGGATGTTCCCTGCTGGCTAGTTTTCATTGTATGGGAAGATGCTATGAAGACTGCTAGGGGAGAAAAGCTGTCAGCACTATGACTCGCCATGAACCCTGAAAGCTACAACCAAACTGTTATGCAAACTGTACTCACTGGTGTGATGGTGGTATGACTGTTGTATGAGGAACCAACCACTTTCTGATTAGATTTGAGCCTCACAGGAAGGAATTCATACCTTGAATTGTAAATCTGGTCAAAAGCTGGTGGCCTGGAAGACCACAGGCCCTGGGGATGGGAGGGAGGGATCTACTGCTGTTGTTTTAATAATGGGCATGTTTTTCAAACTACCTCCTGAATATTTACATTTTTATTTACAGCGTAGAGCTTTTCTCAGCCTTGGTCAAGAAGCTTCCCTATGCTCAAGGCGCAGTGAATAAGCAACTGAGAACTTAGCACTAAATTGAACACCTGCATTACCTTTTGCAAGGCTCAGGGAAGAAGGGGGAAGAGCATAGGAGCCAGAGGATGTGGGTGAACGCTGTGAAACCATCTTCTGGACAAGATGTGGCCATTGCACTCATGGGCTCCCAACAGCTGTGGTTACTTGCACAACATCTACACGGGATAAGACCCATCAATCTTCCCTGTGGGTGGAGAGGGGCTCAGGGGGCGCCACCTCTCCCCGAGGGGATATCAACAGCTCATTATTGCTGGAGGACGGGGAGTAGTTATTTTCAGTGGCATGGATCTATCAAAGAATAAAAACTTTTAGTTAAAAGAGAATTTTAGTTCTGAAGGTAAGGAAGTGATAGAATAATTTCATGACTAATACAAGATTATTTTAAAACAGCCTTCAAACGTACATGTTCTAATTATCTAATACACCGATTACTATTACTGGTTAGGTTTTTTATTTTGTTTTATTAAAATACATAATGCCCGCCTCAAATTATCTTTAATGCTGCTGAATTAAGTATGTCGACTGTATCAAACAAGTGCCACAAACTTCAGGCTGAGTCAGTTGTGTTTGCCTTCTGTGTATTTATAAACCCCGTCTCCTGCCAGAGACGGCCTGAAGTCGCTGTTACAGTTGGTCACACAAGCCCTTCAACCTCCAAGTCTGGCAAAAACCAGTTTTTCTGGTTCTGTATTGCTTGTGGAACCTTACAAGTACTGATTCATAGCAAGCTGAGACCTGTGCAGACTGGCTCCAAAAACCCTCGGCAGCAGTAGATGGGAATTACTTATTTCACTAGCCAAGAGGGGAGCCAGCCAAAGTTTTCAATCCCACAGACCCCATATCTTTGTTGTCAATGTAGGGCAGGCAATCGCTTCTACCACCACCCCTAAGTGTACCAGGCAAAAAAATACACCCACCTTGAGAACAAACGTCTCAAAGGCATCGTGACTTGCCTGTGACTGTCAACTGTCAACACAACCAGCATTATCTCTCTTCTGCCGGCTCAGGGACATGTCTGGGTTCTGTCATCACTGGCTTTCTTCTCATCAAGACAACTTTCCAAAGGAAGGCTTGCCACTCACATGTCTCCACCGCATATTAGGAGGAGTCAGGGATTTTCCAGGAAATCCCTGCTAAGGGGCTGGCTGGGCAGTCAGTGTTTGATAACTCAGAGACACAATGTTCCTTTGGGCTGTGAACCTGTTGTTACCTCTCATCTAGCCTCCAACAGTCCTTATGCAAGAGCTTTCAGAGAAGAAAACTTCCTGATTCTACAGAATCTAGGGTTTGCGATCCAAGGGGCAATTTTCTCTCTCAAGCTTGAGTTGAATTAATACTATTTGTAGTATGGCCCTCCGGGTATGGCTTTTGTTGTTGTTTGTTTGTTTGTTTGTCTTTAAGGTATGCTTGTTTTTTCTAAAATTATATTTATACTTATAGACTAGAGCTTTTCTCAGCCTTGGTCTTATTTGATAAGATCTCCCTGCCTCTGCCTCCTGAGTGCTAGGATTAAAGGTGTGCACTACCACCGCTGGGCTCTGGTTTCTAATTAGAAGCTAATCCTGACTTTCTCCCACCCTCCTATAAAAATCCTATGGGTAGAAAGTTATGAACAGTTTGTTCTTGGAGCTCACTTGAAGATCCACGTTAGAATTCTCCAGACCCCCTTCTTCAACCAGCCTTTCTTCCTGAGTTCCATCACTATTCCCGATGAAAGGAGAAGTGGACAGCATTGGCCCACCCCTTGCTACTCTGAGGAATTTGCTGGGATCCCTTTGCCTCTGCACTTCTTCAGATTTGACTGACAGCTCTTCCTCAATGGCAGAGTGGCTCCAAGACTTAGAAAAAACCCTTTTCCTCTCAAAAGACTATTTTTCCTCTTCCTGTATCAGAAAGTCCTTCACCAAAGCAACTCCACATTATGCACCCAGCATATTATCTGACATATAGCGATATCAGTAACTTCTAAATGAATGGCTGGATGAGAAACTTTATGAATGAATGATTTTTTTCTCTCTTCCTTCCTCCTTTTTTAACTCAAGTCTCCTGGGTATCTTCCATTCGCTCTAAATTGTTAATCAGTGGGTCTTTCTCAGAAAACTTGTCAGGTTGAAAGGAAGGAGACTTTCCAAGTACAAATCAAAACATCCTATCCTATCCTGTGCCTCACAGCCTTAATACTGATTGGCAACTGGACTGCATCTAGATTCACCTAGGGTAAAGCCTCTGGGCACATCCATAAGGGATTATCTAGTTTGGTTGATTCAGGAAGAGCCATCTTAACCACTTCAAAGTACCAAGCCCATGGGCTGGGGTCCTGGACTGAATAAATGAAACAAAACAAGCCAAGCGCTAACACTCATCTCCCCAAGTCCTACCTGTGGTGCAATATGGCCAGTCACCTCATGTTCCTGTCACCACACTGTCCTACCATTTCCTTTAAAATCTGAGCCAAAGTAAAGCCCCTCCTTCCCTAACCGGCTTTTGTAACTCCACACTCAATACTACTTTCAATGAGTGAAAGTAAGCATCCAGCTGTTTCTGGATGTTTCCAAGGCCGTCATCCCTTCAGAGTTGTCAGGACTCACAGATAGCAGGAATTTCTGATTGCTCAGTCTTTATGAGCACACGGGGTTTGAAAAGGGGGGTGTAAAACACGAAAACTAAAGAAAATAATTTTTAAAAAGAACAGTAGTCTCACTGGGTATACAAACCACCCTTGAGGGCAGGCCCCCATGCCATCCCAGTAGACACCAAGACAAAGTGAACTCAATGATATTTTTCTAGACATTTTGTCTCATAGGGCTTTGGGTTTTTTGTTTATTCGTTTGTTTTGCTGAATTTTGGCCTTACTGGTCTTTTGTTAGCATATTATGGCTTCTGATTTTGTGTTTTCATAGTGTGTGTGTGTGTGTGTGTGTGTGTGTGTGTGTGTGTGTGTTGGCAACGTAGAGGATAGTGGTAGAAATCAGCCTGGCCTACACCAAAGGCGTACTACTACAGAAGATGAAGTGAGAGGATTAGTAATCCAGGCTGGGCTACACTGAGGGATCCTGTCTCAACTTTAAAAAAGAAAGAAAAGAAAGAAAGAAAAAACGGAGATGACATAAAAATATATTTACTTAATATTTTTATTTTACCAACAAGGAAAGCATTGCCAGAAAAAAAAAAAAAAAAAAGGAGATAGCATTTGCAATGGTACTGGAAAACTTTCATAACGAATTACATATTCTTTCTGCTTCTTTATTCCTAGCCAAAAGACCTCTGTTTATCCATGCCTCGAAAATCAAATGGTAGCAGTAAAGAAATAAAAGATGTCATCATCACAATCTCTTCCTTTCCATAATCATCAGTGGTTAATCTTACTAAAGAAAGCAAACAGAGATGTTCGCCTTCGTGTCTTGTAATCGTCATCGTCGTCGTCTCTTTTACTTCAACCACTCAGCACACCACCAGCAGAAAGATCTGTTGTCCAAAACACAGCCCCTAAGACAGGAGGAGCAATCAGACAGCTTACAACCCAACCAGAGTGGTTTCACAGGAAGCCGTTGAAACGGAAGACTTCGCTGTTGCCATTTGACACTGAGACTGAGACTAGACGTCATCATCCGCTCCTGTAACCAGTGATAGGCAGGATCTAGTCACGGTATTAACAAGTGTGAACAACAAGTGTGAAGACCAGGCACTCCATTATCTCAAGGATAGCTTTACATAATTATGTGTGCAAAGGCCTCAGATAGCCCTGCCAAGTGGTATTAGTGAGTCAGCTCCCTGACATTAAGGGGCCCAGTAGTTGGCCTAGCATGAAAATGTCTGACCTTCGGGTCATCTGTCTTATAAATATCAGTGAATTTTAAATAATTAATCTGTCTTTTACATCTACTGAGGAGCTCCCTCTCCCATCGCCTCCTAACTACTAAACTTTGCTTTTTTTATTCTGTCTTTATCCTCTCAGAGCACTCAACTATAATCCTCAGCAGCTTAACTCCGTCTGAAACCCTGTCGAGATCGCTTCACACTGTGCAGTCCTGGCTTCTTTCCCATCGTACATAGACCATTCCTTCAGGGCCTAATATTATTTCCTCTACTCTGTCTTGTCCTCTGAAACTGTGTTCTCCCTAGAAGGTTTCCATGCTCTTCTTAGTCTCTCTGTGTTGTTAGGTGAGGCGTGTGTGTGTGTGTGTGTGTGTGTGTGTGTGTGTCTGTGTGTGTTGAGTACAGACATGTGTGTAAAGGGTCAGGACAGCCTCAGGTGTTAACCCCCCCCTCCACTTGGTTGAACAGGGTCTCTCTTGTTGTGTACTTCAGGCTGCCTGGCTCACAAGCTCTTCTGTCTCAGGCTCCCATCTCCAGGTGTGCACCAGGTCACCCAGGATATCTCACAGTCAGGAAGCACCTTACACAGAGAGCCTTCTCCCCAGCCCTCTCCATAGTTTTTCTTGGTCCACAACGTCTACTATTATTTTCCCAGCACTCTAAATCCTGAAGATCCGACCCTAATTGTTCCATGCTGCTTCTCATGGACAATTTTCTGTCTCAAGCCACCCTCTCCTCTAGTGTGCATGCATTCACATATGGTGCCCTCTTATAAGCTAGTCTATTATAGTATATGCAATTTATCTTCCTTGCTAGAATTAAGACCCTTGTTTTAAAAACAAACAAACAAACAAAAAAACTGCTTTAATCAAGATAGTCCACTGGCAGCCCCAGCATAGCAGTAGGTATAAAGACTATTAGCCATGCATGATTAATATGTGCCCACAATCCCAGCACTCAGATTGCTGAGATAGGACAATAGTGAATTTAATGTCATCCACATAGTTAAGACCCTGTCTCGAAACACAATGAATAAACAAAAAGGAATAATTGAAATGAGCATTCTCAGATACATAATTGTACTGTAGTTCCCACTTCCCTCTGTCATCCACTGTCAATGACACTGAGCTAGAATTGTCTTTAATCTTACCACTCAGAGGAACACTACCAAAGAAACATTCTAAGTGATCCCATACATGCAGAGTCCCTGCTGTGTGGGACTCATTATGTGTGTGGTCAACATTTTCAGTCATCAGTGACCACATGAAAACAAAATCTATATTTGGAAGAGACAAAGAAACGTGTGGGGAACCAAATCCGTGCCCCACATTAGAGCTTTTCCCTCGGTTTGTTCCCTCGTGGTGGAATCCCATCTCCAGTGCCCTGTAATTTGTTTGTCCTGTTATTACTCCCACACTTGGTTATGAGAGCTCTGTATTGCTAATAGCTACATTCAAAACACTGCAGCTCTAACTCAGCGAGAGCACACAGCTCTGCGAGTGACTCAGCGCCATGTTTCTGTCCTTGCTCACTGCCTCTGCCAGCTCTGGGTTTGCTGCTGCCTGGAGCTAATTAAGCACAGATAACAATTCTTAGGTTTAGGGTTTGCTCGTTTACTTTTGTTTGTAAACACAATCAGCGCCATATTAAAGGTAGTGTGGTCAGGCTTTCTGACTTCCTGGACAGATGCATGAATGAAATCCACCAATGGGAAGAAAGCTGGTATGGAGCTTCTCATAGCCTGGAGCGCTGGGATGAAGCTTGCACCAGCCTGCACGCCTGCACCAGCCTTGCCACAGTCTTCAGAAAACTTTAACAGATCACTCCATTGGTCCTCTCTTATCATAGGGACTATAAACAGGCAAATGAAGCATTCTTAGGGGCAGCTCATGCAACTCAACAATTTTTATAAATGTCTGGGTAGTGGGCAGTATAAAGCTAACACACATACCAGCATCAGTCCTCCGTGAAAAGTCTAATTCACTAGGTCAGTCAGAATGCTCTATCTTGTAGTAAATTCTGACAGAATTAACAATGCATTTACAAAGCAAGTCTGATGTCTTTAATGGTTTGAGGGAGGACGTTGGCTTTCTGTTTAACATAGCGCTCTCACTGATACAGCCCCCAGGTTATATTTATTGCCTGAAGCAAAGCTGAGGTACAGACCCTGCTCTGCTCATTGCTTCTCACTTCCTGGAACCCTTGTCCCCTCCTCTGTCACACTCCCGAAGGCCAGACAACTGCACCACTACCTTGCCCTGTCTCCTAATGGGCCTTTTCTTCTCCTTACTCAGTATGATATGACCTCACCCTCAAGTTTCAGATCAAACCACAATTCCCGTGATTCTCCTTCAGACCAGATAATCTCTTTATCTGTATTCATTAAATCATCATCATTACTTCCTACTTTGCATTTTGTTTTTGTTATTTCTGCCTACCTTGACTCCTTCTATTAACATGTACATTTCCTTTGGATCAAACTCTTTTGTATGCTCACAGCATATGCCAAATTTTTCCATGTAGAAGTCTATTAACACAGCTTGGCATCAAAGCACAGATGTTTCCGACATTATGAATGGAAATGGAAAGTCTTTGGTGGCTTGGATGTGCTTTCAGGTCATTCATCTCTAAGCCTTCCCTTTGGGTTGATGATGGTCGTTGCTAGGATTAGTGTGGGCATCTCCATGATGGTCCCTCCACTCCACATTTGGTCTGTGCTGATCTCCTCTGTCATCATTTGTGACTCTTCCATGTACAGTGGCTTCAAAACACTTTCTTTCCATATACTATGTCAGAATCAAGCATGAGGCATGTGCTTTTAAATTGCCATAAAAAGAACAAAAATCAGTAAGTAACGGGCTCATGTATCCCCAAATCAATGCCAGCAATTCCTAAGCAGCCTGCCCAGAGCCAATACTGCCTTCCCGAGTCTTCTTCCATTATCATCTCCGCTGACATCAAAGGCGTCATCATTGTCTATAACTTACTCAGTGGCCAAAGAATGCCTGGCATCATTCTAAACCCTTGGACAAAATTATACCTTAATTGTGAAGAGTGCTGTCCCTGAGTTCTTGGAATTTCCTTCAGAGTCAAGTCACGTTAGTGCGGAGAGTCATTAATAAGTTACAATGCCGAATTCTCACAAATGAATCTTAAGTTTTTCCAGCAGACACCTTGGAACAGAATGCAGTTCTAATGATGTTGGCAAGGTCTGAAGCTTTTTTCAAATTTCTCTTTAGATTTGTTTTTAAAGTCAGTTTATGTTTATCAGATTTTGTTTTGCTTTAGCCTCAAGTGAAATTCTTTAGTTTGATTACCCAGGCTTGTCTCTACATGTTCATAGATAATTTATAAAAATCACTCCTATCTTTAAAAGCTGTAAACCTTCCCTAACTGAGGATATTTCAAAGAGCACTCCAGTGGCCCTGAAGGCTATTCTATAAATACCTCGAACAACAAAAGTACTATTTGAGTATATGTATAATCTATTAGGAAAGAGAATATCCAGAGTGACTGTGTTTAGTTAGTTATACCTACTTTAAAGTTGTACTTAATATGTTTCCAGAAAACCACAAAGGCAAACAGAAAAATCATTTTAGAGATTTTGGGGGGAGGGGGCTAGGTATAGTTGAAAAATGAAAATCGTATATATTTAAAATAAATAATGTATTTTTATTCACATATACATTGAGAAATGATTACCAGAATCAAGCTAAGAAACCTACCATATTTACCTTTTTAAAAAGGTGTATATCTTGAGAGTATGTTCTAGTTTAGTTTCCATTGCTCTGATAAAATAGTCTGACCAAAAGCAACTTAGGCAAGGAAAAGGTTTTTTTTAGCTTACAAACACAGATAACATTGGGCAAAGTCAAGGCAGGAATTCAGATAGCAGCTTGAAGGCAAGCCTACTTGTTCACCCACACAGCTTTACCTCCAGCCAAGGAGTATGTTGGGAATGCTGGAGAACGCTGCTTTCACTAGCTGGCTCCCTGGCTACCTTATGGCTAGCATCTTATCCAGTTCAGGACGGCCTGTGCAGGGCTGGGCCCTGCTATATCAACTAACAGTCAAGACAACCCCCGACTGACATACCACAGGTCGATCTGATCTAGGCAGTTCTGTAGTTGAGGCTCTCTGTAGCAGAATTTTCTCCCAATTAATTTAAATATTAATACAGCAAGAAGCCTGTGATTGGGCAGTGGAAAGGGAAGGCAGGTGGAGATTTTTAGAGATGGGAGAGGACAGAGTGGAGAAGGAAGGAAGATGGAGGAAGAGAAAGCCAATCTAGATTCCTCGTGGTTTTAAATAGCCACCGATAGCTGTGAATATCATATAAGGGATGGATAATTACAGGACAATTTGTCTTATCTAGGTGGGCAATTTATATCAGTTGGCTCTGAGTAAATTGTGCGAACGTTTTTGTGGGGTGAGAATTTACTGATATAAATCTGACTTGTAAATTACAAGCCTCTAGAGTTTTGATTTTACCTGGTTGCTGGGATTTGGGACAGCTGACCACAGGGAGTGGATGGCTGGGAATGTGAGCAGAATCCGCAGCAAGAGAACCACAAGGTGGGCTGTCGCGCTTGGGGCTAGGTGTGGAGGGTGGAGGCCAGGGCCTAGAGTAGCCAGTGATGGCGCTGGATGGTGCATTTTTAAATATTTCCCATAACAACTCTCCTCTCAGATGACTTCAGACTGGATCAAGTCAACAGTTAAAGCTACCCAGGACAGAATATTTAAGATCTACTGTTTCAGCAAGTTTCAAATACACTGTTATTACTATAGTAGTAATGTCTTTAAGTCTCTACAGAGTGTTCATCTTATAATTGGAAGTTTTGTCAGAGTGTATCACCAGCTTTTAAAGAACATATTCAAGGGCTTCAGACAGAATACAATAGTTTTTGGCTTCTTAACTCCTCAGTTAATGGATGATGCAGCATGTAATAAACCTTTTTCAGTTGGTAAAACATAGCCATCTAACCTGCTCAAGGCATTATATTGGGTCTCTAGAACTGGGGAAAAAATCATTAAGGTAATAAGAACCATCCTTCTAGTGAAGATTAACTTCTGATAGAGCCAAAACAGGAGACTGAGGCTAACAAACTCTTCACACAGCCCATACAGCTATGTGACTGCCGGAGAATTGTCCGTCATTTTCTATTGTTTCTTGGGATTGGTTCATTTTATTCTAGTACTAATAGGTTGCTGTCTGCTTTTCAAAACTACGATTGAAGGTTTAGTGGATTCAAGTTTCCAACAAGGATGTATGTGTTTCCTAACCATTGTGTGCCCAGTGTACTGACACTAACTAGAATCTTGGCTCCACTGGAATGCAGGGAAGTAGGATAGCAGGACCTATGGATACCACTATGCACCCAGACAGCACAGATGAATCATATCAGTTGGCCACATCAGACTGTCAAACTGGAGGGGGCTGAGCAAAGCCAATGGTAGAAAACAGACTCCTTATGTCATGGGTGCTTGGCAGGTGTTCCATGAGTACTGATAATACCTGTTGACTTAACCACTTAAACACAGCTAACTGATAAATGGTATGTAAGGAACCTCCCTACAACAACCAAAATAGCCTGAGCTGTGAAGATGCTAAAGAAAAGTTCTTCAAGCAAAATATTGCTATAAGAATATACAGATAGTATAAATACCATATCTGCCACCCCCCCAAAAAAAATCCCTTAAGGAAAACACCTTCAATATTTTGGATGAATTATGTATGAAGGACCTAAGTCTAAACAGTTATAATTATAATGCTTCTGTTCACTGAGCACCTGGTGTGTTCATACTGGAAAGTACTGTTCTCACTTGACTGGCAGAGAAAATAAACCTCAGAGGCACCCAGCTAGCAAATGGACAAGGTCTATGCAATGTGATCAGAAGCGGAATGAAAGATTCCTTTGGAGCCTAATTTCTCTGTAAATCCATTTCAGTTCTCGTGGCTAGTTTAGATGGCAATCAGGAAAAGGACAGAAAGGAAGGAAGGAAGGAAGGAGGGAAGGAAGGGAGGGAGGAAGGAAGGAAGGAAGGAAGGAAGGAAGGAAGGAAGGAAGTTGAGTAATCGGAAAGGGGGGAAGGGAGATTGCAGCACAATATCCATTGCAGAGATTCTGATCCTCTGCATTATCTCAGTTTTGTTTTGTTCTTCGGAGGACAGAGCCCTTTGACAAAGTGATGGTAGTTGGTATTAACAACCGGAACGCCACACACTCCATTCCTGGAGTTCGTATCCTGGAAGACAGTATTTTCTGTATCTTCTCGCTAGGAGGCCCCCAGCACTTCATGCAGTGGCCATTACAATACATGTTGCTGAAAGGTATATGGGATGGAGCGTTTCAAAGAGACTGTGGGTGAATTTAGGGAAGCAGCCTCCCTGTTGTGACTAAGGAGCAACAGAAACTGCCCCCTACTCACATGAGCCCCTCCCCAGGGACATTCTGCTGCTGAAGGCCATGTGTCTAGCACCTGTGGTAATGTGTCCCTGATGCAGAAAGCATAGCAGTTAGCTGTTCACGCACTGGTGCCAATGCTTTTATTAGGTGTCTGTGACTAGGAGAGTGAGTAAGCCAGAAGAGAGGATTGGAAAACTATTGATTTCATTCACTATGACAGCCTGTTACCTTTGCACCTGGAATTCCTCCCCGATTTCACTTTCGATTTGTTTAATGAATCTCTTCTTGGGCCAACAGTTCTTTACTAAATATGACTCAAAAACATCTAAAAGCATCACTGATGCTAACTATGAAGATGCCCCCACAATGTCTGTCTTCTGCTACTTCTATTCACAGTCACAGCGTGTGTCCCTCACCTAAGTTTTCTAATACAACATCATTCATTGCTTGGTCTCATTCACTTTGGCTTAATCTACAGAGAGCAACTATGCCTACAGCTATGATTATCATGAATTGTTTATCAAAATACACAAGATATAGACATAAAAGAAGTGTAACTAAATGAGAAACACAGCAATAAATAAATAATCTGCATTTTTTTTTAAGAAAAAGAAGAATCAATTAGCTCTCAGGCATCAGTGGTGTTATGGAAAACCTGGTAAATTAAGTCTCATAAGTCTTCAGGTCCTAGCCCATGACTATAAGTATTTCACAGCTTCCTTATAACAATGCATAGAGCTGTTAGGAATGATCACAGAGCAAAGTGCATTGTGATATATAAAGCTCTGTTGTTGTTTAAAGGGATAGATAGGCTTGGGCTGGGGACATGACTCGGTCTTAAAGGTGCCTAAGTGCCCAAGTTCAGATCCCGAGCATACATGTAAAATCTGGGCACAGTGGTCATACCTATAACCCTAGGACAGGTCTATGAGCGAAGACATAGGGGATCTCTGGAGTTCATTGGCCATCCAGCCTAACCAAGTTGATGAGATCCAGTTTAATGGGAGAGGGTACAGTTTAAAAAACGAAGACACTTGACATCAGCCTCTGTCTTGTACACACACTTGCACTCTCCTGTGGGAAAAGACAGACAGACAGACAGACAGACAGACAGATTTCATAAGAAATAGGCAAACTTTGGTTTCTATCTCCACTCTATCATTTTTGAGCTGTGTAACATTATGCAATTGTACAATACACATTTCAGATTCTTCATTTTAAAGTAGAGACAATAATACCTTGCAGGTATGTTTTGAGGCTAACACAAGAAAATGCTTCGGTAGGTCTGCCTGGAACACAGTGGGTAGTCGGGAAACACTGTGTTCTCCCGAAATGGGACTAATGTCCCCCGCTTTCTATTGCACAATAATGCACAAGATAAACAGTGATAAGCAATGAAGCAACAAAGCCGTAAATCAGTGATCAGACATAAAGGGTGTGTTTTCCTGTCTAACAGTGATCTCCCGATGTACTGGAACTGTCAACAGAAAATTACATCAAACACCAAGGAAACAGCGTGAAGTAAGCGTGACAAGGTAAGCCAGGCTGGAAAGCTCCCAGAAGACTGTGGGATGGACAGGAAGAATCCTGTGTGCATCCAAAAACATAAGCACATATTGCTCAGACAAACAAGGTATAGTCAAAAAGACTGGGAACATTTTACCGGAAAAATATCTTTTGGCTCCCTAAGATGTCAGGGCACTTTGGTTTCATGTCACACAAGCTGTTGCACAATTTTGGGGGGATGGTGTCTCACCACAATCTCAAGTGCATGACATCACATAGTCTGCCTGTCAGCGCTGCTGCTGTATGTTATTTCCTAATTACGGCGGCAGGCAGCCCGCACAGCGGTGACGATTGATGTCCACTGCACATCTTCCTGAGGAGCAAGGTGAGAGTGAACATTAGCTCCAGCCCATGGGAGAAATGTGGTAATTGCTATCACTTGCTGCACAGCAAATCACATTGTGCTGGAATTACAGAAGAGGCACTTAAGATTAGAGAATCAGGCTGTATAAGATTGGAGTTCTGCTCATCCTGAGGGGCATCCTATGGGGTCTTCTAATCAGCCACTTTCAGGATACAAATTAATGACAACGTAATTCTTACTGTTTCCGTTCATTTGGAGCGTCGTAACACTGGTCATCACATTGGTTCACTTCTCTAATCTTCAGAAATGAACCACCTTCATTTACTGTTTGAGTGTATGCATGCCCGTGCGTGAACGTGCACAGATGTGCAATGGCCCATACATGTGGAGGTCAGAGGGCAGCTCATGGGAGTCAGTGCCGTCTACCATGTGGGTTCCAGGGATTGGCAGCAAGAACCTTTAACCACTGAGCCATCTTGTCAGTTCATTGCTCGTGTTAGGTTTACATTTGCATATTATGTTTTCTCGGCTCTCTGGTCTGCATTTATTCTTGCCAGCTTGAAACAGACTTGTGAAATGTTAGTGATGATAACCATCCTTGAAGTAATGTTAACGAGTAAAAGGCAGTCTGACTACTCCCATCATCCTGAATCTGACTCAGCTCGCTTCCCTCCTCTATACTAAAACGTGAGTGTTCTCACCAATTGAACCAGAAACATAGGAAATGCATGAAATTGCACCAGATATGATACTGAGTTTACAGTGTCGACAAGGGTCACCTTCAGAGAATACTCTCTAGTCATCAAGTAATACAGAAGACACACTTCCCACCAGTCATTCTTATGAAGCAGATTTGCTACAAAGTTGCTTTTTTTTTTTTTTTTTTTTTTTTTTTGGCATATGCCTTCACCTTCCTACTTACCTACTTCAAAAAGCAAAGTTAAAATGCTCATCAGCTGGAGAGTGACTCAGCAGCTTCCGCATAATAAAGCAATATAATAGTTAGCCACAAAACAGAAAGCAAAAGTGGATGGCTAGAATAAGGTTGTTTCTGGAAGAGAAAACGGATGTGAACGTATGACTACAGTGTATATTTATATGCTCTGACATGGAAATAGTACACAGAATGTGGGCTTACTTTTCAGGAAAGAGAAAAAATAAAATTCTGAGTTCATGTGTAGGAAAAATTTCTAGAAGGATCTTTGAATATAATCTTCCACATACTTGGTTTATTTACCTTTTTATCTTACAACATTTCCTAACCTAAACACATCATGAACAACTTGAGTCTCCAATTCCCTCTAGTTATGCAGCTACCCCTATTTTTGCGCTGGTCAGGAGAGTGACTCTATTTCAGCGGGAATCCCAATGTGCTTGGTTTCTGCCGAGGAACACGTTGGTGAAGGCCGTGAACATGAAGGTTTGGTGGTAACATGAGGCATGAATAGGGTCTAGTTCATATCTCGTCTAGGGTTTTCCCAAATCAGAAAGAACATGTGGTGGTTGTTTGGGAACAAGGGAAGGAGGTGAACAGGCTCTCATTCACAGGAGTGCTCAGCGAATCAGAATGGATCTTGGCTACATTTTAAAGTACTATATGCCTCACTCTGAACAGAAAGAAGAGAGTAAAGCAGGCCTTGAGGCTCAATAGAGCAGAAGAAATTGGGCTTCTGGGATTATTTTATACTTAAAAACAAGTCAGCTGGGAGGTGGTGGCCCATCCTGTAATCCCATCACTTGGGAGGCAGGGGCAGGTGGATTTCTGGGTTCGAGGCCAGCCTGGTCTACAGAGTGAGTTCCAGGACAGCCAGGGATAGCTATACAGAGAAACCCTGTCTTAAAAAAAAAACAAAAACAAAAACAAAAACAAAAACAAAAACAAAAAAATGAAAACCAGCCAACAAAGAAAAGAAAAGAAGAGAAGAGAAGAGAAGAGAAGAGAAGAGAAGAGAAGAGAAGAGAAGAGAAGAGAAGAGAAGAGAAAGGCGAAAACAAGTCAAAGAAACTGTTGTGAATGAGTTCATGCTGTCAAGAATTAAAAGCCAAGTGCAAGCCAGGATGGGTGGGGTTCCAGAGTGCCGGCTTGAACTTTGCTCCCTAGTTAGGAACTACCATCCACTCACCTAAGACAGCTCAAGTTATAGTCACAGAACAAGAACAAGAAAGCAATTTTGAATTTGCCCTTCAAGCTGTCTACTTATGAAAAAAAAAAAAAAGCAAAACCCAGAAATGTCAGGGGCATCCCTCCTCAAAGCATTTCACTCTGCCCACTCCGCCTTTGCAGTGAAACAATCTTTCCTTCTATCAACCGAAGGGGACAGGATGGTTTGATCAAGTCCCACAGTCAGGTGCCAGGAGAGTGGAAACGGCTGTCTCTCCTGTGTTCTTAGTACTCTGGCCAGCTCTTTCCACAGAACCACCAACCTCCTGTTCTAATGTCTCCAAGGGTTTCCCAAAATACAAGAATTGCTTATTTTTGAAGTGCTGCTAGCAGACAATGGTCCAGTGTTGTAGTTTATCAAAGGCTCTTGCGTTCGCCTACCAATCCCGGAAGAAAAGATCTTACCACGAAGGAGCAAATCTCAAATGTTGAGGACTACAGAGCGGCCCACCTGGCTGTCACTGGCTTCCTTTCTTTTCTCTGCCTCCATACACTGAGGACATCCCACCAGCAGTGACATAAACAAGCCTCCATTTAGCAGGCTTGGTAGGTAGACGGTATGCATTTCCAGAAGCAACTCCAAACTTCAAGACTATATACCTCATGTCCGATTTTGTAACTTCGTGGAGTTTCCAGCTAATGCCAGCACACTTTTTCTGAGTCAGTTCCATTATTTGGAAAGTAAATAAAAAAAATATTTTTCGGTGCCCCAAATATCATTTCAAATGCAAATACTTAGACAGGAAAAAAAAACAGAAGAAACAGACTTTGAAAATTAGCTTTTCCAAGCAGAATAGGAAGAAAAAAGTTGTTTTTCCAAATAGAGGATTAAGAGTTCTTTTATTTACACATGGAGGAAAGTAACTAAATATTGACATTGTTCTTTACCATAGTTAGGATTACATACACAAGAGGCTGTTGACTCTAGATATGCCAGAGAAAAGCAAATCTAAAATATTTCCCTTTCCATCAGTACAATAAGAAATGATGGTATTATAAATAATATTCAGTCTGCATCACACTGAACTAGCAAACAAGAGCCCAAGATTTTTCTGCTATGAAATATGATCCCCAAATCCTCTTCATTTGCAGGCTTCACATCTTTCTCTCCACCAAGGGGCAGGGGAGCTGCAGTCCATCAAATTAGTTAATTGCAATGAATCAGTGGTAGGATTTTTTACCTTGGGCAATTCTTTTATGGCTCACCATGTTAATGAAGTTCCTAGGCTTAAACCAAAACCCAGATGGTTTAATTTGCAGTGTCAGAAATAGGAGAGAGAAATTTTTTTCCTTATGGCAAGCAATTTGTCTCAGAAGGCAAGACAGCATAAAACCTTCCTGATCTTTTCACAATGTTTTTTACAGACTCTATTGTATTGAAATTTATTGACTAATGATGGTAAAACCCTATAGGATATAATCCCTAATAGATCCCATGGTGTTTAAGACATGTACAGTATTACTTTTGGTAAGCCTTCAGAGCAATGTATGAATTCCCTTTCCAAGGGGAAAAACAGAATTATTAATTCAACGATCTCCATTCCTCACAGTTTTTCCTTTTGCCCCATATCACACTTGACTTCTGCATTCATTGTTTTTTCTATTGCTCTGATAAATGCTTTGGCCAAACTAACACAGAGAAGAAAGAGTTTATGGTTCCAGGGAGCTAGGCTCCACAGTGTCAGGGACAGAACATGGCAGACATAGTGGCTGGGGTTGAAAGTTAAAATCTCACAACTCAAACTGCAGGCAGAAACAGAGAAAGCTCTTGAAATGTTCAATGGCTTTTGAAACTTCAGAGGTCACCCCAGTAATATACTTCTACCCACCAAGACCCCACCTTTTAGATCTACATAAGCAATATCCCAATTGAGGACCAAATATTCATATGCCCAAGACATTTTATTCAAACCACAACTTTCTTTTTTCTTTTCTTTTCTTTTCTTTTTTTTTTTTTTTTTTTTTTTTTTTTTTTTTTTTTGAGACAGGGTTTCTCCATATAGCCCTGGCTGTCCTGGAACTCACTCTGTAGACCAGGCTAGCCTCGAACTCAGAAATCTGCCTGCCTCTGCCTCCCAGAGTGCTGGGATTACAGGCGTGCGCCACCACCACCTGGCTAAACCACAACTTTCAAATTAGAATTTGGATAAGCAGTTAAATTGGTTTAAAAAAAAAAAAAGCTTGACAAACCGGCTTTTCTCAAAATAAGCACTGAATTTTTTTACTTTGTTTAATATACTTTCCACATGATTAGATGCAAATTCTAGTCAGAGGAACTGTTATCACTATCTCAACTTTTAGATTAGAAGTTTAATTATAGTAATAATTTGGGAGGAAGAAGAGAAGTTCATTATTGTCCTCTAGCTTCCTAACTTTTAACTTGGGGGGGGGGCAAAATGAGACTTTTGTTATTTGGCTTTGGATTTACATTATTGTCTAAGAAAAATTATCTTAAATATTTTAAAAATTAAGCTGTAACCTTTCACCACAACACTTTTGAGTATCTACTTAAAGCTGGAGCCATCATTTTCTTCCACTTAACAAAGTATTCCTTCCTGGGGGTGGGGGGCAAGAAGTTCCTTTTTCATTTAACTATGCCCTCCTCCCCAACTCTTCCACCTCCTTATCTTTCCACCCTCCACCAATAAGCGATTGCCACACCCATTTTACAGACTGGAAGAGGAAGCTCAAGGATTGTGCGTGGTATTTAAAAACATTCTGACTCTAAAGCTAAATTGTTAGGAATGGTGAATTTTGTGTGAAGCCAGTATGTTCTGAAACATGGCTTCTAAGATTAGCCCCTGCTCAGGAAAATTGTCCAGTCTGAGGTCAAAGGGCAGGAGCACACGCCTGTCTGTGAGTTCTTAAGGACTGGTTACTGTGCTTTTTCCAGCATGTAACGCTGTGTCTGAGAATGTATGCTTTCCGTTAATCTCAGCTGGGACAGCTAATTACAATTCAATAAACATGATTTGTAATAAAATAATGTCTTTTCTTGTTCTTCTAAAATAGTGCTATTCCTCTAAAATTGTATTTAGCCAATTGTGCTATTCAGAAAATTCTCAGAGATGTTAATAGCTAGCCCATTATAAGAATGGTTTCTAGTGGTGAATTTGAGAAATATTACTTATTAAAGACCTTTAAAAAGAATTTATAATGCATATTAGCTTGATAAAGATTCTGAGATCTCTTCTGATAAAGAATATTGTTGAATCAAATTTAACTATTTACCAAAAGAAATCAATCTCTTTTTTTGTAGAAGTACTTAAACATTTCTCCATCTATCCATGATGTATTGAACTGCAGTTTCAAAAAATCCCATTAAACTGGACTTGACGGTACACATGTATAAACCCAGCACTTGGGAGATAAGGAATCAGGACAACCACAAATTCAAAGCCAGACCTAGTCTCAAAACAAGACCTTTAAACTAGAAATCAAAAAGATAAGAGTGGGAGAATATAGCTAGGTGGTGGTGCAAGCCTTTAACCCCAACACTCCGGAGGCAGAGGCGGGAGGATCTCTGTGAGTTCAAGGCCAGCCTGGTCTACAGAGTGAGTTCTAGGACAGTCAGAGCCACACAGAGAAACCCTGTCTCAAAAAACAAACAAATAAAAAAGTGGTAGAGTAACATCACAAGAAAGGAAAACAAAAATCTAGAGAAGGGGTAGTATTTTTAAAATGTTAACAGATAAGAGTAGGGAAAAAAATCCACAGGCCAATTGTGGGCTATTTGACGGATGGACTCCAAAGAGCCAGAGAATCTAGGCTGGGATAGGACATGAGTGTGTGTGCTGTGAAAGAAAGCTCTGAGGTTGTTCCGGGTTACACTGGGAAAGAAACCCAGACAAGAAAGTCATAAAGGTTCAAAAGCTTCTGTGACAGAGAAGGTGTCAAGTGCCAGAGAGACAGCAAGCTGAGAGCAAGTTCAGGTAGTACCATCTGTACTGGGGGCTATACTGAGGGCATGGGTTCTGTCCCAGGAGCACAAGTGAGTAAAACAGAAACTCTTGCCTCACACAGAGCTAAGGATATGGGCAAAAAAGAAACAAGGAGAGATGCCTATAAAACTCATGTCCTGCCGGGCAGTGGTGGCGCACACCTTTAATCCCAGTGCTTGGGAGGCAGAGGCAGGAGGATTTCTGAGTTTGATTTCTGCCAGCCTGGTCTGCAGAGTGAGTCCCAGGACAGCCGGAGCTACACAGGGAAACCCTGTCTCGAAAAGCCAAAAGAAAAAAGAAAAAGAAAAAATCCTCATGTCCCTACACAACATGATACTACATTTTAATATAAATTATATTGTATTTTGCACACAGCAAGGGGCTGAATCGAACTCTGGAGTTTCCACCTTTGCCACATTCCCACACATAGCATCTAGGGAATGCTACAGTTTCTACACAAGGTAGACCCTGAGAACGAAGTATCCACATTGCTTGTGCTGGATCTTTTCTGCAGATAATAAAACTAGGCCATCTTCATTCCCTTCCTTAAAAAAAGGAAGGTAGTATATTTATACCCTAGGGCTGCACAAAAAGCTAGACAGAGCAGTACTGCAGAGACACTATTAGAAGACGGCATCCTTATTGGTCACATGTTCCCTTCCTGTCTCACGTATGAAGCACTCGTACATGCTCTCCTATGATTTTTTTTCTTTTTTATTCTTCTCTCAAACATTGTATAACAACCACAGTTGCCCCTTCCTCCACTGCTCCCAGTCCCCACCCACCCACTTCCCCTCTTCCCCAGATCCGCTTCTCCTCAGTTTCCCTTCAGGAAAGAGCAGGCCTCCCAGGGATATCTACAGAACATGACATAACAAATTACAATAAGACTAGGCACGACCCTCACATCAAGGCTGGACAAGGCAACCCAGTAGGAGGAAAAGGGTCCCAAGAGCAGGCAAAAGAGTCAGAGACACCCCCTCACTCCCATTGTTAGGAGTCCCACAAGAACACCAAGCTACACAACCATTACATACATGCAGAGGACCTAGCTCAGCCCCGGGCAGGCTCTGTGACTGTCACTTCAGTCTCTGTGAGCCCCTCTGGGCCCTGCTTAGTTGATTCTGTGGACTGTGTTCTCATTGTTGTCCTTGATCCCATCTGGCTCCTAGATTCCTACCTCCCCCTCTTCGGCTATGTCCATGGCACCTTTATTCATAATAGCCAGAAAGTAGAAACAACCTAGATGTCCCTCAACCAAAGAATGGATAAAAAAATGCAGCTCATTGCCATGATGGTGTATTGTTCAGCTGTTAAAAGCAGTGACATCTTGAGATGTGTGCCTACATTTTATCCTTGGATCACATGAGTTCCCTCCCACCTCTTGCTCAGTTGCTGTTTGTTTCACCACCTCACATAACTGCAACCTTATGTCTTTCGTTTTCAAGCTACTAGAGAGTGCTAAAGGAAAAAAGACATAACTGTTCATATTACATGTATTTATCTCCACTGCCTTACTCCTATAGCCATGTTAAATATGTACAAAATAAACTTTCAACTATGTTCAGCAAATCTGAGGGAAGAAATGTATGTAGAACACACACACACACACACACACACACACACACACCAAAACAAACAAAACTGTGTTATCAGTGATGTTCCCTCCTATTCCGTTCCATCTTCTGTCTGAGCCAAAGACTTAAACTCTGACTTCCTAGGACAACTATGACCATCAGAAAGGAATTCCCCTAATTTTGGGGTTTTCTGATGCCTTCCATTCCTACCCACTCCTGTTTCTTCCCTTTCTCCCAGTGTCATAACATCCCTCCTCCTACCCAAAGGTAGCCCCTCCCCAGACCATGTGTGTGCCGTGTGCCCTCAGAGGCCAGAAGAAGGTATTGGATCCTCTTAGACTGGACGGTCGTGAGCCCTGACATGGGTGCCGGGAATTCACCCCAGGTCCTTTGGAAAAATCAATGAGCCATTTCACCAGCTCCAATCTACTTTTAAATAAAAGTACTATTTGAACTCAGATTTTAAAAATTTGTGGTAAAAGATACATAACATTAATATATCCTGACCAGACATGATAACTCATACCTGTAATAGCTACAAGCTTAAGCATAGCTAGGTCTATGTAACAGGTGTGAGACAGGGTCTCAGAATTAAATAACAAAATGGCCCACTTAACAAATTTAAGTAACATTATTGTTAACTGTGTGTGTATTCTTTTTTCTAGAGTTTTTGCATCTTACATACTTGAAAAAATATATATACACATTGAGCAGCAACTGCACATAGACTTTTAAAGTTTTAAATACAAATGTATTTTCTTGATTTTCCTTTCTTCCCCCCCCAGCCCTCCCCCACCCCCGACCTTCCCCCCCCCTTCCCCCTTCCCTTCCCCCCCCCTGCCCCGAGACAGGGTTTCTCTGTGTAGCCCTGGCTGTCCTGGAACTCACTCTGTAGACCATGCTGGCCTCGAACTCAGAAATCCGCCTGCCTCTGCCTCCCTCCCAAGTGCTGGGATTAAAGGTGTGCACCACCACTACCTGGCCCTTCCTTCCTCTTTTTTTTTTTTTTTTTTTTTTTTGAGACTGGGCTTCATTCTTTAGCTCTAGGGTATCCTGAAGCTTGCTATGTACCACAGGCTAGCCTTGAACTCTCTTTTCTTCTGCATCTACCTCCTGGTTTGTGTAATTGCAGCCATGTGTCAATCATACTAGGTTAAAAAATGTTTTCTTGAAGGTTTAGACTCAGTGTCAGCATAGCATAACATTTACTATTTATGGCTCATTTACTATTTATTTGCATGCCAAATAGCGTTCTAAGAATGCAAGACAGAAATTAGGTACTGGGAACTGAGCCTGGGTCATAGCCGGACATAGGTCTACCCCTGAGCCCTATCCCCAGCCCTCTTTCTACTATTTGAGACAGGCTCTCATTTACTCATGCTGAACTTGAATTTACTCTCTTGACCTTTAATTTGTGACCCTCCTGCCTTAGTCTCCTGAGGATTTGGAATTATATGCCTTTCCACCAGGCTTGACTTAACAACGACAAAATGTTCAAAATTTCTGTGAGGTTGGAGAGAAAGAAAAACCTTTATGTTTAGTTTTTATTTATTTATTTACTTACTTACTTGCTTGCTTGCTTGCTTACTTACTTACTTATTTAAGACAGTTCCTTACTCTCTGGAACTTCCTATACACACTAGCCTAGCTTTGAACTCTCAGTGACCTCTCTATGCCAGCTTTCCACGTCCTGGGATTACTGGTGTGAGATATCAAGCTTGCTAGCCGGGCAGTGGTGGTGCATGCCTGTAATCCCAGCACTCTGGGAGGCAGAGGCAGGTGGATTTCTGAGTTGAGGCCAGTCTGGTCTACAGAGTGAGTTCTAGGACAGCCAGGGCTATACAGAGAAACCCTGTCTCGGAAAAAAAAAATCCCCCAAAAAACAAAACAAAACAACAACAACAAAAAGATATCAAGCTTGCTGATACAACTATTTTGAATGGCAGATTTCCTTATTTATAGCAAACCTTTTACTGTTTATTTTATAATCCACATTAATAACCAAAAATAGTAATATTTTTCAAATTAATAATTTTATACAAACTATTTAAAATAATTATAATAATTTTTGTTTTGAAACTGGGTCTCATGTCCCTTAGATGGCCTCAAACTTGCTATATAATAAAGGTCAGCTGTGGGGTGTAGTATGTGTGCAGCATATGTGCTTTGAACTCTGGTCAGCTGTGGGGTGTAGTATGTGTGCAGCATATGTGCTTCCTGCATACATACTCTTGGATGTCAGAAGAGGGAGTCAGAGTCGTTGGAACTTGAGTTACAGGCAGTTCTGAGCTGCCTGGTGCGGGTGCTGAGAACTGAACCCAAGTCCTCTGGAAGAGCAGCAAATGTTCTTGACCGCTGAGCCAGCTCTCCAGCTCCTGAAATGAATTTTCTAATGGGATGGTTGCTTTAATCTGTACTGTCTGTCCTAGATGCACAGAATTATTAAAAGATTTAGTGAATGGGCTGATAATAACTTAAGACCACTTTTCTTGCAGAAAGCATACCAAAGGGTTGCTAATGGACCTTCAAGCAGAACACAAGTTTTATCTTCTGCTCTGTTGACTCCAATACTACCCTCTCTATAAATAGTGGTAAAGAAACATAGCTCTACAAGAATTGAATGGTTATAAGCTTCTAGATAGAGCCTACTTCAAATCACACAAGCATGCTTACTCTAGCTTCACTGTGACTGCTCCCTGACTTGGCTGCAATTCCCAGATTAGTAGTGTGGGGTAAAGAACCTCGAGCTCTCGAGTTTAAATTTAGATCAAACTCTCATATCAAATTCCTAGCCTCTCTCCTTGGTTTTAACCTTTCAGAACAACGCTCTCTTTAATCCCCGCTTGTCTACTTTTATGTCCCTCTTAAACCCTAAGCCCCTGTAAAAGATCTGTCTGGTCTCCTTTCAGGGCTAAAGTCTTAGTCTCCTCCTGACTTCCTGCCTTCTCCTCTGTTTAGTTCTAACAGCTGGGATCCCCAGAGCTCACTCACAGGCTCAGGGGCGCTTTGGTGTTTGGGAGCTGGTCTTTGTCATGTCTGCAGATTTAAAAGGGCTTTAAAGAAGTTCCTGGACAAGTCAGCCTGCCTGTAGATGTGTTTTTTTTTTTTTCACACTGCCTGTAGTTATTCAGAGACCTCGATGCCCTGCTGTCCCCTGAAGGCGGACCCCGCACTCCTTGCAGCCTCAGCCATCTTCCCAGCTGTTTCGAACCAGCCAGCAGAACCAGATACCCAAGATAGCCCAAATTTAAGACCTCAGGGGACTCAGGCAACCAGTTAGCAATCTGTGAGCAGGAGTCCCGCAGGGCAGTGGTTCAGGTGTCCCAGTTGTGGGAAAATAGCCTTATGAGCCCATAGGAGGTTCAAGTGCCAACTAGTAACTACAGGACCAACTAACACCAGAGATAACCAGATGGCAAAAGGCAAAGGTAAGATCGTTACTAACAGAAATCAAGGCAATATGGCAAGCATCCGAACCCAGTTCCCCAACAGCAATAAGTCTCGGATACCACAACACACCAGAAAAACAAGACTCAGATCTAAAATCACTGGTCAGGATGCTGATAGAGGAACACTTAGATAAATCTCTTAAAGTAATACAGGAGAAAATGGATCAAAAGCTAGAAGCCCTTACAAGGCAAACACAAAAATCACTTAAAGAAATTCAGGAGACTATGGATCAAAAAATGGATGCCAATAAGGGGGAAACACAAAAATCACTTAAAGAAATACAAGAGAACGTGGGTCAACAAGTAGAAGTCATAAAAGAGGAAACACAAAAATCCCTTAAAGAATTACAGGAAAACACAAACAAGCAAGTGAAAGATCTGAGCAAAACCATTCAGAATCTAAAAACAGAAGTAGAAACAACTAAGAAATTACAAAGGGAGACAACGTTGGAGATAGAAAACCTTGGGAAGAAATCAGGAGTCATAGATGCAAATATCAACAATAGAATACAAGAGATAGAAGACAGAATCTCAGATGCTGAAGATACCATAGGAACCATGGATTCAACAATTAAATAAAATGAAAAAAGCTGGTAACCCAAAACATTCAGGAAATCCAGGACACAATGAGAAGACCAAACCTAAGCATTATAGGTATAGATGAGAGTGAAGATCTACAACTTAAAGGGCCAGCAAATATCTTCAACAAAATTATGGAAGAAAACTTCCCCAACCTAAAGAGAGAGATGCCCATGAATATACAAGAAGCCTACAGAACCCCAAACAGACTGGACCAGAACAGAACTACCTCCCATCATATAATAATCAAAACCCCAAATGTACTAAACAAAGAAAGAATATTAAAGGCAGTAAAAGAAAAAGGTCAAGTAACATATAAAGGAAGACTTATCA
Organism: Apodemus agrarius; assembly: GCA_964023405.1. Lineage (NCBI taxonomy): Eukaryota > Metazoa > Chordata > Mammalia > Rodentia > Muridae > Apodemus > Apodemus agrarius. The sequence continues at coordinate 61,011,051 of OZ030014.1, read as the reverse complement.
GAATTACACCAGACTTCTCACCTGAGACCATGAAAACTAAAAGATCCTGGGCAGATCTCATGCAGACTCTAAGAGAACACAAACTTCAGCCAAAACTACTATACCCAGCAAAACTCTCAATCTCCATAGATGACATGGTTTTTCATGACAAAACCAAATTTGCACGATATCTAAGGGCACAGAGACAATATCCAAATTAACAAAATTGAAAATGAAAAGGGGGATATAACAACAGAAACTGAGGAAATTCAAAAAATCATCAGATCCTACTACAAAAGCCTATACTCAACACAACTGGAGAATCTGGAGGAAATGGAAAATTTCCTAGACAGATACCAAATACCAAAATTAAACCAGGATCAATTAGATCAGCTAAACAATCCCATAACCCCTAGAGAAATAGAAGGAGTTATAGAAAGTTTCCCAACCAAAAAAAGTACGGGGCCGGATGGTTTTAGTGCAGAATTCTATCAGACCTTCAAAGAAGACCTAACACCAATACTCTTCAAACTATTCCACAAAATAGAAACAGAAGGAACACTGCCCAACTTGTTCTACAAAGCCACAATAACGCCGATACCAAAAGCACACAAAGATCCTACAAAGAAAGAGAACTACAGGCCAATTTCCCTTATGAATATTGATGCAAAAATACTAAATAAAATTCTTGCCAACTGAATCCAAGAGCACATCAAAACGATCATTCACCATGATCAAGTAGGCTTCATCCCAGGGATGCAGGGATGGTTCAATATACGAAAATCCATCAATGTAATCCACTACATAAACAAACTAAAAGAAAAAAACCACATGGTCATCTAATTAGATGCTGAAAAATCATTTGACAAAATTCAGCATCCTTTCATGCTAAAAGTCCTGGAAAGAATAGGAATTCAAGGCCCTACCTAAATATAGTAAAAGCAATATACAGCAAACCAGTAGCCAACATCAAAATAAATGGAGAGAAACTTGAAGCAATCCCACTAAAATCAGGGACTAGACAAGGCTGCCCTCTCTCTCCATATCTTTTCAATATAGTACTTGAAGTTCTAGTGAGAGCAATTAGACAACATAAGGAAGTCAAAGGGATACAAATTGGAAAGGAAGAAGTCAAAATATCACTTTTTGCAGATGATATGATAGTATATGTAAGTGACCAAAAAAATTCCACCAGAGAACTCCTACAGCTGATAAACAACTTCAGCAAAGTGGCTGGTTATAAAATCAACTCAAGCAAATCAGTAGCCTTCTTGTACTCAAAGGACAAGCAGGCTGAGAAAGAAATTAGGGAAATAACACCCTTCACAATAGCCACAAACAATATAAAGTATCTTGGAATGACTTTAACCAAATAAGTGAAAGATCTGTATGACAGGAACTTCAAGTCCTTGAAGAAAGAAATTCCAGGAAATGGAAAAATATTCCATGCTCATAGATTGACAGGATCAATATAGTAAAAATGGCCATCTTGCCAAAAGCAATCTACAGATTCAATGCAATCCCCATCAAAATCCTAAATCAATTCTTCATAGATCTAGAAAGAGCAATTCTCTAATTCATCTGGAATAACAAAAAGCCTAGGATAGCTAAAACTATTCTCAACAATAAAAGGACTTCTGGGGGAATCAATATCCCTGACCTCAAGCAGTACTACAGAGCAATTTTGCTAAAAACTGCATGGTATTGGTACAGCGACAGGCAAGTAGATCAGTGGAATAGAATTGAAGACCCAGAAATGAACCCACAGACTTATGGTCATTTGATCTTTGATAAAGGAGCTACAACCATCCAGTGAGAAAAAAAGATAGCCTTTTCAACAAATGGTGCTGGTTCAACTGGAGGTCAGCATGCAGAAGAATGTGAATTGACCCACTCTTATCTCCTTGTACCAAGATCAACTCCAAGTGGATCAAGGACCTCCACATAAAACCACACACACTGAAACTAATAGAAAAGAAACTGGGACGACCCTGGAGGACATGGGCACAGGGGGAAAGTTCCTGAACAGAACACCAATAGCTTATGCTCTGAGATCAAGAACTGACAAATGGGACCTCATAAAATTACAAAGTTTCTGTAAGGCAAAGGACACTGTCAGAAGGACAAAACCACAACCAACAAAGTGGGAAAAGATCTTCACCAACCCCACATCCGACAGAGAGCTAATATCCAATTTATACAAAGAACTCAAGAAGCTAGACCCCAAAGAACCAAATAACCATATCAAAAAATAGGGTACAGAGCTAAACAAAGAACTTTCACCAGAAGAAATTCAGATGGCTGAAAAGCACCTTAAGAGATGTTCATCATCATTAGTCATCAGGGCAATGCAAATCAAAACAACCCAGAGATTTCACCTCACACCAGTCAGAATGGCTAAGATAAAAAAACTCAGGAGACAGCAGATGTTGTCGAGGATGTGGAGAAAGAGGAACACTTCTCCATTGCTGGTGGGATTGCAAGATGGTACAACCACTCTGGAAATCAGTCTGGTGGTTCCTCAGAAAACTGGGCATGACACTTCCAGAGGATCCTGTTACACCACTCCTGGGCATATACCCAGAGGATTCCCCTGCATGCAACAAAGACACATGCCCCACTATGTTCATAGCAGCCTTATTTATAATAGCCAGAGGCTGGAAAGAACCCTGATGTCCCTCACTGAAGGAACGGATACAGAAAATGTGGTATATTTATACAATGGAATACTACTCAGCAATTAAAAACAATGAATTCATGAAATTTTTAGGCAAATGGTTGAAACTGGAAAATATCATCCTAAGTCAGGTAACCCAATCACAGAAGAATATACATGAAATGCAATCACTGATAAGTGGATATTAATCAGCCTAGAAGCTCTGAATACTCAAGACACAATTAGCATATCAAATGGTTCCCAGGAAGAAGGAAGGAGAGGGCCCTGGTCCTGATAAGACTTGATCCAGTATTGTAGGGGAGTACCAGGACAGAGAAAGGGGAGGGGGGGTGACTGGGGAATGGGTGGAGGGAAGAGGACTTATGGGACATATGGTGAGGGGGGAACCGGGAAAGGGGAAAGCATTTGGAATGTAAACAAAGAATATAGAAAATTAAAAAAATAATAATAAAAAAGAAAAGAAAACCAATGCAAAAACTCCTTTTGTTTGGGTTTTTGGAGTTAATTTCGTTTTAACTGAGTCTTTCAGGGCAGAGAAATCCAACCTTAGTCACCACTGGGGTTTCCCTCCATTGTCCACTATCCCTTGCCAAGCAAGCTCACAGCCTTACACAGCCACAGGGCGCTTCTTCCTCAGCCCATGAGGGCTTCCTGGGAAACACTCACTGCCTGACTCCTCTCAAATCTTTGGTCATGATGGCTCTAAAGAGAGAGTCGAAAGGCTCTTTCACAGGGGTTGCCTTAGAACATCGGAAAACATAGGTATTTTCATTACAATTCATGACAGTAGCAAAATTACAAGTAGCAATGAAGATAATTTTGTGGGTTTGGGGGGTCACCAAAACACGAGGAAATGTATAAAGGGTCACAGCATTAGAACATTGCTGCCTGTACAGCAGCCCGGGGATAGGCATCTCAGATTTGATTAGGTGTCTCTAGGGAGGCGGAGAAGGGCAGTGTTCTGCGGTCTCTTACTTCCTAAGGACTCACCTTCCTCCCGGAAGCAAACCCAGTTCCCCTTTCCCTCCACCAGGTCCAGCACGGGCTTTTCTGTGGTTTTAGGAGGTTGAAAATACAAACCCAGAAGAGAAGTACCTTGCAGGAAATTTTGCTTCCTTCCTTGTGACATATTCCCCGAGGCAAAGAAGCACCAAAGGCCTACAGCCTCTGGTTATGGACCAGGAAGAGGAAGGCATAAACACCAGCAGTCTTCACAGCTTAGCTAACAGGAAATATGTTTCGCCTGAAGGCTTAATGGCAAAGAATTGATCACCAAATTACTCAGTATCCACCCTTCCTTACAAATCTCTAAAATGTTAGTTTTGAGCTCCTACAATCTGGGTGAGTTGATAGAGTTAGATATTTTCAATAGTTGCCATTTGTGACTCATTTCTATGGTATCAATACTGGAAAAGCTGAGGCAGGAGGATTGCTGTTAGTTTGAAGCCAGTCTGAGCCAGTAGTGAGGTCCAGGACAGCCTGAACTTCAGTGTGAGACTCTATCTCAGAGAGAAAGAGGAGACAGAGACACAGAGACAGATACATGGAGAGAGTGACAGAGAGATAGAGACAGACACACCAAGAGATAGAGACAGAGATAGACAAACATATATACACGCGCACGTGCACACACACACACACACACACACACACACATGCACACATACACACACACACAAACACACACACACACACAGGAGGTAGGGATAAATTCCATTAGTGACTGTTGGTAGAAAAACTAAACTGTTTATTCCAAAAAATGTGATTCAGTCAAGTTACAATCAGTTTTATTGAAAGAAGGATATAAGAGAGTTTGTAGTAAATCTACTCATGTATATTTGCCTAGCTCGCACTTTCTGATTGCTTTTATTCCTAAAGTAATTCAGCGAGAAGCAAGGCAGAACACTACCCCGAGCTTTTCCGGTGGCCATCTTCAGCTGCTGCAATCGCCTTAGCTCCGCCGCTGCTGTTTTCCCTTTCCTAGATGCTGTGTGCCTACAAAGGGAAACGGAGCCTCCGTCTTCTCAGGAGACTTTCTTGGTCTCTGCCTCTCTGCTCCAGTTTTGGCTGTGTAGTAGACATTGTAATTAGAATGGCAAGGACGCGCAGGGCCACGTGTATGTGTGTGCTGCAAAGCTTCGTGTCGGTCATCGTGACAAATGAGAAGCTGCGAAAGCTCTGTACGCATCCACAGGCATCTTAATTGGAACAGCCATCCACGTAGAGTATTTGCAAAACCTTTTTATTAAGCAAAAGGTTTCTTTTTTTTCCTTAATAATTTTTGGCACTTTAATGCTTTTATTTGTGTAACAAAGTGGTTTTCCGTTAGATACTGTTCAAAGAGACAACACCCTTTAGCTAAATGTCAGCGTGCATTTAAACCATCATGGCTCCTTACTTAGGTTACAGCTCCTTAAAGTTGTTCTTAAGAAGACAGGTGCGTCTGCTGTCAATTATCCATGTCTATAGATCACCGCTCACAGAGTCAGGGGCTGCATGAAAGGGGGGCTGACTAAAGGTTATTACTCTGTGTGACACGAGAGAGTATGTCTGATTATTCTCCAAAGCTCCAAGAAAGAAAAGAAAAAAATTTATCCTCCAGTCTTCTCTAAGCAGAATAGCAATGAAGAACAAATTATTAGTGAAAATTTTTATCACATAGAAACTCGTGTTCCCAGTATGACACAGAACAAAGAATTATAGATTGTTCCCTCTAAATTTTTGGCTTTATATAATTTTCTCATTTAAAGCCACATCTACCAGGTAGACATTTTCATTCATTCATAAAAACATTCACTGAAGTCTTACCATGCATTGATATACTCCAAGGAACATAAATTCAGTTAAGGGATGGAACATTGAGCTGTATCCCAAAGCTGGCATAGGAGCCCAACTTTTCAGCTTAGAGGACTTGGGATCTCAGCACCTGACATAAACCAGGTGCTTTGAGGATGACTTCAGTTAAGTCAATGGAAAGCTGTTCATATCGGGAGTCTCCTGAGCATAACAGCCGTGCAGTCATGGAATAGTCATGAACAACCTAGGTAGGTGGTGGGTAGAAGGGAGAATGAAGAAAGTAAAGTGGCTCTGGAATGAGTCTAGAGTTCCTGATGCTATTCTGCCTCCTAAGAGGACAGGAAAAATATGGATTCCAGGTCTACAGTAACTGGAACGAAAATTCCAAAAAATTGCATTGTTGGCTGCCAGTTCACTCCCTGGCTCTCAGAGGTCACCATGTAATCCAGTTCTAAACCAAGAAAGATTAAAGAATATCTGTTGAGAGAAAGGGCAGGAATTGGGAAATATTTTGCTTCCCCCCCTCCCCCTTCCCCCCCCCCACGGGGTTTCTCTGTGTAGCCCTGGCTGTCCTGGAACTCACTCTGTAGACCAGGCTGGCCTTGAACTCAGAAATCTGCCTGCTGCATGCACCACCACTGCCCGGCTGTTTTTTGTTTTTTGTTTTTTGTTTTTTTTGTTTTTGTTTTTGTTTTTGTTTTTTAATCAACAGAGGTAAAGACCTTTTGCCTTCTGGCTTCAAATGCATGCATTAATATGTACAATATGGCATTATATGATGTGCTGTATATGAACACTATACAGGCAACATGGTAAGGATAGTGGAACCAGAGAAGAGCCAGCTGGCTCTTTGACATCACAGTAATTGTTCTGGTCCTGAAGGGCCTCTCTCCAGATTTCTCATTTTGAGTAAATGAGATTAATATTTTCATGACTAAATGATCATTGGGTTAAATGATCATTCTGCTGTAAGAAGGAAGGAAGGACAGGAAGCAGAGAGAGAGAGAGAGAGAGAGAGAGAGAGAGAGAGAGAGAGAGAGCTGGAAGCGAGGGATGCTGGTGGCTGGGGTGAAGGAACAAAGCACCTAGACAGGAGAAAACCTGCAGGGTTTTCAGTTAGCCCGGATCCCCTGAGGCTAGAAACAGGACGTAGTTTAAGGCGTGGAGAGTTTCGAAGGCTGAGAAGCTGTCTTCCACTGCCAACCATCTCTTAAAATTTCATCCCACTGTTTGAGGGCACTAAAGATGGTGTCTTCCACTGCATAAACCAAAAAAGAAAAATTGTTTTTATGAGGTTCCTCTTGGAAAACTTCAAGGTTTATACCCTCATTCAAAGGTTGATTAAAATGTCTATTAAAATGATGGATCTAAATTGTAAAGTTGGAGTGAGGAGACCATAGAGCGCTAGTAACTGTGAGCTCTGTGATTCAGCCCATTGTAGGGTGGCATCTAGCAGAGAAAATGACTTTAACTAAGAGCAGTGCAACAGGTCAAAGATATCTAAACCATGAAGCATCACCCGAACATACAATTGAAGGCAGCACATGCTGACTGGGCATGCCCCTGGGGCTCCTGAGTGCACACTTTAAATTATAAGTGAAGTTAAAGAAAGCACTCTGGGCACGTGGGTCGGGATGGACCATTGTAATAAATGCCTGTGAATCTTGGAGGAGAGAGAGAGACATTTAGGACTGAGATGTGGGCACACAACCTGTGCTGGGCGAACATGAAGACATTAGGAGACAGGAGGGCTCTGAGGATCGTCTGGGTTTTGTCTGGGACTTTGAATGTTCCTGATGCTAAAGTTCTGTGTTCACCCCAAAAGAAGCACTTAGCTGACAGAGCCTCACCAAGAAAGAACTCACCGGGGGCTGGAGAGAAGGTTTAGTGGTTAAGAGCATTTGTTGATCTTGCAGAGGATCAGGGTTCAATCCCCAGCAGCTCCATGATGGTTCACAAATGTCCGTACCTCTGGTTCTGGGGGAACTGACGCTTTCTTCTGATTTCTTTGGGCACCAGACACACATGTGGCACGGACGTATGTGCAGGCAAAATACTCATACATAGCAAACAAAACAGATACATCCAAAGGGAAAAAAAGTTTTAAAAAGAGCTCATCTGCTCTGTAGAGCCAGGGGTATGAATTATCTCCAACAAAACGAAAGTCCCGAAGCTTTGTTCCTAAAAAGCCCAATTGACTTTGTGCCTGTGCAAAGCAGAGCGGTTTGTTTGAGACAAGGTCTCATTCTGTAGACCATGGTGGCCTCCAGTTCACAGAGATTCACCTGCCTTTGCCTCCTCTTCCAACCTAGAAAGGTATGTGTATTTATGAGGGAATGAATGCATGTCAAGCCCAGGAAAAGCAGATCGTGTCTATGAAAAGGGGGAAAGAGCCTTTAAGGGACTGGAGTAGTAGAAGGGTAGTGTTGAGGTTTTGTCTTTTCTGTCTAAAGGTAAGTACGGGGGGGGGGGACGGGGGGAGGGGGCGGGGCGGGGGCAAGACTTAAAGTTTGCACATAGCCCCTGCTCCCTAGTTAATTCTGATTGGGGAATAATGAGGCCAACAGCCAATAGCTGGGCAGAAGAGACATAAGTGGGATTGAGGTTTTGAGGGCTTGAAAGAGAGGAGAAAAGAGAGAAGCTGCCATGGGAGAAGAACAGGCAGGAGGGAGAAGCTGAGCGCTGTGGGCTAAGGGGCGGGAGGGCGTGGCTGTGGGCTAAGGGGCGGGAGGGCGTGGCCCGGAGGGTTAAGAGCAGTTCAGATAGTAAACAGTAGGTGATCCCTGCATCTCTGGGATAAAGCCTACTTGATCATGGTGGATGATTGTTTTGATGTGTTCTTCGATTGGATCTTGTGTTGGCAAGAATTTTATTTAGTATTTTTGCATCGATATTCATGGTTTTGTTTTGTTTTTACCCCACACAGGAGAGTTGGAGGATTAAGATACACAGCCAGAACAAATGAAGGCAGGTGTTTGGAATCACAGGAAGAGAAGACTTCTTTCCTAGATGAGAAAAAACTTTTCACCAACAACTGAAAGTCTTTTTTTTAATCCGGTTATTGGGTTTTGTTTTGTTTTTAATTTTCCCTGTGGTGAAGCACACATTAGGATATTTAAAGATGTGACTTGGAAACACACGATGGTCTCAACATCTCACCACTGTAATTTAACTATACAATCCCATACCATTCCTTGGGAGTCCCCACTCACACAAGTGGTCATTTCATCCCTCACTCATTCATAAAAAAAACAAAAAAACAAAAACACCATCCATTGCCTGTGTGTGTTTCCTATCATGTTCTCCTGAATAATGCTTTTCCTTGGCTTTAATAATATTCAGTTTCCAACTTCTGCTGTAGGTTGTAAAGTCTGTAAGATAAAAAGCTTTGAAAGGATTTATTCTTCCTGGTGCTTTGGTAAACCCACTATTTGTTCGAGTTCTACAAGATAGTATAAAGACAAGAACAGCGAATGGAAATATTAACCCTGATCCAGCATGATCCAGTACTATTGCCAACACAGCCTCTCTCCTCCAAATTAAGACTCAAATGGATACTGAGAAGTTACTGAAAAAAGAAGCAGAAAAGGAAGAGGAGAGATTTCCACACGTATTTGCCGTGACTCCTGAAGCACAGTTTGCTGTTCTCCCCAATATTATCTTGAAGTGCATAAGCTATGATACTTGCACTAGAACTGAAAAAAAAAAAAGCATCAATGTCTAGGCACAGAATCTTGTTGCTTATTGGGGCTGATTTGTTTTGTGTTTATATCATTTTTGTTGTTTAGCTTTTGCTATTTGCTATGGGCTGAACATATACACTCCCTCTTGATAGAAAAGAGGCAGGTGTGATAGCAAAGGCAGAAAAGGGTTATATTTTAGCATAGTTATGGGTTTTTCCACCCTTAGAAGAAAGCATATTAATAAATCAAAGATTTTCTAACTTATCCCTGTATGCATTTGAAATAATTCTTTCCTTTAGTGGAGGAAACAATAAAAAAAAAACTGAATGTTGACTGTAGTATTTTAATGTCATTTAAATTACTTTCTTCCTTCTTAATACATTAGGCAGACTTACCCTTAATCTAGTTTCAAAGTGTTTGTTCATTTGTTTGTTTTTGAGAAGTGCCATAAAAATACATTCTTCAAGGCTGAGAATTCATTCCATTGTCCGACTCCTTCCCGGGGAGAACAGTTCTCATTACGGTGAGACTCTTACCTCCCCTTCGACCGCAGGTCCTGCTGGGAAGCCCAGCTCTGGCTGACCCATTAGCCCAAATGGTAAGATTCTTTGTCTCTCTTGCACTTTTTGTGTCCTTGCAACTTACTAGTTCTGGCTTCTTTCTTCATCATTTTTCCTTCCCATTTTTAATTCATTTCGATGATGGGAAAGCATGCAACCGAGAGATGGCAACGTTGTAACACTAACCTGTCCTCCAATACAGGCGGCCTCTACGCTCCCTCCTCTGAGGACTGGAGCTTGGGCTATTATTTAACATGTTGTGTAAGCAATCAATAGCTCTGTAAGTGAAATTTCTGTTTGTGTGTGTGTGTGTGTGTGTGTGTGTATGTGTGTGTGTGTGTGTTTAAGACAGGGTCTCCTATAGCCCAACCTGCCTTTAAGCTTACTATACAGTTTAGGTTGGCTTTGAACTCCTAATCATCCTGTCTTCACCTTCTCTGTACTAGGATGACAGATGTACACCACCACACCCAGTTCTGAGCAAAATTTTTTTAAAGATATGTTCTTATAATCATAGACTGATAATCTACCTAGAGTAACCTCAAACTATGAAACATGGGCCTCTAAATGAGATGCACGGCATGGCCCTCACACAGTGTAACCATTTGGAAAAGGAAGCCTTTCTGTCTGATTTGGGGGACTTTTTGGCAGTGACTGACAAGATTGACAGGAGACAGGTTATCAGGGAGAAAGCGAGAGTCAGTTCAGGGAAGGAGTAAGGGGAATCAAGAGCAGAACCACAGAAGAACCCAAGAACCAAGAAAAGAGTGTGACCTGGGGAGGGAGAAAGCCAGCCTACGGTTCCGAAGAGCCGGCTACCGGCATCGGGAAGTGCTGCAGCCTTACAAACATTCCCATTTCTGTCTTCGCTCTTCCTCTGCAGAGCTCAGAAGCAGCCATTTTGGGTAGAAAGGAGAAGTTATAGGCTCACATATCCAGTCTGGACAAGACAAAAATGTGACTTCCTCAGACTCACCGAACCAAGGACGTGAGCAACGCTAGAAGGACCCTTGCCGCGGCTCCGCTCCGCTGCCACGCTTTCTACAATGTCTAGAATCATAATCTCTAGTGTCCGTTAGAGACAGCTAAGATGGAGACGGAGACTGAGACGGAGTGGAGACGGAGACGGAGAGAATGTCCCCAGTGTCGTTTGAAGTACCTTTGTGTGGGTAGCATACTGTGCCTATGAGCTGAATGAAAATGTGCTCTGCTCCGCAGCAAGCTGAGTTGTTATCTGGGACAAGAGGAACAGTTTAAAAACAATCACAAACAAGCAAACAAGCAAACAAACAAAAAGCCAGTGGCTCCAGATAAAAAAGGAAGGACGAACCAAATAATGGATACCCTCTACAGGGGGATAGTTATTCCTTTTGCTGTTGATGTTTTTGATGGATGGGGGTGGGGAGCGAAGGTCATTTTGATTTTTTTTTTTTTTTTTTTTTTTTTTTTTTTTTTTTTTAGATAGCGTCTCTCCCTGGGATGGGATTAAGGGCATGATTTTCCTTTCTATGCACTATGCTACTATAACTGAATGACAGAGGCTGTGTGACTTACAGTGAAGAGAAATCTATCACTTCACTGTCTGGAAGCCGGGAAGCACCATATGAAGTAATTAGCTTTGGTAGGGGCCGGAGGACAAAGAAAACAAGAGAGTGAGCCCACTCTGGCCAGCACCCGCCCTTTCTGTTGTGTCATTAAGATATGCATGAAGAGTCCCCAAGAGTGACACTTTCCACTGGACTCTCTCTCCCAACCCTGTTGCATTAAGGATTAAGCTTCTAAAACAAGAATGCTGGAGATGAAGTCAAACTGTAGCAATTATTCTGAGTTATTTACCTGGGTCTGAGATAGCCACAGGGAAAGGCAAGAATTCCTGGCTCTGAAGATATAGAATGGGGCCAAAAACCAAGGAAAGTAAGTAACCTGCTTCTAAAGGCTAGAAATGACCGAGGGTTTACCCAGTGAGCCTCCGAGGAATTCAGCTCTTTCAATATCTAACTTCAGCTTACCAACGCTAATGGTGATCTTCAGAACTGTAAGATAACGAGGTATACTAACTAGTTGTGCCAACTCATTTAGTGGTCCTCTGTTATCATGATAAGTAATTAATGTAATAGATGTGCAGACACAATTGTGAATTAGAGCTCTTAATTTGTAGAACTATCAAAATCACACTGTTCACAATGTTTTGTGAGGTTGAGTTTTCAAAGTAAAAATATCATATCTTTTGGTTGGCTTGTATGGGAAAAAGTTATTTTGAAAGTAATTCTGGTAGTAGCAAAGGCTGGTTAGGATATTATGCAAAGCTGTTTCAAAGAAAAAGGGAGAAGGGCCTGTGAGGGTGCAAGCCACAGGCTCCTGTGCAATCCTTGTGCGAGGTACTGAAAGTCTGGAGAGGGATGGGAGCAGAAGGAACAGTGGAGATCTTTGAGGAGCCCGACTGATGGAACTCCGTGCCAGCACTTAGGCGGTGTTCGAGACTGTAAAGTGGAGGACTCCCTTTCTCCACCTAACGTCAGTGAGAGAGTCTCTAAGCACACATACCTGACCTTGCTTTGAAGATGACCCTGAACAAAAACATCCTGCGAGCAAGTGAGCGCTGCTCTTTCCCGCCCATATGATAATCAGGTGCTGTGATATGACCAATCAGCCCTCCCCATCCATAACCCTAATACACCTTATCCCTGGAACAACAAAATGAGTTGTTTCTCTGAATCTTACTCCCACAAGTTCTTTCCACCACACGCATGCCCTTCCTACCCCTGCCCACTGCTTCTGCTCGCTTCGCCCTCATGGGTCACGGTGGCCAATGACCCGTGCAGAACAGAGACCCGCAGGTGGAGCCGTGCACTGTGGCAGGGCTTGCCTCAAAGCCCTGGACTGAACAAAATTCTAAATATCAGCCCTTCATCTCTTTACGGTTTGTTTTTCCATAACTCATTTTTCAATTGACTTTTCTCAAACTGTTTGCGGAGTCATATAAGTAAAACCACAAGGCAACGAAGGCAGAGAATTAATTCTTTAACTCAGTCTTTACTCCTCTTCATGAATTCTACCAAATAAAAGTGGTAAATGATAAGTAGACAACAATAGGAAAGCCAAATTTGCTTTTGGTAAAACAGTAGATTAAAAAATTTTCCCCAAACATAGCTTGACTATAAATTGCACATATATATGCATATTATGCTATGAAGTATGAGAAACTTAGATAAATAATCTGATTTCTACATATTGGGTTCCTTATTTACATCTTCTGTGGCATACTGCAGACACATATTTAGTTATTGCACATTTGAGACACAGATGGATGTGCAGAGATTATGTAGAAAGATAGTATCAATTTATCATGTTCACTGCAATGTATTGGATTATATACTGTCAAGGAGTAATGTATTAAATATCATTGAGCATGTTATGTAATATAATGTCAAAAACAATTTTGTTACATATAATGTGCATATATATATATATATATGTTTCCCTTCTTGCTCCTCCTCCTCCGTCTTCTCCCTCTCTCTCTCTCTCTCTCTCTCTCTCTCTCTCTCTCTCTCTCTCTTGAGATAGTGCTTCTCTGTGTCTCTGTGTAACCCTGGCTATCCTGGACCTGGCTGGCCTCAAAATCAGAGATCCACCTGCTTCTACCTCCCAAGTGCTGGGATTAAGGGTGTGGCCACCATCGCCCAGCTATGTGTTTCCAATCTTTCTGGACACCATCTGTGTGGATGTACCTCGTCAATCCTGATTTATCACTGTGACTATAGAGCCTTCTGTTCAAGAAATATTTGAGGCAACTATAATGAACTGAATTGTGTCCCCCTTAAAATTTATTTGCTGAAGCCTCAGCTCAGGCTGCCAGTATATTTGCAGATCAGAGGAAAGTCAGTTAAATGGGTTATTGGGTGTGCTCTAGTCCAGTATAATGGTGGCCTTTATTGAAGGATCTAAGCCACAGACACTTAGGAGATGATCTTGTGAAGATTCAGGGAGAATGTAGCCACCCCAAGATTAAGAGACAGGCTTCGGGAGAAACCAAGCCTGCACACATCTGATCTCAGACTTTTTACCTTTCACAACTATGAGATAATAAATTCCTGCTGTGTAAGTCACCCACCATGTGGTATTTTTATGACCTAGAAAACCACTACAGCAATCTATTTTCTCTCAAGCACAGTGAGAGTGGGTAACAATAGGATCTTCAGCAGTATAAAATCGTATTTCTCAGCCTCATGGATGATCTAGTTTCTGATTTCCAGAAACTAGAGGCACCGATTCACTTGAATATCCCACCATCATCAAATATAACTTGTCCAGAGTTGAACTGTGCCTCTCAGCATCCCTGCCGGTGTGTAGACTGTAACAGAAGAGGAAAGGGCTGTAACTCTTCCCCGTGGCCTCTCCGCAACCCAGCGCAGAGAGCTCTGGACTTGACAGGCAGTCAGCCTTTATCTGTTGACTTGGCAGTGGTACTGATCCTTTGCTTGTAGCCAATCTTCCACCCTGGGAACCCTGAAGGCATCTTCATGCTTAGGCTTCACGGACTCTTATGCTTATCCAACCCGTCACCTGTGCCTGTCAGTCTTTGCAATTGACATTCCGTTTTCTGCCTTCTCTCATTGTTCAGCACTCGTCTCTGGATGAATAAAAGTGACTTCCATTTCCCCCCTTACTCCCACCTATTCTCTAAGATCTGCCAAACTTCTCTTGTCAAATCTCTTATCGTCATTTCATTTTATGAACACTGCTGGACTTTTCTCTGTGCAGTCTCCCGTGCAGGACGCTGGAGGAAAATCAGCATGAAGAACTCATGGCCGACGCCCTTTAAGGAACTCATGTCCACGTGTCCTTTTAAGAGACCCGCACCACCACTACATAGAGATCTTTGAAAACATGCTACACAGCAGTAGCTTTGTCTAGAGAAACTGGAGATAAAGGAGGAGACGTGACTGATCTGTCACAAACAAGCGCACTGCAGAGAAGGGAGGGAGACATTCCAGAGGGAATCACATTGCAGACTCAGACTCGGAGAAACAGTTATCAGGGTCTAGCTTGGACTCGGCCACTTACTCTACGGCATCGTTTCCCAAGCCTTCTGCTTAGACATAGCGCCTCCATAAACCGTCCTTCAATCTTACATCCCTAAATGGACTTCTTCAATAAAACAAACATCCCCGTTCTCTACTAAAAATCGCCTTACTACAATATATTTGTTACATCATCCTCCCCCCCCCCAACCAAAATGCTTTTCCTTCACAGAGCTGACTCCAGGCCTGACCATGCCCCTCTCTAAAAGGATACTTTGGTGGAAGTTTGCACCCTGCCTGGCCTTTCCCTGTATGGACCTTCTAAAGCTGAGCATGACCTTTTAAGTTCAATTTCAGGCACCAGACTCAAGTCTTTCACTCTTTCAACTGAAGTGAATGGCGAATTTCACAAAAGCCGTTTAGTTATCATGTTGAAAATTTAGCTTTAAAACAGCACTCAATATCTGTGCGTCATCAGAGAATGACTGGGTTCTGATTGGCTCCCTGCACCCACAGCCTGACTGACAAGGACATCAGAACATTCATAAGGGTTCAGGTTGTTACGATAACTGCTATTGTGTAATAGTTTGCGTTTGTTCCAAATAAATATCTGGAAATGCCCAGTTCTGTAGATTTGGTTGATAAGGTGCCTCTCAGGACTACTTGTAAATAATTTTAATATTACAAAGGATATTTGAAATATTTATGCATTTACATTTTGTAGGGCATACAAATACCATCTATAAAAGAAGCAGGGACATTCTTGCCAGCAAAGGTCATAGGTCCTGCAATTGTTAGTCTGAGAAGGGTGAGGAGTATCCAGAAGGGAGCCCTGGGGCCCTCGACTCAACCACCATTATTACCCCAACTTTGTTTCCCCTGGCATTCAGATGTATGCCAGCTGAGTCCTTCACAATCTTAACGTCTTCCCATCCCAGTCAGTTTCTTTCTTCTAAACCCTATTGTACCTATAGTTTGTAATAGAGTTTTGTACTTAGTTATTCTCTGGTTATTTTGATAGGTTTTTGTCTCATAAACTAAATTTCTTGAATACAGTGATCTTTCAGATTTAAAACTGACTTTATGTACTTTGTGTGTTGTTTTAAAGATTTGTCCATAAATGTTGACTGAGTTCTTTTTCTGACACAAGGCCTCAGTGTATACAAACTGGCCTTTCTTTTAAAATATGTTTTATTAATGTGGGAATATTGCAGATAGACAGACAGATATATAGACATACATATAAGGTATTTTGATTAGATTTACTTCTTTCAGATCCACTCCTAGCCTTTCCAACTCTGTCCTCCTTTTTTTTTTTTTTTTTTTTTTTATTTTAAGGCCACTAAATCCAATTTGTGCTGCCCGTATTCTCGTGGTGTGAGGCCGTCCAGTGGAGACTGGATAACTTACTAGGGTTACACCTTTAAAGAAAACTGAACCTCTGTTCTCCAGAAACGACAAACTGTCTATAGAACCTCAGCAGCAGTATCACTGGCTTGATCTTGTGCAGGTCTAATGTGAGTGACCATCGCTGCTCTGAATACATGAGCACAGCAGTCTTGCTCTGTCCAAAAGACACTGTCCCAATTTGGCCCTCCCCAACCTGAGCTCTTACAGAACCCCTTTTAGACAATGGTCCCTAAGTCTTGGGTAACAGGTGGGGGTGAATACTCCATTAGCAATTATTCTCTGCACTTTAACTAGTTGTGAGTTTCTGCATTAACTGCCAACTACTGCATAAAGATGTTTTCTGATGAGGTCTGAGAACTGCAGTTATCTGTGAGTAGAGAGATAGGAATTTAGAGGGACATTTGATTCTATGTCCACTTAGCAAAATAATAGTAGTAGGTTCACTCCTGTGGCCCAGAATTCTCATGTAGCCCAGGCTGTCCCTCAATTCAGGATCCTTTTGTCTCATCTTTTCACAGGCAAGGGCCATCATAGCTGCCTAGTTCATTCATTTGAATTGCCAACTAAAGAATATAGATTTATTGCTAAAAAAATAAAGTTTAAAATATGTAAAAGTAAATAAATTATAAAAAATAAAAAGGTGTATCTTCCCACCACAAATATCTGGATTAAAAGTGTCTTTCCAGAACAATTATTTAGTTGAGAAAATGTCCTTCATAGGTGTGCCCAATAATTGGGTTTTAGTTAACTCAGATTTAGTCAAGTTGACAACCAAGAATAGTCATCACATTCTGCCAAAATCCTGTGAAACTACTGTACTTAAGAACACACTTTTGCAGAGTAATGGACTAAGACTCCTTTGAGGTGCTTAGATTTATGGTGTGTGGGTGTGTGCGCGCGCCCACGCCCGCGCAGACACTTCACAAGATCTCTAATTGTACCTGGGGCTTATCCATGTCTCAAGGCTACCTGGCCAATAAGTTTCAGAGATATCTCATCTCTAAGTACTGGATTAGGAATATACACCGCTGGGTGTTAACTTGAACTAAGATCATCTTTGCTCAGTAAGCCCTTTGTAGACTGAACTCCCAGCTTCCTATGCTAATACTTTCCTGTATAACTGTTTCGCTGGGATCCTCCTGCATTCTTATTTCAGGGGTGGGGAGTTTAACATCATCCACTCAGCCCCCAACAGGAGCTTGCTTGCCTTTGGTAGAGGTTTCTCTTTCATTCAATCCTCCAGCCACTTTTTCATGAAATTCTGTAGATTCCACCTTCTCAATATATCCCTCTCCCAAGCACCCTCCCCACTTGTACTTCCTCTGCCTCCGTGGAGACCTAGGTGATTCTCACCGCCCCCCCCCTTTTGCTTCCATTCTTCAATTTTCTCTTGTCTCCAAACATAGACTCAGTTGCCACAGAGACTTAAAATGGTTTGTGGTTTGAATATGCTTAGCCCAGGGAGTGGCACTATTAGGAGGTGTGGCCTTGTTGGAGTGGGTGTGGCCTTGTCGGAGGAAGCGTGTCACTGAGGAGGTGGGCTTTGAGACCCTCCTCTTAGCTGTCTGAAGACAAGTCTTTTCCTGGCTGCCTTCCGATGATCAAGATGTAGAACTCTTAGCTCCTTCTCCAGCACCATGTCTGCCTGGATGCTGCCGTGCTTCCTGTGGTGATGATAATGGACTGAACCTCAGAACCTATAAGCCAGCCCCAGTTAAATGTCCTTTATAGGAGTTGCCTTGGTCGTAGTGTCTCTTCACAGCAATGGAAACCCTAAGGCACACTTCAAAGAGTTTATTCTTTATTGTAAAGTTCAAACCCCTTATTGTAGCACATGAGCTCTTGATTAATACGGTCCTTTCTACCATTCCTCACCTATCTGAACCTTCTCTGAGTCTGTCCGGAAGAGATGTAATTACCTGGGAGTAGGCCTCTTGGGCATGGTAATACTACTGCAGTCACACCTGCAGACATTGCTGCCTTTCTCTGGAATTCCTGTTCCCTCCTCATCCCGCTAGCTCCTCCCTGCCAGTCATTAAACAAGTAGTTTCTCTCCACTGGGTAGGCGTTCCTGACCTGGGAATTGACTAATTTTCTAATAATGGCTTCCCTACCTCCTTTATTCAGTAGTCTGTGGTTTCTAGGGGCTGGAGATATCAAGTCTTTCTTGTCCTTACATTCTTACCCCTTAGTTGGAGCCCAATAGACTCTAATGAAGTGAACAGATTATTTCATGGTTTAATGAAACTGATGAGAACCTGCTTAATTTTCTCAATGGTGGAAAGTGACTGTTTTCTAAGATTCATCTTAACCAGCCTCAACACTCTTGGGAAGGGCTGGCTGAGAGCTAGCTAAAGAACACTCAAGAGTCTATTTTGTAAGGAGGCTTTGGTAAAAGTGAGGCTCTTCCTTGTCCTGTGTTCAGCCTGGTAATAACATTGACAACAATAGGTTATTGATTAGGTTTGAGTACCTAGGTATGTTTTAATCTCAATAAACTTTGTCACAAGGGGAATGAAGAGGCTCCAGACAACATTTGTATGCATCGCTGATTAAAATTTTCAAAGCATTTAACATTTATGCAAAGGTCTACAGTAGATACTGCATGAGGTATGAAATGAATACAATATGATATTCATGAAGAGAATATAGTGTGCTGAAATAATTACAGGTAACAAATGATGACTGAGTTCAACAAGGGAGAGAGGTCACAAGGGCTGGCTACTTCCACCATTTTTAGTTTATGAGATGATGTTGTTTTACATGAGATTATTGAAGTGCCTATTAAATTTAAAGTATAAAAATGCACTTATTTCCTAAAGTACAAGTGTCTCAAGTGCGAAACAGCCAAATAATTGTATTAGACAGTTAGTTCTAAATACCAGTTTGAAACAGATTGTGCAGCAGTTTGGAAAAGACTGCCAAAAGACTGAAACTACTTGGAAATCTTCAAGAATATCAGGAAGTAGAATGCAATTAGTCAAACTGGGATTTGATCCTAGAATAATGAATACTCATTCTTAGAAAGATCGCCAGAATTTCGGGAATACATGATTTATTTATTTATGTATTTTTTGGTGAAAATTCAAGATATAGAAACGGTTAAAGAAGAGAGGAAAACATGGAAAGAAGAATGCTGAGCGTTCAGTGCAACCAATTCCATAGCTCAATTCTTTAACGCTAACAAAGTACATAGCCAAGCAAAGGTAATTTAATACTTTTCCTTTCCTTTGATCAACTTTACATGAAGGTCATCATAAGGACGTAAATAGAAATCTAAGTCTGCCTAAGTCAAAGCTGCATTAAAATAAGCAAAATTTGAGTAATTTGGAGCTTGGAATCAAACTCGGTATTTAAAAGTGTAGTATTTTAAGAGAATACAGCTCAGGACTCAGGAAAAATTGCCAACACCCTTCCTTGCTGAGAACAAATTCAATATGGGAGGACAGAAACCAGGGACACAGATGAACAGGCTTTGACGTGGAAAGGTAAAGATGAATGGAATAATGTCTGATTCCTGAAAGCTTTCCATACATTGCTCGAAACTGCAGAGTTTAAGCTAAAATGGGGTTTCCTAAGGCAGTGCTCCCAGATTTCAACAATAGCTGGTAAGTGCCTGAGCAAGCCCAGGGTTCTGGAGACTAAGGATACGGACCGCAGGCAAAGGCGCACAGCCCGGACGGGTCGGCTCGTCCGCCCTCAGTCGGGAGACCCAGGGATCGGAGCAATTGGGCAGGCTTCCCGGGAAGGGCCACGGCGGGCGGGACCGCGGCGGGATTTTCCTCTCGGCTCATTCATTCTCTGATTCATTGGTTCCTGGAGGCGGCTCACGCGGCCGCGCGCAGGAAAGGCAGGGCGCGGAGGACGGCCGCGGCTGGGTGCGGCCCGGCGCCTGAGGGGCGGCCGGTGGGGGGGGCGGAGGGGGGGCGGCTGTCCAGGCCGCGAGGGGCACGCGCGTGCGCGTGCGCGCGGCCGTCTGCGCCGGAAGTGAGCGGTGGCCGCGGCGGGGAGCGCGCGGCCCGACGCGAGTCGGTCCGCCCTTGGGCCGCGCGGCCCTCAGCCCCGCCCTGTGTGCCGGGGCCGGACGCGCGGGCTCTGTGATCCGCGCCGCGGGGCTCTGCGGCCGCCCCGCCCAGTCCCCGCCGACGCCCGCTCTGTGGGGCGGTCAGTCAGTCACCGAGCGCGCGCCGCGGGAGCTGCGGGCGCTCTCAGCGTTCGGGAGAGGAGCGTCGCGCCTGGAGAGGCGGCAGCGGCGGCTGGAGGGCGCGAGCAGCTGCTGCCTAGTGCGGGGCTCCGGGAGGAACGAGGGGCTGCCGCGGTGAGTGCTCCGCCGCCTGGCCCTCGAGGTCGGGGAATGGAGAGATCTGGGTGCCCGGGAGGCGCTAACGTCTCCATTTTCCCGGCGCCCGGCGTGGCCCTCCGGCGAGTGCGGACGGCTGCAGCCCGGGGCGGGGTCCTTGCCGGCCAGGCTCCCGGCGTTGGGCTGAGCCCGGTCAGGCGGCCTGCGGTGGGTAGGGGTCGGCGGGGCCTGGGCTGCACCCCGCGCCCCTCGGGGCTGCACCGTGCAGACAATGAGACCTGGAGCCGCCTGGGGAGGTGCGGCGGGGCTGATACTCCGCACTAGGGCTCTAGTGGCAGGGGACCGCGGGTGGAAAGGGACTGGCCTCGGTAGCCGCAGAAACCGGCGACTGGATGCGGGATTGTTCTACCTTCCATGCCCTGCCCGCCTTCATAGATGAGTTCACTGCAGAGATTTAGAAAGGCGGGGCGCCTTCTGTGTCTTCTAATTAAGCCGGCAAAGTAATTGCTCTAGTGCTTTTTAGCTCCATCTCATCTTTCCGCGTACATTCCCGCCGGAAATCCAAACTGCAATTCAGTGGAGGACGGCAGAAAGACGGAAGACTGCCTAATAGTGTTGGTTAGGATGCCTTCCTTTTAAGACACCTGAAAGATACCCTTTTCTTATTCAGACGTTGTCTTAGGGTAGCCCCACTGTGTGAACTGGAAACTGCTTGATCTTTATGCTGGTATAAACATGTGCCTCAGAGTAAAATAGGAGCTTTGGGAGAATGATATGAGTGAATTGCATGTTTCATGTGTGCTGCATTTCATACATTTTGTGGGAAGAACAGTTTGGGGTGGATGCTGCCTGCAGCATTTCTCATGGAGAAGTGGAGAGCCGCCCAAGTAGGTAAAGTCCTCCCTAAAGGAATTGTAAAGGTAGCGGGCTAGGGCTGAGGCATGATTCGATTATTAAATGGTGGTATTGTGTTCGTCAAAATATTGAAGTGAGCACACAGTCACGGAAACCTACTCAGGTACAGTGCGAGACACTTCTACAACACTTGGGAGGTGGAAACAGCGCATTAGAACAGAGTAAACTAACATTCTATGAGCTAGAATAGGCTAGCAACATGATAGTGGACATGCAAGCCATTAACTGCAGTAGTTCCCTATCTGTTTACCTTTCTAGCCTGTCGTCTTGAAGATTGAATAAGAAAATGTATGCAAAATTGGTAGCCCTCTGCCTGCCTCTGAGATGCTCAATATGTGTTAAATTAAATCTCTTTTCCTGTTGTTGGGGTCAAAGTGTCAGGGGTCCTGAGAGGGAGGGTCAGCAGTGAATGTTGGTAACAGTGAATGTTGAGGCTGTGTAGCATAAGGCAGCAAAGAAAAGGTTGATTCTACATTGAGAGGTCAGTGGGGACAAATCTGTGGAAGCTGCCACTATAAAGTGGAGCCTTTCAAAAGGTTGAATAATATTTATAAAAACATTTTATTATCATGTATTAATTATACATTATACTGAGTCTCATCATGATCTTTTCATACGTGTGGATCATGTATTTCAACAGGACGGGCAGGATTTTAACAGTATACACTGGGAGATGAAGACATTTCCAGTGTAGGTGGTAATTATCCTTTTAGAGCTGGGTTCAGGAGCCAGACATGGTGGGTGGATCATTCCTGTAGTCTGCACTGGGGAGGCTGAGGCAGGAAGATTGAAGTGAACTTCAGGTCAACCTGGATTACACAATGAGAGCCTATCTGAAAAACCATCACACCACGTGAAAAATAAAATACAAATCAAACCACATAAAAAATAAAATCCGAATTCTCTAAGTAGAACCCTGGAGAGGTGGCAAAATAAGGACACTCTTTAAAACCCTCTGTTGAGTTTGTTCCAGACACCAGCTCCAGATAGCCCAGCTGAAGCAAATACAAAATGTCTACAAAGCTTTGTAAGTGATCTGTTTTTCACCAAACATTTTGTGGTATTCGGATTGCTGCTCACTTGTTTGATTTTGGTAAAGAATAATGTGTAGCTGTTTGTGATGAATATTAGCTCTATTTAGTATTCCACACAGACTCTTTTCTCAGGTCTCACTGAGATTATTCACTTAGTGTCTGGCTGACAGTAGTGGAAGCATCTTTGATAATGGTTTCCCAATTTTTAACACTTTGTTTTCTGGCTAGATGTTTTTAACTGTTATCTTTGAGGATAATAACTTGTTTTTTGTTTTGTTTTTATTGAGTTTTAGCTCTCTCCAGATAGATAGATAGATGGATGGATGGATGGATGGATGGATGGATGGATAGATAGATAGATAGATAGATAGATGATAGATAGATATTAGTGGACTAGAAACAAGGATAACAGATTCTGGGATACACATTTGCTTTATTGTCTTTGGTTTGGAAGTCATTGAATGTCAATATTAGTATTAATCCCAAATTCTTACGTCTTTAGGAAAAGTAATATTAATGGAGTAAGACATGTAACCTCAGGCTAATTATTTTGAATTCTTAGTTCCATTACCTATTAAATAGGAAGTTCAGAGTTACTGGTTTTCATTTGTTGTTTCTAACTGACCGTAAGAATTTTGAGGCGCTAAGTGTAGTAACAAGAGCCTGTATTTGAGAGGGTGGCTAAGGTAGGAGGATACTGACTTTGAGGGTGGCCTACATAATGAGATTCTGCCTCAAAACAAAACAAAAGGAGTAATTTAATTTTGATGAAGGGCTTTTAAAGTTCTATAGACATTTGACCTAAACTTCTTTAAAAAAAAAAGTTTGGAGATACAGCTCAGTGGAAGAACAGTTACTAAACATATAAGGGCCTGGGTTTGATACCTAGCCCAAAGCCAAAGTCTAATGTGTATGCTTGAAGGCAGGAGGATTAAGGCTAGCTTAGGTTATATACTGAGGTCTTGACTCACAAAAATGTTTTAAAATTACAATAACAACAACTGTTACTAAGTACTGTATACTACTTTCAGTGCTTCCTATGTGTTGAATTATTTATACCTTACCATGCCTCTATGAAGAATGTTCTGTTAACTGAGGAAACAAGCAAAGATAGTAAGTTACTTTCTCAAAGACTACACAGCTCTATAGTAAACAGAGGTTTAAAACCCGAGTAGCCTAATTCTTGTATTACCACCTTCCCATGCTGCTATGTAGAAAGCTAACACTATGTTAAAGTTTTTATACAACCTTAGCCATGTAAAGCATTAAGTTGTTACTTTCATGTTATTATGTAACTGTTACACTGTCCATTTCCAGAACTTTTTCACAATCCCAAACTTGTTAAACAGTAACTTCTCATCTACCACTACAACTTCTAGTAGCAACTTTTTTACTTCTCTCTGTGCCTTTAACACTATGGGTGCTTTCTGATAGTGTAGTCATTGTTTTATTGTTGTTCTTGAGCTTTTCTTTTTTATCCAGAATCATACCTTGTAGCCCAGGCTGGACTGGAACTCACTGTATAGATCAGGTTGACTTTAGATAATCACTTTCACATGTTTACTTAAATTCTTTTTAACACATTAAAAACTGGATGACCTACAGACTGAAGCTTGTGAATTTTAAATGAACTCTTGATAGGACACTTCATAGACTAAAGACTTTTTAAAACTTTAGTCTTTTGTACTATTTATTTAATTGTCCCAACAGTTTATTACTATGGCCAGTGCTGTAGTATTCAGTTAAATAAGCAAAACCAAACATTTTGAGGTTGTACTCATCCTGTTTAAGTCATTGTTAAAAACAACAATGAACATTCAACAATAAATTCTGATATCTTATTATAAATGTTTTTGTAGTTCTTTGTCTTTCTTTTCTTTATTTCTACCCTTATTTTGTTTGCTTGTGTTCTAAAATAGGGTTTCTCTTTGTAGCTCTGGATCTCCTAGAACTTGTTCTGTAAACCAGGCTGCTCTCAAACTCAGAGATCTTCCTGCCTCTGTCTCTTGAGTGCTGGGATTAAAGTGCTGCTACAAGTGTTTCTTAATTTGCCTTGTGTCTTAGTCACTGTTCTAATGCTGTGAAGAGATACCATGACCAAGCCAACTTGTAAAAGAAACATTTAGTTGGATGCTTGTTTACAGTTCCAGAGGCTAATTACATTATCATCATGACGGGAAGCGTGGAGGCATGAAGGCAGACATGGTGCTCGGGAAGTAACTGAGAGCTGCATCCTGATCCGCAGGCAGCAGACAGGGAGATGCTGGGCCTTGCAAGGGCTTTTGAAACCTCAAACCATCCCCCAGCCCAATAGTGATGCATTTCCTCCAACAAGGCCACACCTTCTAACCTAACCCTTCCAAACAGTTTCACTACTAGTGACTAAACATTCAAAAATATGAGCCAATGGGAACACATTCATATTCAAGCCATTATATTCCACTCCTTGGCCTCCATAGGCTTTGTTTTGTTTTGTTTTTTTTTTTCGAGACAGGGTTTCTCTGTATAGCCCTGGCTGTCCTGGAACTCACTCTGTAGACCAGGCTGGCCTCGAACTCAGAAATCCACCTGCCTCTGCCTCCCAAGTGCTGGGATTACAGGCGTGCGCCACCACCGCCGGCAGCTTCCATAGGCTTATAGCCATACTATGATTAAAAAAAATGCATTCAGTTCAACTTAAAAAGTCTATCACAGCCTCCTCAATACTGTTTAAAATCCAAAGTTTAAAATCTCTTTTAAGACTCATGGCAATCTGTAATCCCTTGAAAAACAAAATCGAAATGAAGATCACATACTTCTAACAGACAATGGCACAGAATAACTATTTCCATTCTAAAAGGGAGGAAAGGGAACACAGTGAGGAAATACTGGACCAGAGCAGGACCAGAAATAGCAGGGCATAATTTGAATACCTTATAATGACAAATTATTCTGATTCTTCCCTGCTTGTCCCTTGTGTTGTTGTCATTCATTTCACTTACATGTAAGCACTCATGTTTGCATGCAATATGTGCATTCCCATACATAATCAAATATATTGTTGCTGCTATCATTTTGAACAAATGGCTATCTAGTCAGATAGAAATAAGAAAAGTTGATTCTGAGCTTGGTATCTCCTGTCTGTGATACTAGCTCTCAGGAGACTTAAGAAGATCATACGTTTTTAGGCAATCCAGTTGTATATTAAGGTATCTCAAATAATAATAATAAAAAGTTGAAGTTTCAATCTATACCTTCACTAATCTAACTGAATGACTAACTATATCATATTCCTTTAATGTTTCTTGTGAAGCAGTTCTACTGATAGCAAATCCTTCAATTATTGTTTGTCTCAGAAACATTTCATTTTTCCTTCACGTTTTTTTCGATTGCATTGAGTTTATTTGAACCAGGACTGATAGCAGAAACGGGAATTTTCTTAAAATTAGATTAAAATAAAAATCAGTATGGCAACAGGAAACAGGATATAATAAAGACTTTGGAGAAATGATTTTACTGAGTATTATATATGATTTGTAAGAATACTGAAGCATACTATTAAGAATTTTTCATATATATAAAGAAATACATGTAATGTGTTTAACTTTTCTTTCTCTAGAAACTATATAGAGGTTACTTTCAGGTTCTTGCTTTCACTGGAAATTCTGAGAACTAAGCCTTTTGCACAAAAGCTCACTATACTCCTCATTCTTAGCATAGGAATTCTAATACATCATTATGATAGGGGTAAGGGGAACGAAATGAAGTGTCCAGTTGGAGTCCTGAGAGAGTCACTTTAATGTGTGTGTGTGTGTGTGTGTGTGTGTGTGTATACATATATATGTGTATATATATATATATATATATATATATATAGTCACTGAGCCCAAACTCTTGGTAGGCTCATAGCAATCCTTCTGCCTCAGTCTTCCAAGTGTTAGAATAGCAGACATGTGCCCCATGCCCAGGGTTTCTTCACTTTTGAAGGATAACTTTTCATGGTACAGAAGCCCTATATGGATCACTATTTTTTCTCTCAAAAATATTAAGTAGTTCACTTTAATCTTGAATGAATTCTAAGATGTTATGTGAAGGTTTTGTTTCTTTAGGTAAGTTCACAGAATGTTTGAAGTGTTTGACTTGGGATTTCAACTCTACTGAGTGTAAAACTGGAACCCAGCTCTTTAAGTCAAGGATAGATGTGGTGATTCATGCCTTTAATCCCAATACTTGGAGGTAGAAGCAGGTGGTCTACAGTAAGTTGGGCCAACCTGGTCTACTCTGCAAGTGCCTGGCCAGCCAGAACACTATAATAGAGAGACTCCATGTCAAAAAGTTCACTTTGTCAATAGGTACTACATTGGAATAGTGTATACAATGGAATAAAGGACACTGGCTTAGCAGTATGCCTGCTTGATATTCATTTTCTTAATCTCAAAGAGAAGGAGAAGGATTAGGGGAGAAACTGCTGTAACTAGGTAGGTGTGTGTGTGTGTGTGTGTGTGTGTGTGTGTGTAGTGACTATGAGACTAGCTATACATGCTAGATGATACATCTTACAATCCATTCAGTCAAAATTAAAGCAAATATTTGTTCAGAGAAGGGAAATAAGTATTTTGACCATGAAAAACAAAAACAAAAACAAAAACAAAACAGGTCATCAAACTCAATACTTCCTGGCTGTTCTTATTTCTATCCAGGTGGCAAGATGAGAAGGACTGACATTTTGAAATTTTGATTCTCTCTTTACTCAGTGTACTGCCTGGTCAGAGTATATAATGGTTAGCCAGACATTGCAGGGCTTTTTTTTAGTGAATTTAATAGATTTTCTAAGTTTTGCTCACATTTCATTGAAAGGTTATTAGGAAAGATAGGTAGTCTGTGAAATCTTTCCAGTCTTCTTTTTGAGATTCTCTTTGAATTTGTTTTGTATGGTAATGCAATAGAGATGATGCTACCATTTTTTTCTTTCTTTTCAAATTAGAATACAGTAATCCCTGCCTCCGTGTACACACAAGGATTGGGGCAGGAGAGGCACTAAGAATGCAAAGCCATAGAATGGATATGACAACATTATCCTGAATCTTTAATTTTATTGATTTGATTGTAGGCCACTTTAAATATTTTTCTATCCTAATTTTTATGGGACAAAATATAAAATTGATATCAGTTTCTAATATAATTGGCTTAAAAATTTAGGTATGAAACAAGACTGCTCTAGAACATGGTTTATTATGTCTTTGGTAGTTATCCCTTTGTGCTTCCTAGATTCCAAATTTTGTTGCATAGGAAGTCATGCATGTCTGAATAGAACAAATACCCATGACCATTTGTTCTATCCAGAGAGTGGTTCTGAAAACACAAGTAAAAGTAAGATGAAAAAATATTAAATGCATTAAGTTAATTAGAGTTCTGAGCATTTTGTACAAATTCTAGACTCCTGCTGAGATTTTAAGAATCACTATAGATAGGGGTTTGATCTTTGGAAAGAGAAAGCCAGATCCTTAAGCTTACAGGGTGAAGAACAACTAGTACCTCTCTTGAGGTTTAGAGGATTAGAGAAGACTGACAAATTGATAGGAAAGTAGAGTGAAGTTAATATTTAAGTAATAAACCTTTGTTCTTTCTTTTCAAACTAGAATACTGAAATCCCTGTCCCCATGTACACACAAGGATTGGGGAAGGTAGACTGACAAATTGATAGGAAGGTAGAGTGAAGTTAATATTTAAATAATAAACCTTCACAGAGGAACAACTTAAGGTGGGTGGAGGGGATTCCTCTAGTATGAGTATATCTGTCTCTGTCTTCTTGCTTTCTTTCCCCTTCTCTGCAGATTAAGAAAACTGTGCCAATGATTTAACCAGTGTTCTGTTTAGTTAATGGTAAAATTAGAAGAAAACAATCATTTGAGGTTTTCAGACCCCTTGTTTATTTCTAGTTGGCTCAAACTAGAGGATTCTGAATAGACTTGTTTCCTTAAGCTGATCTTTCTAGTGCCGTATAATGACCATTCAGATTCAGGACATACAAATAGGTGATTTACGTATTTGAAATTTCAAATTTAACAAGAATTTGTTTTAAAATGTTAGGAGACACAGAGATATACACAGAGAAAGACACATAAGCTTAAAAAAATGAAGTCTTGCCGGGCAGTGGTGGCGCACGCCTATAATCCCAGCACTCTGGGAGGCTGAGGCTTACGGATTTCTGAGTTCAAGGCCAGCCTGGTCTACAGAGTGAGTTCCAGGACAGCCAGGGCTATACAGAGAAACCCTGTCTCAAAAAACCAAATCCAGAAAAGAAAAAAAAAATGAAGTCTTTAAACGGGAAGGAGATGATTAGCATATAAACTTATTTTTAGGGTTAGTTACTACTGTGTAACTCTGGCTGGACTGGAATTCACTGTATAGAGCAGGCTCACCTGAACTCCTGAGTGCTGTATGCTAGCACGCCCAGGCTCCATGCCTGGCAGCTCAGGCTTGCCTCAGACTCGCTGTGTAAACGGGGATGACCCTGAACATGTCAGGTGGAAGCAGAGCTTTGAAGGTTAGAACAGAGACAGCAGTTAGGAGAGCTGCGGCGACAAGTGACTTCTTTCTCTTTAGAAAACACGTTAATGAGTGTGTGCATGTTCGTGTGCACACCCCACATACACAGCGTGCCCTGGAACAGTTGGGGGGCAGAGAGTAACTTGTGGGAGCTGGCTTTCTCTTTCCACCATGTGCAGGCTAAGTGCTTTGAGGCAAGCACTCTTTTTTTTTTTTAACTTTATCATGTAAGGTTTCTTAATACTTAGAATTTGAATGGGTTATTTTTAAAAACTAATTTGAGTTCGGGCTTTGTCCTTATAATATGCATTTATTATTGTTAGCATAGCTGCTAAATCATGTCTTAAAATATCCTTAGGAAACATTCCTCTGAAATTGTGTGTAGTCAGATTTTTCTGGTTTTTCTTAATTCCACTGTTGGTAGAGAAATAAATTTAAAATGTGTTAGTTCCTTTGAGTATTTATTTACTTCTAACCAGATAAGTTGATTTTTTTTAAAAAAGAAGTGTATCTTTAGCTTTGAGTCATTCTAAATTAACATCATCTTACTTTTAAACATCCTAAATTGGGAATATTTGCGGGGGGGGGGGAAAAGAAATTTTAAAATTTAGGTCAATAGATTCCAGCTGAGAAATTTCAGAGAATGGTCCTGATCTAGGTCCATCTCTCGGTCAGTATTTAATATTTAATAAAGCTTGCTTTAAATTTGGCCCCCTAAAATAGGTCAATAAAGAATGATTCTCTAGAGTGATAAATAAGAACTACTATGCTCTCTTTCCTGAGCTTGCAACCTACAGGGTGTAGTGTAGCTGCTGAAGAGGCACCAGCACAGGGAGCCGTGGTACAAGACTGATGAAATGCCGCAGGCAGGTACAAAGTTCGTGGTCACCGAAGAGAAAGTGTCTAATTTTTGTTTCTTACATAGCATTTTGACACATTTTTGTTATTAAAAAGAAGAACTGGAACTAAGAAGTGTGAAAGGTATAGAAATGTGAAAAAGCATGCCTCAGGAGCTTCGTGTGAGTCCTGAGAAAAACAGCCTCTCAGGCTTGGGCTGAACTCAGGCAGCCAAGCTGACACCTCCAAGAGGTCCCCGCTGAGTAATGCGGCCTAGCACTTTGAAGGCGTAGCTTAGCTTAATTTTTTTTTTTTCCTAAACTTATATTGGATTTTGACAGTGGAAGGCTGTGTGGCATTGTGAATATAATTAAGAGTCACTGGATTGTACACATTAAAAGGTTGGAGGTTATATATGATTTCTGCTTTTTAAAAACAAAAATGAAAGCCACCTGGCTGTACTGCTGAGTGTGCAGCCGTGACTTCGATTTTGATGGATTGGTTGGTTGCATGCGAAGCAGTATGAATTCCTCTTCTGTAGGGACCTATAAGATGGCTTTCCTAGATATCTTAAGTTTATAAAATAAATGAAACAAACATCTGAAAGCTTTACCAGGTGGAGTATAGCTGATCAACTATAGTGTTGTCTCTGAACGTCGGCAAGCGGTCAGGACATATTAATGCTAATGAGTAATAGGAATCTCCAGGATACCCTTTTATTCCTTTGGTTCGTGTGGTAACGCTTTAAAAAACAAAACGTCCAGGTTTATTTAAAACTTATTTTTATGTTTGACTATTTGTGTATTGTGAGGAGCCACGTGGAGATGATCTAAGAAGTCAGAGGCTTCTTGGGAGCTTGGGTTTCAGGCAATTTGGGGCCACCTGACTGACATAGGTTCTGGGAACAGCACATGCTCTAACCACTAAACCATCTCTCCACTAAGCCAAACCCCCATTGAAAAAGACCCTAAAGCCCGTGTCTTAGCTTATTTGATGAGTAGTAGTGGTATCTGATTTGGAACTAAATTCTGATGTTTTCCTAACCTGTAGTAAATTAGATAGATGGTCCTTAGAGGTAGAGGCTACAGTGACTTGAGACATAGCTTCACTCTGCAGTTCAGGCTGGCCTCACACTCCAAACAGCTCGTTAGCTTCAGCCTCCTCCTGAATGTAGTGGTTGTAGGCGTAAGCCACTATACCTGACTAATTGTTTAGGGTTTCTTTGTTTATTTGCCTTTCGATGTGAGGTTTAGAAAGTCCTTGAATATCTCTTTGAATGATCTGTGGAGTAATTATTTTTCCCTTTCCATTAAATAAAACTAATTTTTTATCATCATCAGACTATGTCTAAAAAGGTAATTAAATAAGCAGGAAAATACTTTAGGAAAAGTAATATATATATGCACATATAATATTAAAACCACATGCTAAAGAATTATGCAATAATTTTTCAGTATCCTTAGATTAAGTTATATGTTTAGTTTAGTAAAAAAAGGTTTAGTAGCCTATGTTTTAAGACTATTCTGCATTTTAAATAATCTATGTATTGACTTTGTTTCTTAACTAAATTATAACTTCCTTCTTGACCCTCTTGTCTTTTTTCTTTCTTTTTTGTCTTTTCTTTTTGGTTCCTTTCATTATTTTAATATAATTTCAAACTTACAGAAAAGTTTTGACATCGCAGACATTTCCCATACGTTCTTTACTCAGACCCGCCTGTTCCATTTTCTTGTTTCCCATCTCCACCCACACACTCCCCACTGCATGTACAAACGTACACACTTTTCTCCTCCCATCTCCTGAAAACAACATTGCAGACATTGTGCTCCTTTACACAAAAATCTTTAACATTTTTCTCCCTGTACATTAGTTACACTATCTTATATAAGGATATATGTGGTATAGTGTATATTCTGCATTGAGTATAGTGCCTCTGAGACCTCCCCTCCTTCCCTTTCTTAGCTTTTTCCTTCCCCTTTAGACTTTCTAGAATTTAATGAAAATGAAGGCACAGCATACCTAATTCTATGGGACACAATGAAAGCAGTGCTAAGAGGAAAACTCATAGCCCTGAAAGAAACCATCTGGTCCTGTGCTTTTTTTGGTTGGAAGACTTTCTATGACCCCTTCTATTTCTTTGGAAGTTATGGGACTGTTTAGACGATCTATTTGATCCTGATTTAATTTCCAAAAAGAAACAGGAGAGAGCATTTACTAGCAACTTAACGGCATACCTGAAAGCTTTGGAACAAAAAGAAGCTATTTCACCCAGGAGGAGTAGAAGACAGGAAATCATCAAACTCAGGGCTGAAATCAATCAAGTTGAAACAAAAAGAACCATACAAAGAGTCAACAAAACCAGGAGCTGGTTCTTTGAGAAAATAAACAAGATAGATAAACCCTTAGCCAGACTTACCAAAGGGCACAGAGACAGTATTCAAATGAACAAAATTAAAAGCGAAAAGGGAGATATAACAACAGAAACTGAGGAAATTCAAAAAATCATCAGATCCTACTACAAAAGCCGATACTCAACACAGCTGGAGAATCTGGAGGCAATGGACAATTTCCTAGACAGATACCAAATACCAAAATTAAATCAGGATCAAATAGATTGTCTAAACAGTCCCATAACCTCCAAAGAAATAGAAGGGGTCATAGAAAGTCTTCCAACCAAAAAAAAAGCACAGGACCAGATGGTTTTAGTGCAGAATTCTATCAGACCTTCAAAGAAGACCTAATACCAATACTCTTCAAATTATTCCACAAAATAGAAACAGAAGGAACACTACCCAACTCATTCTACGAAGCCACAATTAACCTTGATACCAAAACCACATAAAGATCCAACAAAGAAAGAGAACTTCAGACCAATCTCCCTTATGAACATCGACGCAAAAATACTCAATAAAATTCTTGCCAACTGAATCCAAGATCACATCAAAACGATCATTCACCATGATCAAGTTGGCTTACTCTCTATATTCCCTTGAATAGTTAAGCTTCTGCTTCCGTGGTCTTATATACTTAATGATTTTATATACTTAGTGTAAATTAAAATCCAGAACCACATATGAGAAAACATATTTGTCTTTCTGAAAGACTGGTTTAATCTGCTTAATCTGCGTATCTCCAGTTACATCCATTTTCATGCAAATCACATAACTTCAGTGTTCTTTACAGATGAAGGAACTCGGTTGTCTATATATGTCACAATTTCTTTATCAGTTCCTCTGCTGTTAGGCTGGTTGGTTGTTTCTATAGTTATTCTAAACAGAGCTGCAAAAAACAATCGGCATGCAAGTGTCTACATGATGCTGATTTGACATCCTTTGGGTAAATACCTAGCTGTGATGGGTCTATTTATAGTTATCCTAGACACTTCTATGGTCATGTCCTTAATGGCCAAAGTGGTTGATGTTCTTATCGACACTGTTGAAGGGTTCTGTTTTGTCCCCATCACCCGTTCATTGTTTCTTTTCTTAATGCCTGTCATTCTGACTGGGGTGAGATAGAATCTCAGTGTTTTAGTTCACATTTCTCTGATAGCTAGTGAAGATGAACATTCTTTCATACATTTATTGGCTATTGCTATTTCATTTTTGAGAGCTATTCTTTCATTTAATTTAGCCCACTGTAGATTACGTTGATTTCATGTTTAGTTTTTTGGTTTTGTTTTCTTTTAGTTACCCGTATACTCTAGATACCCTGTTAGTTGTATAACTAGCAAAGGTTTCCTCCCATTTTTGTAGGCAGTCTTCTTTACTGTGCCGAGACTTACTGACTTCATGAGTTCCCATTCGCTTTATGACAGGATTCTTTAGTATATTGTTCTTTGTGTAATCAAGATCAGAAAATGGATTTATTACTGTCATTTAGTTCACGATAGTAAATTTTGTCACTCATCCTAATATTATTCTTTATACTTAACCTTTGTCTATTTTATATGGATCTAGGTCTTACCTAAAATCCAACATTGCATTTAGCTGTTGTGTCTCTCTTAAGCTTCCTCAGCCTTTATGATTTTGAAAGTTATACACCAATTAGTTTTTTAAAGGTTTCAATGGTTTGGCTACTTCTTGGCAGTAATACTATATATAGAACAGTGACTTCTGACTCGTGTAAATGTTGGCTTGCCTCAACATTGTGATACTATGATCACTTGGTTAAAGCAGTGTCTTCCCAGTAATTGTGAAGAAATACTCTGAACATATGTGGTCTCATTAAATTTCCATTCTCTAGCTCTAGTGTGCTGATGATTCCCTTCCTTGATTAAAAAATAATAATAACTTATTTTCATTATTTTAACAACTCAGTGCTGGGCAGTGTTGGAACACACCTTTAATCCCAGTGCTTGAGAGGCAGAGGCAGGTGAATCTCTAAGTTCGAGGATAACCTGGTCAGAGAAAATTCTAGGACAGCCAAGGCTACACAGAGAAACACTGTCTCAAATAACAAAAACAAAACTAAAAACCTCAGTGTTTGCTTATTATGATAATCATGAAATCATGATTTTTCTCCCTGTCATTTAATCATGATTTTTTTTCCTGTCATTTCATCTATATTAACTACTTGGTATTCTGTGATAAGGAAGAGTGTTTATATCATTATGGTTCTCTTATCCTCCACATATGGACCATTGCACACCCACTTACATACAATAAATAAAGTAGTAAAGTAAAATGTAATAAAAACTAAGACCAGATGCATAGAACTGTTCTCACAAAACTTAGTGAATGCTTGGAACATAAATTTCAAAATTTTTTATTATTTACTTTAAAATTTTATGTGTATTAGTGCTTTGCCTATATATATGTCTGTGCACTATGATTGTACTTGGTGCCTTTTGGAGGTCACAAGAGGATGTTGGATCCCCTGGAACTGGACCATTACTCATAGTTATAAGCTTCCAAAGTGGGTGGTAAGAATTAAACTTGGGTACTCTGCAAGAGCAACAAGTGGTTTTAATTATTGAAACATATCTCTAGCCCAGAATATTTAAAAGAAAACTTCAAAGGGATAGAAAAAAATTTAAATCAATCTTTACAATTTCTAAGACTTAAATTCCCATTTTTCATTTAAGCAGTTTACAAGTTTCAGCATTTAGATCACAGTGAAACTAATGTCCTGAATTAAAAGAATACAATTGTAGCTTAGAAGAGAAACCACATAAACATTGCAGATACTAGCCTGTTCTATGAGTCAACATCCTCTTGTCCTCTTATTCTCCATCCATTTTATACAGTATGGTTTCCTATTTCTTCATTTTGGGGCCTTTCATCTTTTTATGCTTTGCTAAATATAATATTTTCTCACTGGCATGTGTGTGCGTGGGTGTGTAGTGCACGCATTGTTTTACTTTGTAACAGTTGTATCTTGCCTAGTTGGAGGCATTCCTTGAACATGGAAGGCTTCACATTCTATCCACTGAAGTTTGCTTTAGAATTACTTATATTACAGCAGTACAGGAAGTGTTTCAATAAGTCATTTTGTGTGTGTGTATGAGAAAGCTAATTGAAAATAATTGGAAATAAACTAAAATTGTCTGAAGGGGTAAACAATTGTGTTGTAATAGAAGAAAATAATTGGGTATGTTATTTTTTTTTTATCTCAGTGATGCCTAATTTCTTTGTAGTATACTACAATGTTATTCTAGTTTGTTCTGCCTTTAACCTAATCACAGCTACATAAAACTACATCACTTGATTTCTTAAAAGTAACTGTAGCAATCACTTATACTTTAATTGTCAAACTTTAGAAGGCATAATACCTGGAGGGACTTCTTTAAACTTTCTTACCTCCTGGACATTAGTTTTTAGTAGGTCATAGGCAAGTCATTTATATACTGTAAGTGGGTTATGGCTTTGAGGGAAAAGGTATCTTAGCAGTCAGGAGCTAAGGAACACCACACAACAAACCTCACCCAAGAGATTTATTGGGAAAGATACAAAAGGATGACTGCCTTTGCTCAGGTAAGAAGCCCCAGAGAACTGAGCAGGAGGCAGGCTTTATATAGGGCTTCTTGAGGGTGGAGCTTACCAGGGTATCCTTGATTGTAGAGAGATTGTGGCCTGATCTTAAGGGGTTTTTGTTTTGTTTTCTGTAGTAGTTGCAGTGGGGGTTTGCAGGGGGTTCAAGCCTTGAGGAGCTTATATATATTGACTTTTAGGCAGCTGGAGAAATGGCATCGTAGTTAAGAACACCTAATACTCTTCCAGAGGAACTGAGTTCAGTTCCTAGCACCCACATCAAACAGCTCACAGCCATCCGTAACTTCAGCTCCAGGGAAATTTGACTCCCTCTCTTAGCCTCCAAGTTACCCACACATAAGACATACATAAACTTGTGCAGACACAGACATACATGTAAATGAAAATAAAACAAATTTTCAAACAAATAAACAACATATACTCCCAGGTCCTTCTGATGTATACCACAGCTAGAAGAACATTGTCTAACAGGATAAATGTCTAACTCAATGGTTCTTAACCTGAGGGTCACAACCCTTGTCTGGACTGCATATCAGACAGATATCCTGCATATCAGATATTTACATTATGATTCATAATGGTAGCAAAATTACAGGTATGAAGTAGCAAAGAAATAATTCTGTGATTGGGAGTCACCACAACATGAGGAACTGTATTAAAGGGTCACAACATTAGGAAGGTTGAGAACCCCTGCTCTGACTCTTTCGATTGGTATGTAGTTCTACACTTCCCTTGACTCCAGCCTCCTTTTCTTCCATGAGGTTATACTTCAGCTCAAGAACACTAAGCCACTTAGAATTCCCAGCATCCTTACTTTCGGATACCTTTATACTCTTATACATAGTGATTCCCCTGCCTAAAATATTCTTATCCATCTCTCCCTTGTGCAATGTCCTGTCTCACTGAAGTATCATCCCTTTCCTCCTTTCTTCTCAAACTGAGTTAAACTATACTCAGCATACGCAGCTTTATGTATAGCACTCGCCAATGTTTCACTTTGCTGGTTTCTTTGTTTGTCCTCCTACTAGGTATATATACTTAAAATTAAACTTTATTATGTCCTTCTGTTTCTCCAGTGTCTGGAACATAGAAAATATATCATAAATATTAAATGAAGTAGAAGCTTCTCATGTGATTTTGGCACATTGAACATATTAGACCCAAGAGTAACCCCACTCTACTGTTTTCTGAGGTTTGGGGTTTGTTTTTGTTTTTTGTTATTGTCTTGTTTTATTTGGTCAGCTTTTTTTTTTTTTAATTGAAATATTTTTCTTTTGTTGCATCTTGACTCTCTGAGGATTCCATTGCATGACTGCTGCCGCCATCTATGATGTCGTGAAGGCAATATACATTCCAGCTCCCTGACTGTGTGTGCAGAGCACAGGGTCTTAATACTTGCAGAACGTTTTCTAAAGACTGGTTTCATTCAGGCAGTGCTTCCAGTCCCATCAAAAGTGATACTTACACCGTGCTCAGTGTTTTTCTGCTGCTTTCTGTCTCCATGGCTCCGGGGCTTTGATGACTGATCAGTGCAGGAGGTACATACAGCTCAGTCTGTCACTTCCACTACAGTCCTCAGACCTCCCTAATCACTGGTTGCCTCAGCATTGTCACCATCAACTGTTCTGGAGACAAACCCACTAGACTGAACTTGAGGGCCAACGTGACTGTGACTCAGACCTCAACGCCTCTGTACCTCAGGTACAGTACTTGGATCCCACTAGGCTCAAACTTTGGAGGCTAGTGTCAGATGAACTGAGAAGTCACTGCAGCCTCCTCTGAGCCAAAACCCAAAAGTTTTCTGAGATTTTTAATATATAAAAAAAGATTTTAAATATAGAATACATAATTTTGTAAAACATTTTTTAATTAAAGGGATAAAAAACTAATGATTAAGGCACCATGACCGTGTATTATGAGTTTTTCTCATGACTTCATAAGCTATGACTTGTGTAAATTATGCTTCCTCCTAAATCTTCAATTTCCTTATATATAATTATCTCTACCTAGTATTTAGAATACCTTTCCAGTCGTCTTTCCCTTCTCGTTACAGTCACTCTGTTCTCTGAATAAAAACCAGTATGCATCTTTCCCCTTTGTAGCATGTTAAGAATACAGTTGCCGTCAGTGGTGTTGTGGAGGGAGGAATGACATGCATGCATCTGCGTCCCAGAGCCTCTAAGGCAGGACTTTGCTCAGTTCTTCTCTTGTCGGTTTTCTCTGTCCCTTATTCGTCCCTCTCCTCCCTCAACTTGCTCACTCTTGCCTCCCTTCCTTAGAGTGTACTCTATCTAGAATATACTTATCTGGAGTCTTAAGCCCTAGGAAGCCTACCCTTCTGGATAATCACAATTCCCTCCACTCTCAAAGAAGACATTGAATAATAAATCAGACTCCTAAACACAAAAGAATAATAGGGGAAATGGGCATGAATAATTAGTTTCATGGAAAATTTAGCAAGAATAATATTGATCCACACTAAACTATACTTAATGCATAGTTACATTGTGTGCAGTTGAGTTTACTATATATACTATAGTTTCTGACCCTTAATAATTGACCATAATGGGGCTGGAGTGATGGCTCAGCAGTTAAAGAGCACTGGCTGCTCTTCCAGAGGTCCTGAGTTCAGTTCCCAGCGACCATATGGTGACTCACAACCATCTGTAGTGGGATCCAATGGCCTCTTCTGGTATGTCTGAAAACAGTGACAGTGTACTCATATACATTAATATGAATAAATCTTTAAAAAATAATTGAGCATAATTATTTACTACCTAACATATAACAGTAGATTACTAGGGTTCTCCCCCCCCCCTTTAACAGGACTGGCAAGATGATTCAGCAGATAAGGTTCTTGCCACTATGCTGGACAACCTGAGTTTCACCCCTAGAACACTCATGTTGGAGAGAACCAATTTCCACAAGTTGTCCTCCTGAATGTACATTCCTCATGCCTGTAGAATAAGGTTCCACTAGGGGTTTTAGCCAACCTTGTAATAGTGTTCTGTCCTTAGCATAGTAATGTCATATGAGAGCTACTCGATAAATGTTATTGAAAGAAAATGAGGTATTTAAAAAAGTGTATACTTCTCAAATGTATCTATATACATGGTAGCTAGTAAAAAACAACTCTAGAATAGTCAGTTAAAAAACCACTAATATAGTAAATAAGTCATATGAGTTTTCATACTGTTACTATATACTGGGAAAAGTTACTTAATTTTTCTCAGCCCAATTTTCATCATTTGCAGTTGAATAAAGTCTTAAATAGTTGGTGTAACTATTTAAGATACACTTACCAAGTTAAGCTAATCTGGGAACATAGTTCACTAGATATAGTGCTTGTCTAACATTCAAGAAGCCCTTGGTTCCATGCCCAGCATACCATAATTCTAATGTGCACACGTGTAAATCACGACACTAAGGAAGTGGAAGCAAGAGGATCAGAAGTTTATGGTCATCCTTGGCTACTTAAGAGTTTGAGAAGCGTGAAGCCAGCCCCAACTGTATGATACCCTGTCTCAAAAAAAAGTGTATAAGATTAAATTAAAAGTTCTGTTTTGCTTTTTTTAAACAATATATGTGTATGCGTCTGAGCATATGCTTGTGGACTGTGTATTATATGCAGTGTATGTGTGGAAGCCAGAAGGTGGCATCAGATTCCTTGGAACTGCAATTACAAGCAACCGTGGGCTTGGATATGGAGCCTGGGTCTTAAATCCTGGGTCATCTGAAAGAGTACTTTATGAAGCACCTGCTGTCCTAAGTGACTAATACTCAGTGTTTTTGTCTGTCCTTTATTATTTGTATAATAATATTTATTTTATGGGCTTTGTTCTTAAATTATGCTCTTAGGAACCTTTTAAAAAGTGGATGGTGGTGAAGGAGAGGGCCCTGGTCCTGGAAAGGCTTGATGCAGCATTGTAGGGGAGTACCAGGACAGAGAAATGGGAGGGAGTAATTGGGGAATGGGCGGAGGAAAGAGGGCTTATGGAACTTATGGGGAGGGGGGAACTGGAAAAGGGGAAATCATTTGGAATGTAAACAAAGAATATAGAAAATAAAAAGAAATCTTAAAAAAGTGGGTGGGGTGTGTGTGTGTGTGTGTATGTGTGTGTGTGTTTTAATACTCATTTATTAAACAGAAACTTAATGACATGACTGTGACCCAAGTGCCAGCCACTGAAAGTATATAGATACAGAAGTTAAGAATCTTTCCTTCCAGTGAAGAAGAGAAACAATAAGTGTGACTATTAAAAGAAGCCAGGTGTGGTGGTGCCCACCTTTAGTCCCAGCACTTGGGAAACAGGTAGGCATATCTCTGAGTCAAGGTCAGCCTGGTCTACATGGAGTTCTAGGAAAGCTAGCCCTACATAAAGAAACTATGCCTCTCTTCCACCCCCCAGCTCACCCCCAAAAAAACTAATATAAAGAAAGCTAAAACCATACAAGGGCTGGAATGTAAGAAGCGTGGAGTGCTGTTTTGATGAGATGCTCGTTTAGGCAGAAACCTGAATGAAGCAAGGGTACACATCTGAAGGAAGGAGTTCCAGGTCAGGGGTCTGGCACCGAGAAAGCTAGAGGTTGGAGCATGTCTGTATGTTCCAGCAAGCAAGACAGGGTGTCTAGAAAGCTGGAGGACTGAGGAAACAAGAAATGGTGGGGGGAGCCAGGTGGTGCATGTCTTTAATCAAGCACTTGGGAGGCAGAAGCAGGCAGATCTCTTGAGTTTGAGGCCAGCCTGGTCTACAGAGTGAGTTCCAGGACAGCCAGGGCTACACAAAGAAACGCTGTCTCAAAAACTATAAGAAAGAGATAGAAATGGTGAGGAGAGGTCTCCAAAGGCTAGGAACTTGCAGAGCTTTACCTGCCAGTGACTTGAATTTTATTGTATCTTCAATAATTCTGCATGCTCTACATGAACACGACTCGAGGTACAGAATGTTCTCTGTTTCAGAACATAGTTGTCCTGTGCACAGTCAGGAAATTTAAGTGAAATTTTAACATAGACTACAAAATGGCCTAATATTTATGGAATTCTATTGAAGTGTTTGAAAGTATATTACAGAGCCTGTCAGCAGAGAGATGGATACTACAGTTACACTCTGCTAACCAAAAGGAATACTCTGTATTATTTTAGAAATTGTTGTTTGTGAATCTAGTCATAATTTGATAGTTTCCCTTTCTTGAGGGAACTAACTTCCCAGCCTCCCCTGTCTCTTAAAGAACTGAAGTTTCCCTCCTTGTTTTTGCTTGTCAACATTGTCTTCATTGTTAATCGTTTCTGTTTTCTTAGGATATGATTTAATTTTGAAGATTTGATCTCAGAGAGTCACATCATACAGCAGGCCTTATACTGGGCATGGATACTTTTGTTAGATTTGCAACTGCTCATTGAACACAAGTATCTGTATTTCAGATGGAGCAATTATCCGACGAAGAGGTCGACCATGGCGCCGAAGAGGACAGTGATAAGGAAGACCAGGACCTGGATAAAATGTTTGGGGCCTGGCTTGGGGAACTGGACAGACTCACTCAGGTTAGACATGTTGAAAACTGGTTGAAAATTGGAAGCCATCACTTCCTGTCTAACATTTCATGTACAGACAAAAGATAAGGATGCAGGCTAAGTTTTAAATATTGCTGAAAGAAAAACACTAACAGGTAGATGATAGATACTTTACAATGCATGATAGTGTCTTTTACAGTTATTATTTAAATACACTTATGTGACCATGTATATGTGGTGTGCATGTTTATCTATGTGTTCATATACATGCAGGTAGAGACAGGATAGCCTCAGGGTTTTTTTCTTCGAAGGCACCACTTCTTTGAAACATAGGGTATTCTCTCTCTCTCTCTCTCTCTCTCTCTCTCTCTCTCTCTCCTCTTCTTTTCCCCTAACCCCTCCCCCTTTTGATGAAGCAGAATTGGAATATTTTTTATTAGGGATAAGTTTAATATAAGTGTAAGCAAGAGGGTTAGAGTGGGGGAAAGGTGCTCAGAAGAAAATAGGAAAAAGTCAGAATGAGCTCGCTAAGAAGTCTCCAGATATGATATCTTTCATTGGCAAATGCTTACCAATTAGGCTAGACCCCAGGGAGTCTTGCTATGTCTGCCTCCCCTGGCTAGGATTACAAGTGCCCACCGTTTAGATCTGAGTTTAGGAGTAAATACACGTCTTGTTCCTGCAGGTGGTTTGCCAACTGAGCTGTCTTCTGTAGTCATTCTAGTATTTAAAAACAGTTCTTTAGCACAGTTTACCTTAATCTGAGAGGAGGGTTAATATCTCTTTTACAAATTTGAGATTGTAAACTAAGACAATTTTAAAGTCTAAAGTTTAAATATCT
Organism: Apodemus agrarius; assembly: GCA_964023405.1. Taxonomy (NCBI): domain Eukaryota; kingdom Metazoa; phylum Chordata; class Mammalia; order Rodentia; family Muridae; genus Apodemus; species Apodemus agrarius. The sequence continues at coordinate 60,968,968 of OZ030014.1, read as the reverse complement.
AAATTTTGACTTTTTTGTTCTATAACCAATTTAAATACATTTTATGACATTTGTATTTTCTAGCTAATATTTTCAAAATACTGATAAAGGTTTATTCAGGCTACATTTAGAATAGTCTTAAAAGTGTGTTTGGATTTTGTTGTTGTTGTTGTTGTTTTATTTGTTCTATTGAACATGCAGGTAGAGACAGGATAGCCTCAGGGTTTTTTTCTTCTCTAAGGCACCACTTCTTTGAAACATAGGGTGTTCTCTCTCTCTCTCTCTCTCTCTCTCTCTCTCTCTCTCTATCCTCTTCTCTTCTTTTACCCTAACCCCTCCCCCTTTTGATGAAGCAGAATTGGAAGATTTTTTTTATTAGGGATAAGTTTAATATAAGCTTAAGCAAGAGGGTTAGAGTGGGAGACTAAGAATACAGATTTCTTGCCACTGACGCGATGTATGGTGGCTTAGTCTTTGAGATAGGCCTCATGTAGCTCAGGTTGGTTTTACTTGAGTTCCAGGATGACTTGAGCTGCCAAGCTCTATTAGCAGGAGACAGAGTGTGGAACTAGACCTGACTGGGCTTTGGAAACCTCGAAGCCTACCCCCAACCACACACCTCCTCCTACGAGGCCATGCCTGGGAATCAAACACTCAAATATATGAGCCTGTGGGCGTAATTCTCATCCTAACTACTACAAGCTAAATAAGAAAAGGCAACGTATTTATCAAACTGTCTTTTGATGTCTGTAAGTACCAAGCCATTTCTATTTAATTTCCTTCTCTACAGTTCTCAGTGACAGGCATGTGAGTATGGACACATGTAGAGAGTCCAGAGGTTGACATCTGGTGGATTATTAAGCAATCTCTTTAAGGAACAGGACTGGTAGAATGAATGCATATATATTAAAGGAGGGTGATTATTACAGTTTTTACAGACTGATCCAGCCAGCAATGGCTGCTTCTGATGGGAAGGGCAAGAATTCAGTAATTGTTCAGTCCAGAGGTACAAGTCTCAGCACTCCCATTCTGGCGTTGGAGTCCTGGGTATTCCTAGAGAGCTTCTGGTGTTTAGTCTATGTTGGAGCCTAAAGAAGTAGATTCTAATACCAGCAAAGGAATAACTTAGCCACAGGATAGATGAACCTGCGAGAGATGTTAGGCAAGCAGGCAAAAAAGCAAAAGCTTCCTTCTTTCATGTCCTTTTAAGTGAGCTGCCACCAGAAGGTAGGTATGGGCCAGATTAGGGGGTCCTTCCCACCTCAAATAATACAATCAAGATAATCCCTCACAGCTGTGCACAGCTACGGAATTTTATTTTATTACAGATACAGCCAACTTGATAAGCCGAGCTTATATCTGGTATCTACCTCTACTTTTATGCCATGTTTATATTGTATGGAGGTGGGGGTTGCATGCTGTGGAATATATGGAGGTCAGAGGAGAACTTATGGAGTTGGTTTTTTCTACCACGTGGGTCTCAGGGATTGAATTTAAGGCTTGATAGCAAGGGCCGTACCTGTAACTGTCTTTGCTACTCCGTGTATTCTTTCTTCCGCCCTTCTCCACCCTTTCCACCCTTCCAACCCCTAACACTAGACAGGATAGACAAAAGGATAGAAAGGAAAGGGGGCAACATTAATTATCATTAGACTACTTCCTGCTGATTGGAGCATCAGGTTTGATCTTCGCCAGCAGGATATCTAATTTCTTCTTTCTTCTTTGAGCATGACTCCTTAGCAAACAGGCTACCAACAGCCAGCCCCAGCCTTCACCTCTCACCCCACCTCTTCCCTCCCCAGCCCTCTACATCTCAGGGGCCCAGACTTCCAAATGTGACACAATCACAAAAACCATCTGCAGCTGATGAAATCATACCTCTGCTAGAGCACCAGGCAGATTATAGGCAGCTGCTGCAGAAAGTCTGAAGCCACCCCACGTCCCCCGACCTAGGATTAAAATGAATGCACATTCCTATTTCTCTGCATTGTTTTGTTTTGTTTTGTGTTGTTTTGTTTTGTTTTGTTTTAAGAAACCAAATTCTCACTACATTAACCATCTAAGTTATCTCTCTGGCCCTCACTCTTAATTTTTGAAACAGTCTCTTGTTGAACCCGAGGCTCACCAATTGTCTAGACTGGCTGACCGGCAAGCCCCAGGGATCGTCATGTCTCTGCCTCCCCAGTGCCAAGCTGACAGGCACCACCCAGGCGTACATGCCCATCTTTCATATGGGTGCTGCAGATCTAAACTCAGGTCTTCATGCATCTGTTATAAGCACGTAACTGAGCCACTTCTTAATTCTTAACTTTCTTTACAGAAGCAGAGTTTTCATAAAGGTAATGACTAAGAGTCCAGTTATATGCTGGTGAGGTGGTTTGAATAAGAAGTGTTCCCTATAAAATTAGGAGTTTAAATACTTGGTCCCACGTCAGTAGCTCTGTTGGAGAGGTTATTAAGGGTGGTGTGGCCTTGCTGGAGGAAATATGACACAGGGACATATTTGAGAGTTTAGAACTTCACACCTCTTTCCTGAGCCAAGCATATTCAGATCATCACAGTGCATTTACATACATTCAGACAAAGTACTCATACACATAAAAATAAATCTTTAAAAACAGAATGGAGACTGGGAGTGTATATGCTTCCCCCCGCAGCAGAGGCAAGTACCATTCCCAGTACCACTTAAAGCAGCTGTGGTAGCAGCTAACTGTACTCCCAGCACTCTAGAGGACATCTTCATTTCAGATCATTTTCTGCTGTATACAGTGAGTTTTAGCTCTGCTTGGGCTACGAGGAGAGTAAGATGGGCATTATCTGTAGGAGCTAAAAAATCTTGAGATAGGTAAGTCATAAAGATAGCATTCTGATGTAACTTTTTAGTTCTACAAATAGATTACCTAAAGTTCAGTTTTTGTTTTTTCAAGACAGTGTTTCTCTGTGTAGTCCTGGGACTTGTTCTATAGACCAATATGACCTCAAACTCACAGAGATCTGCCTGCCTCTGCTTCCAAAGTGCTACCATGCCCAGCACCAAAGTTCTTTTTGAAAATTTGGATTTATTTTATATGAGATTTATACAGAAGTTAGTTGTAAAAAACTACTCTAGCTTTGAACACTTGGATTTCTTTTCCTCCCCTTCCTCTGTCACTGTTGTCATTTTCTGTTCACATAACCTTTTTTTCCTTATTGTAGAAAAGTTACAAGTGAAAAGAGCACCATTGTAAGACGGTGGTAAGGACTAGGAGCATGACCTGGTGGTGGGTTGGGGTGCTATGCACTGGGCCTTAGGTTCAGTCCCCAACACTACAGAGGAGGAAGGGGGAGTGAAGTTCATGAGTGTCCTCTGTAAATGAGGCTATGCTAGATCAGAAACATAACCCTTTGAGGTAAGAGACAACCAAGCTCTCTTCATGGTTCTTTACCATGTCCATATTCGTATACTTCATAGTGCACTTAAATAGAATAAAATCATTGACTAATTGATATATTTGAAAAGATTTTTACCCTGAGCTGTGACATTTTGAGTCCATGGTGTATTAAAAGTAAATATATATTTAGAAATTAGAGATAACTAATGAAAACCAATTATGTTTTTCCTTGGGGCTATCATTTAGAAGAAACTTTAGCTTTTTAAATATGTATGCTGGATAGTTTTATATCAACTTAACACAAGGTAAAATCATCTGAGAGGAGGGAAACTCAAGGAAATATTTCATACGATGGGCTGTAAACAAGCTTGCAGGCACATTACTACTTAGTGACTGATGGAGGAGGGCCCAGCCCGTTGTGGGCGGGGCCATCCCTGGGCAGGTGGTCCTAGGTTCTATAAGAAAGCCAGCGCAGCAAGACAATAAGCAGCACCCGTCCATAGCCTCTGCATCAGCGCCTGCCTCCATGTTCCTGTTCCTGTCCTGTTCTTTTAGATGTCCCTTTAGATGACAAACAGTGATCTGGAAGTGTAAGCCGAATAAAGCCTTTCCTCTCTAGTTTGCTTTTTGGTTATGGTGTTTTCGTCACATCAAGAGGAACTCTAAGACAGTGTGGTAGTTGCCTCATCTTTTTTGTGTAATGAAAACTCTCATTAATATAACTTGTTAAACTTTCTTATTTTAAAGAGTTTGGATTCTGACAAGCCCAAAGAACCAGTAAAAAGATCTCCTCTTCGTCAAGAAACAAATATGGCCAACTTTTCTTACCGTTTCTCCATATACAACTTGAATGGTAAGATTTGATTTAGTAAAGTTCTATAATATAGGAATAATAGAAATGCAATTCTAAATGTCAAACAGTATAAAAATTATATACGTAAACTTGACTGAGTTGTTATTTTTTTTAAAAGTTCATGTGTGTGTGTGTGTGTGTGTGTGTGTGTAGATATAAACATGAGTGCAGGTCCCAGTAGAGGCCAGAGCCATCTAATGTGGGTGCTAGGAATGGAATTCAGGTTCTCTGGAAGAGCAGTACATGCTTTTAGCTACTGAGCCATCTCCATTAACTTAAGCATATTCAGATTAATCACAGAAAAAGAAACTAGAACATAGCATGTATGTATGTCTTGTCATGTATTTAATACTTGATACAGTGCATGCCAAGAAGAAAGCCCACAACAATCTGATTGTAATTGTTTTCTGACTGGATTAAAATCTAAAGAAGATTTTTCTTAATAATTTAAAAACCAGCCTGTGTGACTTGTATTTAGAAGTACCTAGCCACTTCTTAGTGTTTGCAATAAATGTTCTAATTTTTTTAGACTTTCCTCTTTAGGCCCTTCTCTCTTTTGGTAATATCTACATGGATATTGACCATATTAATAGTTGCTTAGGGTTTCTATTGCTGTAATAAAACACCATAACCAAAAGCAAATTGGGAAGCAAAGATTTATTTGGCTTATACTTCTTTCATTGAAGGAAGTCAGGACAGGAACTTAGACAGCAGAACCTGGAGGCAGGAGCTGAAACAGGCTCGGAGGGGTGCTGCTTACTGGCTTGCTTCCCCTGGCTTGCTCAGCCTGCTTTCTTCTGAAAGCCAGGACCACCTGCCCTGGGATGGCACCGCCCACAATGGGCTGGGCTCCACTAATTAAGAAAATACCTCGCAACCAGCCTTAGGAGGCCTTTCCTCAATCAAGGCTCCTCCTTTCAGATGACTCTCGCTTGGTGTCAAGCCAGCACAGTAGCACAAAGTTACTTGAAAGGTTGGGATAAAACCATGGAATAGTACAAGGTGTTTTCAGTATTTTGTCTTTAAACTTACAACTTTATTTTCCTTTCCAGAGATCTTAAATTTGCTTCTAAAAATTCTCTTAGGACTTAAAACAAAACCTGTTAAGTACTTTATTTGATTGATTTTAGATCCAATGAAATGTATTGTTTTGCTTTTTTTCCCCACTGCCTGTGGCTAATTTATAATAGAGTAAATAGATTTGATTATGTTCTGGAACTTTTGTCTTCTCTGTAGAAGCTCTAAATCAGGGTGAGTCTGTGGATCTGGATGCCCTGATGGCCGATCTCTGCTCTATAGAGCAGGAGCTCAGCAGCATTGGCTCAGGGGATAGGAAGCGTCAAGTCACAGAACCAAAAGTTACCCAGAAGCTGCCTGCTAGCCGACATACATCAAAGCATGGCACCCTGAGAGGAACGTCATCGACCTCTAACAGAACAGCTAAGCCTTCCCATGCTAACTACTCCCTGGATGACATCACTGCACAGTTGGAACAGGCGTCCTTGAGCATGGACGAGGCTGCTCAGCAGTCTGTAGAAGACTTGAAGCCTTCTGTGACAAATCAGCACAGAAGGACCGCGTCGGCAGGCACCGTGAGTGATGCCGAAGCACGCTCCATCAGCAACTCCTCCCGTTCAAGCATCACGTCTGCAGCCTCCAGCATGGATTCTTTGGATATTGACAAAGTGACACGCCCTCAAGAGCTTGATTTGACAACACACCAGGGGCAGCCAATTACTGAGGTAAATAGAGAAAATTTTTCTGTTATTTCGGCCTTAAAATACAGAGAAATTGCTGTGTTTTGTTTTGATATAGTCTAATTGACTTTCTTACTTCTTTAACATTTAAAATTTCTCAAAAGTACTTTTCAGCTATATAGACCACGGGAGTGTACCACTAGACATAGCAGTGTCACAAAGATGAACGAGACTTGTTAGAATCCCTTGAATTAATGTCAGTTATTATTAATTATGATTTGCAAAGCCATAAATAGTTAAAGAGCTGATAATTGTTTTTAACCTGATCAAAGTGAGGTCATAAAGGCCATGTAAGTGCTCCCTGTGGTCTTCTAAGAGTCTACTGCTTAGGGTCTGCTCCATCCTATTATCAAAGGGTTAGCTAGTATGAGATAGTAGAAGGAGGACCGGACTTCCAGAACATGAGTCTTTGTCCTTTGATACCCATGGAACTCAGGTAAGTTATTCAGTCTCTCCAGGCATCAGTTTTTCATAAGAAAAATTTAATTTCTATTACTTGGTATGCCTTCCTCTCTTCCTCATAGATGATTTTGAGACTCAAAATATAGGTGATGGAAGATGACATTTTCCTGAGTGTTGTGGGATAAGAGTGGGGGACAGATTTGGGATAATATATTTAACAAAAGAAAGAGCTTTCTTTCTTGATTCCTTTACATCGAGAAGATAGCAATTTTGTTACGTGGAATAAGAAAGCACATGAATGGAGCAGAACAACGCCAACCTTTCCAATGAACTTGTATTTACAACTCTAGCACAAAGTAATAGAGTGTGCATTATTACCACTAGTGAGAGAGGCTGAAACACTGCAGAAAGAGTCACAGAGACGCTTGAAATGTGTACTGTCCACCATCATTAGACCTCCCCTGCCAACTAATTTAATTCTTTAGATTAACTTAAATTATTCAGTAACTCTGGTGTTTACCTCAGTGCTTAGCTTTGTCTGGGTCCTATGGAGCACAAAAGAAGCATTGACCATCATTGTGGTGTGGAGACAAATGAGCAGTTGCAAAGAGAGTACACAAATTATATAAGCCTAAAGAATACGCCCTCATTTATTAAAAATGGGTCTTGTCTACATTCTGTATTCTATAAAGAATTTGAAAACTAGTTTATGAAGAAATCCATTGTCTGTTTTCTTTATGGCCTATGAGCCTTGTTTAGCACCAGCTCCTCAGTGTTTCATTTCATGCCTGTAGATTCACCCTCTGAGAGTGAAAATTCCAGCTCTCAGGAAACACATTAAGTACTCATGGGCAAAGATAAAAATATTTGGTAGTGTAGTATCTGATATAACATTTTAAATACAAAATTTGATAGGTAAATTTTGATAAAAGCAAATAGAAATGGTCTAAAATCTTATCTGGCCTCCTTAACTTTTCCAGACTGATTTTAAAAATGGTTTAGTAACTTGCTTCAATATTCTTTTATCTTGATATACTATGTTGTGATTCAAATAGAAAAAACAGATGATCTCATTAGATCTAAAACCTATGTATCAAATAGTCTTCAAATCAAATACAACTTTGAAAATTATAATTAGTTTTCATATATGGAATTAGATAGTTCTTTCAGACTTATTAAATATTTTCTACCACACACATGTCATATTTTGCCCCCACAAATAAGCACTTTCTAATCTTGGACCTGGTTCTTTTTTTTCAAGATTTACTTATTATGTATACAGCTTTCTGCCTGCATGTATGTCTGCAGGCCAGAAGAGGGCACCAGAGCTCATTATATATTGTTATGAGCCACATGGTTGCTGGGAATTGAACTCAGGACCTTTGGAAAAGCAGCCAGTGTTCTTAATCTCTGAGCCCTCTCTCCAGTGGAGCTGGTTCTTATAACATTTATCCCCATATCATAAAGCTTTGTTGTGTATGTTAGGTACTGATGTTGAAAGGTAGGACTATAGCCTGTCTTCAGATACCTCCCTTACACCTCCCTTCTCCTATTCCATGCTTTCTTGTTCTCCACTGTCTCACATTTAGTTATTGTTTTTTATTTCCTTCCTTCCTTCTCCTCTTTCTTTTTTGGGGGAGGCTGGGGTGAGGTGGGGGTGGGGTCCTAGAGATCCAGCAAGCCCAAGCACTTATATGTTCTATGCAAGCACTTACACACTCTACCACTGAGCTCAATCCCCAGCCTTCCCAGAACACTCAGTGCTTTCATTACAGTGACTGTACACTTGAAGTTCATTGCAAAGCACTATAAAGAATATACTTTCTTTTAAGGGATAGCATTTTGCCTTTCAAAAACAAAACAAAAGACCAGGCAAACAAAACCTTTCATTTTCACTATGTTTATCATCTCAACTCTTAATTTACAACTGTTGATTCAATCTTGTTTAGCTGGAACAGAACTAATGTTCTATTAATTTCTTTCCTATTAAACTTCATTTTCCTCCTACTATTTATTATTTATGTCTTTTCCCTCAGACTACTAACCCTCTGCAGAGACAATTCTGCTTGTCTCTGGCATGAAGGGCATATGCCTGGCAGCCAGTATTTCAGCAGCCTGTTAGAGAAAAGAACATGTTTGGATGTGGGATTGTTTCTCAGTGTGAATTTCATCTGGTCTTTTAGATTTCTCAACACAAACACGCTGACACTTTGGGCTATGTAAATGAGTTGTGAGATGGTGCCCTGGGTATTGTAGGAGGTTTAGCAGCACCCCAACCTGTACTCAGTAGGTACCAGTAGTTCCCTTCCAATGGTAGATATGGTTACACAGCAGTGGAAGATAAAATCACTCCCATTTGAGAATGTTATCTCTAGGTAGGAAATTAATAGCAAATTGGAGCCCTTTTTTCAGGAAAAATAACCTTGGGTTTTCCTTTTCCTGACATCTTTTTCTTGGGAACATACTGAATTAAGATTAATTATAGATGGCTAGTGCAGGAGAATAAGTATGAGTTCTTCAGCCTGGCTGCAGGGTAAAACACTGTTTCAAACAAAACAATAAAAGATTGATTATAGAGTATTTCTAGGTAGGGCTAGAGATGCAGCTAGTGGTGCATTGCTTATGTAGCCTAGACAAGGCTCTGCATCTAGTCTCCAGCACCAAAAAGAAAATGATTGTTCAGAAAAGTCACCAGGTACTACTGTTTACTTTAAAATCACCCCCCCCCAGATTAGTAAGTGCATACAGACCAAGAAGAGTGCTATGAAGCACATTATAAGACCCATGCTCTAACTTCCTCGTGTGTGGTATAGCTTTTGTAAGTGAGTAAGAACTTGTCTCAGAGGGGCCTTAGACTTACATTCATTACTGTAAGATATTATTGCTTCCTGTGTAGTGTGACATTTTCACTAGCCTTGGTTGTTTCTGTTCTTACCAATGTGGACTTTCTACACAACCACCTATTATTTAATAGGCCCCAGAAGGTCCCTTGTGAACAGTATGGACTCTGAAGATGACATGCCTAAGGTTACAGAACTGAGGGGACCTCATCTTAAGCAGTGGCCTGCTGGGGCCTATGAATGAATGAATGTCAGCCTGAACATGCTGATGGGCAGATGCAGAAGGAACTCTAGGGAGTGACTGCTTTCTGTCTGTGTAGTCCCACTTGTGACTGTGCTGCTTCTGCGCACTAGAGCACACATGACACAAAGCCAGGTGCTGTTCTGCTCTGCTCCAAGCCGGGACAGCAGTGAGCTGTCATTGCTTTTCAAGTTGGTCACTACAGAGACATATACTTTGTATCTTCCAGAAACTGTCCTTGACTGCTTATAAGTTTGATATCTTTTTAAACTATTTTTGTTTTAGTGTGATTTGGAAAGAAAGTAGAAATATCTTGTTAGTATCACTGCAGCATCTTGACTTTTGGAGTGCCCCACAGTAGAGTCTACAGACTGTTTTAATCACATTCTTCTACATTGACAAATCCAATTTTAAAAAACATTTAAAATTTTCTTCATAGAATATATTTTGATCATATTTCTTCTCCCCCAATTTCTTCCAAATTTTCCTTACCCATCCCCTTTAATAACAGTACAAAACCAAGAAATACACACACACACACACACACACACACACACACACACCAAAAAACCTCACAGAAATAAAAACCAAAATAGGCTAAAGACTAATAACAAAAATGTCCAAACAAAGCAAAATGAGTCAGGAAGTCTACAAAAATACCACTGAGTTTGTTTTGACCAACTACTGCTGGGCATAGGACCTGCCTTGAGGTATGGTTAATATACTCGGTGAGACCTCAGTGGAGAAAACTGATTTTTCCTTTGCCAGAGGGTATCAATTGAAGATAGCTTCTTTAGGCCAGGACCCCATGTCCACTTTCCCCTCTTAGTGCTGGGACCCCATCTAGCTTAAACCCGTGCAGGCCTTGCTTGTGTTGTCTCTGTGAGTTCAGATGTGCATCTGTCCTGTTATGTCTGCAGCATTAATCTTATTACCCATTTTGTGTGTATTTTTTCTCTAAGCTATTTCAGAGTTGGCTGCATTTGTCATGACCTCTTTCTGTTTGTCATGCCTACTACCATTTCTAGTTCTTTTTTTTTTGGGGGGGTGCGGTTCGAGACAGGGTTTCTCTGTGTAGCCCAGGCTGTCCTAGAACTCACTCTGTAGACCAGGCTGGCCTCAAACTCAGAAATACACCTGCCTCTGCCTCCCAAGTGCTGGGATTAAAGGCGTGCACTACCACTGCCCGGCACCATTTCTAGTTCTTGAGAACAACATTGACCATATAGAATTTAAACACTTCTTTGATCTAGTAACTGAAATAGTGCTATACAATGTGTTTAGTACATAGTAAACATGTGGCATGAAGACAAAGCAGAAGTAGTTATACATTCCATAAGTAGCTACTTAATATCGTACAGATTCTCAGTGCCTAAGCACTGCACTGGATTGCAAAGAATAAACTGTCGTCAACAAGGACTGGAGGGATAGCTCAGTGAGCTATGTGCTTGATATGAAAGCATGGGAACCTGAGTTCAGATCCAGAGCACCCATGTAAACACTGGGCATGACGCATGGTGGTACAGGTGTGTACCCCAGTGCTAAGGGGCAGTGAGTGATAGATCCTGGAGGTTTGGTAGACAGCCACCATTGCCAAATCAGTGAGCTCCTTAGTCTATGTCTCAGCAAATATGGTAGAGCATTATTGAGAAAGACGTCAGACCTTTGCCTATGACTACATAGGCATACACAAACACATCACACATGCAAGGTCATTAATCACTTTGAAGATTAAATACAGAATGCTTTACAACTCAAAGGCTGACATCTTTGAGGGGAAAGAGTTGCAGAGAAGTGAGGAATTAATGGGTGGCTAGGAAGTGGCCCAGCTGCCAAGTACGGGTTCAGGAACTTTGGCAGTAGAGAGAAACAAAAGGCAAGAGGCAGGTTAGCCGCAAGAGTTGGCCAGTTTTTCTGCCCCTTCCTTATCCTTGTGGGTTAACCCGTTTCAATGTCAGACATACTGAAGGAGGGATGAGACATGCTTAGCTTCTTATAAAACATGAACGGGCGGATGGGGAAATGTGAATTTAGTACAGAATACACTTTACTGGTTGAGATTTTCTTTGTAAGAGAAGAGGAAAAGAGAAAGGCAGAGCTTGAGGTGCTAGAGACGTAGCACTGGTTTTGAGGGACAGTTAACATAGTGGTAGGAGACAGATGAAGAGTATGGCCAGTGGTCTATTAGCATAAACTGCTTCTAGACAACACGGCTGCAAAGGTCTTCTGATAGCCAGATTGTCTAGAAGTGAAATAAGACTATTCTTAAATTGTTGAAGATTAGTCAGGTCAATCTGATTCTTAATTTTCATTCTAATTTTTGTGTGAAAGAATAAATGGTAAAAAAAAAATTTTTTCTACTTTTTTTTATTGCTGTTTAAGTCATTTGAATGATCCATTCTCTGTGCATGATTAGGAGAGCTGCTCTTTTCACCTCCATTATCTATCATTTTTTTCCTTCGTCCATTTTCACAGCATGCTATCTCTCTGAGCTGTCCCAGTAAGCAGGCCAAGCACCACTCTGACTTCACAGAAGAGCAGGCTGAGCTGACACCTGTAAGTTCTGTAAGCATATCATGGGGTTGTTTAAATCAACAAAGAAAATTAGATTCATTAGAATTTCAAATGATGACATCTGATCATATAATTACATCAACTTTTCGTTTAAAAAGTTTAGTTATTTAAAAAGACTTGTAAATTAAAAAAAAAAAAAAATTCTACATCAAAATTAACCAAACCCAAAGTCTACACAGCTCAACGAATTTCCTTATAGTTAGAGTAGGCACTTGGAAGCTAGGGAGCTTCACATTAGATTTTAAACTTCCATTATTGAATATATTTTATGTACTTACCCACCACCAAAAACCAAAACAAACGATCCATAACAGGCAGAACTGGAAAAACAACCTAGCTTTATATCCTCCTTCATAAGTCATGTCCAGTACCTGCATTCAGTCCTTCCTTATCTCCTAAGATTTAGCATTTTGTCTTCTTTTCTTCGTGTTGTACTGTAACTAGTATACAATTGGCTGGAATCTGTATATGAGAGTGAACATGTGACTATTTTTCTTTCTGATTTATATGACCTCAATATTATGCATTCTAAGTCCATCCATTTTCCTGCAAAATATTTTATGATAGCAAATATACATATTACAACCCCTCAGTAGGAATAACAGATGTTAAGACAGTCTGTAGGAAAATTCAAAGGAAATTATTATTAAGAACACAAAGGAAGATTTTAAAGCACTACTACAGACATTGCATGATTTCCACCATGACTATTAATTTACACTACTCCCATTAACTCTTGACATCTGCTCCACCACCATTCTCAGATTTGTTGACAGACATTTGATTAGGGTGAAGTGGTATCTCAAAGCACACCCATCCATCTATCCATCCATATATATATACATCCATATATACATCCATATATATATATATATACACACACATATATACATATATATGTGTGTGTATGTATGTATATGTATATATATATGTGTATGTGTGTGTGTGTATATATATATGTGTGTGTATATATATATATATGTGTGTGTGTGTGTGTGTGTGTGTGTGTGTGTGTGTGTGTTTGAGATAGAATTTCTCTATGTAGCTCAGGAACTCATTCTGCAGACCAGGCTGGCCTTGAACTCACACAGATCTGCCTGCTTCTGCCTCCTAAGTGTTGGAGTTAAAGGCATGCACTACCATTACTTGGCTTCACATTAGATTTGATTTGCATTTCCCCGATTGCTAGGGATATTAAACACTTTTTAAAGATAATTATTGGCCACTTGTATTTCTTTTTTGAAAACTTTTGTTTTTGTTTTTTTCCAGTTAATTTACCCATTTGTTGACTGACTTTCATTTCTACGATATTCAATTTCTGTAATTCTTTGTAATTTCTGGCTGTCAGCCTCTTGTCTGAAGAGTTGCTTGGGAAAATCCCCCATTATGTGAACTGTCTGTTAACTCTGCTGATTGTGTTCTTTGCTGTGGAGGAACTTTTTATTGTTGAGCAGTCCCATCTATTGATACTTGGGGTTACTTCCTGTATGGTTGGTGTTCCTTTTAAAAAGTTCTTGCCTACCCCATATTTTGAAGGATATCACCCGTGTTTTCTAATAAAAGTTTCAGTGTTTAAATTAAGGTCTTTGATCCATTTTGGATGATTTTTTTTTCTACAATGTAAAAAATATAAACAAAATAAATTTTTTAGCACTATTTGTTGAATTTTTCAAATAAAAATTAAACCAGGTTTTAAAGAAATGATCAAAACCAGATAGTCACCTTGTAATACAGTACTGTCGAATGTTAACACTCAAGGTAGACTACCTAATATAAGGGATTTTTTTTTTTATTGGAACCACTTTAAAATTCTGAATCTAAGGGCTTTCATCAGCTTCTGTAAGCACTAACAGATTTAGCTATTCTTCAGGTTGGGACTATAGGGTGCACTGTTTCTTCTGCACTGGTACTTAACTAAATACCTAGTTTCTTCAAAAATGTATTCTCTGGCTAGTGGCCATAGTGGTCATTCTTTTTACCACGCAGTAGCTCTCAATCCTTCTCTCTCTCTCTCTCTCTCTCTCTCTCTCTCTCTCTCTCTCTGTTTTTTGAGATAGGGTTTCTCTGTATAGCCCTGGCTGTCCTGGAACTCACTCTGTAGACCGGCCTGCTAGCCTCAAACTCAGAAATCCACCTGCCTCTGCCTCCCAAGTACTGGATTAAAGGCGTATGCCACCACTGCCCAGCTCTTTTCATTCTCTTTTAAATACCTTATAACACTATCTTTACTACTTCCGACAAAATTCATAGTTACCATAATCTCCTACATCCCTACAATGTAAAAGAATATAATGCCTTAACATCTAGGATAAAGAAAAACAAACCTAAATAATTTATATAAAATTATGTAATGCATAAATGTTTTGCCAATGCTGTCAAAGAATGCAAGATAGTAGTGAAAATCCATCTGTTCTTAAGCTAGAATTCTCATCGAAGTGATCAGTAATTTGATTTTTAAAAAACCACCAAAAAAGAAAGAGTACAGTATGAATGGCCCCCAGAATTCTAGCTGTGATGGTAACCGACACAGCATGTTTGCGTATGGTGGGAGGAAATGGGGAGGTAGCCCTAACTGGAGTAATGAGGTGTGCTAAGATAGGGACAGTGGAAACTCAGAAGACCTTGAGTTCTTCCTGCCTTAGCAATACTGAGTGCCTGCGTTATAAACACTCCCCATCATCTGGCTTGAGATACATGTCTAGCTGAAGATGGTAATAAGTTTTTTGCAGTTTTAAATGACATGGTGTAGTAAGAAATTATTTTTGATATTTGATTTTTATAAACATACATTCTTCAGTCTGTACTAATGAAGATCAATGAAATTCCTGTATTTGGATTTTAACTAATACAGCATTAATTCTTGATTTTGTTCAAAGGAATTTCAGATCTCAGTGTATTTGACACTGCCAGTTGTGATACCGGAGGCTCTTCCTTCAAGCTAGGGTTCCATTAGTTTCCATTACTATAAACAGTTCTTCATAAGCTTTACATGACAAGCCCATGACCGGGCAGGGCCAACATGAGCAGCATGGGTCAGAGGAGGCAAGTGTAAGCAGAGTACCGTGTTTATATGCATGGACGTCATCAAGCCCATTATATTTGATATTGTGAAACATAATGAAATAAAAAGTATAGAATTTTCTGTTTCATAAGACAAAATATTTGAAAATCATTGAAAATTTATATTATACAAAATTACTTTTTTATATAAAATATATATTTTATAAGATTTTCATCTGTGATTTTCTGTGTGAGGACATAATGTCCTGTGGGATGGATCTGTGATTTGTGATGTTGTGCGGTGCTTTAAGACATCTGACATTTCCAACTATCTTCTCAATAAATACTGTTAACCCTTCCTCTTTATTGTGACTGCTCAAAAGACCCTTCCCATTTTTCTGAGATACCAAGTTAAAGACAGCACACGCTACCTCTGAGAATCACTGTTCTCAAATATTTGTTTATTTTTTCATTTCCTCTCCCCATCCCACCCTTTTCAGTCTCTAACTTATCCTCCAAGACTGTCCACATTTTCAGGAATACTCTACTGAGCCCCTACTTTTGGCATAGGTGCTCACCTGCTCCCCACCCCCCCATGCCTCCTAGCACAGGTGATTATAGTTGTCAGTGACAATACAGAAGGGTATTAGGGAGTTAAAGGCCAGGCAGCTCAGAGAGAACAAGAACTAAGTTTCTTGTTCTTTAGACAAGGCAGCTATATGTGACTGCCTTTTTTACTCCAGGGCCAGGCTTGAAGTTAGAGTCTAAAGGATGGCTGAATCAAAAGAGAAACTGAAAACATACCAGCTGTGACTTTTTGCATTTTTTTATTTTAATGCGTTTGTGTGAGCATGTTATCACAGTGTGCTTATGGAGGTCAGAGGACAGTTTAGTGAAGTTGGTTCTTTCCTTCCACCTTACATGGGTCAGACTCATGTTCTCAGGCTTTCCAGAGCGTCCTGTGCCGTCTCGCTGGCCAGAGTGTGTTTGGTTGACATGCAGCATGTGCTGTTAATGCCACACCTTATTTGTCCCTTTACATCTTTCTCCGTCTTCCTTCTGAAAGTGAGTTAAGGAGCAGGGTGTAGCTAGCTGGTACTGAGGAAATAGGTGAGGTAGGTGTTTTTTTAAGAGAGCACTTCCTTCAGCTCTGGTTTCTAGGTGCCTGGCCTCCTGTTACACCTATAATTTCAATAGAAGCAGCGTGGATTTGCCCTCCCCTCAAAGGCCCTGACATCCTACTTTTCTAGTTTTTTTCTGTTGTTTGATAAAACTTTCAATCCAAATAATTATAGTACTTGCAGAGTATTGCCCCCATTAGCAAAGTACAGTTCAGTAGTATTTTCATGTCATTTTTTATTATTTATAGTTATAACTAAAACTCATTATGATGCTTAATATATTTCTGGATCAGGTCTCCCTACCCCCTAAATCCAAACTGTGGCTTTTTTAAAAATTATTTTATGTGTATGAGTGTTTTGTCTGCATCTGTGTCTGTGTACCACATGCATGCCTGGTGCCTGTGGAATTTGAAAGAAGGCATCAGTTCCCCCAGGACTGGAGTTACAGACAGTTGTAAGCCACTACATGTATGCTGGAAATCAAACCTGGGTCCTCTGGTAGAGCACTCAGTACTTTAAAACACTGATCCATCTCTAATCCCCATGTCTTCAATAAAATAAAAAATAAAATAAAATAGAATAAACATTATTAAGTGGGAGAAGAGAACATGTACAAGCCACCGCATTGTAAAGAGGTCAAAGGACAACTACTTTGGGAAATTGATTCTCTCCTTCCAGGATGTTTGAGGTAGAGTCTCTTATTGGTTTGTCTGTGTATTGCCTTGTGCAAGGGTTTCAGGGATTAAACTCATGTTCATGTGTATACAGCAAGCACTTTCACATGCTGAGCCATCTGGTCCCCTGGATCTGTTTCTTAAGCAACCACCAAAATATTTTCTGAAACCCAGGTGCTAAGATGCTTATAACTAATTACTACATTAAGTACATATTGTAAGCCTTTTTTTAAGCTTATGTTAAAATTGATGTCTGGAATTATGTTTTACCAAGTCATAGCTTTTGTGGATGGTGTGAAGCAAATTTATTTATTTATTTCCTCCCTCCCTTCCTTCCTTCCTTCCTTCCTTTTTTTCTCTTTCTGTTGCTTTTCTAGACAGGGTTTTCTATGTACCCCTGGCTATCCTGGAACTAACTCTGTAGACCAGGCTGGTCTTGAACTCTGAGATGTACCTGCCTCTACCTCCTGGATGCTGGAACTTAAAATGCAAGGCTAACAAGATAGCATAGTGGCTAACAGCATGTGTCACCAAGCTCAGTGACCTGGGTGTAACCCAGTGCTTACATGGTGAAAGGAGAGAACTGACTTTTACAAGTTATCTTCTGACTTACTGAAGAATGTGTACACCAACACACATACACACAAGCCATAGAGGCACCCAATTCTTTTTAAACTTGAAATGTGGTTAGATGAATATTGACATTTCATTATTTGGGGCTCTTCTGGAAAAGTAACTCATAAGATAAATTGATACATTTTCAAGAAATTATTTTCTTGGGCTGGAAAAATGGTTCAGGGGATAAAAAACACTTCTTGTGTAGATATGAAGACTAGAGTTCGGAACCCCAGGACCCACATAAATGCCAAGTGGGCATGGTAGCCTGCCTGCAGTCCCAGCCACTGGAGACAGGGACAGGATTGCAGTAAAAGCTGGCTAAGTTGACTAGCCAAACCAGTAGGAGACCCTACCCCCTTCTACACAGTGGAGAGTAATTGAGGAAAACCCACTTCTGGTCTGCACAGGCACATACGTGTAATCACCACATACACATACACCCACATGTAGAGATAAAAGCATACACCACACACAGATTACTTTTTTCTTTTTTTTTTTTCATTTTAAAAATATGTATTTTGTTACAATTTTAAAGAATGTCATATGGAAGTTTCCATTCTATTTTCTTCCCTTGCAACTCAATTTGTGCCCCCATTTCAACTTCATCAGTTCTTCTTCTTCATTTTTATTGTAGTATATGTATATATGAATACAATCTGCTGATTTAATTTATAGCTCCACATAGAATATGTGCATTTTTCAACAAAACATGTTTTACAGAAAACATATAATTGAACATACAAGGTAATGTCAAGCATTAATTGATACATATATCATGAAATATCTTTATATGAAAAATTAAGAACTAGAATATTGTTTCCTCTTCTAGGATTACACTTACAATAATAATTCTTTTTTTCTGTTTTTTTTTTAGACTCTTTTTACATTTCAAATGATTTCCCCTATCCTGGATCCACCCTCCCCAAAAGTCTCATAAGCCCTCTTCCCTCCCTCTGTTCCCCAATCCACCCCTTCCCACTTCCCTGTCCTGGTATTCCCCAACACTACTGCACTGAGCCTTTCCAGGACCAGGGGCCTCTCCTTCTTCTTGGGAATCATTTGATATGTGAATTGTGTCTTGGGTATTCCAAGCTTCTAGGCTACTATCCACTTATCAGTGAGTGCATACCATGAGTGTTCTTTTGTAGTTGGGTTACCTCACTTAGGATGATATTCTCGAGTGCCATCCATTTGTCTAAGAATTTCATGAATCCATTGTTTTTAATGGCGGAATAGTACTTCATTGTGTATATATACCACATTTTCTGTATCCATTCCTCTGTTGAGGGACATCTGGGTTCTTTCCACCTTCTGGCTGTGATAAATAGGGCTGCAATGAACATAGTGGAGCATGTATCTAAATTACATACTGGGGAATCCTCTGGGTATATGCCCAGAAGTGGAATAGCAGGGACCTCCCGGTAGTATCATGCCCAGTTTTCTGAGGAAATGCCAAACTGATTTCCAGAGTGGTTGTACCAGCTTGCAACCCCAGCAGCAGTGGAGGAGTGTTCCTCTTTCTCCACATCCTCACCAGCACCTGTTTTCTCCTGAGTTTTTCATCTTAGCCATTCTGACTGCTGTGAGGTGAAATCTCAGGGTTGTTTTGATTTGCATTTCCCTGATGACTAAGGATGATGAACATTTCTTTAGGTGCTTCACCACCATTCGATATTCCTCAGGTGAAAATTGTTTGTTTAGCTTGACCCCATTTTTAAATGGGGTTATTTGACTCTCTGGAGTCTGCCTCCTTGAGTTCTTTGTATATCTTGGATATAAGCCCTCTGTTGGATGTTGGGTTGGTAAAGATTTCTTCCCAATTTGTTGGTTGCCATTTTGTTCTTTTGACAATGTCCTTTGCCTTTCAGAAACTAAGTAATTTTATGAGGTCCCATTTATCAATTCTTGATCTTAGAGCATGAACTATTAGTGTTTTGTTCAGGAAAATTTCCCCTGTGTCCATGTCCTCAAGGGTCTTCCCCAGTTTCTTTTCTATTAGTTTTAGTGTGTCTGGTTTTATGTGGAGGTCCTTGATCCACTTGGACTTGAGCTTAGTATAAGGAGATAAGAATGGATCAATTTGCATTCTTCTTTTTTTTTTTTTTTTTTGAGGAAAGATTATGTTTATTTACAGAGAGATTGTTTATTTTTTTTGACTTGCATTTTTTTTTAGTTATTTTTATTTTCTATATTCTATGTTTACATTTCAAAGGCTTTCCCCTTTCCCAGTTCCCACCCACCATAGTTCCCATAGTTCTTCTCCCCCCCAACTATTCCCCAATCATTCCCCCTCCCCCCTCGGTTTCTTTACTAAACTGGATGCAATCTTTACATGCCCAGGGTCCTCTCCTTTCTTCTTCTTGGGAATCATTTGACTTGCTATTTGTGTCTTGAGTATTTAGTGCTTCTGGGCTCATTAATATCCACTTATCAGTGATTGCATTTCATGTGCATTCTTTTGTGATTGGGTTAGCTCACTCAGGATGATATTTTCCAGGTCTAACCATTTACCTACAAATTGCATGAATTCATTATTTTTAATTGCTGAGTAGTATTCCATTGTATAAATATACCACATTTTCTGTATCCATTCCTCCTTTGAGGGATATTTGGGCTCCTTCCAATTTCTGGCTATTATAAACAAGGCTAAAGGACACTGTCCGAAGGACAAAACGGCAACCAACAAAGTGGGAAAAGATCTTTACCAACCCCACATCCGACAGAGGGCTAATATCCAATATATACAAAGAACTCAAGAAGTTAGACCGCAAAGAACCAAATAACCCTATCAAAAAATGGGGCACAGAGCTAAACAAAGAATTTTCACCAGAAGAAATTCGGATGGCCGAGAAACACCTTAAGAGATGTTCAACATCATTAGTCATCAGGGAAATGCAAATCAAAACAACCCTGAGATTCCACCTCACACCAGTCAGAATGGCTAAGATTAAAAACTCAAGAGACAACAAGTGCTGGCGAGGATGTGGAGAAAGAGGAACACTCCTCCACTGTTGGTGGGATTGCAAAATGGTAAAACCACTCTGGAAATCAGTTTGGCGGTTCCTCAGAAAATTGGGCATGGCACTTCCAGAGGACCCTGGCATACCACTCCTGGGCATATACCCAGAGGATTCCCCTACATGCAATAAAGACAATTTGCATTCTTCTGCATGCTGACCTCCAGTTGAACCAGCACCATTTGTTGAAAAAGCTATCTTTTTTTCCACTGGATGGTTTTAGTTCATTTGTCAAAGATCAAGTGATTATAGGTGTGTGGGTTCATTTCTGGGTCTTCAGTTCTATTCCATTGATCTACCTGCCTGTCACTGTACCAATACCATGCAGTTTTAAACACAATTGCTCTGTAGTGCTGCTTGAGGTTCGGGATACTGATTCCCCCAGAAGTTCTTTTTCTCTTGAGGATAGTTTTAGCTATCCTGGGGGTTTTGTTGTTCCAGATGAATTTGAGAATTACTCTTTCTAACTCTATGAAGAATTGAGTTGGGATTTTGATGGGGATTGCATTGAATCTGTATATTGCTTTTGGCAAGATGGCCATTTTTACTATATTAATCCTACCAATCCAAGAGCATGGAAGATTTTTTTCATCTTCTGAGGTCTTCTTGGATTTCTTTCTTCAAAGACTTGAAATTTCCTGCCATACAGATCTTTCACTTGCTTGGTTAGAGTCACACCAAGATACTTTATATTGTTTGTGGCTATTGTAAAGGGTGTCATTTCCCTTATTTCTTTCTCAGCCTGTTTATCCTTTGAGTATAGGAAGGCTACTGATTTGCTTGAGTTAATTTTATATCCAGCCACTTTGCTGAAGTTGTTTATCAGCTGTAGGAGTTCTCTGGTGGAGTTTTTTGGGTCACTTAAGTATACTGTCATATCATCTGCAAATAGTGATAATTTGACTTATTCCTTTCCAATTTGTATCCCTTTGACGTCCTTATGTTGTCTAATTGCTCTAGCTAGAACTTCAAGTACTATATTGAATAAATATGGAGAGAGAGGGCAGCCTTGTCTAGTCCCTAATTTTAGTGGGATTGCTTTAAGTTTCTCACCATTTAGTTTGATGTTGGCTACTGGTTTGCTGTATATTGCTTTTATTATGTTTAGGTATGGGCCTTGAATTCCTGTTCTTTCCAAGACCTTTAACATGAAAGGATAATGAAATTTGTCAAATGCTTTTTCACCATCTAATGAAATGACCATGTGATTTTTTTCTTTGAGTTTCTTTATGTAGTGGATTACCTTGATGGATTTCAGTATATTGAACCATCCCTGCACCCCTGGGATGAAGCCAACTTGATCATGGTGAATGATCGTTTTGATGTGTTCTTGGATTCGGTTGGCAAGAATTTTATTATTTTTGCATTGATATTCATAATGGAAATTGGTCTAAGGTTCTCTTTTCTTGTTGGATCTTTGTGTGGTTTTGGTATCAGCGAAATTGTGGCTTCATAGAATGAGTTGGGTAATGTAGAGACAGAGTAGAGCATTGTTCACCTTCCATGTATATGTGGGCTTTCTGTTGTTTTTGTTGCTATTGAAGACCACCCTTACTCCATAGTGATCTGATAGGAGGCATGGAATTAGTTCGATCTTCTTATATCTGTTGTGGTCTGTTTTGTGGCCAAGTATATGGTCAATTTTTGAGAAGGTACCATGAGGTTCTGAGAAGATATATTCTTTTGATTTAGGATGAAATATTCTATAGATATCTATTAAATCCATTTGTTCCAAAACTTGTTACTTCACTGTGTCTCTGTTTAGTTTGTGTTTCCTTAATCTGTCCATTGAGGAGAGTGGGGTTTTGAAGTCACCCACAGTTATTGTGTGGGGTGCGATGTGTGCTTTAAGCTTTAGTAACGTTTCCTTTACAAATGAGGGTCATCCCTGCCTACCAATCTGTTACACAGTCAGATTGGTAGGCAGGGGCATACCAATTGGAGCAAAGATGGCAGCCCAGACCCACTCTCTCGTAGTTGTATTTTGGGTATGTAGCTCTGTGGCCCCAATCAACTCAGACTGTGCTGGCTGTCTCCTCAGCCAGCTGGGTGTATAGCTGGCCTCCTGCGCCGCTTGGAGATGGTGCGCTGTGGCAGAGGATGTTCCCGGTCCGGAGGCAGAAACCGGAAGCATATTACTTTTTTCAAATTCATGCTGTGTCTTACATATTTGTGTAAAATATTTTTTTCTCATGTATAAATGACAAAATAATGAGTGAATGACATCAGCAAAAGTAAGAGCTACTTTTTTTAAATTTTATTTTCTAGTCTTTACACTTCCCTGTGCATTTTGGTCTGGGTTGAGCAGTGACCTTAAACTGAATTTGAGTTTTCAAAAACTTCTGCCTACCTACTGTTTTATGGATGAGATCACCAGTCTTTATCTTTGACTGTCACATAAAGATAAACGAGGGCCTAGGAATAATTTTCCCAGTTCTTAATGTTTTACTTTTTTGGTGAAGATCAGGAGGAATTCCCCCCAACACACACCATTAGGTTTGGAGAGAATGGATGAGAGGGGCTGGTTATATAGGTTCACCTTGAACTAAAACTAGCTTTAGCAGTACAAAGAAGTATCATATAGCAGATTCAGCACGGTGTAGATTTGTGCTCAGTTTAAGTTAGTGTCTTTACAACAGTGCTTCCAGTCTTCAGTATGCTGTATCATCTATATGGAGTTTTTGAAAGTTTCTACCAATCTTGTACCTATTCACTGGACTTTATTTCTAAAAAACTTGTCAAAGTAAGGTGATATAGTTAGATTTATAAAATATACTATTAAGGAATACTTTTTGATATAATACCTTCCATTCACCATTAAACACTAATACAAATTCATTAAGGGAAAAGCAAGTTCAAATGTTACACATATCAAAATAGTTGCAGCTTATGGATTGAATACACTTAGGTACACTTGCATTACAATGTACTATTTAAGTTATCAAGAGGGCCTTGAGAGGTGGTAGGTTTTTAAGACAGTATACTACTACTCTTCCAAAGAACCTGAGTTCTACTTGCAGTGCTCACCCCAGGGCTCACACCTGCCCGCAACTCCAGCTCCACATGCACACGCAGACACACACATTCTTATTATCTAAAATAAAATGGATATTTTTTAAGTTATTAAGAAGGTATAATTGGTAGTTAAGGGCTACATTATGCGCATCATTGCTAGGGAGAGATATTAATTGAATAAATTTAAATCACTTCAGGGGCAAATATTCACTGTTCATTTTCTGTGAAAGTCCTTCACTGTATAACACTGTCCTATAATGAAAGGATTAATAGAATTTTACTGCTAACAAAATATTAGGCAAAATACATATGGGTGTTTTTCTTCTTGGTGTGGCTTTCATTGAATTGATGAAAATGGTTGCCATTTTTTACAATGTTTGTTCTAAACAGACTATACTGCTTAAATCTCTGTAAATTTTATAGATTCTTAATAGGAACAACTATATTTACTTACTCATTGGCCTTTGACATGGTTTTATTCGTGCTTTCTGCACAGCACTCCTGACCGCTGCCAGACTAGTTCTATGGTCTTTGCATGCAGTACTCAGAGCCAGCAATCAGCAAGGCACCTGGAACATATCCATGGGCATAGGCGGGGTCTTTACCTCTCACCTCCTTTTCAGTTGTTGGTTTGGTTTTTTAAAATCATTCTTGATGGACATATTCCACTCAGTTTACAAAAAATAGATGTGAAATTAATTATAGAGTCATTCTCGTTCTGTTTTATTTTAAAGCATAAAGCCTCACTGACTTCTCTTATTGCCTTTTTTTTTCTCTCTCTCTCTCTTCCTGCACAAGCACTCCTATCTGGACAGGGAAACCTCCCTTCTTCTGAGAAACATTGCAGGAAAACCTTCCCATTTGCTGACCAAGGTGATGCCTCTGTTTTCCAAATGCATGTAACTATGTACTGCCTTGTAGACAGAATATACGCTCTGGTTGTGCTTGCATTCTTTGTACCCCTCTCTTACAGTAGCACCATTGTCTTTAATACAGGGTGCTATTTCTCTTGCTGCAAGAAACTGTCTTCTTAATCTAATCACTGTTAATATTCAGAGCCAAATATGTTTAGTAATTTTCACTTGATTTTAACTTCTGCACATGCCTAGCATTCCAAGTGTGTTGTACTTTTTCTAGCTTAATTTTCCATTGCATTTCAAAGCCTAAAATCATTGCTTTAAGTTAACTTTTGCTATGAGTTAACTTTTTCTGCTGTGAGTTTCTTTTGCAGGCTCTACAGTCCTTGCTCACATTATTACCTCTGGTTTAATGACAACATTTACTTACACAGACAGAACTTTATTTATATTAACTTAGTCTTACTGGAAGAAAAGATCACAATTTGAATTTCTCAGCTTTTTTGATTCAGTTCAGCTTGATTTTGGTGGGATACTATTTTATAACTTAAAATCTTTTACCAATTCTCATTAACTAAGTAACAATAATCAGAGAGCTGATTTTCTTAATCATTATCTTTTTTAAATAGCACAGTGTTAAGTTCAAGAATGCCATAGTTTCTGAAGAATAAATAATTTAGAAGTTACATATGTTATTAACTATGTAAATATAACTATATACATATAACTATGTAAACTATGAATGCTTATAGTTTCTGAAGAATAAATAATTTAGAAGTTACATATGTTATTACATCTGAGAGGGTTTTTCCTTTTCATTTCCTTAGGAGATAAGCTGACTAAAATCAAAATCTCTAAGAAGCAGCCCAGGCAAAAGGATGCCTTGATAGAGTCAGCAGTGAGATCACTTCTTCCCTAGTCTCCTCTCTAAGTCAGCTCCAGAGTCAAAGAGAAGTCTTAGGTCAGGATTGCAAGGAAATCTATGCAGGTTTTGGCCACATACTTTCTAGCCTGAAAGACAACCTCATAGCTTAACTTGCTCTGTTGTAGAAGCAAGTGTGAGCTCTCGCCATGTCCACTGTTGTCTGTCCTTCATTCCCAGGTAGTTGGCAGCTGCTAGGGTTTCCTGAGTATCATTAGCATCTTCCTTACTAACACTTCTAGCCCTGAGAGATCCTTCGCTCATCTCCCTGAGGCCCCTCAAGGTAGGCACATTTTCTTTTTCTACTTAGGGTGCTGCCATTCTCCCAGTGACAGGTTAAGCATTCTGATCACCTGTCACTCAGTGTCTCAAACCTGTAATGAGTCTGCCGTGATCCTCAGAGTTTACAGGTTTACCATCCATTTCATTCCCATTGCCTCAGTGTCGAGCAATCTCAGTGCTCACCCAACCCAGCACTACAGCTGCCGCTGACCTTGCCCCACTTCTGTTTTTTATACTGTTCCCAGATTGAATTTAACTTCTCTTGCCTGTTTGTCTGGTAATCTCCATTGACCCTTGTACTATGAATGGAACTAATTAGTATACAACACTATAAACTGGACATATTCCTTACTCTTAGAGAACACACAGTCTTTCATGATAAAATAGTCATTGTGGTGCACACCTGTAATCTAGCACTTGGGAGATAAAGGCAAGTGGGTCATTTCATCTGAGATATACAATGAAATTGAGGCCAGCCTGGAACTATAGGAGCTCCTGTCCTCAAAAATTAAATACACACACACACACACACACACACACACACACACACACACATGTTTCTGTATATGCAAACATAAAAATACCCAAGTTCTAAGTGCTATGAAGGAAGCAGGCGTAGAGAATTCTGGAGATGGAACGGTACCATGGAAGACATGGCAGATGCTCCTCAGCAACCCAGACCATAGAGCTCCTCAGATGAGTCATACGCTGGTACCACAAAAGCTAAGACTATAAACTGTTAAGACAGTAAAAATAGGTTATGGTATAATGAATGCATACTTAAGCACTTAATAAATATGTGTATGATCTTAGGAAGACTAATTTTTGTGAGTTTTAGTTGGTACAGTGGCTCTAATAATCGTATATGCCTTATATTTTTGTAGAAATTTAAATTAGATATCATATATAATTTAACTATGGTTCAGCAAGCTTTAGATATTTAATTAATGTTCTCTTAATGAGAGTTTAATTTCATGGTTTCTTAACAGACATAGTTAACTGTAATTCTGATTCTAGGCTGCATTATATAGTAGAGCCTCCAATAAATATTAAATTATCACTTTGAGTTAATTTGTTACTTTTTAATTTTTGCAGTCTATGAAATGATTCCAGAAAAATCACAAACCACTCTTTAGCGCCTTCGTTTCATTGTTTGTTCAGTTTCTAGTTGCATCCATTCTCTACCCGTCTCTTAGCCCCTGGAACTGTCTGAGTACTGACATTCTGATGGTTATACCCCAGAGAACGTGGTTACCCAGCATTGGCTTTCATTTAATCATAAGATCTCTACCCAGTTTTTGTCCTTTGTACAAATGTGAAGAGGTTGCCATTTGATGGTTATTGATAGCCACACAGGAATTTTTCCAGTAGAAAATGGGTTGTCTGTTGCTCTTTTAAGAGAAGGAAGAGGAGAGAACATTGTTTTTATGTAAGTGAGGTGTCTCTTACTATGTTTGGGATAGTTGTGAGACAGCATGAAGAAAGGGCTAGTGTACAAAGAGAACGTTCGGGCAGGAGACTGAGGGTTGAGCTGTCCGCAGAAAACAGGATGAAGGAAGCTTTGCCCTTTGCATTAGTGAGCGTGGGGAGCACTGCCTTGATGAGTCAGCTACTGGACACTGTCCGTATATCGTCCACACACATCCACACAGATTTGTCTCCTTACTGCACAATGCAAAGAATGTACAATGGTTTCTTTTTTCCTAATATTACTGTGGGTTAAAAAAAAAAAAAAAAAGTAAGGCATGGTGTAACTAGAAAATACAAATAGAACTACTCACAGAAGAGGAGCGAGCATGGGGCCCATGGGAACCATGGGTCATGCAGCCCAGTTATTTTTATTTACAGTTTGGTTTCCAGTAAATGAGACTCAGATCTCACTATAGCCAGGTTTGTTTCTTCAAAAGGTTTCTAGAAAGATCATCTTGCATTAAACTAGAGAAGAATAAACTAAAATTTACCTATCTTGGATTTAAACAGCTAGCTCTGAAATTTGATATTACCTTTTATAGACCAGTTTATAAGGACCAGAGATGTAGCGTAGTGGTAGTTATTTGCGTATTATATGCAAGGCCCTGAAAACAATTTTAAAAATGAAATTATATTGACCAATTTTTATAGATAAAAGAAAGACTAAACTTGAATTTATTAGGAGAGTTTTACCTGTTTTGTATTTAAAGAATGACTCCTTGATATATTGGAAGTGTAATTGATTAAATGTATGCTAATTGGTTACTCAGTTCTCTTCTTGTTCAGTACTTCAGTATGTGGAGCAGGAGCTGATCATGAGTTAAGCTAAACTTGTCATGGAATTTGACAAACAGTAGAATCCTAAAGTAAAATGACAGTATAAAAACACTATTATTGTATTTGTAACTAACTAGAGTATTTGTTTTACATATGTATGTATGTATGTATTCATTCATTCATTCATTCATTCATTCTTAGGGCAGGTTTGTTTATCATCCACCGTACTATGACAAGCAGTAGTTCCACTGCCCTGAAAGGCCTCTGCAGTCTGCCTAATAATGCTTCCTTCTTATCCCCGACAACCGCTGTTCCTTTTTACTGCCTTTTCCAGAGCATAGTATAGTTATATAGTATGTAACTTTTATAGATTCTTTTACTTATTAATACATGGGCCTGCTGTGCCCATTTGTTGCTTAATAGCTCATTTCTTTTTAGTGCTGAATAATAATTACAGTGCCAGGATGTACAGTAATTTATATATTTACTTTACTATTTACTAGAGGAAATCTTTGTTGCTTCCAAGTTTGGGTGATCCTGAGTAAAGCATCTATAAGCATCCACGTGCAGGTTTTTGTAGACAAAAGTTTGCAGCTGATTTGAATGGGCACCTAGAGCATGACTGATGGGCCATAGGGCAGTGGTACATATAATTTTGTGAGAATCAGCCAAATTGTCTTCCAAAGTGGCTGAACTGCTTTGCATTCTCACTAGAGTGAGTAACAGTTCTACATCCCCACCGTCATATGCTGCTGGTGTGCTGGATTTGGGGCACAGTAAATGTATAGGATCTTGTTCATTTAACTTACACTTACTGGGTGCAAGAACTATTCTGGGACAAGGACTATTGACCATCTTTTCATGTTTGCCTGAAGATAGCTCAGTAGTTAAGAGTTGCTGCAGTTCCAGAGGACCCAGGTTCTATTCCCAGTACCCACACAGTGGCTCACAATCATTTGAGATTCCAGTTCCAAGGAACCCAGTGTCCTCTTCAGAACTCTGTAGGTGCCACACACATGTGGTGCATGTACATATATGTAGGTCAAATATATGTACACATAAAATAAAATAATGGTAAATGAAGAAATATTTTACTTTTAGAAGTTCATGTTTATATTTCAAATATATAAAGCATTGATTCCAATGTTTTCTCCCCAATAGACTTTAAATTTACTTTTCAGAGATGTAAATAAAATGTGTAAAAGAATAGGTTGGTAAATTTCCTTTCTTTGTAGCAGTTATTCATTCCAATAAAAGGACATGGCAATGGTGAATGGTGCTTTCTAGTGATTTTTTTTTTTTTATGAAGTCAGTTACTAGATGTTTAAAGTATTTCAGATTCCTCTGTAGAGCCTTACTCTAGTCACCAAAGTTGTGTATTTTATTGGGTGATTTACTTAATAATGATTTTGTTTCTCAGTTCTAGAAGATTTCAATTTAGAAACAGTTCTCAGTTCTAGAAGACTCCAATCTAAAAACAGTTTTTAATAATACTAGTTTGTTTCTTATAACCTTTTTTCAAAAGAAATAAAATCTTACATTAAAATGTAATCTTTGTATTTTATGGTATTTGTTTAAAGGAAAGGGCTGGGTTAAATAATCTTTTAGTTAGAGGAATACATCTATAATAGCACAAGAACTAAGTATTAATCTTCATTATTAAAATAAAGTTCTTTGTTCCTTGACTGTTGGGTTTACAGATGGTGTTTCCAGGCCTTGGTCAGTCAGCTAATTCAGTAGCTCCATTCATTGAAAGGGATCCAATTTCTGGCACTTAAGCTTCCTGTATTCCCCGGCCCCTGTGTCTTTAGTCCATGGGACAGTAACTTAGGCTTGTAAGGAGAGACAGCATAGTAGGAATTGGAAAGAGAAGAAAGCTATCAGAATTTTGGTGAGTAGGGAAAAAAATCAGTAAATGAATTTAGCCTTTTTATCCCCCCCCCCCATCCTGGAAGTGTTAGCTTTTTATAAAGACTAGACTATGTGGCATTTCGAACACAATCCAGAGAGGATAAAATATGGCTGATATAATTAGGTTTTCCTTTGTTATTGTTTTTTAATGTAAGGTGTATTAAACGATTGTAGAAGATGGCAATTATATAGATATTTTAATGTTTTGTACTCAGAAATAGAAGATAATTCTTTATGAACAGAAGTTTACTTACATGAGGTTTTTTTTTTTTTTAATTGAAAATTAACAGCTACAGTGTCTATTATGGCTTATTGCTGGAATGTACCAGTGAGTACTAGTGTTGAATACACTAGAAAATGGACAGCGCTTTATTTTAAGTTCTTTATAATTTTGACTATAGTTTATAATCTTAGGTTTTCTGAAGTATAATTACTTACAATTGTATTCTTTGTAAAGTTATATTTAGCACTTAAAAAAGACTTATTGATGGATTAATAAATTTAAATTTACTGACATGATTGTGTTGCATGATTTTCCAAATCAGTAAAACTTAAAATATAAGGCAGCCTCTTATTTGTATTAGCCTATTGGTAAGAATTAGTATTTGTATATATACTTTTTGTTAAGGGGTTTATATTATTACAACTAGATTGGTTTTGCTGTATATATTCTTCCAAAGATCTTAAATTTTCAATGTAATAAAACAAAACAGTGTGCAGAAATCTTGACAAACTCTGGCAGAAGTCTGAATTGAAAGTTGTGTGGGCGGAGCAAATGGGCCGCAGGAGCAGCTCACCCACACTGTCCTGTCCTGTCCCTGTCCCAGTCCCCTCCCAGAGCTCGGATTGACTGCTTCATGTTGACAGATCGATGTGGTTAATTTACTACATCGCAGGTTTCTTTCTTTTTCTCTGGAATATGGAAGCTAATCCTATTGCTGAACCTCTGCTCTCTTCTTATAGCATGTCTATTTCATTTTGTGAACAGGGCCATTTTAAACTTGTGCTTTATATACATGTGAAACATATGTTCTTAATGAAAATCAGTTCAGTAGCCCCGAAGGATGAAGTCTTAGCTGGTGTCCTCACCCTCTGAGCAGCAGTTTATCTGAAATGCTTTGTGTTTGCAGGAAGAACAGGCAGCAAAACTGAAAGCTGAGAAGATCCGAGTTGCTCTGGAGAAAATTAAAGAGGCTCAAGTAAAAAAGGTGATTTTATCTTGTTTTTTGTTTGTTTGGTTGGTTGGTTGGTTTTGGTTTTTGGTTTTTCTTTGTCCTGTTTTGCTTTATCAAGAATTTTCTTGTTTAGATATAATATTTCTCTAATTTATGGAAAGGTAAACTGTGTTCTTCCTAATATTTCAATGTGGGTTTTATATGTGAGATGTTTTAGGAAAGCCTTTGCTTCTAGGCAGGTCCTAGAATGTTTAACTCAAGAGGCCCACTGCCTACAGCATACCTGATCTGTATTAACACTCTGATATTATAAAGATTTCTTGCTGCTTTCAAAACAAACAAAAATCCAAAGACAGAATCATCTTAGCACAATAATCATGTTTTAAAGGGCTTAAAACTTATTTAGGTAGGTTTCTTGATATTCAGATTTTATCTGTAAAAATAGTGTCAGAGTACTCATAATATTTCTTAATTTATATTTAGAGACATGAATCAGAATGCTATTTAATATTTGAAAAGTACTTTTCTAGAATACCATTTTTTTAAGTTAGCATTTAATTGCATTTTCCCTGTTACAGCTGGTGATCAGGGTCCACATGTCTGATGACAGCTCTAAGACAATGATGGTGGACGAGAGACAGACAGTGCGACAAGTGCTGGACAGCCTGATGGACAAATCTCACTGTGGCTACAGTTTAGACTGGTCGCTGGTGGAGACCATTTCCGAGTTACAGATGGGTTAGTAATGCCACTGCTTTGATTGCTTATCAGCATCTATGTAATCCGAAACCTTCAGTTGACATAAACCTATGCTTTTTTCTACAAAATTATCAGGCACTTTATCGTTTTAAAATCTGGCTTTTTGATGTTTTTCCTAGTATATTTGGAAAGTTCTTTGAATAAAAGATGAATTCTAATTCACTTCATATTTTTTAAATGATTAAAGCAAAGTTCTTTTACGAAAACAGATGTTTTTTCATTGGAATAAGAGTTGCATAAATTTACTAAAGTCTATTAGTAAAGATGTTTACATTTTCATTTATGTATCTGCATGCATGTATGTGTGTCATCAGAAGAGATCCACAGGCACTGGAGTTACAGGTGGTTGAGTTGCCTGATGATGGTTCTGAGAACTGAACCTGGATCCTTTATAAGAACAGCAGGAGTTCTTGGGGCTAAGCTATCTCTCCAGCCCAATACTGTTATTTCCTAGTGTTTGTACAGAAGTCTTTAAGGGAAAACAAAGCACATCAACAAATTTCAAAGAACACTTTTAATATATGTTCAGTATTATTTCGTGTGTGTATTTGTGTGTGTGTGTGTGTGTGTGTGTGTGTGTGTAATATGTATTTTAGTCTGACATATACCACCATCACCACCATCCTGAACTCATGTTTAAAGAAAAACCCAGTCACAGAAACATGCATGTGTTCCAGGATATCCAGGGCTATACAGAGAAACCCTATCTCAAAAATTGAAAAAAGAAAGAAAGAAAGAAAGAAAGAGAGAGAGAGAGAGAGAGAGAGAGAGAGAGAAAGAAAGAAAGAAAGAAAGAAAGAAAGAAGAAAAGAAACATGCATGTATTATTCCAGTTCTAGGAAGACAGACAGGATGGTGGAGCTTGCTAGCCAGTCAGTATACTGAACTGCTGATCTTCATGTTCAGTGAGAGACTGTTTTAAAATGTACTGTGGAAAACAAATGAAGACAATATCAATCATCAGCCTCTGACCTCTACAAAGATTCTGCAATTCTAATGTGTTTTTATCTTGCCTTTCATGTAATTTGGATGAATACTAACAAAAGGCTGATATTTGATTTTGGGACAGAAAGAATCTTTGAAGACCATGAAAACTTGGTTGAAAATCTTCTTAATTGGACAAGAGACAGCCAAAATAAGCTTATATTTATGGAGCGTATAGAAAAATATGCACTTTTTAAAAACCCCCAGGTAAGATTGTGTAACTTCTGAGTGCTGAGCCG
The DNA here is from genome assembly GCA_964023405.1 of Apodemus agrarius. Lineage (NCBI taxonomy): Eukaryota > Metazoa > Chordata > Mammalia > Rodentia > Muridae > Apodemus > Apodemus agrarius. Next base: position 60,936,130 of record OZ030014.1, on the reverse strand, counting down.
GAAAGAATTGAAAGTCTGACAGTCATGTGATCAGCCATTGTAGCTGCAAACTCCCATGTGCTTGGGGACCAGGTGTTGGGCCTCAGAAAGGTTCCCAGCCCCACATCGGGGTAAACTTTGGTAGAAATAAAAATAGTTCCACAGGGTTGCTAGGTTCTTCCGTGTAAATCCAGAGCTTGTTGAGCCCAGCAGTTCATTAACATATGAGGTTCTCATCTCACCAAAGCAGCCCAGGGGGGTTATATAGCTAATTCTTTATTTTAATTTCTTCAATGAATTACTAATGCCTTTGCTTACTTGTCATCTTTTATTATGCCAACATAATGTTTGGGTTAGAACTTCACTACACCTTGCCTTTTTAAAATCAGCCTATATAAAAAAAAAAATCAGCATATAAAGTCATGTGTTTCATTACAGTGTTTCCACCAGACATACTTTATTCTTATTTGCCTTCTACTCTTCCACCTTCACCCCCCCACCCATCCCCCACTCCCACCCCCACCCCCACCCATCCCCCACTCCCACCCCCCACCCCACCCCGCACCCACACCCGCACCCGCACCCGCACCCGCACCCGCACCCTACTCCTATTCGTCTACTTCCTCCCCACTAGGTCAGGAACAGCAAAAACTCTGCAACAAAGAACAGAGATGAGAAAAACAGCAGCAGCATTAGACAGTCAGTCTGTATTTCTCAGACTTAACTGCAGTTCTTTAAAGAAGAGTCCGTGCTTAGGAGTGTCAATAGATCATTTTGTAGAAGACTAAAAGAATAAATATCCTAATGATTACAGTTCAGATTTTAATTAAACTAAGCAAATGAGACTGTTATATCAAATGACTCGTCACTTGGAACACGCTGCTCGGTCCAGCACAGAGCTGTGCTAGATCAGCATCTCAGGAAATTGTTCCTTATTGCTTCTGCTTAATTTATAATGCTTTGGGGTATTTTTATGTAACTGGTTAAATATTTCAAAATACTTGCTGTTGTATATATTGCCACTCAGGATGTGAAGGAGGGCATTCTGTGGACTATTTCATAGAAAGTGTTTGAGCAAGATGGAAGTGGATGTGGAACATTTTAATGATGACCCTCTTACAGAGGGAGCTTCTTTAGAGGAGTGCTCTCCTCACTACAGATGGCAGAACTAAACTCATAGTGGTTACTTGTCTGGAGCAAATGATCTATGCATTTACTCTAAGGGACCAGCAGAATGACTTTATCCTTTAATGTTCATTTCATTGTCGTTTTAGAATTATCTTCTAGGGAAAAAGGAAACAGCTGAGATGGCAGACAGAAACAAAGAAGTGCTGTTAGAGGTATGACCCTCTCCACCCCTGAAGTCAGCTCTCAGTGTTTTGTGTGTACCTGTGGAGCTCCTAACAAACCTCTTTTTTGGGGGAGGGGGGGGCGGGTTCGAGACAGGGTTTCTCTGTAGCCCTGGCTGTAGACCAGGCTGGCCTCGAACTCAGAAATCCGCCTGCCTCTGCCTCCCAAGTGCTGGGATTACAGGCGTGTGCCACCACCGCCCGGCGCCTAACAAACCTTACCAACTAATCTTTTTGCCAAGCAGTTATTCCAGTGCATTAAAAAGAGTAATGCCTTTTAGGGGTTGCAAGATAGGAAGAAGAGAATTGTGACTGTGCGAGGGTAGGAGATGTTCATAGCCCCTGCCACCTACATAAAAGCCAGGTACTCCCCTGGAGCTCACTAACCAGGCATCCTAGCCACTGAACTCCAGGGAGAGATCATGTCTCAAAAATAAGGTGGAAGCCAACTGAGGAAGACAGCTGACATCAGCTGTCAGCCAATGTGTGTGCGCACACACAGTACACACACCACAATCAGAAAAGAAGAAATGGGATTCAGCAGTAGCATTTACAGCTCAGCTGAGTTCATAGGAAAATACTATTATAGTCATGACAGACATTTGTGTGCTGTGGTGTGTGTTGTGTTTAAACAAGAACATGCAGGAATACACATCCATGTCTGCAGACACAGCTAAAGAATCCCTGCGTCCTCTTCTCTCGTCTACCTGATGCCCTAGGCACATTCGGCCACACCCAGCTTTTTATGTAGGTGGAGGGATTCAAACTGAGGTCCTCATGCTAGCACAGCAGACACTTTTACCCACAGAGCCACTTCCCCAGGTCCAAGACTCAACGTTGGTATTATTAAACACTTCAGAACTGCCACAGTAATTCTAATGTAAACTTTCAGTTTAGAATAGACAGTCTGTCAGAAAGCTCGTGTGGTTTAATACAAAACCACTTTGCTTTGCTTAGTGTTATGCATCTTATAGGAATAGATAATTCATTTTTTGAAAATATAAGAATCATAAGTCTTTCCAAATGATTTTTTTAAGGAATGTTTTTGTGGAAGTTCTGTAACTGTCCCAGAAATTGAAGGAGTCCTTTGGTTGAAAGATGATGGCAAGAAGTCCTGGAAAAAGCGTTATTTTCTCTTGCGAGCATCTGGTATCTACTATGTCCCTAAAGGAAAAGCAAAGGTATGTCCTTTCTCTGCTCTTCTGCACTTCCCACATTGTGCTAGCTGCTTTTACTTTGTAGCAGAAATACTATTTTACCTGTGTAAGTCACACAGAAGATGTTTTTGTTTGGTATTCTGTTGTAAAGAAGAGGAAAAGAGGTTCATTTCTCTAATCATTAGTTGGATTCATCTCAGTTCTCTACCATTTTCCCCCATTTAGATGGTTGTTCTTGTTAAAAGGGGATCTTACAAATGTAGTTTATGTTGAGGCCTCCAACTCGCTCTGTATCTTAGGATGACCTTGAACTCTTCTTGACCACCCCTCCCCCACGTCCCGACTGCTGTGGTCACAGGTGTGCAGGACCACATCCAGCTAAACAGAGGTTTTTTTTATTTGGGGGCAGGGAGAGGTCTTGTCAGAGTAGTGTATTTCACTTAGGGTGAATGGCTTTCTAGAATCACGTCTACTTCAGTCTTGTGCAGTGTGCTTTTATTGACGCACAAGCTGTCGTTTGTGCTTGTTTTGGATTCAGAGCTATGCTAAGCCTTTTCAGTATCATCCTAGTCCTATAAACTATGAGCGGAAGTTGCTGCCTCTGACTGCTGAGGTAACTCCCAGCAGAGAATCACTATACTTGAGGTTTGCTTTATACCCATTCAGCGACTTGGTAGATTCTTGTTCTTTCCTCAGACTATTCTCCTGTTACCTATTACCTATTTATTATATGTGATATATATACTATGTACAGTATCTTTATAAAGTACCAACATTTTTAAACAAATTGGTATTCATTAGTAATAGATAATAAGCAAAAATGGACTGCCTTTTTGATTACACTGTAGATTGTAGAAAAAACCTAATCTTACTTTCCACCTAATAAAGATTTGATTCTCAACTAAAAACCCTTCCCTGGTTTGCTCTATTTGCTCTATTATGTTACTCTTTGGGGTGTTTTTTCTTAGGTATCTCGGGATCTAGTATGCTTTCTCCAGCTGGATCATGTAAATGTATACTATGGGCAGGACTATCGGAACAAATACAAAGCACCCACAGACTGCTGTCTGGCGTTAAAGGTAAATTCTAATTCATATTAGATAGAGGTTATTTGACATTTGGATCTTTACCCAGTAATTCCGTGTCTTTGGAAAAGGATAGGACCTCTGGGGCAACTCGGCAGTTAAGTATTTTAGCTCTATCCTTAGCACCAGGGAGCATAAGGTGAAGGGTAAAGTTTGGTCTGGTAGCTTACACCAAAAATCCTAGCACTCAGGAAGAGACAGGGTGAGGAGTGTGACGCCAGACCCTGTCTTGAAAAAAACCTTTACAGTGAGACATGTATTTGTTGTTGTCCTGAACTTTATTAGTAGACCAGTCAGAGGGTACAGTTCCCAAGTTCAAAACTCACCCACCTTCACCTGGTCCAGAAAGAATGATGTCTCTACCCTCCCCACTCTCCCCCTAATGACATGTCTGTTATTAGGGAGTTTTCTCCTCTCTCAGACAGGTTTAAGTTCCTCACACCAGTATGGCCATACAGTACAGAAAAGTGGGTATATTTTAGTACTTTTAGTGATCTAAATTAACATTTTTAACATTTTAGACACCCCAGATGAGGGCATCAGATCCCATTACAGATGGTTGTGAGCTGCCCTGTGGTTGCTGGGAATTGAGCTCAGGACCTCTGGAAGAGCAGTCAGTGCTTTAACCATTTCTCCACCCCTAAATTAACATTTATAAAGACAGCCTACAAAGCCTACCTCCAAAGATTCAGGAAGAACTGCTGAGACTTATCACACTTTTTGGCTCCAGCTCTATTCTCATTTAGTCTGCATGTTAGTTGGGTTTAGGAAGTACCATTTGCTTAGGATTTGGTGGGGGATTGTGATTTCATTGGTAAGATAGGTATATTATAATAGCAATTCTTTATTCAATAAACTTTCTTAGACAACACCAATGCTCAAGGTTACAGAAGTAGCTTGTTTTATTTTGGGTTTGGATTTTTGGTTTTTGGTTTTTTGTTTGTTTGTTTTTAAATGCAGCCTTGCTATATAGCCCAGCTTAGCTTCACACCTGGGTGCTTCCTGCCTCAGCCTTCAGACCACTGGGATTACAGGTGTGTGTCACCATTCCCTACAGTAGCAAATAATTCTTAGCAGCTCATACGGGTCACTGCACCCAATGGTTTGCAAACTAAAGTCCAAGGGCCCTTGGGAAACGCAAAAACCCTGATATCAATATTAGGTTTGTAATACTGAGATATCACGTGCCTTTCACATTCTCATTCTCAGTATAGTACAGTGGGGTTTCTCACAGGTGCCATAATATTTTTGCTATTTTGAATATTAAGGGGTATTTGGGGAGAGTTGTGTTCTATCTTTTTACTCTTACTTTAACTTTTTTTAAGATTTAATTATTTTATGTATAGGAGTTCACTGTAGCTGTCTTCAAACACACTAGGAGAGGGCATCAGATCCCATTGCAGATGGTTATGAGTCACATTATGGTTGCTGGGAATTGAACTCAGGACCTCTGGAAGAGCAGTCGGTGCTCTTAACTGCTGAGCCATCTCTCCAGCCCTTATTTTAATTTCTAACAAATATTACAAGAACAGAACACACTTCAATACTATCCTCTTGTATACTCCATGCACACCCAGGATAGTTGTTTATCCACAAGCAAGGAACTTCTTTGAAGCTTCTCAACCATGAGTTCTTGGGTAGACATTCTTTTTTCCATTTTCTGTCTCAAAGGCTGAGAATGCTATTGACTTAATCTTTTTTTATATATTCTTTGTTTACATTCCAAAGGCTTTCCCCTTTCCCAGTTCCCCCCTCACCATATGTCCCATAAGTCCTCTTCCCTCCACCCTTTCCCCAATCACCCCCCACCCCATTTCTCTGTTCTGATACTCTCCTACAAAACTGGATCCAGTCTTTTCAGGACCAGGGTCCTCTCCTTCCTTCATCTTGGGAATCTTTTGATTTGCTAATTGTGTCTTGAGTATTCAGAACTTTGGGGCTCATTAATATCCACTTATCAGTGATTGCATTTCATGTGTATTCTTTTGTGATTGGGTTAAGTCACTTATGATGATGTTTTCCAGATCTAACCATTTGCCTACAAATTGCATGAATTCATTATTTTTAATTGCTGAGTAATATTCCATTGTATAAATATACCACATTTTCTGTATCCATTCCTCCTTTGAGGGACATCTGGGCTCCTTCCAACTTCTGGCTATTATAAATAAGGCTGCTATGAACATAGTGGAGCATGTGTCTTGATTGTATGCAGGGGATTCCGCTGGGTATACGCCCAGGAGTGGTATGACAGGGTCCTCTGGAAGTGTCATGTCCAATTTTCTGAGGAACCGCCAGACTGATTTCCAGAGCAGTTGTACCATCTTGCAGTCCCACCAACAGTGTAGAAGTGTTCCTTTTTCTCCACATCCTCGCCAGCACCTGTTGTCCCTTGAGTTTTTAATCTTAGCCATTCTGACTGGTGTGAGGTGGAATCTCAGGGTTGTTTTGATTTGCATTTCCCTGATGACTAATGATGTTGAACATCTCTTAAGGTACTTCTCAGCCATCCGAATTTCTTCTGGTGAAAATTCTTTGTTTAGCTCTGTACCCCATTTTTTGATAGGGTTATTTGGTTCTTTGGGGTCTAACTTCTTGAGTTCTTTGTATATATTGGATATTAGCCCTCTGTCAGATGTGGGGTTGGTGAAGATTTCCCAATTTGTTGGTTGCTGTTTTGTCCTTCTGACAGTGTCCTTTGCCTTACAGAAACTTTGTAATTTTATGAGGTCCCATTTGTCAATTCTTGATCTCAGAGCATAAGCTATTGGTGTTCTGTTCAGGAACTTTCCCCCTGTGCCCATGTCCTCCAGGGTCTTCCCAAGTTTCTTTTCTAATAGTTTCAGTGTGTCTGGATTTATGTGGACGTCCTTGATCCACTTGGAGTTGATCTTAGTACAAGGAGATAAGAGTGGGTCAATTCGCATTCTTCTGCATGTTGACCTCCAGTTGAACCAGCTCCATTTGTTGAAAAGGCTATCTTTTTTCCACTGGATGGTTGTAGCTCCTTTATCAAAGATCAAGTGACCATAAGTCTGTGGGTTCATTTCTGGGTCTTCAATCCTGTTCCACTGATCTACTTGCCTGTCGCTGTACCAATACCATGCAGTTTTTAGCACAATTGCTCTGTAGTACTGCTTGAGGTCAGGGATATTGATTCCCCCAGAAGTCCTTTTATTGTTGAGAATAGTTTTAGCTATCCTGGGTTTTTTGTTACTCCAGATGAATTTGAGAATTGCTCTTTCTAGATCTATGAAGAATTGATTTAGGATTTTGATGGGGATTGCATTGAATCTGTAGATTGCTTTTGGCAAGATGGCCATTTTTACTATATTGATCCTGCCAATCCAAGAGCATGGAATATTTTTCCATCTTCTGGGGTTTTCTTCGATTTCCTTCTTCAAGGGCTTGAAGTTCCTGTCATACAGATCTTTCACTTGTTTGGTTAAAGTCATTCCAAGATACTTTATATTGTTTGTGGCTATTGTGAAGGGTGTTATTTCCCTAATTTCTTCCTCAGCCTGCTTGTCCTTTGAGTACAAGAAGGCTACTGATTTGCTTGAGTTGATTTTGTAACCAGCCACTTTGCTGAAGTTGTTTATCACCTGTAGGAGTTCTCTGGTGGAGTTTTTTGGGTCACTTACGTATACTATCATATCATCTGCAAAAAGTGATAGTTTGACTTCTTCCTTTCCAATTTGTATCCCTTTGACTTCCTTACGTTGTCTAATTGCTATCGCTAGAACTTCAAGTACTATATTGAAAAGATATGGAGAGGGCAGTCTTGTCTAGTCTCTGATTTTAGTGGGATTGCTTCAAGTTTCTCTCCATTTATTTTGATGTTGGCTACTGGTTTGCTGTATATTGCTTTTACTATATTTAGTATGGGCCTTGAATTCCTGTTCTTTCTAGGACTTTTAGCATGAAAGGATGCTGAATTTTGTCAAATGCTTTTTCAGCATCTAATGAGATGACCATGTGGGGTTTTTCTTTTAGTTTGTTTATGTAGTGGATTACATTGATGGATTTTCGTATATTGAACCATCCCTGCATCCCTGGGATGAGGCCTACTTGATCATGGTGAATGATTGTTTTGATCTGCTCTTGGATTCGGTTGGCAAGAATTTTATTTAGTATTTTTGCATCAATATTCATAAGGGAAATTGGTCTGTAGTTCTCTTTCTTTGTTGGATCTTTTTGTGGTTTAGGTATCAGCGTAATTGTGGTTTCGAAGAACGAGTTGGGCAGTGTCCCTTCTGTCTCTATTTTGTGGAATAGTTTGAAGAGTATTGGTGTTAAGTCTTCTTTGAAGGTCTGGTAGAATTCTGCACTAAAACCATCTGGTCCCGTACTTTTTTTGGTTGGGAGACTTTCTATAACCCTTTCTATTTCTCTAGGGGTTATGGGACTGTTTAGCTGATCTAATTGATCCTGGTTTAATTTTGGTATTTGGTATCTGTCTAGGAAATTGCCCGTTTCCTCCAGGTTCTCCAGTTGTTTTGAGTATAGGCCTTTGTAGTAGGATCTGATGATCTTTTGAATTTCCTCAGTTTCTGTTGTTATATCCCCCTTTTCATTTCTAATTTTGTTAATTTGGATACTGTCTCTGTGCCCTTTGGTTAGTCTAGCTAAGGGTTTATCTATCTTGTTGATTTTTTCGAAGAACCAGCTCTTGGTTTTGTTGATTCTTTGTATGGTTCTCTTTGTTTCTACTTGATTGATTTCAGCCCTGAGTTTGATGATTTCCTGTCTTCAACTCCTCCTGGGTGAATTAGCTTCTTTCTGTTCCAGGGCCTTCAGGTGTGCTGTTAAGTTGCTAGTGTATGTTCTCTCCAGTTTCTTTTTGGAGGCACTCAGGGCTATGAGTTTTCCTCTTAGCACTGCTTGCATTGTGTCCCATAGATTTGGGTAGGTCGTACCTTCATTTTCATTGAATTCTAAAATGTCTTTGATTTCTTTCTTTATTTCTTCCTTGACCAAGGTGTCATTGAGTAGAGTATTGTTCAGTTTCCATGTGTATGTGGGCTTTCTGTTGTTGTTCTTGCTATTGAAGACCACTTTTACTCCATAGTGATCTGATAGGAGGCATGGGTCTTCTTGTATTTGTTGAGGTCTGTCTTGTGACCAATTATATGATCAATTTTAGAGAAGGTACCGTGCGGTGCTGAGAAAAGGGTATATTCTTTTGCTTTAGGATGAAATGTTCTATATATATATGTTAAATCCAATTGATCCAAAGCTTCAATTAGTTTCACTGTGCCCCTGTTTAGTTTCTGCTTTCCTGATTGGTCCATTGAGGAGAGTGGATTGTTGAAGTCACCTACAATTATTTTATTAGGTGCAATGTGTGCTTTAAGCGTTAATAAAGTTTCTTTTACAAATGAGGTTGCCCTTACATTTGGAGCATAGATGTTCAGTATTGAGAATTCTTCTTGGTGGATTTTCCCTTTGACCAGCAAGAAGTGACCTTCCAAGTCTCTTTTGATGACTTTAGGTTGAAAGTCAATTTTATCTGATATTAGAATGGCTACTCTGGCTTGTTTCCTGAGACCATTTGCTTGTAAAATTGTCTTCCAGCTTTTTACTCTAAGGTAGTGTTTGTCTTTGACACTGAGATGTGTTTCCTGTATGCACCAAAATGTAGGGTCCTGTTTCCATATCCAGTCTATTAGTCTGTGTCTTTTTATTGGGGAATTGAGTTCATTGATGTTAAGAGATATTATGGAATAGTAATTATTACTTCCTGACATCTGGGTGTTATTTTTTATATTTGAGTGGTTCTCTTCTTTTGGGTTTGATGAGAGGGGGTTTCTATCTTGCTTCTTCTGGGGTGTAGTTTCCCCCCTTTTGTTGGTGTTTTTCCCCTATTATCCTTTGTAGGGCTGGGTTTGTAGATAGATATCGTGCAAATTTGGTTTTGTCATGGAATACCTTGGTTTCTCCATCTATGGCAATTGAGAGTTTTGCTGGGTATAGTAGTTTGGGCTGAAGTTTGTGTTCTCTTAGAGTCTGCATGAGATCTGCCCAGAATCTTCTAGCTTTCATGGTCTCAGGTGAGAAGTCTGGTGTAATTCTGATAGGTCTTCCTTTATATGTTACTTGTCCTTTTTCTCTTACTGCCTTTAATATTCTTTGTTTAGTAATTTGGGGTTTTGATTATTATGTGACGGGAAGTATTTCTGTTCTGGTCCAGTCTGTTTGGGGTTCTGTAGGCTTCTTGTATACTCATGGGCATCTCTCTCTTTAGGTTGGGGAAGTTTTCTTCCATAATTTTGTAGAAGATATTTGCTGGCCCTTTAAGTTGTAGATCTTCATTCTCATCTATACCTATAATCCTTAGGTTTGGTCTTCTCATTGTGTCCTGGATTTCCTGAATGTTTTGGGTTACCAGCTTTTTGCATTTTGCATTTTCTTTAATTGTTGAATCCATGGTTCCTATGGTATCTTCAGGATCTGCGATTCTGTCTTCTATCTCTTGTAGTCTATTGTTGATATTTGCCCCATGACTCCTGATTTCTTCCCAAGGTTTTCTATCTCCAATGTTATCTCCCTTTGCGATTTCTTAGTTGTTTCTACTTCTGTTTTTAGATTCTGGATGGTTTTGCTCAGATCTTTCACTTGCTTGTTTGTGTTTTCCTGTAATTCTTTTAAGGGATTTTTGTGTTTCCTCTTTTATGACTTCTACTTGTTGACCCACATTCTCTTGTATTTCTTTAAGTGATTTTTGTGTTTCCCCCTTATTGGAATTCATTTTTTGATCCATATTCTCCTGAATTTAAGTGATTTTTGTGTTTGCCTTGTAAGGGCTTCTAGCTTTTGATCCATTTTCTCCTGTATTACTTTAAGAGATTTATCTAAGTGTTCCTCTATCAGCATCCTGACCAGTGATTTTAGTCTTGTTTTTCTGGTGTGTTGGGGTATCCAGACTTATTGCTGTCGGGGAACTGGGTTCGGATGCTGCCATATTGCCTTGATTTCTGTTAGTAACGATCTTACATTTGCCTTTTGCCATCTGGTTATCTCTGGTGTTAGTTGGTCCTGCAGTTACTAGCTGATGCTTGAACCTCCACTAGCTGGTGCTTGAACCTCCAATGGGCTCGTAAGGCTATTTCCCCACGACTGGGACACCTGAACCACTGCCCTGCAGGGTCCCTACTCACAGATTCCTGACAGGTGGCCTGAGTCCCCCGAGGTCTTAAACTCGGGATATCTCAGGTACTTGGTTCGGCCTGCTGGACAGCTGCTCTGCACTTCTCCTGCTCAGGGATTGCTGTCTGGTGTCCTGAGTCCCCAGAGGTCTTAAACTCAGGATATCTCGGGTACCTGGTTCCGCCTGCTGGTTCAAAGCAGCTGGGAAGATGGCGGAGGCTACAGGGAGTGCGGGGTCCGCCTTCAGGGCACAGAGCCCAGGCTTGGCTGGGGTCCTCCAAACCGCTGCTCTGTGCGCAGCTCCTGCTCAAGGCCTGAGTCCCCAGAGGTCTTAAACTCAGGATATCTCGGGTACCTGGTTCCACGGGCTGGATCGAAACTTGACTTAATCTTGATTGAATCTTTCTTTAATACGTAAAAGAACTTCCAGGTAGAAAGGGTTACATGGATATCTTGAACTGAAATTTAACATGACGTGTATTTTGTTTAAAAAAAAAGAAGCTAAGTATGGACTGTTTTATTTCACTTTATGGTTGTACAGGAAGTATGCACTGTGTTGACATTTCTCTAAGACTAAGTTATGAGGATATGTCTAAGTGTCAGTTCTCTAGCAGACTTATTAATTGGATTCTGCCTTTAATTTTATAGCACCCACAGATCCAAAAGAAGTCTCAGTATATCAAGTACCTTTGTTGTGATGATGCAAGAACCCTGCATCAGTGGGTCAATGGGATCCGCATTGCCAAGGTATGTTGCCTTTCCATTTGATGTTACAATAATGAAGTGGTGAATTAGATGCTGTGGGTTCTTGATGGTGGGTCTGTTTCGTGCTCATCACTCTGCTGGTGTCTAGTTTCCCCAAGGAAATGTTCATGTTCTAAATGCCTTTTTCCTTGGTGTTGGGAGCCATGTTAGTTGCTAGCATCTATGGAATGACACTGCTGGCAAGAGCTTGCTTGTATGGCATCAAAGTGATTTGTTTCTACTTTGGAGAGTGCATTCTATGATACTTATGTAACCAAGTTTAGCCTAAGCAAAATAGACTTTTCTGTTGTTGTTGTTGTTGTTGTTGTTGTTGTTGTTGTCTGCAGATCTCTCCAAAACCCAAATAAAAAATTTAAATTAAGTTATGGTTATTTTTCAAGTATATTTGGAACATCCCCCAAATAGTGCTAAGAATCTAGCCCTAGATCTCTTGAATTTGGATTGATAAAGCATTCATTTCTATTAACATTATTAAAATTGATAGCTTCCTGATGTTCCTAGAACTAAGGAAAATGAGTATGAACATAACTTTCTAGTACTAAGGACTATGTAGAGTATAACAGGTGTTAATACAAACTGAACTAGAAATATTTCTCTCCCTTCCCCATAACCTTCTACATGCAACTCAGGGCTAAATATCACCATTTGTTCCCTTTTGCTTAGTATGGGAAGCAGCTCTACACGAATTACCAAGAAGCCTTGAAGAGGACAGAGTCAGCTTATGATTGGACTTCTTTATCCAGCTCCAGCATTAAATCCGGATCCAGTTCTTCCAGTATCCCGGGTAGGTCAAGATCCCACACAGCACTATTTAATACAAGTGTGATGGCCTTATCAAGAAGGTTAGAAATTGCCACCCCATAGCCATACCTAATTTCCAAATTATAATCAGTGGGTACTTTTGTTTCTCAAGTGTGGTGTTATAGGCCAGTTGCATATTTGAAATGCATTTCTAATGCAGCATTGAGTTTGGTATTATTTCAAAACACATACTGCTAAGCCATAATACACAAGCTGCTTGGAGATGCACTCATAATCCTTCAGAACACTGCATTCCTCCTACCTACACAGCTTTCCTGACATTTCAGTACAATGGGAACACTTTCAGCTAGTTCAGAATTACAGTTAAGGAAGCAGGTAGGCTGTCACACTGTCTAGTATTCACAAGGAATCAATGACAGTCCAAGGGGCTTCCTGATTTTCACGTCTTTAAATAAGTATGCTGTTTTCATCTTCAGTTAAGTGCTTCTTTCAAAATCTTTCCAATGATAATCTATGTAATTGCTGAATGACTTAAAAATTATATGATTTGACATTATCTTTAAAGAATAAAAAACACTTAGAAATTGTAATATGTATATACTAACCTATATGAATGTAATGTACATAGCCCACGCAAACACATATTTTCTAGTTCTGTCCATTGAAGGATCCTAGAAAAGTAATACCCCAATAACAATGAGATTGCCACTGCCCAGACACCAGAAGAAAGAGCCACGGCTCTTGGGAAATGGCTGACTCTAAGGCTATGGCAGATAAACAAGATGGACTTAAGAAAAGTACTCAAAAATCGAATAAGGGTTTATCAGAGGGACACAGGTACAATGTGGAAGAGCATCAATGCCCAAAGCTGGAATAATGTTGAGGAAAAGAACTATACAATGGCCAGGGAGTGTGGTATGCACCTTTAATCACAGCACTGAGGAGGCAGAGGTAGCTCTCCAGATTTGAGGACACCCTGAGCTACATACATTAGTGAATTCCAAAGCAGCTAAGGCTACAGAGAAACTGTTTTGAGAAAAGAAAAAAAAGAAAAAGAAAAATACATACTATATAGCATAAAATTATAGCCATTATAAGATACATCACTGTGAATCCATGCTAATATAAACAAACAAATAAGCAAGAAAGAAACAAACCTTCCATACAAAGTATTTTAAAGGATTTAAAATATATCTTTAATTAAAATATAATGGCATCACCTTTTGTCCTTTCCCCCAGCTCCATCCTTGCCTCCCTTAATGCTCAAATTGACAGCCTCTAAAGAAGGATTTATTATTATGTATGTGTGTGTGTTTACATGAGTTGTGTGTACCATGTAGGTGCACATGAGGCCAGAAGAAGGCATTGGGCCCCTGCACACACATCAGTCAGCTTACAACTGTATACTGTGGCAAAATCCAAGTCTTCTACAAGAGCAGTACACATTCCTGAGACTGAGATATCTCTCCAGACCCACAAAATAATTCTAAATGATTTCTGTACTCACTTTGCCCCTCTTACAGGGCGATACATAGTGATTTACTTCTCAAAGGAGTAGGGTTGAGAAAGCAGTGACTTCACAGTGGAGAAACCTGGCAAACCGTGCTCAGCCAGGACTCAGCCCTGTGAAGTGACTCACACCTAGTGCCAGGCGGTCCCTGAACAGTGCGGTGAGCCTCTGCCAGGACTTCATATTGTTGTTTCTAACTTGTTCAGAGATTTTTATCCAAGACAGGCTTTCAGGGTGCTAATGACTTGTACCAGTCTCTCACTGTGAAATGAGACAGAGTCAATTTCTAACTAACCTAAGGATTTTCTACTAGAACATATTCACTGACTTTGATTTGATTCTTTAAATATTTTAAACAGAGTCTCAGTCAAATCACTCTAATCAGTCTGACAGTGGAGTGTCTGACACCCTGCCTACTGGCCACATCCGTTCTCAGAGTGCCGTGAGCTCCATCTTCTCCGAAGCCTGGAAGCGAGGCACTCAGCTGGAAGAGTCCAGCAAGGTAAGACACAAATTTGACTTCACATACAAATCTGTGTTGTCCAGTGTTTAATCTGTACGCTTTATTCCTTTATTAGAGTCTGATTTTTTTTCTTTTTTATATAAGAATTTCAGACAATACAGGGTAATTTGATCATATTCCCCCTACTCCTCCCAATTTCATGTGCTTTATTTTCTTTCTTTAAATAATCTACTGAGTCAGTCCAATTTGCACCACTGATATACATAGGTGGCTGTCCACTGGAACATGATCCACCTACCAGAGCCACACCATTAAAGAACACTGACTCGCCCATATCCAGAAGCAGCCACCTGTCTGCTCCTCGGTTAGCAGCGGGCACGCCTGGAGCCCTTCTCCTCCATATGCTGACTCGCTTGCTCCTGGGCAGCGACCACAGCTGAGTCCATTAATACAGTGGGTTCATCATGCCCCGAAGAAACAGTTTCACTTGGGAAACTCCAGGGAAAACATTTTCTTCTCTCTCTCCCACATGGTCCCTGAGCCTTGAGGAGAGGGGAGTGATATATAGATGTCCCTCGGTAGCTGAGCGCACCACAGTCCCTTACTGTCTGCACCTGTTTTGTCCTGTTGTGAGTTTATGCATTAACCACTGTCTCCTGAACAAAGGAACTTCTCTGCTGAGAATTGAGAGCTACCCTACAGTTTGTTTTTTTTATGTTCAGTTGAAAGACATGGTAGTCCTCAATCAAAGGGCCTCAGAGCTCCTGTAGTCCACTTCAGTGAGCCAGGCTGCGATTCCTTGAGGAATCGGCAGCACCCCTGGGTAGACTAGTTTGCTTCATAGTCATCATTTTGACTTTTTTGTTCTTTTGATCTGAGTCACGAATACAAGTACATTCACAATTTTTTCCTTAAAACAAATTAATTACATAATTTGCATATGTGGCTGATTAACTGGCATGAAGGTAGGAGGTGTGGAAATAAATAGTCAATAACTGCTTCTAAGCCGGCTGTAACGGCCGCCGCCTTTAGTCCCAGCGGACTCCTGGGTTAGAGGTGGGAGGATCTGTGTGAGTTCAAGCCCAGTCTGGTCTACAGAGTTCCAGGAAAGCCAGAGCCACAGAGAAACCCTGTCTCAGTAAACAAACAAACAAAAGTAATTTCTTTTCTTTTCTTTTCTTTTTTTTTGGTTTTTCAAAGAGTCAGGGTTTCTCTGTGTAGCCCTGGCTGTCCTGGAACTCACTCTGTAGACCAGGCTGGCCTCCAACTCAGAAATCCACCTGCTGGGATTAAAGGCGTGCACCACCACTGCCCAGCAAATTTCACGTCATTAAAAGAAATTATTTGCCAGGCGATGGTGGCACACACCTTTAATCCCAGCATTTGGGAGGCAGAGGCAGGCAGATTTCTGAGTTCGAGGCCAGCCTGATCTACAGAGTGATTTCCAAGATAACCAGAGCTATACAGAGAAACCCTATCTCAAAAAACAAAACAAAACAAAAAATAAACAAAAAGACGTAAAAATTTTAAACACAGATAAACTCCTTTATCGAAAACTTTTAAATAATTTTTCTACTTTAAAATCTTCCCACACATACTGGGTATTGAATCTCTGCCTTCGCAATGCTAGGCAAACGTTCCACCACAGACCTGCGTCCCAGCCTTTTTTGTCTTGACATAGTCTATCATAGTTTACTTCCTGGCTGTCCTTCAGCCGGCCCCAGGTCCTTATGAGCCAGTTTACATGGAACCAGTCAGTCATGTAAATGTTTTTAAAAAAAATCTTTACTTTGGCTGGGATAGCCCAGTGTTAGAACACTTGTCTAGCATGCACAAGATTCCTGGTTAAATTTCCCACCACTGGCAAAAAACAAAAAACAAACAAACAAAAAGCACCTTTACCTGAGAATTATTAACAGTGAGACCCATGTGCATTTTAAATTATAAAGCTACCTACTTACCAAATTCTACAAAATTCAACAAAAACGAAGACCCACATACTCTGTGATTAGGAAGCAGAGTCTGTCGTCATATCTCAGAAAGAGATTGAGCCCTGCTATGCACAATGCCAGCTTGTTTGAGTCTTGATCCCTCTGTGTTTCTTCTGTTACCTCAGTCTCAGGTGCCACATGAGAAGGCCAACACAGCTAAGGTCTGCATCCCTGAAGCAGCCAAGACAGGGTCAAGTTAAGGTCAGGGGCTGTTCTCTGAAAACACATTAACCTGGGTGACTCCTATAACCAAATCTTACAAACTAATGCTTTCATTTTAATGTCTAATTTTTAGAGAAACATGTGAACATCCTGGTAGACATTAGAATTCAGTTCTATGAATGAACTGCAGTTCACAAATAACCTTAAGGCTAATTAGTTATCATTCGTTATTGAAAACAAATGAGTGACCTCATTTCTTCAGTTGTTCAAAAAGCCTAAAAGATGTTCCCAAATTATTAAATCAGAAGCCCTTCCCTTCCTATTTCAGAAGGTCTTGAGCCAAAAATCTATGCATGGTTGGTTCAGGCCGGGTGTGGTCATTTCCGCGGTGCCGAGGACTATCCAGATAGAGTGATGGACACCTCACTGCACGCCTGGCTCCTGCTTCCTGATCAGTTCCCTCTTAGTCCTCTGACTTCTGTGTGATGTTTTATCTTTTGCTGTAATGTTTACAAAGCATTTCTTTATATATTTTCCAGTAAAACAAATGTAAAGAATGCGCCCCCTTACCTGCATTGCTGGACCTCTGTGCATGTGGATGCAAGTGTTTCCCAAGAACACGAGTGTGTGTGTCAAGCTCACTCACTGCTGTGTGACTGTGCACGCCTGCTGAGCACTCTCATATTCTCACTTGCCAGCTTGCTAGAGTCAAAAAGCCGTCCTCACTCCTCAGGAGGCCCTGCGCCAGCACCCTGAGCCTAGGGTGACATCTGCTTGATGTGGACGCAGGAGCAGGCAGAAGGTGAACTCTTGAGCACAGGAGGGCATAGGGCAGGGTTTGCAAAAGTCCCAGAGCCATGAGCAGAAATCACACACCCTGCCACCACCCAAATGGCTTTGCAACAGGAACTCGTTCCTAGATGGTTAGGCAGTGTAGCTATTAAGAGTATACTGCAGGGTGAAACAAATTTTCTATGTCCTCGTTACCCAGGAATCAGATGTTAACCCTTCCTGACATTGTCCGTCTTTATAATCACCAACTACTGCCTCCTCTTTATGCATGTCCTGAATCCTTGCTGTGTAGGTCCGTGGAGCCAAAGCTTACCTCTGTAACTGTTGTGTTGTTTCTCTCCTCCCCCTCCCCTTTATACTCCTTCTAGGCCAGAATGGAGTCTATGAATCGGTCCTACACTTCACTTATGCCCCCTCTGTCCCCTCAAACTAAGAACATCACCCCCTATACTGCCTCACAACCTTCACCGCCTCTGCCTCCTCCTCCGCCACCACCTCCTCCTCCTCCTCCACCTCCACCACCACCACCTCCTCCTCTCCCCAGCCAGTCTGCACCATCTTCAGGCTCAGCAGCTACCATGTTTGTCAAGTACAGCACAATCACCAGGCTGCAAAATGCAGCTCAGCATTCAGGGACCCTGTTTAAGTCTCCAACACCTCCAGCAATGCAGCCTCTTCCTTTGGCTTCACAGTCCAAGGCTCAAATTGTGGTGCCCCCAAATGGAGTTATTCCTCCACCCCCTCCTCCTCCTCCAGCCCCAACCCCCGGATCAGCCATGGCCCAGTTAAAGCCAGTGCCGTGTGCCCCATCCCTGCCACACTTCAGCCCCCAGCCTCCTCCACTGAAGATCCAGCAGCTTCAGCAGCTTCCACAGGCAGCCCCTCCCGCACCCCCACCAGCTCCTCCCGGCCCTGCGGCCATCCCTCCTCAGGCACCCCCTAAACCTCTGGTGACCATTCCTCCTTCAGCCAGCACAAAGACTGTGTCACCAGTAGTAGCACAAGCTGTGCCACCAAGCCCTGCACCTCCAGTGCCCCCTGCAAAGAAACAGCCAGTTTTCCCTGTGTCTCACATCCCACCCCCTCCCCCTGTCCAGCCTACCCCACATCCCCCACCCACACTACCCAAACAGCAGAGCTTTGGGGTGAAGCCACCCCCCTCTCCACTGTCCCCTGTGCCCTCAGTTGTGAAGCAGATAGCCAGTCAATTTCCACCCCCTCCTACTCCTCCTCCTGTGGACTCTCAGCCCCTAAAGCCTCTCCCAGCAAATGTCACCCCACAGTCCCCTCCTGCAGTAAAAGCAAAACCCAAATGGCAGCCCTGCTCTATCCCTGTCCCTTCTCCAGATTTTCCTCCTCCCCCTCCGGAAAGCAGCCTGGTGTTTCCTCCACCACCTCCTCCAGCCCCAGCCCCAGCCCCAGCCCCACCACCACCACCACCACCACCACCACCACCACCACCACCAGTGCCACCCATGGCTTCACCTACCCCTGACAAAGGTGGATCTCCAGGCAAAAAGACAAATAAGATCTCCAGCCCTGGGGGGAAGAAACCACCCCCAACCCCGCAGCGCAACTCCAGCATTAAGTCCGGCAGTTGTGCAGAGCACCCTGAGCCCAAGCGGCCCTCGGTAGACAGTCTAGTCAGCAAGTTTGCACCGCCAACAGAATCAGGGTCTCCCAGCAAGGAGACCCCACCACCTCCTGCAGCACCCCCCAAGCCTGGGAAACTACACCTTTCTGGAGTCAACCTCCCTGGAATCCACCAGCAAGGGATTGTGTCGGCAAAACCCTCTGTTCTGAGTGGGCGTGGAAAGGACGCCGTAGTGGAATTTCCATCTCCACCATCTGATTCTGACTTTCCACCCCCTCCACCTGAAATAGAGCTTCCGCTGCCCCCTATCGAGATTCCAGCTGTATTCTCGGGGAACACCTCCCCTAAAGTGGCAGTTGTTAATCCTCAGCCACAGCTATGGTCTAAAACATCAGTGAAGAAGGCACCTCCACCTACCCGGCCCAAACGCAATGACAGTACCCGCCTCACTCAAGCTGACATCTCTGAACAGCCAGCAATGACCACAGTTGTGCCACAAGTGCCCACCTCTCCTAAATCCAGCCTTAGCGTCCAGCCTGGATTCCTAGCTGATCTTAACAGGACATTGCAGCGCAAGTCTATCACACGGCATGGCTCCCTCTCCTCCTCACGTATGTCCAGAACAGAACCCACAGCCACAATGGACGACATGGCACTACCCCCACCACCACCAGAACTGCTTTCTGAGCAGCAGAAGGCTGGCTTTGGAGGTAGTCCTATTTCGGGCTATGCAACATTGCGAAGAGGGCCCCCTCCTGCTCCTCCTAAGAGAGACCAGAATACTAAGCTCTCAAGAGACTGGTAGCCACAAGACTTATTTTCATGCTATCTATAATCAGTTCTACAATCAGTTCATCTGATCATCTGTGAATCCAGGTGTTCAGAGCCTCCTGATATGTTATTCAGGTAGTGTCCAGCTATGTGTGTTTGTGTGTATATGTGCTGCATGTGTGTACATGGATGTACACACAGCTATACAGATTGTGTGTATATACATATGTATACATGTGTAAATGTGTATATACAGAGATCTGATTCTATTTATTCCTTTTGCCTCCTAATCCGAGTATGGAGTTTTGTATATTTTGGGTGGAAGGAGACATAGGAGGGGATATGTTGTCACTTATAATTTGTCTATCGTATGGATTGGACCAAACACTAGAAGGTATTTGCTGTGTCTGTCCATGTGCCACCTATCTGTGCATGTGTTATAGAAGAAATAGATGGGCAGTTTCTCAGCTTGAGAGTACCATCAGAATGTCTGGTGTATCTGGTAGGGCTTTTTTCTTTATTTCTCCTAGTTTCCCCAGTTGGCTAAATTTAGAACTGCTTGACTGACACTTAAATACTACATGTAAAGGGCACTTTACATCAGGAAGTTTTCATTATACAGAACGGGTAAACAGTGCAGGAAAGGGAAATCCAGAAGACACTGTGGTTGTACATAGGAAAGTCATGGCTGCTCTAGTTGGAGTAGTCCTGCCAGGACCCCAGCCACATGAGCTGTCTTCACAGGTAAGCTTGTCTACAGCACAAGGAATATTTAATGCTGCGATCCTGGCTACTCTCAGTGCTGTCTTGCGAAGTTTCATCAACTTGGTTTCATGATTCTCACTTTATTGTGAATCTCCAGTACATAGTGTAATGTACTGTCCAGTTATGTCTTTAGGTCACAATTACCTTCATATATAGTATGTGCATTCATAGACATTTGAATCCTTGAATAGTCTATGAAATATATACCCTCTGCCCAATTTGGTTCTTCATTATAAAGACAGTCACCTGCTGCAATGCCTTTACAAACTGTTCTATAGGAGAGAGAAACTGAATTGGCCCCTATATGGGTATCATTTATGAAGTTACAATGCAAAGAATCCATTTGGGGACGGGATTATCATGAACAAAATGAGTTTTCCTAATTTCATCCATAGCTAGCGGAGCTGCTAAGATTCTTGCTCATGTGTAGATTTTTTTGTAGGTGATCAGGTGTCAGAGCAATGTCACATTCCAGTGACAATAAGTGACACTGGCTATGCAGACAGCTGGGCAAACCTTGGAAGCACTGCTCTGATGACACTCCTGGGGTCCGCACTCTTCTGTGTGCTTTTATCAACTTACAGTGACAGGTTGAAGGGAATAAAATACAACCTGAGAGAATAAAAATTGGCCATCCCACCTATTACACATGAACATATCTTGTAAAGAAAGTCTGTGCCTGTTGAAACAGTGCCAAGCGCAAAATTCTCTCTGTACTGTCTCTCTAGGAGGAAGTAACTGCAATGAATCTAGGTCAAGATTCATTAGAGAATATAGTATTTGTACTACTGCATCACAAGATGTGTGAGTGGCACCTCCTGTCACATCTGCAGCCACGGTTCAGTGCAATCACAGGGAGGAAAAAGACTAGATAAGTCATTGTACTTCTTAAAACCCAACTTGATATTTTTTGAATCTTTCAAATTGTTCACCAAGTATTTGTGCTTGATATTCCTATGATGAAGTGACCTTTAACATACTGCATTATTAGGGTCAACATACACAACAGATGTAGTCAATCTGAGTCCAGATGCCAAGCCCCACTGAGACTGGGAGACATGCTCCCCATGCTTATCAACCTGTGGCTCTACGATCAAGAGAGTGGATCCAGTTATCCCCAGTATTGATTTTTTTCTTTGTAAATTAAACCAGATAATACAATTTAAGATTTCCTTGAGTGAAAAAAATACGTATTTTCAATCTAGATAAAGCCCTAAATCAACAGCCTTCTTTTTTTTTTTTTAAGTGTGGATTTCATGGGAATTCTTAAGGCATCTTGAGCCATGACTTCTGTTTTATTGTCTTGGGAGAGCAGATACCTTTGAAAACCAGGAATGCCAACAAAGTGAGAGAGCAGTAACTATCCATTTCTAACTCCAGGCATGTGACAGCATGCAGTTTCTTTATATTTCTCAAATATAATAGCTGTTAATTTAAAAAGTGATATTCCACACATCCAGTTTCTTTTTTTTTTTTTTTTTTTTTTTTTTCGAGACAGGGTTTCTCTGTGTAGTCCTGGCTGTCCTGGAACTCACTCTGTAGACCAGACTGGCCTCGAACTCAGAAATCCGCCTGCCTCTGCCTCCCAAGTGCTGGGATTACAGGCGTGCGCCACCACGCCCGGCTCCACATCCAGTTTTTTTAGCTGCCGCGTGTGCTTGAAGGCTATGCTGAAGTGTAGTTTGTCTCTGCGGTGACAGCACAGGTTCTGTGCCTGCGCTCACTGCCTTCTGCCTGGCACCTCCAGCCCACGTGGCTGTCCAGGCCTGCGGAAGGCCTGGAGGCTGCCGGACACTGACCAGTGAAGAGGGCGAAGGGCGTGCTGCTCTGAGGGCAGGGCAGACAGGTGCTTTTCGACAACTTTAGTTTTTACTGTATAAGTAATTTCAAGAGTCTCTAGTGCTTAAGGTTTGGCACCAATTCTGAAGGACACAAGCTCCAGCTCACAGGTGTTAGTACAAACACTATTCTACGTTAACCTCACCACCTTGGCTTTTACCCCCAAGACATTTAAATACTTTCCCTTTTTAGTCACAACAATTCTCATTTGAAGGGGAGAAAATTAGTTTTTAAGATATCCACTTACAGATAACTAGTTTTCAATATTTAAACTTTTTAACACAAGAAATAAAGTATCTTAAAAATTACTAAAAATACTTATTTTTACCAGATAATTAAAGTAATAGAGATGACGGTGGGTTTTTCTAAGTCCTCCAAAATTAAGGTGCTCCTACCCATGGATGACATATCTTCCAAAGGGCTGAGAACTGTTCTGGGTTCCTTCTGTGTTATTTTGCTGTTATAAATAATGCTGAATTTGTCTAAACAGAATTGAGAGGTCATAGAAATTCTAACAGGGTAACAATTCCAAGGTTCAGATCAACAGGGATCCAGGTTTCAGAACCTGGATGTTAGTGTGGATTTGTTCATCAGACTTTGAACAGAACATTTTGCCACCTTTGCTACTCAAAACCAATTTTATGTTACAAACACAGGGCAGTGTTTAAACAAGTAAAAAAAATCTATTCAAACATTTTCGTATATATCTTCAGAAATAGCATTATAACTGATGTAATCCAAGACCTTACTCCATTTTACTAATTAAAACCAATGGTCCTGTGTGGTTAGGTGACAAAACAATACCCATTTAGATAAAACAGGTATTATTTTTGTTATACATGAAAATGGTTTTCTCTTTTTTAAAAATCCCTTTCAAATTAAAAATACCTTTTAGAATATATGTTACTTTTTAATATCCACTTTAAATTATCTGTAATATGTAATCTCTCTCCAAGTTTACCCAAAGGGAAATGCAAAAACTGAATATCCCACCATCTTTTAAGATGGTCCTTTTAAAATCCAATGAAAACATGTTACACCTTTAAAACTCTAGCCATAAAAATTACAAATGTCCAGTGCCCTTAGGAAGTCTATATGTAAAGAAACCTAAAATCTAGGTGAATTTAATGAAATAACATACTTCATACCTATACAATGTAGGGAGCCGGGCAGGGCCTCTATTGGGTTTTCTCTGAAGTAAACAATTTTAGAGAGCTATCTGCTATTATTCCCCAGTGCCTTGAACTCTTTAGAGGAATAGCTTTTAAAAACAACAAAAAAACTTTTGAGGTGCTAATGAAAGAGAAGGAAGGTAAGTACTTTTGAAGTTTGGGTAGAAATGGGGAAGGGGTGACTCTTACAAAAGTTTTTGTTTTTGTTTTTGTTTTTTTATCCATCCACATGGAATTTGGCTGTTTCCTCGCAAGATGTTTAGAAAAGTGGTTCAGGTCACCAATGAGCCATACTTCAAATCTGGCCAAATCAGGAGCATGCTGTTCATAAACTATAAATTTCAAACAAGGGGTTAAAAATCAACTTCCTTTTTAAAAAAATCAACTTCTTAGACATGGTTGCAGCAGTAGGGGGTACATTTTTTAAAAACTATCCATTAAATTTGTTACAACACCAAAACCTGCCACTTTTCCTAATTCCACCTCCTAGTTCTTCCTGTATTTGTAAATAGTCCCTCCTAGAAAATAAGCATTAACTAGAATGTGTCAAATGACTGCTTGGTTTTACTATCAGCCACTAGTGAACTCTTCTTCCTGAGATGCATAAGGTAAAATATGATTAGCTTGTGCTAAGTGTTGTAAAAATACTGTTCACTGTTTTCAAAGAGAATTGCACAGTATCTTTAACTGGGGATGTCCTCTTCTGTTTCTTTAAAAAAAAAAAAAAATGGACTCACTCTGACTTCCAGCTGTGGGGATTCTGTCATAGATATAATGTAGACATATACTTTTTTAAAGCATGAAGATAACAAAAATGTACCTGAAAGAGGACAGTATTCAGAGGATTATGCACAGCTTGATAAGTATGAAGTTGTGGTTTTCTCTCAGCCCTGTTGCTATTATTTTCTTCTGCATAAATGTACACTCATTTCATTATGTGCCTTGCTCCCTGATTGTGCAAAGCTATATATATACACACAAATATATATATATATATGAGAGAGATATATTCATTCAGTACTACTGATGTTTTTGTTCTACTGCTGGATTAAGTTATTGTCTGAGTTACACTTGCCATGTGTCATAAACTATTGTAATGACTTAGGACAGTGGTCATACAGCCAGAGTAAATTTGTTTTTCCAGTTATATTATTTTGTCATCTATCCCAATTCTTAATAAAAAAAAAATTGCATAGATTCCATTTAAACAAAGGATTTCAAGTGTTTTGGATGAGCACTATTAAGAGCCTGGTTTTGTAGGGTGGGCGAGATGACTCAGCTGTTAAGAATGCTTTCTGCTCTTCCAGAGGACCAGAGTTCAATTCCCAGCACCCTCGTCGGGCAACTCAAAATCAACTATAGCTCCAGCTCCAAAGGATCCAATGTCCTCTTCTGGCCTCCAAAGGCACCTGAACATGTGTGGCATACATACACTTAAATAAATAAAAGTAAATTTTTAAAGAACCTGTTTTTAAAGCTTGTTGTGTAGACTATCCTGAACAAGTTACATGCTGAAGGTTCACTACAGTTAGCAGTTAGCTCAGGGTGTCTTGCTTGTTTATAACAACAGACTAGAGATTAGGAAGTGGTAAGGGCCAGCAAGTAAAGGTATTTGCCAACAAGCCTGACAACCTGAACTCAATCCCTGAAACCCACACAGGTAAAAAAGGACCAAGTCCCAGGAGTTGCCCCCACACACACACACACATGTGTACACAAACGCAACAAATATGTTAAAAAAGAATCCCATTTAAAAGTAGTAATAGGTTTTGGTTTCTTGTTCTTGTTGACTAGAAGCTTACCGGCACATCCTTTTTCTCTCTTGGCCATAGAGCTAGGCTCTTCTCTGACTAGACCGTAACTCAGAACGGCGTGCTTATTCTAACCTGCATTCTGCCCACAGCTGTTCCTGTGCCCGGGTGCCATGCTTCAGTCTTACATTTTCCTGGGTGGAGCTTCCTGTGCCTCGCTCTATCCCAGAATTCTCTCTCTCCTGGATGTCTCACCTCTTTCTTAGTTCCTGCCTAAGCCATAAGCTTTTTAATAGACAAGTGGTGTAGCCATACAATAGATATTCTCTCTACAATCTTTATGGTGTGGCCACACAGTTAGCATTTAATTAATAGTTCTGAGTCCATCTCTCAAGAAACTTGATAGAGCTTCTATGATGGTTCTATTTGACCTCAGATGTTTTAGTTTAGCTTCCACATACAACAGCTGTCTTAATCTCAGCCTCTGCAGAGCAGTCACTCGTGCATTTGAACTTAAGTTACCCTTAGCATTTTATCAAACAAAACACTGAAAGTGATCCCACTTTTCAGGAAAAAAAAAAACAAAACTGTAACATATCAACTAATATAGAGTCATCAGTTCCAGATGGTTATATTCTGTGTATCTTTAAATACACTCAGATCTTCTGAGTCTTTTTAAAACATCAGCATCTCCAGATGTTCCGACACTGTCCTATGAGTAAATCTCAAAGGCTTATAGACTTCATGGAATTATCATTCCACTTTTAAGAGATTCATTTTAAAACTTCATCATGTATGTATTTGAAGGAAATTATTTTGAAGATTTATCTGACTGCCAAGTGTTATAAAAGCAGTAATTCTGATAAATTCATATATGCCTACATATAATTCATAATAATTACATTCACTATCCTGACTATAAATATGAACACACACAATGATTTAGAAGCACAATTATGTATTGCGACTGCCATATCAAATGGATACATTTAGTTTCGTGTTACAAGTCTCCTTACCATTTACCATCAAACTACAATCAAACTAAGTTATTTACCATCTTGTTTGACCCTGGCTCTGAAGAAAAGTACACAGCAGACTCACAATGACAGGACAGAGAAACAGATGGCACCCTCCCAATCTCCAACACCTCAATGTGTGAATCCACACACACCCTAATAAAAACAAAAGGCTGGAGTCCCACTTATCTTCAGAATGCTCTCATGATGAAAAGACCCTTTTATTTACAGAGAAATCCTTTTCTTGAAAACATTTTTTTAAAACGTGTTTTAGTTCCAGTTTCCACATTACATGTCATGGAAGTGACACAGGCACTGAGGAATATGGGCTTGTAAGGCAACAGGAGCTGTAGTGCTCTCACCCTGGAGATAAACTGCACATCATACGAACTACAGAGAACTGCCATGGTCAATTTTTTCTGTAATAACCCAAGCTTTTTATTTGTTTCTAAAACCCCATTCCAATGATGGAAAAATGTACACTTAAAATTTAGAGTTATATCTGAAAAAGTTCATAATTAAAATGAGCAGTTGTCTTTAAAACAAAGTATTTCAGAGACAAAACTTGCTAAAAGTTCAACAATATTTAAGTTTTTAAGTGTTAAGTAATTAACAGTACATCAATGCTTAGAACCACCTTAGAAAGAAGTAGTAAATACATAAATGATTCTACGAGACACTGCAATATACTTCGTGTGATTTTTTTTATTTGGGTCAAGTTCTTAGTACACAGCAATAATTATTCCAAATACAATTTAAAAATTAAATGAATGTCCCTCATTCGTCTGGAGGCGCGTGACGGCGCACATGAGGAACAGCACTGGCAACAGCTGTCTGCTCACGCTGCCTGAATGGTTTTCACTCAGTACCACCAACTCTCTGGGAACTCTTAGTGTAACTGCCAGATCATAAATTGTTTACATTCTTTTTGTAAACCATTTTATTAAGAAAAAAAGGTACATGGACATAAAATATGATTAAAAACTGCTTTTTCATAGATTTCTGAACTTGCAAAAGAGGCTTCAGTTTAATGTCAAAATAAGTTTTTTTTTTTTTACAAAAAATTAACATATTTAGCAAGGTCATTTACACAGCTAGGCCCTGTCATTTCATTTGTTGGGTTTTTTTTTTTTTTAAATAGAGATTCTCAATAAAACAAAGAGCATAAAGTAAATTTAGATAGCCCACTCAGTGCCTCCATTCAGTAACCCTGTAAGGCTCTGTAAGGAAGGCTGTGTGCTCTGTTATGCTCCCTGCTCCTGCCAGCACAGAACTAATGCGATGCATTCTTGCTGCACACAGCTTTATAGGAAGGTATTTATGAATTTTTAGAAGGGGTTGAAAGATTATTTCCACTCAGGTTGCACTTGAATTCCTCTAAGCAATCTGAATACTTTGATGGTTATTTATCAAAACATGGCAAATTTTTTCAAGTATAATCATGAAAACAGGTAGAACTCTATTTCTAAAGAAAAATATAGCATGTTTAGTTACAACAGTTGGTACAGTGGAAAGAGAACCAAGCACTGAGTCAAGAACTAACTAGCTGTTCATCTAAAACAAAGCATCTAACCCCGTTAAAGTGAGCCGGGACAAACACTGTTAAAGCTCATTAGTTCAGCCACTCTGATTCCAAGCAAATGCTGTGAGGGAAAAGCCACCTTTAGGAGGGGTTCCTACTCAGAAGTAAACAGTTCCCATCCATTCCAAAGATTTGGCAGTCTACCAGCCATTTCTTCCACCAAAGCCCTTTTTAGGAGTAAGGCGGTCTTCAGGACTAACCATGTTCTCTCCATAAGGAGAAAGAGTAAAGTAAGTTGTACTGCAGAAAGATGACCTTAAAAGAAATGAGAACTGAAAGATAAAAGAAAGCTATCACTTTGATGTCCCACACGTTGAGAATCATCTTTAATCAACATCAGACTGTTACTGAGGCAACTACATGGTAGACATCATTTGTAAAGATGCACAAACCAGTCTCTAGCCAGGCAAGATAAACAGTACTGGTAAGGAAAGGAGGGGATAAACTGTCACCCAGTGACTTAAGAATAGCAAACTCAGCAGCCCTGTGCTAATTAATCCCTAGATGAGGACAGCAAGTACCTCTCAGGAAGACAGAAGTAGCCAAAAGGAAAATATTTGTAAGAAATGTCCCTAAAACTTCATATTTATTCCAAACACAGCAGGCTGAAATCTTGGGTCTAGATTTCGAAATATTGGCACTATTTTTGTTTCTAATTTGCCTTGGCTATAAAGATCAAACACAAAAATGTATTTTCACTCAGATCCTTAGACCTTCAAATATTAACAGCAAATAAAAGAGACATGTCCAGTCTTTTTTTTCTTTTTTTCTTTCCTTTTTTTTTTTTTTTTTTTTTCTTAAGGGTAAAGAACTGTGCACAGAATCAGACATTTCAGGATAGACCAGAGCTCTCAGTACCTGTGTCTTGGTAAAGTGGTTGCATTCTGGTCAGCAAAGTTTCAACATTTGTTTAAAATTCCTAATATCAACCATATTTTAGTTTATGGGCAAATAAATGGGAAAATTTACAATAAAACAGGAAATAACCTCACAGTATTAACAGCATGCAATCTATAAAATATTACATACATTAAAAGTCTCCAATTACTGTAGGCCTGGCTCATTGTTACAGAGTATCCTTCTAAGACAATTCATAGGATTCAAAATCACAAAAATTTAAGATTGGGAGAAAAGGCCAACAGACAGTATTTTGTGTTTTGTTTTTAAAATCATATCAGTATTCAATAATACAAGGGGGGATTATCTGTCCCATGGATTACCCCCAGTGCAAGTCTTCAGCACAAAGGATTTCACAAGTGTTTTCTGCAGACCCCAATTGAGCAGGGGTCCAGAAGGTAAGCTGGATTCCTGGTGCCTACCACCAGTTGTTTCTATGACTACAAAAGCTAGTTGTTTGCTGGGTTTCCAGATGTCTTATTAATCCCCTAAGCTTGTTCAGAAAAAGGCTACTTAAATAAATAATTAGTGCAACTATTTTCAAAAGTTTCCATGTACCAATATAATCAGAGTTAAACGTTCCTATATAGTCTTGCTTGGGTCCATAATGGAGCTGAAGGTTCAGAGGACTTCAGGGACATATCCTGAAGACAGTCAAGATGACCTAACAAAACCAGGAGTGGAAAGTGTACTAGAAGCAAGTTAAAGGATCCAAATCATTCAGAAAAACAATCTAAAAGTGTAATAGCTGATGTGCAATGTGGTTTGAAAATAAAATTAAGACCAAAAAAAAAAAAAAAAAAAAAAGGCCTGCTGCTTCTGTTGTAGTGGCTCCTGTTTATAATCCTAGTATTTGAGAGGCTAGGGCAGGAGGAACACCATGTCTGAAGCAAACAATACCCTGCAACCTTAAAGCAAAAAGGTCTTGAGAAGGACACTGTTTGCAAACGAGTTGCACAGTGAAGCCGCAAGTGTGGACGACAGATCTACCAGTGGAGTGCTAGTGCCTTACAGTCTGCTGCTCTTCACATCTACAGCACTTGCTCTAGCATCTAGACAGCATGTGCGAGGAAGGCCTGCATCTGGATTACAAGCTTTACCTCCTCTTCCTTTTCAGTAGATGAGGGACATGCCAATCATTTCAAACATACTGATCATCATCAGTGTGACTGGGTAAGTATTTTACCCTATTAGTCTTTTCCAGCACACTCTTTACTCTGAATCACAAGGTTCAGACTATTACTAGGAGTGCTACTTTAGAGTCTAATCACTTCAAATCAGGAGGATACTTATTCTTCTATAGCTGAGAGAATAAAAATGACTTGGCATCAGCTAACACTGCCATTGATAATGCTCGAAGAGCACAGTAGCAGCCTTTCATTCCCAGTCCAGTGACTGTCAAGAGACTTGACTACTAGTCTCTGCTAAAAAAGGGGGGAGGGGGAGGTTTTTGAATATCAAAAGAACAGTAATAGCTGGTCTGCCATCCTAGGCCCCACTCTGAAACAGTACCTAAGGCTGGAGATCCTTAGGAGCCTTCCTGTCCAAACAGGCTCACCTCAGTACATAAAGCACCCACACCACATTTCACATCGGTTTCACTGGCTGCTATCAGCAATGCAGTTTCATGCAGCAGTGCATTAAAATCAAACTGTTAACAACCCTGGGAATGTTTGGAGACGTTCACATTTTGTCATCCTTATAATCTACAAACAGGACAGGATGCACGGGAGTTGAGGATTAACTCCCTAGCGCACTCCAGTGCTAGGAGAACACAGGATTTACAGTGTTAAAGAAGAAAAACAGCCTTTTTAAGGAATCAAAAAGTAGTTAAATAAAGTATTTAAACACTGGTTCCTCCTCCATATAATGAAAGTAAAGGGCAAGGGTGTCCACCAGGCCACAAGGTTTGCCCCAAGGCAGAGGCAGTGAGCGTCCAATGTCACAGATTCTGCAGGAAGAGAGACCCAAGGGTATACAGTATTCCTGAGAAAGATCCCAGATATTTTTTCCCAAGTCAGTCTTGGTCTTATATGTTCATATTGGTTTGCTTTCCATGACTGAGAAATGGTCACATTTTCAATCTAGATAGCATAATGCAAATGACAGCAAGAAGATCCACTTGTTCAGACTTGGCTTTCAGTCTCTGATACTAGGGGATGAACCAATACGGTAATAAAGGACTAACATTATCAACTGTATGCTTCATTCATCTCACTGGGAGGAAATTCCCAGGGCCTCTAGCTAATCTGGGAAAAGATGACCTCCTGAGAGAGATGCACTGCTGAGCCGGGCTCTACTCCGAATAATGCATGATGGACTCAACATAGTTCCCAGGGAAGAGGCCAGTCACGCCATTCATAACTCCCTCATACCAACCATCGTCATTCTTCTTGATGACATATATAATGGCTCCTTCCTGAAAGGACAGCTCATCTTCCTTGTCTTTTGTATAATCATAAATTGCCACAACTAGGGGGGAAACAAAATAGGATGTGAACGAGGATACCATTCCCAGAGAGATAAAACCAAATAAGCACTCATACATAGCAACTTTCTAAAATTAACATATATATTTTCTATCCAATAACCAGTTTAACACAATTGAATATCCTTTTCTTAAAAAAAAAAAAAAAAAAAAAAAAAGGTTCTAAATCCAATATAAATGGCAAACAAGCAAAAAAGAAAGTCTTGTTTAGTTAAACTTACCCTTCAATGGCCTACAAGAAAACCAACTGCAGAGAAAAAGCAATCTAAGGATAATGAAAGACAGCTATTCATTGCAACTTACACTGAGGCACCATATTGTGTAAAAACAAATGCTCATATGTAAACATACTACTCTTGTGAGATACGCTGGGAGGCAACCGAGAAGTGAGACAGGCGAAAGAACAGCAAGGCCGTGCTCCATTCCAGACCCCGCCTACCAGTCAGTTCCTACAAGCTAAGTCCACTGTGCACAGACTCTTTCTTTCAAAACATATATTATGTTTCCAATTTAATACATCCATAATAATAATAATATGCTAAAAGAACCAGGGCACTTGGGAAAGTTCCTCTGGGGTTTTTGTTTGTTTGTTTGGTTGGTTGGTTGGTTGGTTGGTTAGTTAGTTGGTTTTTTTTTTTTTTTCCGAGACAGGGTTTCTCTGTGTAGTTCGGGCTGTCCAGGAACTCACTTTGTAGACCAGGCTGGCCTCGAGCTCAGAAATCCGCCTGCCTCTGCCTCCCAAGTGCTGGGATTAAAGGCGTGCGCCACCACCGCCCGGCTCCTCTGGGGTTTTTATTGGTTTCAATCACTTGGTAATGCGCCTCTGAACCTTTATTTCAGATAATCTCTGGTTCCTAGCATTACATATACCCTCAAGAATTTTAATAAAATCAGGTAACTCACATTCACTTAAGACCTAGCCTTTGTTCCAGACTCTGGTATCTTCTGCATACCATAAAGAACTTTTTTCAAGAAAAATATCTCATTTGGGCCAGCAACAGATATGGTTGGTAGGTAAAGGTACTACCACCAAGCATGATGAACTAAGTTCAATTCCTGGGACCCACATAACAGAAGAAGAAAATGGACTCCTAAAAACTGTCGTTTGACCTCTAGCAAGGCACTCAAATGCCCATATCAGACACACACACACACATATAAATAAATAAATGTATTTTTTTAAATTAAGAAATATCTCCAGCTGTTTTCTAAGCATACACTATAACCTGTCTTAAAACTTGAGGGCTGGGATGTAACCCAGTGGCAGAGCCATGAGCCCTGTTTCTGAACCACTTTAGTAAAAATCTAATGGCATCTCTCATACATAATTATCTTCTATTATTGGGATACACTCAGGGATGCATCAGGAGCCTAATTTAGAAGAGTCAGGATGTGTTTATCTAAAAACAATTCAGTGTAATTATATGACAAGTTTAGGTACTAAAAAATTAGAGTTAAAGTGTTTAGTAATGCCCATCAATCTGCATTTTCTTTAAGAAAATGCAACATTCTTGGTTTTTACAAAAATGTACCCACTGAAAAGTAATCCAGAATCTTTATATTGATAACACAATAATTTAGTAGACAACTTTATTACACTCAAGGTACATCTATTTTCTTCTTTAAAATATAGAAATTGGGGGTTGTAGATTTAGCTTAGTGGTTCAGTCCATAGCAGGTGGGTGGAAAGAAAGAAGGAAGGAAGGAAGGAAGGAAGGAAGGAAGGAAGGAAGGAAGGAAGGAAGGGGGAAGG
Organism: Apodemus agrarius; assembly: GCA_964023405.1. Taxonomy (NCBI): domain Eukaryota; kingdom Metazoa; phylum Chordata; class Mammalia; order Rodentia; family Muridae; genus Apodemus; species Apodemus agrarius. The sequence continues at coordinate 60,903,338 of OZ030014.1, read as the reverse complement.
GGAGAAGGAAGGAGAAAGGGAGGGAGGGAGGGAAGGACTGCCTTAGAAAGATTTCATAGCAAATATAAGTCTAGACTGTGGTTGTAGTCATGCAGGAGAGCGTGCGTGCGTGCGTGCGTGCGTGCGTTTAAAGTGGTAAAATCGACTGAAATTAACTTTTCTATTTTTACTCCCCTCAAAAAAAATCCTGTTTAAAACTACAGATTTTCATTCATGGAAACATAGATGTGCATGAACTGTTAAGCATCTGGCTGTTTTTCTGTAGTTATAAACAAAAGAGAAGTAATGGTGCTTCCATGTTTCCAGTACTAACCCAAGTACACCTGCTCCAATTACCATTCCAGTGAGAATAGCCTATAAGAAATGCGTTAGCTGCCGGCCGTGGTGGCGCACGCCTTTAAAAATCCCAGCACTGGGGAGGCAGAGGCAGGTGGATTTCTGAGTTTGAGGCCAGCCTGGTCTACAGAGTGAGTTCCAGGACAGCTGGGGCTACACAAAGAAACCCTGACTCGAAAGAGACAGAGACAGAGACAGAGACAGAGACAGACAGACAGACAGACAGAGGAAGGAAAGAAGAAAAGAAAGAAATGCTTTAGCTGAACAAAACTAAACATTTCCTTTTAAATCTAATATGAAAACTGTTAAAGGCAGAAGAGGTGAAGAACATGAGGACGGGGAGGTGGACTACAGACAGGACCAACCATCTTCTCATAACTGAGCTGGCGCAAAGCAGCCAGCAAGCACCCACCACTGAGCATGAGAGGCTCACTCCTCTGTCCCCACACAACACAAGCACCGGACATTAGAGACCCACACCCAGTACTGCTCATCTGCTCAGTCTGTACGAAGTGCAGCAGATGTGCATGGGGAGGGAAATGGGACCTGAATGCTCTGGAGAAGTGTGGCTCAGGGATGAAGGTGCAGGATCGGCCACCACACCTGCCCATGAAACGCCTTCAACTGGCTGGCAAGCTACTAGAAATCAAAAGGTAGCCAAGCTACCATCTCCATATACTAAAGCTTATTAAGTCTTGCTATGAAGTGAGATGATTTTTTGTTTGTTTTTGTTTTTATTTTTTAGAGACAGGGTTTCTCTGTGTGATCCTGGCTGTCCTGGAACTCACTCTGTAGACCAGACTGGCCTCGAACTCAGAAATCCACCTGCCTCTGCCTCCCCCAAGTGCTGGGATTACAGGCGTGCGCCACCACGCCTGGCTTGAGATGATTTTTCTTATATGGAAACTGGAAGACTTATTATAAGGCAGTAAAACCTGTTTAACAATTTAAAACTGATCTACAAACTGTCCTGAGGTAACCAAAGTTGAACTTGACATTATCACTAATAAATTTAGTGACTTAACAATGTAATCTAAATTAAAAGCAATTTCAAAACTTCTTGTGACTGATGTTTCTATGAAGACCAATGCCGCTTTGTTAATGAAGCCACGTCACAGACACACTAAAATGACTGATGGTCCTCTCATCACGGACTGTTGAGCAATGGTCACCTGTGCTCTCTACCTAAATGTTTTCCTCCAGTTTCTACAAACATTGTCTTCTATTTCTCGTACTACTGAGTTTCTACACAGCCAGGGAAGAGGGAGCCCTGCCTTCTCCCGACACTTCTCCTCACCACGGTCACTGTCTGCAGCGGTGCACCAATATACCAATATACCTGAAGAACCTGGACATTTTTTTGAATTTTACAAACTCTTTCTGACCTTCAACTCTTATGCACACTGCTTCTTAAAGTTTCTGCTTGGGATGATAGCCTGGCTGACCTATCCATCAAAGGCTCTTGGTTCCTTTGTGGCCTTCTAATTTAACAAAAGTACAGAAATGCACTATCTCCAGGTACAATATACTCCTGGATGCTAGAAAAGGCATTCACGAACAACTGACCTTCACTAACTAACCCAATTTTACTGGAAGCAAAATTGTTCCCATCTATCTTTTACCTTTTTAACAAAATTTAAACATGGCCTTAAAATGGGCATATCAGCTAACATCATAAAAAAAGAATTAAAAACTACATTACCTGGTTTTTAACTCAGAAAGTGCTAAAATAACTAAGAAACAATTGACTTAGTGGACATTTCTAAATCCCTATAATTGCCAAACTGAATGGTAGTGAACAGTAGAGGCTGGCAAATCCCAGAACTCAAGTCAGTGAGGAGAATTGTGAGTACCACAGTTCAGATCTCAGCTCAGCGATTACATCTAGTTCACAAAGCTTACTTACCGTCCCTAAACTTCAGTCTGCCACTTGTCAGTATTACAACAGTACTTACACTTGCTACCTGAAAGCACTGTTGTTAAATGCAGTGATTCATGTAAAAAAAATTATTACTTTATTAATAAGTTCTGTAAAGTGATAGGCACAAAAAGAATGCATAAAAACACCTGTCACTCCAGGTATGATGGCAATTAATCCAGCAAATGCAAGGCATAATACCTCTGAGTTCAAGATCAATCTGGAATACATAGTAAGTCCAGGTCAGTTATGGCTACACAGTGAGACCCTGTCTCAAACAAAACCAAACAAATAATGACCTCTACCCCATCAGGACGGATGGACGGACGCGCGCGTGCACACGCGCACACACACACACACACACACACACACACACAGAGAATACTATTTGATCAGGTCTTATATGCCTACTGGATTGGTTTTGCTTTTTAAGACTGTTCCTGCTTCTGTGTTTCTGTGTAGATATGTCTACTGTCCAGGTCAAGGTTGCTGATCTCTCCTCTGCAGTGTCATTCCAGACCCTGTATTTCTCATCTCCACAAAGTTCAATGTCTGTCTGCCCGTCTGTCTCTAAAAATATCCTGCTTCTCTCTCATATTCATTTCCCTCACCTTTCTTGACAACTGTGACATTTACAAAACTGATTCCCTTTTGTGACGGGGGGTGGGGCCCAGTAAAACTATGCTGCCACCTGTTATATAAAGCCTTAAAAGGTATTGTTTTGTATATTTTCCCCCAGATTCTGTTTAAAGAAAAGGAATAAATCTGTTTATACTTGCTCTATCTTGGCCAAAAGAGTTAAGTCCACTATTTCTATAAGATTTATTGTAGATGCTTTTTGATTATGTATATTTGTGTAACTGTATGGCAGTATGGATATATGAGTGCAGGTGCTCACAGAGGCCAAAAGCATCAGATTCCCCTGGAGACGGAGCTAGAGGCAACTGCAATCACCCAACATGGTTGCTAGGAGCTGAGCTCAGGTCCTCTGCAAAAGCAGTACATGCTCATAACTGCTGAGCCATCTCACCAGTTCAATAAATTCTCTACTTATTCATAAAAGTCCATGGGTGATTTGTAGTGGTCTGAAGGAGAATGACCCCATAGGCTCATATGTTTGAGTGCTTGCTCCCGAGCTGGTAAACTATTAGAAAAGATCAGGAGGTGTGGCATTGTTGGAGAAGGTGTTGTTACTGCAGGTGGGCTTTGAGGTTTCAAAAAGCCCTTATGAGGTCCAGTCCCACCCCTTCTAGCACTCAACCCTCACTGTCTATCTGTGTCTCTATGGCTCTGCCTCCCTCCCTCGCCCCCTCTCTGCTCTTAGCTACTGCTCCAGTGCCAGTCTGCCTACAACCACCCAACCCACGACAATCATGGACTAACCCTCTGAAACTGTAAACAAGTCCCCAGTTGAATATTTCCCTCTGTACGTTGCCTGGTCATCACATCAATACAACAGTAACTAAAAAATTCTAACATGCAGCCAGTTTTGAGACATAGTGGTTTGGTTGCTTTGGTTTCTTTATCAGAAAATTTCCTCCTACATCAACAAATCTATACCCACAAGCTGGATAGAGTTATTTTTTTTTCTTTTTCTTGCTGAGGCAGGATCTTACTCTGTAGCCCAGGCTGACCTGGACCTCACCATAGAGCTTAGTCTGGCCTTAACCTCTCAAGTGCTGGAGTTGTAGGAATGAGCCACCATATACAGCTGAGCTGATTGATTAGTCCTGAGACTTGGAAGCGCCTGTCCCAAGGTACCATATGTCATAGTTCCCTAACAGAAGCAATTTTACACACAGACTCACACAGACACATACACAGAGTTATACAAAAGAGTCTGAGACATCATTATTCTTTGGAAGAAAGTTTGCTATGGAAATACTCAAACTCAAAACATAAAAATAACTCAAAATTAATTACTTGAAAGTTCAGCACAGGGTACATAACTGTTGTCCCAGCATGAGGGGGGAAAATCAAGAGTTAGAAGCCAACCTGGACCACCTGGTAAGACCATATATCAAAAAAAATCAAAATAATAATAATGATATTGATGGCTAAAAGCATGGGAACAGGAATAAATAATTTGGAAAAATAATCTTCTTCCTGGGAATTCCAAAGAAAACCCACTTGGTTTTTATTTTGTGCTATATAAATAATTTGTGAAAAGCAAGTTCAATAGTATGAGATAAACATAGTAATGTACTAATAAACTTCAAAACCATGAACCCTATAAACTGACTTAAAAAACCAAAACAGAAAAGATAATCAAGTAAATAAGTAAATGATCATGCTCCTTTCTGAGCAACAGATCTCATTTCTAAGTATAGACATGTTCTCATCCCTCCAGACAACCTCCTGACACTTACCCTTTTCCAAGTAAGACCGTGGCGCCCATGGTGGGTCCTCTTCAGCATAAGGATCGCTGTACTCAACCACAGCTGCTTCCTCCTCTTCATAATCTTCTGGAGGAGGTGGTGGGGGTGGGGATTCATCAAAGACTGGCTCTTCCACAGGAGGTGGTGGAGGTGGTGTGTCTGAAACTAACAATGTATCAAGCTGACAACAATATATCATGAAAAGTTCAACATTCATCTGAACTCCTAGAGTCATTAGATACAGACCTAGACTCAAAAATAATAATCTTTCAAATAATGAATGAGCAAACACCATTATGTTTTAAATCTTCAAGCATGACTTTTCCCTCCCATTTGGGTCAGTTGATGGTGCTGAATGAGTTTTGGCCAAAATACTTACTGTTATTTGGGCCCCCAGAACCTTTCAGTAAAAATACTTAATACTTTTCTAAAGAAATACTTTTCTAAAGTACAATATAATAGGCTTTACACCCTATTAAACTGTTTATCAGAATATTAATAACTTGGATAATTACAAACACATAAAAAGCAAAATGAGTCAAAAATACACAATATATAAATAATTATATAAATAAGTTTTTACAATCTGCTATGTCATTCTCAATACATTTGAGAATGAACCCCAATACATTGAGGTTTTCACTATATAAACCAAACTTGCAATCCTACTGCCTCAGCTTCCCAAGGGGTGGGATTACAGGGATTCACCACACTACTAGACTAATTTTTATTAAACAGAATTATATCAAATTGGGGAGGAAAAAGAAATCACTAATAACTTTGGAAGTACAACCACTAAAACATTTTGTTTATGAACTAGCTTTGTTTTTAACTCATTCAGGTTTAGTGATTATTTGAAATTTCTTGAGACTACTGTCCATATTATGATGTTTAAAAAAATCATCTGCAAACCCACAGAACTCAAGGCTTTCAAATGCTCGATACAAACTTGAACACAACAAAGTAAAAGAACCAGTCCTGGGCTCTACTCAGCATCACTCTCCTCTTATGGTGCACAGAGCTGTAAGAGCACTCTCTGAGAGGGCCTGTTTCAACCTCAGTCTCCTGACAGTCAGATGTGCCCGTGACACTCTGCCAGGTCAGTCTTCTCCCCCGAGCTGAGCCATTCTGTACTTACATGCTTTCCAAACTAAAAACTCACTCTCTAAAAGTTCTGTATTCCTATGGGATTGGGGTTGTTTCCTTGGGGTGGGGTGCTCACTGTGTAGCCTAGGCTGTCCTCAGATCTGTGCATGGCACTAGTCCTATGTTGTTTAAAAATAAGCAAACAAACAAAAAATAAAACACAAATTTGTTAATAGATCCTTTATTGGAATTCAATGGTTTTCATACAGAGATTAAAAACTGCAGTGAAATTCTATATGTTTATAAGAAAAGAATTAACAACTGCACAAAAACAGAGCTCCAAGGGACCTTCAGAAAAATTAGAGAAACTGTGTTATAAAATTACACAAGAGGCAAAGGCAGGCGGATTTCTGAGTTCAAGGCCAGCCTGGTCTACAGAGTGAGTTCCAGGACAGCCAGGGCTATACAGAGAAACCCTGTCTCAAAAAAACCAAAAACCAAAATCCAAAAAACAAAACAAAAAAAATTACAGATACTGTTGATTTTCACTTTCTTTGTAACCACCTCAGAGCCAGTTGAAAAAGACTGCCACAAGGTTTTCCTTGTGCATAGCCCAGTTAAACAGCTAGTACAGAATAATACATTAGTTCACTTAATCTTTCCCTTAGAGAGGTTTTTTTTAATTTATTTTTTTACATTTTTACGATTCTAGGGCTCAACTCAAGATCCTGATACATCTTACATCCTACGTAAACCCTGTAAACCACACCCCCAGGCCAAGGTGCTATTTTAAATCTTTATTTTATAAATGTGAAAAGGGGGTGGAGAGGTGGCTTAGCCATTAAAGGCTAGGCTCACAACCATAAAATATAAATGTGAAAAGAAGCTCCCCAAGATTAATGTTACTATAGCAATAAACAGAGAAATGTTTCTGCCCATTATCCTAGATAAAATCTGTACCACACAAGCCATGCTTCATTATCAGTAAGTAAATACCACCCAGGAGCCTTGAGTGGCTAGGAACCAGGTTCAATACTGAGAGCAGTACAGGAGAAATGTCACCACATGTGGACAACCAAACTTTGATTTACAATTAAGTAGTGTGATGCTATAAGAAATTAGAGTAGCAGGTGTTGGCGAGGATGTGGAGAAAGAGGAACGCTCCTCCACTGCTGGTGGGACTGCAAGCTGGTACAACCACTCTGGAAATCAGTCTGGCAGTTCCTCAGAAAACTGGACCCGATACTTCCGGAGGACCCAGCCATACCACTCCTGGGCTACAGGATACATGCTCCACTATGTTCATAGCAGCCTTATTTATAATAGCCAGAAGCTGGAAAGAACCTAGATGCCCCTCAATGGAGGAATGGATACAAAAAATGTGGTATATATACACAATGGAGTACTATTCAGCCATTAGAAACAATGAATTCATGAAATTCTTAGAGAAATGGATGGAGCTGGAGAATATCATACTAAGTGAGTGTATTAGTCTGGGTTCTCTAGAGTCACAGATCGTATGGGCAGTCTCTATGTAGTTAGGGAATTTGTCGATGACTTACAGTCTGTAGTCCAACTCCCCAACAGTAGTCAGCAGGAGCTGTGAATGGAAGTCCAAGGATCTTGCAGTTGCTCAGCCCCACGAAGCAAGCCGGCAAGGAAGAATGAGTCTTCCTTCTTTCAATGTCCTTATATATGTCTCCAGTAGAAGGTGTAGCCCAGATTAAAGGTGTACACCTTTAATCCCAGATGAACTTGAAATCTGGGATTAAAGGTGTATGTCTCCACACCTTTAATCCCAGATGACCTTGAACTGGAATCCATGCTTCAAGATCTCCATGCTAAGTCCAGGTCAGAAACTTATATCTCTGGGCCTCCAAATTAGGATCATAGGTGAGCCTTCCAATTCTAGATTGTAGTTCATTCCACATATAGTCAAGTTGACAACCAGGAATAGCCACTACAGTGAGGTAACCCAGTCTCAAAAGAATACTCATGGTATGCACTCACTGATAAGGATATTAGCCCAGAATCTTGGAACACCAAAGACACAATCCACATACCAAATGATGTCCAACAGAAAGGAAGGAGTGGACCCTGGTGCTGGAAAGGATCAAAGCATCAATGTAGGAGAATACCAGAACAGGGAAGTGGGAAGGGGTGGATGAGGGAACAAGGGGAGGGAAAAGGGAATGTGGGACCTTAGGGGGGTGGGGAACCAGAAAAAGGGAAATGAAATGTAAATATAGAATATAGCCAATAAAAAGAAAAAAGAAAAAAAATGGGGCACAGAGCTTAACAGAATTCTCAACCAAGGAATCTCAAATGGCTGAGAAGCACCTAAAGAAATAGCTATTCTCTGAGAGGCTCTACCTGCACCTGACTGAGACAGATACAGATACTTACAGCCAACCATTGGAGTGAGTTTTGGGATCCTCTACAGAAGAGTTAGGTGAGAGAGATTGCAACCACATAGAACAACAGTATCAACTAACCAAACCACTCTGAGCTCCCAGGGACTAAGTTACCAACCAAAGAATATACATTGGGCTGGTCTGGGGCCCCCCCCACTACATATGTAGCAGAGGACTGCCTTGTCTGGCATCAGTGGGAGAGATGTGTTTGGTCCTATGGAGGCTTGATGCCCCAGAGAAGGAGGATGCTGGACTGGTGAAGCCAGTGTGGTTGGATGGGGGATGATCCTCTTAGAGGCAAAGGGGTGCAGGGATGGTGTAGGGGGTTCATGGAGGGGGACAATATTTGAAATGTAAATAAAATAATTAATAAAAGAAAAAAAAGAAATTAGAGTAGCAAGTATCATCATAGACCAAATTCTTTATATGGGGCCAAGAAAGGCTTCCTGAGATGTGATGGGTGAGTCAGGGTAACAGCTGGAGGTCGTAAAATACAGAAGAAGGCAGGCACACAGAAAAACCCTGTCTCAAAAAAATAAAAAAGCATCCAAAGCAGGACAGGAAGAAGAAAGGATGGCGGAGCTTATGCTCTACTCAGTGAACAACAGGGGTGCCATATGAGAACTTTTTTAAAAGATAAAAGGAACATATCTGTTTTTTTTTTAAATCGCAGTGTAAGTGGTTAATATAATTGGTTCCAAGTGACTCCAGACCATTCTTTGCATTAAATTTAATGCAAAGAATATGTTAGTTCAATGATCTATCTTTTTAAAAAATGCTTTAAAAAACCTTATTTATCCACATCCTTGCCAGCACCTGTTGTCTCTTGAGTTTTTAATCTTAGCCATTCTGACTGTATGAGGTGGAATCTCGGGGTTGTTTTGATTTGCATTTCCCTGATGACTAATGATGTTGAACATCTCTTAAGGTGTTTCTCGGCCACCCGAATTTCTTCTGGTGAAAATTCTTTGTTTAGCTCTGTACCCCATTTTTTGATAGGGTTATTTGGTTCTTTGGGGTCTAACTTCTTGAGTTCTTTGTATATATTGGATATTAGCCCTCTGTCAGATGTGGGGTTGGTGAAGATCATTTCCCACTTTGTTGGTTGCCGTTTTGTCCTTCTGACAGTGTCCTTTGCCTTACAGAAACTTTGTAATTTTATGAGGTCCCATTTGTCAATTCTTGATCTTAGAGCATAAGCTATTGGTGTTCTGTTCAGGAACTTTCCCCCTGTGCCCATGTCCTCCAGGGTCTTCCCAAGTTTCTTTTCTAATAGTTTCAGTGTGTCTGGTTTTATGTGGAGGTCCTTGATCCACTTGGAGTTGACTGTTGGTGGGATTGCAAAATGGTAAAACTGCTCTGGAAATCAGTGTGGCGGTTCCTCAGAAAATTGGGCATGTCACCTCCAGAGGACCCTGGCATACCACTCCTGGGCATATACCCAGAGGATTCCTCTGCATACAATAAAGACACATGCTCCACTATGTTTATAGCAGCCTTGTTTATAATAGCCAGAAATTGGAAGGAGCCCAGATATCCCTCAAAAGAGGAATGGATACAGAAAATGTGGTATATTTATACAATGGAGTACTACTCAGCAATTAAAAATAATGAACTCATGCAATTTGTAGGTAAATGGTTAGATCTGGAAAATATCATCCTAAGTGAGCTAACCCAATCACAAAAGAATACACATGAAATGCAATCACTGATAAGTGGATATTAATGAGCCCAGAAGCCCTAAATACTCAAGGCACAATTAGCAAGTCAAATGATTCCCAAGAAGAAGAAAGGAGAGGACCCTGGGCCTGTAAAGATTGGATCCAGTATTGTAGACCCAGAACAGAGAAATCGTGGGGGGGGGGAATGAGTGGGGAATAGCAGGGGGGGAGAGGAATTATGGGACATATGGTGGGGGGTAACTGGGAAAGGGGAAAGCCTTTGGAATGTAAACATAGAATATAGAAAATAAAAATTTAAAAAAAACTTATTTATGATGATTCTAAAACAAAGTATACATATTTCCACAGTGCATGTTTTTGAAGAAAATAACACTCATTTGAATGTCTAAGTCACAACTGATAGGTCAGTCCCAGCCTTATGTGCTAGGAACCAGGTTCAGCACTGAGAAGAGTACAGAGGGAAAATGTCGCCACACCTCATACAAAGAGAGAAAGAAAGGCCTGGCAGGAAAGAGGTTGAGAGAAATCCCAAAGGAATCAGTTATGATAGGAGCCAAATTAGGAAGTAGCTTTAAAAATACTAACAATGCTGCTATAATAGTGTTCTACAATTATCTACTCAAGTGACAACTAAGTCTTAAACACCAATCAAGGGGTAGTGGTGGCGCACGTCGTTAATCCCAGCACTTGGGAAGCAGAGGCCAGCCTGGTCTACAAAGTGAGTTCCAGGACAGCCAGGGCTACACAGAGAAACCCTGTCTTGAAACCACCCCGCCAAAAAAAGAAAGAAAAAAAAAACACCAATCAAGTACTTAAACAACATTAAATTAAATTAGTACTTCTATTTATGAAATATTTTTGATGTTTCTACAAACCTTATACCTTGCACTAATTACTGATAAAAGTTAATGACAACTAATTCCATGATCCTATACTCATCTTTAAAGTCTGATTTTTTAAGGAAAAAAGAAAATATTCTGATAGACTGTTAATCTTCAAAGTCACTTACAAAATCTGGCTGGTACTCTCTAAAATATCTGAAATAATTTGTTCAACTTGAAGAGCAACATTTCAAGGAGCATGTAACAGAAAGTGAGCGATGGTTCCCCAGGTGTGCTCATCATACCAGCTGACTTAAAAAATAAAACAATAAAAACAGAAAAAACACAAAAAGCTTTCCACTCTCTACTCAACTATCTTCTTTAATCAACGAACTTAAACTGATTTGTGATGGAGAAATGTCATTCTTGCTATAATGACACTTTAAGTAAATGTGGAACTCCAAAGAGCCTAATCAGTCTGTAGTTCAGGAAATTTTAAGTGCAGTATGTTCGATCCTACAGTTAACCTCTAAAGGTTATACCTTTTTACTGGCAAAAAGTCATATCACAGCTGTGCTTGGCACACACTACTCCAACTGACCATTGATAAGAAAACACTTTCTCCTGGAGCCAGCATAGGTCAGATACAAGCCAAAAGAACAGCAGGCTACAAAGGCATAATTTTAAAACATAAAGAATATACTTGAAATCGCTTCTTGGCCTTTTGGCTAAGATCAAGTGAAGAATATACTTGGACATAAATGAAAATAGCCCTTACATTTAAGAAAGCCATCTTTAAAAATTACAATGTTTTAAAGCTTACATCATGACAATCATAAAGTACCTTCTAATAAACAGAAATAATAAACTAATTTTAGAAACCAGCAAGAGAAAAGCGAAAGGACTTGACATTCAACCTGTAGGCACTGTGCTGGCTAGTTTTAGGTCAACTTGACACAGTCATTTTGGAAACAGGAACATTATTTGAGAAAATGCTCCCACCCGACTGGTCTGTGGACAAGCCTGTGATGCATTTTCTTGATTAGCAGAGGAGGGCTCAGCCCATTATGAGATGCCATCTCTGGGATGGTGGTCAGGAGTGCTATAAGAAAGCAGGCTGCGCAAGCCATGGGGAGCAAGCCAGTCAGCAGCGCTCCGCCATGCCCTCTGCATACACACCTGCCTCTAAGTGCCTGCCCTGACTTCCCTCAGTGATTGCCTGTTACCTGAAAGTGTAAGCAAAGTGTGATGTGTGGAAAGATGTGTAAATAAAATCAAACCTTTCTTCCCCAAGTTGCTTTTGCTTATGGTGTTTGATCACAGTAATAGAAATCCTGAGACAAGCACTAAAACTATTCAACAACCAATTAAAATACAAACAAAATACAAAAAAGGGTCCCAAAATGCCTATCAGCCAGACCCTTTTCTAAGCGCCAGGGATATAGGCAGCAAACAAAATTAGCAAAGCTCCTACTCTGACAGACCTTACATTCTACTGCTAAATGCCTACTTCCAGAGAAACATAACAAGAGGTCATAATTATTTTCAGCCAGGAGTAGTACCATGTACCCTTTATATTAGAGGTGCACAGTGGGGTTACTATGGCCTGATGACATTGTATCTTAAACTAATGTACAATTTGACTCTTGAACAAAGCACAGATTTGTACCTCTCCCACAATCACATTATAGTCAGAAATGCCTATTAACTTCTGACTGCCTCAAAAACCTATTATTAATAGCCTGCTACTGACAGGAAGCCTTATTATTATAGTCAATTAACACCTATTCTGCCTCATATATTATATACAGTGAAAAAAATAATAAGAGATTGCAATCGATCGCTCTCAACACCTATCCCAACTACTGGCAGGATTAAAGCCAGGGCTGTGCACACTAGGCAACCGCTCTACCACCCAGTGATCCCTCACCCTCAAGGGAACATTTTTTTACCTGAATAAGAAATTTACTGGGAATGTGCCAAATTTCCACCTGGAGCCGACAGGAAATGCCACTGCTCTCCCAGGCTGCATCCCTCCATCTCAAATGCACGGCAGATGACCTCTGCACTACTGCTGTGTGACCCTTTTTATACTCAAAAGGGGAGAATGATATACTCAGGCCACATATCACACGTCTATGATTCTAGGAATAACAAACTAGGCTACCAGTTTCTTTAGGCAACTGAGAAATAAGCAGGATAGTTATTTGGCAGTTAGAGCATCTCCTCATGCGGGTTTTTTCTTACATTACTATTTTATGTCTGTTTGTCAAACAATTACAATTATGTGGTAGTGGTGGTGGTGGTGTGGTTCTTTTTGATTACAGTCCTGGGGATCAAACCTGGGATCTCATGGAAGCTAAGCATATGCTCTGAGTATAACTTCCAGAAACTATCATTGTAAAGCTATCAGAAAGCAGAGAAATTTACTGTAATTTAATTATGTGTGTAAGTGCATTTGAGTGTCAGTGTCTACAGAGGTCATAGGTGTGAACCCTCCTGGAGCTGAAGTCCAGGTCCTCTTGCTAGAGGAGAGAACACTCTTAGGCAATGAGCTCTCTCTCTAGTCCACCTCAATTACTTTATCATCACTATCGATTCATACAATGACTTATTCAAATATATGAATGACTATTCAGTCAGTCATATGTAAATTACATTCTATGCCTATAATCTGATCTACAGCATAAAGAAGACATAAACTTACTATTTTCTTGGACTCTGGCCACAAATCCCATTAAAGGTAACTGAGGAGTTACCTGTAGGATGGAAGGAGGAGGAGGAGCAAGAGATACTGCAAAAACAAAAAAGGTGTGGAGGATAAGGGGTAAGGGCATGTTATAGAAAAGGAAAGGATAATACATAAGACATATAAGGAGGTACACCACTTTTCACAAATATTTGTCTTCCTTACAGATCCACTTTTGAGGGTAATTTTATAAACAAAACAATACACTGAAGAGTTTTAGTAAGCTGTAAAACTACAGCAGGAAACATCTACCATACAGCCTACGCTAACACTCAATGGGAACACATCCTCTTCGGCACTGTTGCAATTGTATTCTATAAAAATTTCTGTTAAAATTTCTACAATTTCATGAATAGTTAGTTGATTTTTTTAAATGTCCTTGAGTATATGAGAAAAACTTAACATCCCAACAACCTAGACAGGCTCAATAACAAGTAACAGGCATTAGTTGGTTCTTGATTTAGTTAAACAAATAAGACCTGAGTTCTTACTGAGGGGCAAGGCCTTTACTAGACTAGTTGATCAGAACCTTCCACTGAGAATCAGGTGCTGTTACTGCAGTTTTTTAATAACTCCAAATCATCAAAATTCCTCCTTGAGCCTATAGAAAATGCCACTGTCCGTCCACAACTGCATCCCTCCATCTCAAATGCACGGCACAGTATAACACGTGGAGGATGAATGTGCTGATGACACAGACTCTACAAGCCTTAAGTTTCCTGCTGACTTAATAGTCTTGTGAAGCTTCTTTGTGATCTGATACTTCAGACATCCAATTCAAAAGCAATAATGTTAGACTTTTACATCTTATTTTTATAAGCTTTATAAATATTCTTATAAAAAGGCAAACTAAACATAGTAAGAATTATTTCTGGGACTAGAGAGATGGCTCAGCAGTTAAGAGCACTGACTGCTCTTCTGAGGGTCCTGAGCTCAAATCCTAGCAATCACATAGTGGCTCACAGCCATCTATAATGGAATCTGATGCCCTCTTCTGGTGTGTCTGAAAAGAGCAATAGTGTACTCATGTAAATAAAACAAAATAAAATAAAATAAAAACACTGACTACTCTTCTAGAGGTCCTGAGTTCAATTCCCAGTATACACATGGTAGCTCACAATCTATAATGGGATCTGGTGCCTTCTTCTGGTATGTCTGAAGACAGCTACAGTGATGTAAATAAAATAAATACTGACTACTCTTCCAGAGGTCCTAAGTTCAATTTCCAGCAACCACATGGTGGCTCATAATCATCTGTAATGGGATCAGATGCCCTCTCTTCTGGTGTGTCTGAAAACAGCTATGGTGTACTCATATGCATAAAATAAATAAATACTTAAAAACAAAAAAGGCTAGAGTTCCTGGATGTCAACAGATAAGCAGATCATTTAAAAACAACTACTTCTGAATTCAATGAAGAACATTATGCTTAGTTATGACATATTAAATTTAATTGGTGGTATTTTATTTTCCAGGAGGAAAATAATTTATGCAATTTATTTCAAATTATATTTCTTTAAAATAAATATCAACCTAGAACAAGGAAGATTTAAAAAATAATTTGAGTAATTAGTAATAGGCAGCTGTCTAATGTCTAGGATTACCAAAGAACTGTTAACCTTATAGTCTTGTAGTCTCAGAACTTTTTGTTTGTTTGTTTGTTTGCTTGTTTGTTTTTTCGAGACAGGGTTTCTCTGTGTAGCCCTGGCTGTCCTGGAACTCACTTCGTATACCAGGCTGGCCTCGAACTCAGAAATCCGCATGCCTCTGCCTCCCAAGTGCTGGGATTAAAGGCGTGTGCCACCACCCCCAGCTAGAACTTTTTTTTTTTTAATTACATCATTTTGATACTCTTTTTAAAATAAAAAGTCACCAAAAGAAAAAAGAAAAACTAGCTGATTATGACTTACAGATTAAAAATATAGTTTGTATTTAACAGTACTAAGGGTCTGTTTGTTTTATCTGGTCGAACAGGAATGTACTCAAGACTTTTTAGCTTTAGGGGTTTTTTGGTTTGGTTTGGTCCTCTCTCCTAAGAACAATTTAAAATAACATTCAAACACATCTTCTTGTACAGCTCCTTGTTTATTATGCCACACCAAGCTCTGGTCTGCTGCAAAGTTGTATTGCTCGTCCTAACCTCCCTGCCTCTAGAGACTAGGGTGTGCATCAGCTATACTAACACTGCCTTTTCACTGTTTCTTTGTTCATCCCTGGAAGAGAAAGAATTTAAACACTTTAAGATCATAAAGACTCTATTTTAAGAAATACTGATTACTGTAAGTTAACTGCTACAAACTACTTCATACTTGAAAACCATGATTAATGTCTTATTAACTAGGTTTGTTATATGTTTAAATGTATATATAAAATGTAGAGATATATCCATTCTTTAATAACAAGATGCTTTATATTTTTTAAGGTTTATTTATTTATAGGAGAATACTGTAGCCATCTTCAGACACAACAGAAGAGGGCATCGAATCCCATTATAGATGGTTTTAAGCCACCAAGTAGTTGCTGGAAATTAAACTCAGCACCTCTGGAAGAGCAGTCAGTGCTCTTAACTGCTGAACCATCTCTCCAGTCTAATACTTTATATTCTTAAAGAAAGCTTAACTAATAACTGTGTTTCTGTAACTCTCTTCACTGTTGGCAAAAAAAATTTAAAAATCAGTTTGATTTTATAAACAGAGAACCAACAGTGTTTCAGTTGAAGGTTTCTTTCAGTAACTTGCTTCTGAAATGATCTCATTAGAATAGAACTAACTTCCAGCTTGAACTTGGAACTATCATTCCATATTTTAATCCATTAGACTGTCCTCTATCAGACTCAAAACAAGTTGTACATTAGTGGGGATGCTGTCAGACCTGTATCCTATAGAACCCCATTGCCTTTTCAAACTTCATTCTTCAGAGGCGTGCATCCACAGCATAGCTCTGACTGTAAAATATGGGCTCATACAAGCATCGTGTTCACAAAATGGCTCACTAAGCATTAAGTCTCACCAAAGAGTTGTCAAAGAGAAAAGGCATGCTTGGGGCTGAGGTACAGGACAAAGTCAGAACACCTGCCTGCATCCTCAAGGGTCATGTTCAAATGCCAGACTTCTCCCTCTCGAAGAACAATAGTTTTGTTCTGTTTTTTAAAATTAGGTTTAAAAAGTACTCTAATTAACAGAGCTATAATTGCCTTCTTTAAAGTTACCAAATTCTATGAGAAGAAACGCAGAACTTAGAATACAGAAATTACAAAGTCACAACTTCTCACAGCTAAACAATTCCAATTTACCTTAATTCCTTGAGAGTGTAAAATACTTAAGTTAAAATCCCTCCCTAATGATTTTACTTTAAATTTACTTTAAATTATATTTGGCATATATGAATCTGATTTATTAAAAAAGCATTATTGAAATCTGAATTCCTTAGTGCATTAGAGATACAAGTCAACAGTAGAGCACTTGCCTAACACAAAACCCCAGTGCTTCAGAATTAAATATATGAAACAGCTGACCAATTTTATCTACAGAGATCTCATAGAACTATTTAGTATATACATTCAGCACGAAATATTCCTTCCATATTCTTACTAAGTACCCTGTACATCTGTATCAAAGCTGTAACAGCACCAGTCTCATCATGGATTTAATCCATTTTGGATTAACATCATTGTTTCAAACCTAAAGTAAAAAAAGGACTATAAGCAATACTTTCCAGATACCCAAGAGAGCTAAGCCCATCTTCCACAAAACTATGAAATAAGTTGTAGCTAATGAACTAAACCTGAAAGACAAAAAAAAAAAAAAAAAAAAAAAAAAAAACACAATGCATGCAACAGCTAGCCATGAAATCATGCACCCAGCTCAGGAGGGTGAGGCAGGAGAATAATGCGAAACCACAACTTCAAAACCTGTCCAAATAAGACACTGCAATTTTTAAAGTGAAGGAAAATAATTTCAGAAAAAAATATACTCGTAATACAAGTTTGGAAAACACAAGTAGAAGCAGAGTATATTCTGCACTATATTCTGACAATATTTAAGATGAAAATGAATTTTAAGAAAAAAACAGCATAAAACACTAAGCATGAAAAGGCAAATATATTTCAATCAAGGCATTTAGGTGGATGTACACTGCATTTTGCACTGACTAAAAATTACAAATACAGCATTCAATATATGAGAGGATCCCAGGACAGCGAAGAAACTTGAAAAAAGAAAGAAGGGTTTCGTTTTATATTCAACAATATTTTTGAACAATCTTCTCAGAATACTGCATAAAGCCTAACAAGGACCCCATCACTGGCATATCTTATATTGCAATAAAGTCTTCCCTTCCTCCTCCTTCCCCTTTACCAAAGCCAGAGAAGACCTAGTATGTGTGAACAAAAAGAAAAAAATTTTTTAAAAACTTTTAATTTGAAGGTAGGTTAAGACATGACAATAGAAAAAGCATGAAATACAGAATCAAAAAATATTGAGTGGCATACTCCTTCAATCCCAGCACTCAAGAGGCAGGTGCAGGCAGATCTCCAGTTTGAGGCCAGCCTGATCTACAGAACTACATCTAGGACAGCCAGAGCTACACAGAAAAAGCAGCAAACAAAACACCTTGACCTTGGTTTCATATACAAAATAGATATATATGATTTATTACCAATCTTGGGACTCAGACTGTTCAGCAATTAAGTTCACAACTGCTCTTCCTGAGGACCCAGATTCAATCAATTCCCAGCACTCACAACTATCTGTAGCTCCAGTTCCAGGAGATATAACTCCCTCTTCTGGCTTCTGTGGGCAATAGGCATATACATAGTACACAAGCATACATACTTGCAAGAAAAACATGTATATATACATAAAATAAAATACAAAATTAAATAATTTTAAAACTATCACCACCGGGCGTGGTGGCGCACGCCGGTAATCCCAGCACTTGGGAGGCAGAGGCAGGCGGATTTCTGAGTTCGAGGCCAGCCTGGTCTACAGAGTGAGTTCCAGGACAGCCAGAACTACACAGAGAAACCCTGTCTCGGAAAAAAAAAAAAAAAAAAAACTATCACCAATCTTATTTTCTATGTGTGAATCAAATGAGATAACAAATAAAAAGTCATTTTTTTTCTTTTGAAAGATCCTAAAGGACCTCTTATTCTCTCACTCTCCTGGCTACTCCCTTGCTCTCTGGGCTCTTCTCCCCTCCCCCTCTCTCCATGTGATCATGGCCGACCTCTACTTCTCTACTCTCTCCTTCTCTCTGCCTTTCTCTGCCTCTACTACCCCCTTAACTCCCATCCCATGCCCTAAATAAACTCTATTCTATACTTAAAAAAAATAAATAAAAGATCCTAAAGGACATAATTAAGGTTTTACTAACAGGTAGCAGCCACAGCAAAAATTTCTACTCCTTAAATTCAATGCTATGAGAGATGGAATGATTTGTCCTGAGTCAGAGGAGCTCACACAGGTTTAATAACCTCTTAGCCAAAATTTAAAAACAAAACAGTAAATTAACATAATATATTCATGTAGTCAAGATGTCTAAAGTTTCTCTTGCCTTCTCCATGGAATGAACAAAATACAATTATACATAGCATTAAATGTGCAAGGTTAGCTTTTCTGTAATATATGATTCAATTCTTTATTTTTACTGTCATATTTGAATTGATTTCTCCAAGGCCCGCCCATCACAGTATCGGATATAATAACTGCCTAATGCAAAACACCTTTATGTACACCCAAGTTTTGTGTAATTCATAGAGCCGTGATGTTTCATTAAATAGAAAGAAAACACTGTTCTTACAAACGCTTGAGTCAGGCTCTCATTCCCCAGCCTAGACTGGCTACTCTCCTTGCCTCTGCCCATGAATGCTGAGGTTACAAATAAGCCCATGTATGTCTAGTTTAGGATTAGTTGGGTTTCTTTTTTTGTTTTGTTTTGTTTTGTTGTTCTTCAAAACAGGGTTTCTCTGTATAGCTGGTCATCCCTCAACTCATTCTATATATTAGGCTGGCCCCAAATTCAAAGATCAACCTGCCTCTACTTCCCATGTGCTGGAAAGATGTACACCAGCACTGCCCAATTCAGTATTACTCCTTAAAAGCAAAGGACTAGGCACACTGAAAACTATTCCATTGGGGGGAAAGTAGGATGAGATATTTAGCGTTACATATAAATCATATATTGACTTTTTAAAGTAAAAACACAGTATTAGTAGAAACAGTATTCATCCATTCTTCTATCCATTCAACAATAATCTAAGCTACCAAATGTGTACAGGATAAACACCTATTATGTATGCGCTAATTATGTGTAATAAAAGGGTTTTGCTTGTTTTTTATGGTGCAATATAAAAAAAAAAGAAAGAAACAGCAAAAGAGAAATCTAACCTGCATTCTGGTTATAAAAAGGACCTCCATTCAGCTGATTCTGAAGGCTTGCTTGTGAAGTTATGGAAGGAGGGCGTCGATAGGGCAATGAGCCCCCTATTGTGGGTGGCGTATGGCGAGAGGCAGGCCTATTCATGCTGTAGAACTGAACAGGATGGGCTGAAAAATGGACAGAACACAAATGCATCATTAAAGGAAACTTATCTCAGATAATTAAATACCTAATGTAAATCATTACTTTCTAGTAAGATTATTAAAAACCACAGCATTTAATCCAACTTAATGCAAAATGGCAGTTGCTACTCTGCTGACACTGTATTAAAGCACAAAAGTAGGAAAATCAAAAGATTACATTTGGAAAAGTAACATCTAAATCAAAAACTAATTAACATTTTGACTTTCTTTTTAATCATCTGACTGTATTTTAAAAGCACAATTAATTAAAATGTATACCTCTGGTATAGACAGAATGTGTCCCAATGCCAAGGCTCCAGTATAGCTAGCTATTCTCAACCCAAAGGTCACATATAAAATAGCCTGCATATCAGATATCTACTTATATTTCTTTTTTTTTTCTCTTCTCTTTTGGTTTTGTGAGACATAATTTCTCCGTGTTCTCTTGCTTTTCTGGTCTGTAGACCAGGCTAGCCTCAAACTCAGAGATCCACCTATGCCTGACCAGCCTAATCCCCAAGCGTGGCAATTACAGGCATGCACCACCACTGCCCAGCTACATTACAACTCATAACTACTTAAAATTACAGTTATGAAATAGCAATGAAGTAATTCTATGGTTGGAGTCATGACAACATGAGGAGCTGTATTAAAGGGTCACAGTATTAGGAAGGTGAAGAAGCACTCCCTTAGTACACTAGTGTTAAAAGACAACATGAGGGTTCTGTTCCCATACATAAATAATACATTATCAAAAGTGGGTTTCCTCCTTCTCTATCCTATCTACATAGTCTCTCACCAAATTAAGGAACCTTGATACTAGATATTCTGCCTCCAGAACTAATATAGCCAGACTAACATAATTTATAAATAATCTAGTCCGCAGTATAGTTATGGGACACAAAAGGGATTAAGTTCCCCCTCCCCTCCAAAAAACTAATTATTTAAAGCAGCCATTAAACATTGGAGACTAAACAAAGAATCAAATTCTGGGAAAGCAAAAAAAAAAAAAGTTTGATACAGTCATATTCTAAAATAGGTGGTGATAACAAAAACCAGTTTAAAAGGAAACAAAACATTTCAACAAAACACTTGATGCTTTAGCACCAAGTCACACTCATCTTTATACAATTCAATATACTCATCTTCTTACAGCTAGATTGTATCTTAAAACAGCTTATGAAATCTGAATCAAAAATTGCCATCATCCCAGAAACCTACCCATTATTACTCATTTTAACCTATTTTACTTCTTCAGAATCCTTTGCTGTTAACATCAACTGGAAACATTCTTTCCTGATCCACCCAATTTCTACATATAATTCAACCCCCAAACTGACCTGCCTTTAACCTGGTGGCCCCTCAGTCAGGGCCCTCTTATAACAGTATTAGAACACCCATGAAAGGACTCCAGCAAGAAAGCATGGAAGAAGGGCACGACAGGAAGAGGGGAAGAGGAGATGCTGTGCCATGAGGGGACAAGGAAGAAGCAGTAAAAGAGGAAATAAAAAGCAGAAAGGGCAAGACAATAGGGAGAAAAGCATTGCCTATGATCTTCAAAAAAGAACTCAATTATGAATTTTATAAAGTTGGATCCACTCTAAATTCTCATCTAAAGTCTATCAAATGCAGCCAAGTACCGATTATTATATTATGTAATTGCTAAAATTAACTCTTAGTTAGGGGCCATTTATTATTTCTCGTTCTGTAGCATTAACAAGGTTTCTCTACTTAACTAGCTGGACTAGTGTAACACAGCTGCATATCTCAAACAAATGACTGCCCATATTTTCACTCATCCACTATAGAAAAGTCTTCTTCATAAGGATTATTATAGAAGCTATCTCAATAGAACACCATCCAAAATCCAAATTGGACAAAGACATCTTTTAAAACATGTTTTATTAGTAGCCAGGTGGTGGTGGTACACTACTAATAATCCCAATAATTGGGAGGTAAAGGAAGGTGGGTGTCTGTAAGTTTGAGGTCAGGTTGATCTACAGAATAAGTTCCAGGACAGCCAGGGCTATACAGAAAAACCCTGTCTCAAAAAAAAACATCCATTAGCATCATATTAACAGTTAAATGTATTTTCCTATCCCAGCAAAACATATTTGAGGTTGAAATCATTTCTAAAAGAATGATTGGTTACATTTATTTATAAGGAGGGCATATTCATACCACAGTGTGTGTGTGTGTGTGTGTGTGTGTGTGTGTGTGTATTAGAGGACAACTTCCACAACAACTCTAGTTGTCTGGCTAGGCAGCAAGCCCTTTACCTTCTCAGTCATCTCCCTAACACTAGGTTGAAATAATAAAACATCAGTCAACTTAAATAATCTTAAAGTCCTTTGACACCTTCTCTCTGGAGGGGAACAGCTAGAAGCACACAGGGCACAAGATCAGTGGAGCAGCTGGGACTGAAGTCTTCCCACCACCATTTTCATCAGGGAGCCCGGAGACTCCACAGCCTTCAGTGCACAGCCCGCCAGGAGGGAATGATCTCCCACCAGTGCTTTCACTTCTGAGCTCAGAGGAGTAAGGACACAGGCTTACAGGCCCACAGGAGGAACAAACTCCAGCCAGAGACAACAATACCAACTAGCACCAGAGATAACCAGATGGCGAAAGGCAAGCACAAGAACCCTACCAACAGAAACCAAGGTCTCATGGCAACATCAGAACCCAGTTCTCCCACCACAGCAAGTCCCAGATACCCCAACGCACTGGAAAAGCAAGAGTTGGATTTAAAATCGCATCACATGATGCTGATAGAGGACTTCAAGAAGGACTTAAATAGCCCCCTTAAGGAAATACGGAGAACATAGGTCAACAGGTAAAAGCCCTTAAAGAGGAAAAACAAAAGTCCCTTAAAGAAATACAGGAGATCATGGGTCAACAGGCAGAAGCCCTTAAAGAAGAAACAAAAATCCCTTAAAGAATTACAGGAAAGCACAATCAATCAAGTGAAGGAACTGAACAAAACCACCCAGGATCTAAAAGTGGAAGTAGAAACAATAAAGAAATCACAAAGTGAAACATCTCTGGAGATAGAAAACCTTGGAAGGAATTCAGGAGTCATAGATGCCCAAGCATCAACAACAGAATACAAGAGATAGAAGAAAGAACCTCAGGTGCTCAAGATACCATAGAAAACATTGACTCAACAGTCAAAGAAAATGCAAAATGCATAAAGCTGGTAACCTAAAACATCCAGGAACTCCAGGACACAATGAGAAGACCAAACCTAAGGATTATCGGTATAGACGAGAGCAAAGATTTCCAACTTAAAGGGCCAGTAAATATCTTCAACAAAATTATTGAAGAAAACTTCCCTAACCTACAGAGAGAGATGCCCATGAACATACAAGAAGCCTACAGAACTCCAAACAGACTGGGCCAGAACAGAAATTCCTCCCGGCACATAATTAAAACACCAAATTCACTAAACAAAGAAAGAATATTAAAAGCAGTAAGGGAAAAAGGGCAATTAACTCAGAAAGACAGACCTATCAGAATCACACCAGACTTCTCACCAGAGACGATGAAAGCTAGAAGATCCTGGACAGACCTCATACAGACCCTAAAAGAACACAAATGCCAGCCCAGGCTACTACACCCAGCAAAACTCTCAATCATCATAGATGGAGAAACCAAGATATTTCATGATAAAACCAAATTTATACAATATCTGTCCACAAATCCAGCCCTACAAAGAATAGATGGAAAATGCCAACACAAGGAGGAAACTACACCCTAGAAAAAGCAAGAAAGTAATCTTCCAACAAACCCAAAAGAAGATACTCACACAAACATAAAAATAACATGAAAAGTAACAGGAAGCAACAATCACGATTCCTTAATATCTCTTAACAACAATGGACTCAACTCCCCAATAAAAAGACATAGACTAACAAATATTTCTCATGTATCTTCAATTTTATCAGAAAATGTTTGTAATTCCCCTTTTAATCAATTTAGTAATGTTTTTATGTCCACCATTTTACCTGCATTATTTTTCATGATAATCCTCAATTTTAATATGTCTTTTTATATTTTTTTATAGTTTTTCAAGACAGGGTTTCTCTGTGTAGCCCTAGCTGTCCTGGAACTCACTCTGTAGACCAGGCTGGCCTTGAACTCAGAAATCCACCTGCCTCTGCCTCCCAAGTACTGGGACTAAAGGCGTGCACCACCACTGCCCAGCACAGAAATGTTTTCAATGTGAATCTTTTTTATCACAAATGTTTCTAATTCCACCTTCAATTAATAGTTTTTATATCTACCATTTTATATGTAAATTTTTCCATGAAATAGTCAATTTTAACATGTTTATTTATTTCTTGAATTTTACCAGAAATATTTCCATGTAAATCTTCAATGTTATCTGAAAATGTTTATTTTTTGGTTTTTTTGTTTTTTGTTTTTTGTTTTTTGTTTTTTGTTTTTTGTTTTTCGAGACAGGGTTTCTTTGTATAGCCCTGGCTGTCCTGGAACTCACTCAGTAGACCAGGCTGGCCTCGAACTCAGAAATCCGCCTGCCTCTGCCTCCCAAGTGCTGGGATTAAAGGCGTGCGCCACCATGCCCGGCTTCTGAAAATGTTTATAACTCCATCTTCAATCAACTTAGAATTATCTTTATGCCTAATACTTTATCTGTATAATTTCCATGATAATCTTTAATTTTAACATGTTTTTCTATACATTTCTTCAATTTTATCAGAAATATTTTCCCTGTAAATCTTCAAGTTTATCAGAAAATGTTTATAATTCCACTTTCAATCAATTTAGGAATACTGTTATGCCTACCATTATTACATCTATATAAAATCTTCCATGATAATCTTCAATTCTAACATGTTTAGAATTTTGTTTGTTTGTTTTTTTCGAGATAGGGTTTCTCTGTATAGCCCCAGCTGTCCTGGAACTCACTCTGTAGACCAGACTGACCTCGAACTCAGAAATCAGCCTGCCTCTGCCTCCCAAGTGCTGGGATTAAAGGCGTGTACCACCACCACCCGGCTATGTTTAGAATTTTTAACACCTAAAATTTTTCTACAATTTTATCAGAAATATTTTCCATGTAAATCTTTAAATTTATCATAAAGTATTTTTACTTCCCTTTTCAATAAAAAAACTAAAAATAAAAAATAAAGTCCTTTGAAAGTATAATTTATGAGTTTATGATAAACATAGAGGTTTGTAATTTGCTATATAAAATACTGCACTAAAATATATTTTTCAGGGGCTAGAGAGATGGCTCGACAGTTAAGAGTACTAACTGCTCTACCAATGGTCTTGAGTTCAATTCCCAGCAACCACATGGTGGCTTACAACCATCTGTTATAGGATTGATCCGATGGCCTCTTCTGGGGTGTACCGAATACATAAAATAAATAAATCTTTATAAAAAGTTTCAATTGTCATAGGCTTGTTTTTGTTAATTACTTAATCCATAATAATAGTACTGATGTGCATGTGCAGCACAGGTATTATATGACAACCTTTGGTGTTAGTCCTCAGGAGCCACCAACTTTCTATTTTTAAATAATGTCTCTCACTAGGACCTGGCACTTACCCTTGGACTACGCTGACTAGTCAGCAAGCCCCAGGAACCCACCTGCCTTCCGCTCCCCAGCACTGGAATTACAAATGCACACCACTATGCCTGGCTTTCATGTGGGTGCTGGAGATAGAACTCAAGTTCTCATGCTTGCATAGCAAGCACTTTACCAACTCACCTATCTCTCCAGGTTCCTGTAATCGTTTTAATGTTAAGTTTTCAAAACTATACAGAAGTTGACTCCACGCTAAGTTCACAAATTTTTAACAGAATTAAAGTAATACTAATGTTTGTGCTCCTTCATTTGACAAGTCTATCACAGACTTTACCGCATCTTTCTCAATAAACTCTTTGTTCACATGCCACTTTCTGGTTAAAATATTTGTCAACATTTAAAAAAAATACAAAGTAAAGTCAAACTAACAAATATGAAGCTGGAATTTCAGGAAAGAATGGGCAGATGACCGGATCTGTCTGCCATGCCAATACTCACCTGTAGGGGGATTAGAAGAAATAACAGGGGGAGTTGGAGAAGTGAAGCCATCAGCAAGGGTCTGTGCACCCCCAGCAGCAGCATCTGGGGCAGTGGAGGAGGGAACAGTAGCAGGAACAAGAGGGGTGGGGACAGATGCAGAAGTAGCAGGAAGGGGAGGAGTGCCCGCAGAGCCAGCAGGGGCTGACGGGAAAGAGGAGTTAAGAGGCAGCATTAATAAGGCAGTCATATTAGCATTAGAAGAAGCACTGGAATATTAAGAGTATTCAGCACTTAACACTAGCCAAAAGAATAAAGCACTGAAACAAAATGGTTACGGTCATTAGGTGAACAACAAATAATTCAAGATGTTCAGGGTAGTATAGAAAAAATGTTAATTAGTTAAGAACAATTTCCTTTTTACCTGAAAGTTACTTAGAAAAAAACTACTTCCTGTCTATTATTATTATCATGAAATGTTCTAAGTATATAAAACTACAGTAAAGCAACAATATTCTTTTAGAATTACAACATATTCCAAAGAGTAGTTTATCAGTTTAAAAAAAATTAAAACAAACATGCATACCATGTTATGTGATTTTTGTAAAAAAAAAAAAAAAAAAAAAAAGAGTACTATTTGAATTACTATAATTAAATATGTTGTTTTATTTTTGGAAACAGGAATTCTCACTACATAGCCCATTGGCTCCTACATCACTATTATCCTACCTTAGCCTATGCATGTTGTAATTACAGGCATGCACCACAACCTACTATGTAATAGTCTATCTTGCTGGGTTTAGGGTTTGGTTTGGTTTAGTTTGGTTTGGTTTTTCATTTTTGGAGATAGGATGGCTCTGTGCAGCTTGGCTGTCCTGGAACTATCTCTGCAGATCAGACTGACATCAAACTCAAGAGATCTACCTGCCTCTACCTACTTAACACTGGGGTAAAAGGGTGTGCCAACACACCTGGATTTTCTTGCTGTTTTTTTTTTTTTAATTAAAGGTTTTTTTTTAAACACATGTGTAAGCCTGAAAGAGTTTATGTGTACATGCAATGTGCAAATGTGCACACAGATGTCCAGAGGCCAGAAGAAGGTGTTGGGATCTTCTGGAGCTGGAGTCACAGGCAGTTGTGAGCCATCCAGCTTGGGTGCAGAAACCAAGCCTGAGTCTTCTACAAGAGCAGTAAGGGCTCTGAATCCATCAGCTGAACCTTCAGCTGCTCTCTCAATGCTTTTATGTTCATGCTTTTAAAACTAAATACAAACTCTGTGTCTTCAAACCAAACTACTATATCTTTGTGTTTCAAGAAATTGAAGAAGCCAGGCGGTGGTGGCGCACACCTTTAAAATCCCAGCACTTGGGAGGCAGAGGCAGGCGGATTTCTGAGTTCGAGGCCAGCCCGGTCCACAGAGTGAGTTCCAGGACAGCCAGGGCTACACAGAGAAACCCTGTCTCGAAAAAACAAACAAACAAAAAAAACAAAAACAAAAACAAAAAAAGAAGAAGAAGAAGAAGAAACAGTTTTTCAGAAACTGCTGGATTCCAATGCTCCTAAATTTACACTCCCCATCCTTTGTTATCAAAATGATTCTCAAACCAAGTCTTCACCATTTCCAAGAAAATGCAGTTATAATACAAACTGAAACTGAGCAGCTCATACAATAATGAATATGAACCTCAAAGCACCAACTGAGCTCTCACCAAGGACATAAAACAAAGCAACAAAGTAGAAAGATAGCAAAGCCATTAAGATCAGCTGGATATGCAGACTTCCCAAAAAGGTACGGAGTGCTATAGAAGTCATCTTCAAATTTTTCATTAAGAAGAAAACCCATCTTAAGGAGACTCTGGGTTTAACAACCAGCAAAACACACACACACAAACACACACACAAACTCACTAAATTCAATAACAAATTGAATTCAAATTCACAAAATAAAACCAAACAAATGAGCACTAATGCTCTACCTGGAAAGACGCTGGGAGGAGATGGAGTAGGAACAGCGATGGGAACCCCCACACTCCCACTCCCGCTGTTCTCCCGGCTGCTGCTCCGACTACTTGGGTGGCTTCCTCCACTGCTCCCACTGCTGCTGAAGAAGGGAGAACCACCAAGGCATGAGTATAGAAAGCACAATAACGGGATTCCCATGTATTTCTGAAACGCACATAGCTACAAGAAATGTAATTCAAAAGGCTTCCATTTCAAATAGGAACTCCTCAATATATAAGGAGAAACTCTTGAGTTCAGAAAACTTGTTTTGATACCTATTTATAAAATCTATCTTATAAAAAAAATTTAAGTAAATTCCTGGTAAATGTAAGGGTAAACTGTTGGTGCTTACATATCAAAATAATACTACCTTTTATATCCTGGCTTAACACCTATCTAAAGAAGCTTTTAGTAAATTTTACTAAATTATTTTATTTCAGCTTGTAATGGCATGGAAATACACTAATATTTTATTATGAATAGTTTTGCATCTGTAAATTTTCACCAAAAAATAACTTGCAATTTCTATTCCTGGTTAGTAACGGTTTTTAGATTAACTTAAGTTTATCTCTGAAATGTCTTTTAGACCTTCCTGGCTGTTCAAAGTTGCATCAGAACATGAGGAGAGAGAGGAAGAATCAGATGAGGTTTGGGAGAGTAGAGTGAGGAAAAGAACTTAGTGCTTGGAAAATGAGAGAGATTAGCTGAAGTTATCTGAAGAGGTTATGGTGCTCTGACCATCATGTTTTGCGCTGAGGTAGAGAAAATACCTGTAAGTTCGATTTCTTTGAGTCACAGAAGCTGTCCTCACAGGGCTCTGCTGCGAGGGAGCCATATTACGGGTTGGGCTAGGTACGTAATCATTTGGTACCACTGGAGGACGCACTGGCTCCAGTGTTCGATAGGGGGAGTGCCGCCTACAAAAAGAAGAGCGTATGTATTGTGTGATTAATCAAGTTTCGGCACAGTAACTTCAGAGTTGCCAGTGAAATACAATTTGTAAGCAGAAAGAGGAAATGTGGTTTAACCCAGCTATCAATTTGTCTTTCCTTCAGCATAACTCTTCTACCAGTAGAGAGAGTTCTGGTGAGTATGTAGTGTAAATTTCAGTCTCCAACCTCATCCCGATGCTAATGGAATTTTGTTTGTTTATATGCAGAAAACACAAGTTTTCCATTGTTTAGGCCAATGTTTTCTAGACTCTACTCTTTTCTTAGAAGAATTTGAATTACTTTAGGATCATGTGAAAATCTCCCAAATGCACTGAATGAATGCACTAATTATCTTCTTCTCCTCTCTCTCCCTAACCATAAATATTTAAAAAATACATATAACAAATCTAGACTTTTGGAGTCACAAACTCCACATGATGATCAGTACCAGCTGTAACTCATTCCCCTTTTTATACACTAAACACAAATTAAAGATTTATTGGTACTTAAAAATGCACTATTTAATTTCATTTTTTTCTTTTTTACAAACTTTCTCCCTCAACTTCATCTTAATCTCTTTCCTCCTCAGAGTTCGGCATTGAAGAGAAACTTTAAAAAACAGGTTACCTAAGTCCTTCTATCTTAGTTAAACTTTAGAACTCAAAACAGATGTTATTAAAAAATTGTTTCCCTTTTCCCAAATACTCCTTTCAAAGGAAGCAAATGAAAAAAAATCAAAAGGGAAAATAAGAGGACGTGTGAGATACTTCCAGGAGCGCTGGTTAGCATTCATTCAGTTCTTGTTAAGTGACCAAATCCTTCAAGACAACAGATACCTGTCAGATTACAACTTTAAAAGAATTTGGCATCCCAAGCATGAAATGTAAAAAGGCTTTCTTCTCTTGCACGAGGGTGCTGCTCAAATGGCTCTTGTATTTCTCAGAAATTCGCTCCCCACACGGTACCCAGAGTTTAAGTATCACTTCCCTTGGCCACTCAAGCTAATAGCTCACTGACTTTGAACAAGATTTTTTTTCTGAGACAGGGTTTCTCTGTATAGCCCTGGCTCTCCTGGAACTCACTCTGTAGCCCAGGCTGGCCTCCAACTCAGAGCTGCACCTCTTCCTGAGTGTGAGGACTAAAGGTGTGCACTACCACCACCCAACACACAAGATAGTTTTTCAAAGGCACTGTTCACCCTACTTCCCTCAAGTATTGTTCAATAAACAAAATAATTAATAATTCACAATAAATAAGGGACATTATGTCTACTACTGTGTCAAAAGGAAAGGAAGAAAGGCCAGGACTTTGAACTGAAAATATTTTTTTAAGTATTCAAGTATCAGCTGAGCTGTGGCAAATCCCAGCACTCAGGAGACAAAAGGCAGACAGCTCTCTGTGAGTTTGAGGCCACCCTGGTCTACAAAGAGAGCTCTAGGACAGCCAGGACTGTTACACAGAGAAATCCTGTCTCAAAAAAACAAAAACAACTGTCTCTGAAATTAGAATGCACATATAGAAACAAACTACAAATAATTTAATTAATTAAAATTAAATAAGTTATAATACATTATAATACATATAATATATTGGTATGTGATATATATGATATCTATATCAGGAAATATATTTCTAAACTTTACTTTTTGATGTTTTCTGCACACTAGAATATTCAAATCTAACTTCACTAGCTGAGAGCTATACAAAAAAAAGTGATATGAACAAGGTTAAAGGAGTAAAAAACAAACAAACAAGAACAAAAAAACAAATGAACAGGAGGAAGAGGAATAATATGGTAAGTAGAGAAAGACTAAAACTGCCCAGGACAGGACCATGAAATGCAGTTTAGCACTCTGCTCTCCAAGGAGCAGCTATACTCCTGCTAATACCCAAGAAAATGCATTGCTGGCACATGAATAAATACATTCAAACTTTGAGTGCAAAAGAAACTTCAATTTTACTGGACACTTGATAACAATCTTAACTTAAACCTTAACAAATTCCCTTAGGCGGTACCCCCCTCCCCCCAGGGACACAAAGCACACACTCCTCTGAAGCCAGCACACTCTACAGCCATTCTCACACTCTCAAGTCTAAACCTTACTTGACCTCTTAGAGTCTTTCCTCTCTGAGAACAAAGAGGTCATTTCAGATAAACTGAATTATTCTAAACTGCCTAAATTGGATTACAGACACGAACTTGGAATCCCAGCCTTCCAAAACTTGACGAAGGGGGATCAAGAGCTCAAGGCCAATATAGATTACATTATATAAGGACATCCTGCCTAAAAACAAATACAATAAATTCATTAATTAAAACCATTCTATTCCTGGTTGCATTTTTATGTTTTGTTTTTCACTGGTCAAATTGTATCTGTCCGTTATTATCTCTCATCAACTTGCCTCTGTCCCTTCCAAATCCAAATTGCTTGATTGAGTTTTGAGGTGGGAAGCTTTTTTTTGCTCATTTTTTTCTTGTGGTTTCTTGGTTGTTTTTGTTTGTCTGATTTTGGTTTTTGGTTTTGTAGAAAATATCACAAAGAAAATGGTTCTGAAAGCATCTTGTCTGATACATTTCTAAAAATCCAATTTGTAATATAATGACCCTGGAAAGTTGATAGAGGACAAAACACCACTCCCTATACAGATTAAAAGAAAAAACTAAATGTTGACAAACTGACTAGAGAACCATAGAAGATACAGTAGAGTGAAGCCAGAAGCTCAGCCAACTGGCTTCTGGATGACAACACCCCTGAACCCAACCTCAGCCATAAAGCTAGGGTACGGGACGAGAAGACGCCGCGCCTGCTCTCCTTCCCGCTATCGGGATCTGTAAAGCAGCTAACTCCAGAGCCCAAATCAAAACTCAGAAATAGCATAACAAATTAAGCAGAGTAATATACTCCTCATAGCCTCTTGACAAAGATAGCCTGATAAATTCAACTGTAACATAAACAGATCGTTAAAACTTTCAAGAAAAAGTTAGACTTTACTTTATCATTAACCATGACTTTAAGCTAGAATTTTGTCTTGATATCTTCACTTACAAAAAAATAATTTCTAAACAACAACTTTTAAAGTACAAAGATATGCTTATCAGAAAAAATGTTATACATAAAAGGTAATATTACCAAGAAAATATTCTCTCTACAATTTACACAGAGGCTGTTGGTTTTTTAACAGCAGAATTTTTTTCTGTTATTTTTCTATGGTTTCGTATTACTGTATACTCACCCAAGTGTCCCCTTCCCTGACATAGGAGGACTTGGGGGCTTCTGAGTTGGAGGTGTTGTGCGTGGCAGTCCACCCATTTTCATATTCTGGGTACTCACCTAAAACAATGTTTTAAAAAACACAATTTAACTTCTATGCAGTGAAATTAAGTGGCTTTGGGAAAATAAAGAGGGGGAGGTTTAAAGAAGAAAAAAAAATTAGAGGCCATGCAATTTGTATGCAATTCCTACTCTACTATTCTGCAGTTGTACTCAAAGGACTCTTCCTAATAGTATTTTTCAAATTATTTTAAACTTGTATGTGAAAAATTTATTTGCCATTAGGCCATCACACCAACAGATCACTGGTTAAACTATGATATTACATTCAGCTAAAATTAAATAGTGTAGTTATAAAAACTTTAGTGATAACAAAAAACTCAATTAGAAACAATAAGCCCTTTAATCAACTCTATGGGGAATTGTTTTCTTTAGATAACAAATATATCATAAACAAAATGAATTTCCAACTAAAGATATGCAACTATGCATATGCTCAGTTTTAACTGGAAAATAGAAAATACAGATAAATTGTATGATATAAAAAACAAAGTTCAGCTCTTTCAACTTGTCAATCACTCTCACAATTCAGATTTAATGTTCTCCTTATGAGGAAACACCTACCTGAAAGCTGCTAGAAGTTCAAGGCATTTTCCTAAATATCTGAAACACAATGTTAGGGCTGAGGTAACCCATCACTGAGAACACAAAAGCCACGTCAATGTGTGAGTTCTAGTGGGAATTAAATACACTCAAGCCCAAACTGAAGGCTAGTTGAGGTGTGAAGCCATGTTAACACAGTCCTAAGTCAGAGATGGACCATGACTGCATCCATAAA
Source organism: Apodemus agrarius (assembly GCA_964023405.1). Taxonomy (NCBI): domain Eukaryota; kingdom Metazoa; phylum Chordata; class Mammalia; order Rodentia; family Muridae; genus Apodemus; species Apodemus agrarius. Next base: position 60,870,316 of record OZ030014.1, on the reverse strand, counting down.
TCTATTCCCAACTGACATTTCAAATACAAAAAAGATGGGCAATATGGCATTAATGATGTCATCTAACAAATGTCAATACTTATAGAGAAACCCCTAAAAATCCAGTTATAAGGAGTCAATAAGGAATACAGTGCAATGCAAATTCACAGTGTTTGAGAATAATAGGTTAAAATACTATTCACAAAGTAAATTCATGCATGCTCTTCTTTGTCCCTATTATTTTGCATTGCCATCTTCACAACACATTCACAGAAAGAATCTCAAATTTCTCATACTAGAGTTAAAAGTTATAGTTACAACATGAAAGAGGAAGATACTATACCACTGAAGTTGGAACAGATTTACAATATATATATTATATATATGTGTGTGTGTGTGTGTACACATACACATACATACATACATACATATATATGAAGCCTTAGCCAGCCTGAAACTAACTATATAAATCAGGCTGGCCTTGAACTCACAGAGATCAGTCTGTCTCTGCCTCCCAGGTGTTAGAATTAAAGGCTGCACCATCACACCTGGCCAATTTTAAAATATAAATTTTGTGAAAACAAATCTTAATTATGTCACATATTACTAAAGCTGTCCAAATTAACTCTGACTTCGGTGGATTT